>CAMTDV010000006.1:50787985-51987985 GCA_947069175.1 Scalesia atractyloides | reverse complement strand
CAAATCCCAGGCGAGTACATCTCTCCCCTCCGTTATGTTTACAAATGTTTTGGGGTGATTCATATGTGCTAATTGTTTTCAAGTTTTCAAAGTACAAATACTATGGTTTATATAACAATATGGTTTCAATAATGTGATACAACTTATTGGTGCGTTATCCAAAATACGAATGACATTCATTAACATTGTTATGCCGCCCAGTAGTAAGTTATGTTACCATAGGATTGACAATCCCGTTACTAGGCTATTCACTGGATTTGGTGGGTAGTTTGGGAACGCCAGAAACTATTTATGACTAACAAATCATTCGTTGATTTGCTAGTCTTGTTAAAGTGATCTTTTAGGATCTATTAAAGATACCTTTGGGGTATAGTCGAGTCAACAAAGGTTTGAATGTACTTATTAAAGAACGACCAAAAGTTTTCACAATTATAACAAGGAACGATTGGTTTATAACAAGAAACAAAGAACGATGAACAATGAACAATGAACGATGAATGATGAACAAATGGTTTATGACGAGGAACGATGACCGAAGAACAAATGATTTAAAACAATGTCACACAATGATTTTTGATTAAAGATATAAACCATACAAGTTATTTCAAGACGATTTAAAAAGTTGGATATACAAAACAAATGTTTTCGAGTCAAGGTTCAGACTACTAGATTTTATAACTTTTAACAATTTGTTTTAGTTGAATAACTATTGCAATATCAAATGCTTTCAAAACAAGGTTTCACTTACGACTCTAGTAGTCGGGTTGTTTATATTGCAATATATACAAAGCCATGGACTTGACATGTTCACAAAACCTATGTACTCGCCGGCATGTTTTTGCTAAATCGTTTTCACATATGTTTCAGGGAACGATGCTAGATGATACTGATGCGTGCTCACATAGGAATGGACTTGGACCTAGTGCCTTAAAAAACAAGAAAGACAATTGAAATGCTTGTTTAGTTTGTTTAAAGTTCTAAGACAATACAACAGTATAATGAATGTTTAATATTCAATAAAACGAAACTTCAAATGCCATGTGTTGTTGAAACAATCTGTTAACGTGACTCCCCAAGTGTTTCTGCCGCGTGTTGTTTTACACGATTTAGGGCGTTACATATAATTAAGCATGTATCTAGGCATAACAAGTATTCATGTATAAGGATTGAGCATGTAAAATCATGAGTTTGTGATATGTGTATTTTGATAGGTAAACATGTTACAACTCAAAAGTGGTTAAAACGGTAAATGGGTCGAGTGTACTCACGGTTTTGCTAAGTGTCTCACTTAAGTAATCCTGGGAGCTTTGTTATGTTCATTAGAGTATGGCACCTTGTTTTTCTACAAGAAGAACTTAGGTATTAGTTATGAGTGTAACGGTAGATTTGGATTATTCGAGCGAGATTACAAAAATAGGAATAAAGTATTATGTATGAAAATATTCACTAGGACATAGTACTTGTTCTTTACACTATGATAACCCGAAGAGGGGTTTATATGGTTTCATAGATTCGAGACCTATTAGAATCGTGACAAACTTAATAACTTGATAGTTGGTAGTTGATTATTTAGTCATTATCAAGGTTTCAGATTTAGAATTATATTATAGTCCATAATATGTACATAATATTAAGATCATTTAGGAGGTAGGAGGATGAACCATCCACTTTGGTACCTCTAAGTATTCAAGTAAGTCAAGCATGGAGGTAGGATGATGAACATCTATTTAACCTCGTTATATGATTCACCACTACACAAGTTGTCATAGACAACAAGGAGGGTCATGAATGAGAACAATACAAGAATGAAATGACAAGGATTGAAAGTATGTCATCACAATACCAAGTAGCCAAGTGAATACAACCGGAGAGCACACGAGGACACATGTCAACGGCTTGGCGGGGTTATGACACTTTAAGACTAGCAAACTACTTGAGATGTTGATGAAAATCATCGAGTGATGTGTGGTCTCAATGTTTAGGATAGCTAAAGCTAACCTTGGTGGACACAAAAGAACAAGTTATGAACTTGCATCACTTATGAGCTTAAAGCTCTATGAAAACAGAATTATTGTGAGGTTTAAACCTCTTGTTTGAATGTGTCAACCTTTTTTTTAAGCCTAACCAACCACAAGAAGTGTTGTAACCATTCGGACATAGGTTTGAGATGAGATTGACTCAAGTTTGATGAACATAAACAAAGTTTGAAAGAGTTTGAATACAAAAAGAAAGTTTTGGGACAATTTAGGGGCAATTTCCAGGTCTAGATTCTCCATGGAGAACCCTTCGATTCATCCCTAAAGATTATCCAAGTATTTAGAAAGAAGAATCAAGTAAAAAGACCAAGTTTTGAGCAAGTTATGCTCACTTTGGTGAAGGTGATACAATCTGCCCGAATTTTTGTTTTGCAAGAGTTCTAGAGATGATTGAGAGTTATTAGAGAGAGTTGTGAAAGTGTTTTAGGTGTGGGGGAACTTGGTTTATATAGAGGAGAGGTTAGGAGCTGGTTTGGGGGTGTTAAATGGGGTTAAGAGGCTATTGGGTTTGCTCAAAGTGTGTGGATTCGTGCATATGCCACGGGTTTGAAAGCTGTTGTCCCGCCCAGCATACCTTACAGACCGTAAGGACCGGGTCTGGGACAAATTGTTGCATATTGTTGTTTTGTTCAAATGTTACAGGTTTAATTGTATTTCTGGGTATTTTATGACACATTAAGTCATTATAAGCATAAGTATTGGGTCATAATGCATATGGATGAATAGAATGTCCAAGATTGAGTGTAAACACCGGGTATAGTGTATGTATCAAGTATAAGTGTCACGTATATGCAAGTATGTTACGTTACCGTGTATGATCAATATGTGTATGAGTGTACGAGTATGCATAACAAGTATAGGGCAAAATAATATATTTTTCATTATGATTCATGTCCCGATTACAACGTTTACAATGAAATGAAGTTTACGAATACAACGATTTCTGAAAATAGAATTACAACACGAGCTTGCTATAAATAGAAGGTAAAGAAAACGCGAGGCGTTACAGTCTCCCCTCCTTTAGGAAATTTCGTCCCGAAATTTAGGAAGATGCAACGAAGAGGTGCGGATACTTAGTCTTCATATCACTCTCGAGTTCCCAAGTAAACTCGGCGCCATGTTTCCCTTCCCAACGAACTTTAACGATCGGGATCTGACTACGCCGTAGCTGCTTGACTCCTCGGTCCATGATTTCGACCGGTTTTTCCACAAAATGCAATGTCTCATTGATTTGAAGATCTTCGAGCGGAACTTGAAGTCCTTCTTCGGCTAGACATTTCTTTAGATTTGAAACATGAAACACAGGATGAACATTGTTGAGTGTTGAGGTAGGTCCAGTCGATATGCTACCTTGCCAATCCTTTCCAAGATTTTGAAAGGACCCACGTAGCGAGGAACGAGTTTGCCTTTCCTACCAAAACGGACAACGCCTTTCCAAGGGGATACCTTGAGAAGTACATGGTCACCTATATTAAATTCTAAGGGCTTGCGTCTTTTGTCAGTGTAGCTCTTTTGTCGGCGTCATGCTTTGAGGAGATTATCACGTATTTGTAAGATCTTGTCCGTTGTATCTTGTATTAGCTCGGGACCGGTGATTTGTGCGTCTCCAATCTCGTGCCAACAAATAGGCGAACGACACTTACGACCATACAAGCTTCAAATGGAGCCATTTGAATACTAGCTTGATAACTATTGTTGTACGAGAATTCAACCAAGGGTCAGTGCGAATCCCAATTGCTGCCAAAATCGATTACGCATGACCGAAGCATATCCTCCAAGGTTTGGATAGTACGCTCGGTTTGATCATCAGAATGAGGATGAAAAGCGGTGCTAAGATTTAGCGGAGTGTCAAGGGCAGTATGAAAAGTTTGCCAAAGGCGAGAGGTGAAACGAGCATCACGATCCGAGATAATATCAAGAGGAGTACCGTGACGGCTAATGATCCCATCCGTGTAGATACGATCCAATTTCTCGACTTTGTAATCTTCACGAATGGCGAGGAAATGCACGGATTTGGTGAGACGATCGATGATAACCCAAATGCTATCATGACCAGACGAAGTACGGGGCAATTTTGCGATGAAATCCATGGCTATGCTCTCCCATTTCCAGACAGGGATTTCTGGTTGTTCGAGCAAACCAGAAGGACGTTGATGTTCTGTCTTAACTTTGGAACACGTAAGACATTTGGACACGTAAAGAGCGATATCACGTTTCATTCCAGGCCACCAATAGGATGCACGCAAATCGTGGTACATCTTATCAGCTCCAGGATGAACGGAGTATCGGGATTTGTGGGCTTCATCCATCAAAGTAGTCCGAAGATTGAGACGATCGGGAATCCAAATACGACCATGGTAGTAAAGAATACCATCAGGTTTAGCTTCGAGCGGGTTTTTGACTCCATAATTCAATTCACTATCGAGGTTACTCTCGTTAAGAAAGGTAAATTGTGCTTGTCGGATCAACTCGTTGAGTTTTCCCACGATTTGGTAGCAACGAACACTCTTAACATGAGTCTTACGACTAAGTGCATCGGCTACAACATTCGCTTTACCAGGATGGTAGAAAATGTCACAGTCGTAGTCGTTTAACAATTCTACCCAACGACGTTGACGCATGTTGAATTCCTTTTTATCAAAGATATGTTGGAGGCTCTTATGGTCGGTGAAGACCGTACACTTTGTACCATAAAGGTAGTGTCGCCAAATCTTTAATGCAAAAACAACTGCACCAAGTTCAAGGTCATGAGTAGTATAGTTTTTCTCATGTATTTTGAGTTGTCTCGACGCATAAGCGATTACTTTGTCTCGTTGCATGAGCACACAACCAAGACCCTGGTTAGAGGCATCACAATACACGACGAAATCGCCGTTCCCATTGGGGAGAGTGAGGATAGAAGCATTACAAAGCATGTCCTTGAGCGTTTGGAAAGATTCCTCTTGTTCGGGACCCCAAACAAAAGGTTTATCTTTTTGAGTCAATGAAGTCAAAGGAACGACAATTTTTAAGAAGTTCGAGATGAAACGGCGATACTACCCATCTAGGGCAAGAAACGAATGAATTTCAGAGTGCGACTTAGGTGCAATCCAATTCTTCACAGATTCTATCTTTGCAGGGTCAACATGAATACCGAGTTCATTGAAGGTGTGACCTAAGAATTCAACCTCTTTTAGCCAAAATTCACACTTGGAGAATTTGGCATAAAGACGTTCGGTTTGCAAAAGCTGAAGAATGAGACGCAAATTTCGTCCATGCTCTTCTTTCGTCTTGGAGTAGATTAGGATATCGTCGATGAATACAATGACGAAGTGATCGAGAAAAGGCTAACTCACGCGGTTCATGAGATCCATAAACATTGCAGGTGCGTTGGACAACCCAAAAGGCATGACCACGAACTCGTAGTGTCCATAACGTGTGCGAAAATTGGTTTTGGGTACATCTTCCTCAGAAACCCGAAGTTGATGAGAGCCAGAACGGAGATCAATCTTTGAAAAGCACTTCGTGCCTTGCAATTGATCGAAGAGATCATCAATACGAGGAAGTGGGTATCGGTTTTTGACCGTAAGCTTATTGAGCTCACAATAGTCAATGCACATCCGAAAAGACCCATCTTTCTTCTTGACGAACAACACGGGAGCGCCCCATGGGAAGTACTAGGGCGTATAAAGCCTTTATCAAGAAGCTCTTGAAGTTGGCTTGATAGCTCTTGCAACTCCGAGGGTGCTAAACGATAGGGAGCTTTCGCAACATGAGTTGCACTAGGGATAAGATCAATACGAAAATCGACAGCTCGACGAGGCGGAGGACCAGGAAGATCCTCAGGGAAAACGGAGGGAAACTCGCAAACGACAGGAGCATCACTTATGCTTGGACCTTTGTCTTTCTTCTCCACAACATGGGCGAGAAAGGCAAAGTACTCCTTACACAAGTACATGTTCGCTTTGATGCACGGCATAAGCTTGAGACCTTTAGAAGGTTTCTCGCCATAGACGTGTAGGGAATCACCTTGAGGAAGAGGGAGGCGAATAAATTTCTCAGAACAAACAACTTCGGCGTGAACTCGCATAAGCCAATCCATGCCTACTATGATGTCGAAACTACCCATTTGCATGGGTATGAGGTCAATGGAGAACGAATGATCGTTAAGAATCAAAGAGCAACCAGAGAGAACAGAATCAACGGAGATGGTTTTACCATTAGCGACTTCGACATCGAAAGGATTAGGCATTTTAGATCGTTCGCACTTAAGCAAAGGTTCAAATTCTAGTGACACAAAACTCCTATCTGCGCTAGTATCAAATAGACATGTAGCATAAATATGGTTCACAAGGAATGTACCCGTAATGACGTCATTTGAGCTTTGAGCTTTGAGCTTGAGCGGAGTAAGCATGAAAGCTCGCCCCTTTGCAGGCTCAGGCTGCTGCTGCTGCTGGTGTTGATGCTGTTGGTTGAGAAGAGGACAGACATTGGCGAGATGATTGGGATCACCACATTTGTAACATGCTCGCACAGGAGAATTTTGACGTTGGGGTTGAGTTTGGTTAGGGTTAGGAACAATGGCTTGGTTGCTTTGGGGTTGGCTACGTTGGCTAGAAAGATGCCCCATCCGGTTACAGTTGGCGCACTTTCAACACGGGGTATTAGGGAGATGGTGGTAGGTGCAACGATCACACATAGGCCAAGAGCCGGTGTAGCTTCGTTTGGGTCGATCATTGTTTTGGGTGGAGGAGATGGCATTTAGAGGTGTAGGGGCACGCGGAGTGACAACCGCGTTGTTTTGAACAGGAGCCTTCCGCTTCTTGTTCTTGAGGTTGTTCTTCTTCGCCTGAGGGGGATGTGACTCGGTAGTGGTGGTGGTATAGGCGGTGGCTTGGTACGCATGCTTCGAAGGAACCTTGTCGTAGGCACCCTGAAGGATGAAGTTGTGGTTAAGCTGGATGGTTATGCTAAAGGCTTCTTCGAGGGTTCTTGGGTTTGCGGTGGCTACGTGATTCATGATCACAGGCGAAAGCAAACGAATAAGCTTAGCTATCACCTTGGAAACCGTATCCACCTTTCCAGGACAGACGACACTTTATTGTTTGAAGCGAGCGATCAGACCTTCAGCATCGCTCCCCTGTTGGGTGGAGGTTCCAGAATTCGTTTTCGAGCTTCTGGGTCTCGTGGGGAGGACAGAACTGGTCTCTCATGAGCTGCTTTAGCTCGTCCCAAGTGAGAGCGTGGGCTACTTCATTGCCACGCTTGATGCGTTCCGTAGTCCACCACTCGAGGGCTCTCTGGCGAAAGACCCTGATAGCATTAAAGGTTCGAAGGTCGTCAGGGCACCTGCCCTGAAGAAAAGTAAGCTCGATAGCGTCAAACCAATTGATCATGGCGGTGACGCCTTCCATGCCAGTGAATTCGACTGGTTTACAAGCCATGAAATGCTTGAATTGGAAGGACGTTTTGGGGTTATCGGTTTTTGAGTCGGCAGAGGATTTGGGTGTTTCGGTGTTAATGGTTTGAGCTGGCTAACGATATCAGGGATGACACGGGCCATTTGATCGGCCATTTGCTCGGCGACAAGACCGATGAGTTCTTGCTTGGAGATGGAGTCTTCATTGTTGTTGTTGTTGTTGTTGGAACCCTTGTTGGACCTCTTGGATTTCTTGGATGAGTTAGGAGAATTCATCTAGAGGTTCAACATAAAAGAAAAGGGATGAGACATGATCATAATATGAAAAAATAAGTTGTGCATGAATAAGCATGTATAGGGTTCAAGAATGGTTCACATAAGGTTGCATGGTTCACAAAGTTTGCATGAAAGTATCAAGTATAGCATGGATAATCACGTATAAATGCGAATAAGGAGTATAAATTTAGTGTGTTCACGATGATTAGTATTGTTTTCGATTGCGATAAACGTGCGAAGTGTGTGACGGTTCAAACGAACAAGGTAACAAGTATAAAATCACATAAAAATTGAGATAACATAAAAGATTGGCTCAATAAAACATGAGATTGTTTCGGGTAGAGAAACGTCGACAATTCCAAAGTGAATCGAAGATCCTTTCTAATTAGAGAAACGTGCTTTGGCCTATAGGTAAAATACTCTCATCGAGAAGCGACTAACGGTACTTTACCCTTCAAGGTACTACATGTCTCTAATCAATTAGAAAATCAAAACTTTGGCGAGAGCGAAAATCAAGGAATGGGTACCCTAAGTGTGGTTGTTTCTTATCAAAGGAGGAACATATTCTGACTCGTTTGTAAGATCCACTAGATTATGAAATGGAAGTTTCCATCAAGATGTGGATGTCACTCCTAACTTGATAGTACAACTTCGTGAAAATAATGGAAATGAGGGATTTCACCAAAAATTGTAAGTCATTGGACCTATCTTGGTGCAAATCGCCTCGTGTGCATCACGAGTGTCTTCAAGTCTTCAAAATGTCTTAGGAAAGACATTATGTAAATTTTAAGACCAAAAGATATGGAAGAAGCAATGAGGAAGCATAAAGTTTTAAGCATGAGACAAGAATGGTCAAAGATGGACACTTAAACTATAGACTAGGTCGAACATGGCAATTCTACCTAATTCCCTATAGTTATGGCTCTGATACCAATCTGTCACACCCCAACCGATGGCGGAAACATCAGAGTGAGACGTAAACGAGATTGCAAGAGACTTCATAACGCTATTAGCGACAATATTTAAACAAAACCCATATTTCATTCATTCAACGATAACATTGTCAAATTACATCATAAATCAATTACAACAATTCAGAAATTAAAGACGAGTAAGCAAAAGCATAACGACAAAATAATACAACATTTTAGCTTAACGTCTAAACGTGTATCTAGAGCATCATCACTACTCAAATTTCATGGCAAAATCTTCATCAACCTGTAACATGTTAAAAATACGAGTTCAATGCAAAAGCAAAGGCGAGTACACAAGTTTGGTGATACATAGCATAAGTATAAAAGTGTAACTCGAATCCACATGGTATTTGTAAGCAAAGTTCATACTAATCATGCAATCTAGATCAAACCCCAGTTTCCACAAAAGTTTTAACGAGATCGAGCTTCCCTTGTCACAAAAGCAACAAGACTAAAATGAGAATGAATATCTTAACATAACCCCGACGGGCGGCGTGCTACTCCTTTAGCGCTGTATATGATAAGTTGGGCTAGCTAAGTTAATGACCAAGCATGTATTAAACATGTATCTAGGCATAACAAGTATTCATGTATAAGGATTGAGCATGTAAAAGCATGAGTTTGTGATATGTGTATTTCGATAGGTAAACATGTTATAACCCAAAAGTGGTTAAAACGGTAAATGGGTCAACTGTACTCATGGTTTTGCTAAGTGTCCCACTTAAGTAATCCTGGGAGCTTTGTTGTGTTGATTAGAGTATGGCACCTTGTCCTTCTACAAGAAGAACTTAGGTATTAGTTATGAGTGTAACGGTAGATTTGGATTATTCGAGTGCGATTACGGAAATAGGAATAAAGTATTATGTATGAAAATATTCACTAAGAATAGCACTTGTTCTTGACACTATGATAACCCGAAGGGGGGTTTATATGTTTCATAGGTTCGAGACCTATTAGAATCGTGACAAGGAACTATGTACTTTTTGTGATAAACTTAATAACTTGATAGTTGATTATTTAGTCATTATCAAGGTTTCGGTTTTAGGATTATTTTATTGTCCATAATATGTACATATTAAGATCATGTAGGAGGTGGGAGGATGAACCATCCACTTTGGTACCTCTAAGTATTCAAGTAAGTCAAGCATGGAGGTAGGATGATGAACATCCATTTAACCTCGTTATATGATTCACCACTACACAAGTTGTCATAGACAACAAGGATGCTCATGAATGAGAACAATACAAGAATGAAATGACAAGGATTGAAAGTATGTCATCACAATACCAAGTAGCCAAGTGAATACAACCCGGAGAGCACACGAGGACACATGTTAACGGCTTGGAGGGGTTGTGACACTTTAGGTCTAGGAAACTACTTGAGATGTTGATGAAAATCATTAAGTGATGTGTGGTCTCAATGTTTAGGATAGCCAAAGCTAACCTTGGTGGACACACAAGAACAAGTTATGAACTTGCATCACTTGTGAGCTTAGAGCTCTATGAAAACAGAATTGTTGTGAGGTTTAAACCTCTTGTTTGAATGTCTCAACCTTGTTTTTAAGCCTAACCAACCACAAGAAGTGTTGTAAGCATTCGGACATAGGTTTGAGATGAGTTTGACTCAAGTTTGATGAACATAAACAAAGTTTGAAAGAGTTTGAAAACAAACAGAAAGTTTTGGGACAATTTAGGGGCATTTCCAGGTCTGGATTCTCCATGGAGAACCCTTGGATTCAACCCTAAAGTTTATCCAAGTATTTAGAAAGAAGAATCAAGTAAAAAGACCAAGTTTTGAGCAAGTTATGCTCACTTTGGTGAAGGTGATACAATCTGCCCGAATTTATGTTTTGCAAGAGTTCTTGAGATGATTGAGAGTAATTAGAGAGAGTTGTGAAAGTGTTTTAGGTGTGGGGGAACTTGGTTTATATAGAGGAGAGGTTAGGAGGTGGTTTGGGGTTGTTAAATGGGGTTAAGAGGCCATTGGGTGAGCTCAAAGTGTGTGGATTCGTGCATATGCCGCAGGTTTGAAACCTGCTGTCCCACCTAGCATACCTTACGGACCGGGTTCCGGGACAAATTGTTGCATTTTGTTGTTTTGTTCAAATGTTACGGGTTTAATTGTAGTTCTAGGGTATTTTATGACACATTAAGTGTTGATCCATATGTCTGTTGCCTACGTTATCGTAAATGTCGAGTATGTGTTTATGAGCGAAACATAAATTTTATGTATGCTGTATAACAAGTTCGCCTGAACTTGTATGGTTCTTGAACAAGTCCCGAACTTGCCCTGTGAAGGAAGTGTTCGCCCGAACTTATCCAAGGCACCTTTCAGGCGAACTTGTGTAACTATAAATACGTAAGTTTGCATTTCATTTGTAAGATTCAGAGATTTGGTCACGACAGAGGCGAAGCTCTATCCAAGTTTTTCCAAGATCTGTAACGTCTACACGTTAATGAAACGGTGTTAAACAGTACAGAACTAGTATCGAATGTCGCCTATGCAAACGGATTCCGCACGTTTATCTTAGGTTTGCCAAATTAGGACCCGAATGATCCGTACAACGGACCTACAATTGGTATCAGAGCAGGATTGGCCTAATTTGAAGACATTGGACATAGAACTTCACATATTCTACTCATTTCTTTCATTTTAAACTTTTCTTGGACATTAAGTGGACAAAATGGACTGATTTTCAAGTATAATACGTAAAATCCATTATACTAAAACCTTTGAAAAGATCAGAGCTTAAAACAAACGAATTCATGTCGAATATTGAAAAAACCATGTTTGAAAACATAATTTCGCTCGAACTTGTAAGCAAGTTCGCTCGAACTTGATTGAAAAACTCACTTTTTGTGTGATTTTTCATCAAGTTTGCCCGAACTTGACTGATTTTTCAAGAATTTTTAGGTAAGTCCGCTCGAACTTGCATATTTTTCCTCAAATCACATCAAGTTTGCCCAAACTTGATTACATTCTGTGGAGAACTTATATCAAGTTTGCCCGAACTTGTTAATTCTCTTGGATTTTCTCACAAGTTCACTTGAACTTGTATTCCAAGTGAAATTTTCATAAAATCTTAAGAAGTTCGCTCGAACTTGTTATGTAGCTGATTTTCACAATCTGTGACAAGTTCGCCCGAACTTGTCCAAGGCATGAAAATTCAGAAAAATGTCTCGGACATTATACATCATTGAGTTCGTATTGAAGAGACGAGTTTAAAGCTCTAATCTGGTAAAAACAACTTTCTGAGAAAATTTAAACGTTTTTAGCAAACCGATACGTTAATATTGTCGATTAAGAAGTCAAATTTTAATAAAATTGCCTGTTTGCTAATCATTTTTCAAGTGTTTTTGAACGACAGATAAATTTGGAAAACGAAATGGGGTCCGTGAAGCCGCCAAAGTTGATGAGTATGGACGAGTATGAAAGCTGGAAAGAAAAATTCGAGAAATGGAAACGAGCAAATTTCTTCTACCAGAATGTTCATGAGAAGAAGATGATCAGCCTGTTACAGCAATCGATAAATGAAGATATTTTGATTCTACTACCAAAATATAATACAACACAGAAGTTATGGAATGTTCTACTTGCTAAATATATGGAGAGTGCTGAGATGATTAAGAGCAAGAAGGCTCTAATCATGAAAGAGTTTGACATCTTCTTAATGCTGAAAGGCGAGTCGATGAAACAAATGATAGAACGTTTCTGTCATTTGAAAGTGATAATAAGAAGGCATGGTCTTGATAAAACTGAAGAAGAATATATTGACAAGTTGGCTGATGCTTTACCGGAAGGTGAATGGACAACTTATCTAATGGTGCTAAAAGAATGTCCGAGCAGGGAATTTTTCAAGCTTTCTACCTTCATTGACAAGTTAGAAGGACATGAAATGGAATTACTAAAGAAGTCTGATCTTGTCAGTGATCAAGGAAATGATTTGGAAACGCAAAGTTTGAATGTTCAGTTGAAGAAAGAAGGGAGTATAATGGCAAAGAACTGTGAAGCACAAGTTTCAAGTACATCTACAAATGAGTCTTCAAGTTCTAAACCAATCTGCCCAGTCTTTAAAGTAGATTTGAATGATTATCTGGCAGATAATGCAAACTCTTGAATAATCTTGAAAGTTTGTCATTAGAATATAAAAAATTAAAAGAAAATGAAAAGATTTTTGAAAATAGAACAAAAATTTTAGAAAATGAAAATTCTGTTTTAAATAAAAATGTTTTTGAAAAACAAAATATAATAAACTCGCATCTTGAAAAAATCAGGAAACTTGAACAAGTTGTTGAAAATGCTAAAAATAAAGCTGTTGATTTAGAAAAGAAATTGAAAGGTTTTGTGACCTCGTCATTGATTCTAGATCGGATATGTCCGAAACCGATCAATGAAAATAAAAAATAAATTCCAGTAAGTGATAAAGTCACAAATTATGACAAACTCATAATTGAGAATTGTGATGATGCTACCGATGGTGAAAGTGTTAAAAAGAATAAAAATGAAATATTTTAAAACTAAAAGAAGATTTTCAAGAAACTGTTCTACAATCTGCTGAGAAAGGTGAATGCTCAACGCAAAAACCTTTTAAGCAGAATAAAGAACAAAAACAAAAGGAAAAACAAAGTTTTAAAAATTCTAAAAACTTTCAAAAGAAAAATAAAAGCTCATCGGTACGATCATCCAATTATTATAGAAATTCACAAAAATTTGTAAATCAAAACTCATAGAAAATTGTAAATAATTGGTGCAGGTCGGGCCACAGTGCTTCAACGTCAAATCAAAGTTACAGATGAAGCAAGAAAGATGGCAACCACACGTCAAATCAATTTTATGATTTGAGTGTATGGTTTGCTAAAAAGGATCAGTAGGAAAACAGGAAGTGTCATAAATGTGGAGTAACTCGACACATTACTAGAAAATGTTTTCAAATTAATTCTAAACCTGTTCATATTGATAAGGAAAATTTTGAAGATTTGAAAGTACCAACTCAGGTTTGGAAACAATGTACAGAAACTACAAACAAGGTGAAACCAGTTATTACTAAGTTTTCAAATTTTGAAACTGGTGAATCCTCGAATAGTGATGAACAAAAATTTTCAACATTGTATTTCAAGAAAGCTTTAACGAAAAATCAATCATGGTTGGTAAAAGAAAAAGAATTACACAATCAGTGAAAATTGAAAGTTTAGTTGATTTTCCAAATCTTGAGAAAGTCCAAAATAAACCTGATTGTGAAAAGAACGTCAAAATTAAGGTTGAAGAAATAACACCTAAGACTGCAAAGACTTGGGTGTCACTACTCAACTAATTGTTTGAATGTTTGTGCAGGAACTTCTAAAATGAAAGTAAATTACTTAGAATGGAGTTATGTGGCACATAATGAAGACGAGCCGGGTTATCAAGTTTTATATAAAGGCCATTTTTTCAAAAGATTTGAAATCCAAATAATGTTTACTTTACAGTTTTTGAAAAAATTTTGGAGAAAATTTTTCGAAAACATATTTTAATAACATTTTCTTGAAAATTTGTACAAATTTTTAAAGAAAAATAGAAAAATTTCACAGAACCTCACTATTGAACAAGACAAAACTCGTGTTCAGTAAATTGTTATAAACACAAAAGTGTCAAGGTTTTTGTCATCATGAGGGGAAGAAGTGCTTAAAAGAAAATTTGTGAAGCAGTAATGGATGGCGAATTGAAGTGATTCTCATCAGTTGGTCAATGTTTTTCTATAAATTACTGAGAATGGAGTTATGTGGCACACAATGAAGACGAGCCGGGTTATCAAGTTTTATACAAAGGCCATTTTTTCAAAAGATTTGAAATCCAAATAATGTTTACTTTACACTTTTGAAAAATTTTTGGAGAAAATTTTTCGAAAACATATTTTAATAACGTTTTCTTGAAAATTTTTACAAATTTTTAAAGAAAAATTGAAAATTTTCACAGAACCTCACTGTTGAACAAGACAAAACTCGTGTTCAGTAAATTGTTATAAACACAAAAGTGTCAAGGTTTTTGTCATCATGAGGGGAGAGTGCTTAAAAGAAAATTTGTGAAGCAGTAATGGATGGCGAATTGAAGTGATTCTCATCAGTTGGTCAATATTTTTCTATAAATTACTGAGAATGGAGTTATGTGGCACACAATGAAGACGAGCCGGGTTATCAAGTTTTATATAAAGGCCATTTTTTCAAAAGATTTGAAATCCAAATAATGTTTACTTTACAATTTTTGAAAAATTTTTGGAGAAAATTTTTTGAAAACATATTTTAATAACGTTTTCTTGAAAATTTTTACAAATTTTTAAAGAAAAATTGAAAAATTTCACAGAACCTTACTTTTGAACAAGACAAAACTCGTGTTCAGTAAATTGTTATAAACACAAAAGTGTCAAGGTTTTTGTCATCATAGGGGGAGAGTGCTTAAAAGAAAATTTGTGAAGCAGTAATGGATGGCGAATTGAAGTGATTCTCATCAGTTGGTCAATGTTTTTCTATAAATTACTGAGAATGGAGTTATGTGGCACCAATGAAGACGAGTCGGGTTATCAAGTTTTATATAAAGGCCATTTTTTCAAAAGATTTGAAATCCAAATAATGTTTACTTTACACTTTTTGAAAAAATTTTGGAGAAAATTTTTTGAAAACATATTTTAATAACGTTTTCTTGAAATTTTTTACAAATTTTTAAAGAAAAATTGAAAAATTTCACAGAACCTCACTGTTGAATAAGACAAAACTCATGTTCAGTAAATTGTTATAAACACAAAAGTGTCAAGTTTTTTTCATCATGAGGGGGAGAGTGCTTAAAAGAAAATTTTGTGAAGCAGTAATGGATGGCGAATTGAAGTGATTCTCATCGGTTGGTCAATGTTTTTCTATAAATAAAAAAAATTCCAAAAATATGTTTTTGAATTTTAGGGGGAGAAAAAATTTTCAGAAAATCAAAAACATATTATATACGAAAAGTACAAAAACATTGAGAAAGGCAAAAAGAGGTTTTGTGGATAAAAAGGAAATGATAGTACATCAGTGACTGTCATAGTATGCTAAGGATTTGTGAAGTTTAAAAGTTTAAACAAGTCTTACTGTGGATGTGTCGATAGGCTTTACACGTTCAATAGATTGTTTCCGGGATTTAAACTAAATTTTACAACTGCTTAATTTGTGGATTAACATCTCTCGGATATATGGACTTAGTACTCCAAAATTTCGTTTGAGAGATTGCCTGATTCTGAGATACGAGGTCTTTATAGATGTTTGATATCTGGGGTATTATACAAGTTCTTCTGATTTTGTGTAAGCAATGGCCTAGAACTTCTATAATGCTTTTGCAAAAATCCTCTAAAACTGTATTCAATTGAAAATATCAAAAGATACTACAATTGCGTACAAAAAGATTCCATTTTGGAACACTACCTTAAAGTCGAGCCTTCATCTCTTTTTCTGTACGGTAGTACTAACCTGAGCTCTCAATGCCTCGCACAACCCAGATACAGATATCAATTATGCTATATTCACCTGTAAGATGAAATCTAGGGAATCTTGATACGGGAGTATATTCTGAGATGGGAACTATAGTTGACTCAAGTTTCATAATTCTAACTAAGATATCTTGGAACAATTCAGAAATGTGCTGAAGTTTAAGTGGACAAATATATCGACAATCTAGGTAAACGAGTTTAAAGCTTAAAGTCATTTAAAAGGTCAACGGTACTAGTGATATGTCTCAAAAACTGATATGATCCTTTGACACAAACTCAACAAAAAATGTTTGTAAATATGTTGTACATTGTTAGTGTTGGTTATTCATTTCATAAAAACAAAAAGATTATATTATCTTTTAGTTTCGACCACTGATGATGAAAAGCTGATTTTCAAAGTCTAGAGTTGTTGAACAAAATCTAAAAAAATTTTGAAAATTTAATCTGAAAAGTTTAAAAGTTCAATAATTTGAAACTTACATTTGAACCAAAAGCATCAGTTTAGAATTAAAATGTTTAATCAAGATCATTAAGTTGAACTTGATACATATATCAGATATTCAAGGTCATTAATTTGGACTTGATTAACTGATAGAGATTATAACTGATAAGAAGATTAAAATTTGAAAACTTTGTGTTTAAAGTTTCAAAGTTTGAATCTGAAATGTTTCTTGAGTGTTTGTAAGGACTTTGAAACAGGAAGTTGATTTTAATGGGGAGCTGGATAAAACACATTAATTAAAGATACCAGAAAGCTCAAAGCAAGGGGGAGCATGGTGATTAAAGTTTTATCAGGACAAGCTCAAGATAAGAGAAAAGGATTGTAGAAGTTATGAAGATCATGGATGTTAAAGTTATTCAAGAAATAAAGATCAAGAGAATATTAAAGACTCAGGAACTTAATTGAAGAATGATGACTACGGGAACATCCAAGGGGGAGTCTGTTGATGCATATGTTTGTTTCCTACGTCATCATATAATGTCGAGTCTGTGTTTATGAGCGAAACGTCAATTTTACGTATGCGGTATAACAAGTTCGCCCGAACTTGTATGGTTCTTGAACAAGTTCACCCGAACTTGTCTTGTGAAGGACAAGTACGCCTGAACTTGTCCAAGGCACCTTTCAGGCGAACTTGTGTAACTATAAATATGTGAGTTTGCATTTCATTTGTAAGATTCAGAGATTTTCTCACGACAGAGGCGAAGCTCTGTCCAAGTGTTTCCAGGATCTGTAACGTCTACACATTAATGAAATGGTGTTAAACATAAAGAACTAGTATCTAATGTTGCCTGTGCAATCGGATTCCGCACGTTTATCTTAGGTTTGCCAAATTAGGACCCGAACGATCCGTACAACGGACCTACATTAAGTCATTATAAGCATAAGTATTGGGTCATAATGCATATGTATGAATAGAATGTCCGAGATCGAGTGTAAACACCGGGTATAGTGTATGTATCAAATATAAATCTCACGTATATGCAAGTATGTTACGTTACCGTGTATGATCAATATGTGTATGAGTGTAAGAGTATGAACAACAAGTATAGGGCAAATGTATCTTTGTGTGATGATAGATTTCCTCTTCTTTTGTTTGTTGTAAGAATTCTTCTAGCATTGCGCTTTCCATAGCTGCATCCTCAGCAGATGTATCTTCCATGATCTCAGCCATTAGAGCAACTCCGGTCTTTTTGGCAATATATGAGTTCCAGTCAAAACCGTCATCTTCATTCGCAGCAACCATCGCTTTCTCTGTGGTATTGGATGGCTTCTATTAGATTTCAACTTGAGTTTTCTTTGGGAAAGGCTTGCATTGTAGTATCTTTTTGTAATAATCACTGCCGCCTCCAAATGGACTTTGATTGCCACTCGCTTCTAGATTCTTACATTCTCTTTTGAAATACCCTTTTTGTCGGCATCTGAAGCAAGTAACTTTCATTTTGTCGAATCCCAGTTTGTTGCTTGAATTCCCGATGTCTCTGCCGGTTAGAGCAACAAATTTAGTAACCCTCTGAATAATCGAAGCTAAAGACCATTTGATGTCCATCAGCTCAAGCTCTTCCTCATCTACTTGATCATAATCCTCTGCGGTCATTTCCAGATTACCAATCTTCCCAGCCACCAAACTTTCATAAGATTCCAACACTGTGGCAAGAAGTGCCATGTGTTCTTTGGTCACTTGTTCAGAAACAACGTTGCTTAAGTTGACTGCAATGTTGCACTTAAACACATTTGGATTAGAATTCGATTGATTATTCTGATTTGACTGATTCTGATACGAAGAATTAGAACCCGTGCTTGAATATGATGAATTATGAGGACTCTGATCATAGTTCGGATATGATTGAGTTTGACTCTATGGCGAATGATTCGAGGAATTCATATTCGCACTAAAAGCAGTTGGATCTTCGGGCTTGAGATATTCTCTTGAGCTCCTGTCTTGTAGTATAGCCCTACATCTTGAGCAACATTCGAATTCTTTGACTTGGCGATGCTCCATCCCGTGCCCCCCAACTTATCGATAAAGGTGGATAACTTGAAGAATTCCCAGCTCGGACTTTCTTTGAGCACCATGAGATATGTCTTCCATTCACGTTCAGGCAAAGCATCAGCAATTTATCAATGTATTCTTTTTCCGTCTTCTCAAGACCATGTCTTCCCATAATCACTTTCAGATGATAAAAACGTTCGATCATTTGTCTCATCATTTCGCCTTTTATCATTGTGAATATGTCAAATTCCTTCATGATTAACGCTTTTTTTACTTTTGACCATTTCTGCACTTCCCTGATATTTGTTCTTTAAGGACTTCCAAAGATCTTGTGGAGTTTTGTATTCTGATAGCAGCACTAAAATATCTTCTTTCACAGACTGCTGGATCAGACTTATCATTTTCTTCTCCGCTACGTAAGCATCTTTTTGTACAGTAGAAAACTTGCTTATATCGATAACATTATCATTTTCATCTCTTGGCCATGTGTAGCCAGTCTCAACTCCAACCCAACTATGAAAGAACGTTGACTGAACCAGTTCGTAAACTTTTCTTTCCACCCTCATATTCATCTATACACATGAGTTTCGGTGGCTTCACAAACGTACCCATCTCGTTAACAATGTTCACTTGATTGACCATTTTGAGCATTCGATGTTGAAGTCGTCATAAACGTATTGTGAATATCTTCCATCATGCAAAAACTGACGAGAATCACTGAAAATACGTTCACAAACTTTGAAAATTGATTAGAACACTGACAAGTTCGGGCGAACTTATGCAGTTGACAAAATCAGTTTTGATTTCAAACAAGTTCGGGTGAACTTGTTGAAAGCTTTTGAAAATTTTTCACCCTGAAGCAAGTTCGGGGGAACTTATAGAAATTTCAAGAAAAACAAACAAGTTCGGGCGAACTTGTAGATAACATTTAACAAGATTTAATCAAGTTCGGGCGAACTTGATAAAAACTGAAAAATTTTCTAGCAAGTTTGAGCGGACTTATCAAATTTCTTGAGAAATCAATCAAGTTCGGGCGGACTTGATTAAAAATTGTGAATTTTTAATCAAGTTTGAGCGAACTTGATGTCAAGTTCGAGCGAACTTGATGTCAAGTTCGACCAATTTGAGTTTGCAAAACATGGTTTTTCAACTTTTCGACATCAATTCGTCTGAATTAGGCTTTGAAACTTTCTGGGGTTTATCTTTAGTGTATTTTACGTTACATATTCAAAATTTAGCAACTTTTATCCGTAGGTTCATTGTTTTCCATGAAAAAGTTAAGAAAAATGGTAGAAATGAGTAGAAATATAGTAGATCTTGCAATGATTTCACCAAATCAAGTATCCGTGGCTCTGATACCACTTGTTAGATCGCTCCTTGATTAGCACAGGAACCTAATTTGGCATCTAATGTCCAATTAGGCGGAATCTAAGTGACATGTTAATCAAATATGCAAAGATTACTCGTTAAACTATTGTTTATTGATCACTAAGTCAAATTACAGGTAAGATCCGGATCGGACAGAGCTTCGCCTCTGTTGTGACAAAGTTGCAAAAGTTACAAATGAGAAACTAAGGCACACTATTTATAGGCCATGAAGTTCGCTGGGGAGTTAACAAGTTCAGGCGAACTTGTTTGAACAAGTTCGGCCGAACTTGTTCCAACTTCAACATTCCGGGCGAACTTGATGTCTATTTACATAAATACCCTTCATTTCTGACATAATCTAGGCCAAACTAAATAGACTCGATCCAAGACTAAGACATAGACATTATGTACTAACAAACACGAACCCTCATTAGATGGAGAGTTTGTATCGACTATAGGCGACTCAATGAAGCTACAAGAAAAAACCACTTTCCTTTACCCTTCAATGACAAATGTTAGAACGATTATCCGGTCATAAATTTTATTGTTTTCTAGATGGTTTTTCAGGATACTTTCAAATCCCCATTTCGCCTGAAGACCAAGAGAAAACCACTTTCACTTGCCCCTACGGAACCTTCGCCTACCGACGCACCCGCAACATTCCAATGTCGTATGGTAGCCTTCTTTCACATCATGATAGAAAAAACCATGGAAGTCTTCATGGATGATTTTTCTATTTTTGGCGACTCATTTGATCAATGCCTCGACAACCTTGAACGAATGCTATCAAGATGTAAAGAGATTAACCTCACCCTTAATTGGGAAAAATACCATTTCATGGTCACTGAGGGGATAGTTCTCGGTCAGAAAATCTCTAACACAGGGATGGAAGTTGATCACGCTAAAATAGATACCATTTCTCGACTTCCTCCTCCTTCATCCGTTCGAGCCATTCGAAGTTTCCTAGGACACGCCCGGATTCTATAGGTGGTTTATCAAAGACGTCTCGAAGATCTCTTGACCTCTAACTAAGCTACTTGAAAAAGATGGCCCTTTCATCTTTGACAAGGATTGCATGACAACATTTCTTGCCCTTAAAGATATGCTAGTCAAAGCACCAATCATGATTGCACCAGACTGGAAATTACCATTTGAAATCATGTGTGATGTAAGCGATTATGTGGTTGGAGTAGTCTTGGGAAAACAAAAAGAGAAGCATTTTTATCCCATGTACTACGCTAGTAGGACTCTTAACGACGCTTAAGAAAATTACACAACCATTAAAAAAGAGTTACTAGATGTAGTATTTGATTTTGATAAATTCGTTTCTGTCTCGTACTTTGAAAAACCGTAGTCTACACGGATCACGCTGCCATTCGATACCTTTTCAAAAAAACAAGACGCCTAGCCACGTCTTATACGATGGATTCTTCTCCTTCAAGAATTCGACATAGAAATAAAAAATAAATGAGGTGTAGAAAACACCGCTGTAGACCACTTATCTCCTCTTGAAGACCCTGCCTTGGAAGGTACTCGAGAAAACTCATCAACGAAAAATTCCCTACAAACTACTTAGAAATTGTAGAATTCAAAGAGGAACCTTGGTATGCACATTTTGCTAGCTATTTAGCTAGTGATACTATCATCAAAGGGTTAACTTATCATCAGCGAAACAAATTTTTCGCAGATGTAAAACACCCTTTTTGGGAGATCCATATCTTTTCAGAATTTGTACAGATCAACTCATTCGACGATGCGTCCATGGTCGCGAAGCAAGGCAAATTCTTCACCATTGTCATGAAGGACCATGTGGTAGACATCATGGAATAACCACCACCGCATGAAAGGTGTACGATGCAGGATTTTACTGGCCCACAATATGTAAGGATGCTTATGTATTGGTCAAAACATGTGACGCATGCCAGCGGGAAGGCCACATATCAAGAAGAAACGAAATGCCACAAAATAGCATTCTTATTTGTTAAATCTTTGACGTGTGGGGATTAGACTTTATGGGGCCATTCGCACCATCAAGAGGAAACAAAGACATTTTAGTGGTTGTCGACTACGTTTCTAAATGGGCCGAGGCTGAAGCTCTTCCAACCAACGATGGAAGAGTAGTAGTAAATTCCTTAAAAAGCTATTCTCACGTTTTGGAACACCAACAGCTTTAATCAGTGATAGAGTTACTCATTTCTATTATCTTAAATTAGAAAAAACTTTAACACGTTATGGGGTCTATCACCATTTATCAAACCAATGGTCAAGCTGAAGTAACAAATCGAGGTCTAAAAATAATCATAGAAAAAACTGTGGGTCAAAATCGAAAAGAATGGCCAGACAAATTAGATGACGTTTATGGGCATTTCTAACAGCATATAAAACACCAATAGGAACCACACCATATAAGTTAGTCTATGGAAAAAATTGTCACCCTCTAGTAGAAATTGATCACATAGCATATTGGGCATTTAAAAATGCAAACTTGGACCAAGAAATCTTAGGAAAAGATCACCTTCAACAGTTAAATGAATTAAGGGAATTGAGAATTCAAGCATATTCTAACCCTCGTAACTGTAGTCTACCATTGGAAGCATCACAAGAACCAGTCACCCGTTGCGGTAGATTTTTCGGGTGTCAACTGTTGTCGCACGACACCACTATGGTAGCCCGCAATTCTTTTGTATCTGTATAAATTCTGTTTACCAATTGATTGTAGTTGAATACGGTTTGATTCGTTTATTTATGGGTTGCATTATGTTGTTTTGAGTTTAATTTAGTTTAATTAAACTCAAAACAACATAATATGATGAGATCAAGTTGGGGTTGGTTAACATCTGAAGCAAGTGATTCACATTTACCTAAATGATATGTAAGTTCAGGCAACTTTTTCTGTTGTTGTATCCGTATTTGCTTATTGACAGTCAAAGAGTGTAGATTTTTTATACGAGTAGAGATTTAGAAGCAATTCTGTTATTGAAATATGATGATGCTGAATGGGGATATTTTGGTGGTTGTGTCCAGGATGTTGTGTGATACATGTAGGTATATGTAATTGTTTTAAAACTTCTAACATCATGTTGCTCTTGACTTTTTAGTTGCTGAGTTTTGTCATTAGAATACAGAAATAAGGGGTTACGACCCTGCATTTTTAAATTGGATTTAAACCAGACATGAAATAGAATAAAGAAGCCATGTGCTAAAAAAGTATGATAATATATGCAACAAAATAAGCCCACATGTAAAATTATATATGATTTGAGGCCATCAAAGTATTATAAAATCTCTACAGATTTGAGGCCACATGTATTTATTTATTTACAGTTGACAAAAAAAAATATATACGTTTCATAAAAAAAAGCCTTCGGTTCCACCCCTCCTTAGTGTTTGCATACATGTTCATCAATCATCAACATTTTAAAAACACCTCCTGATTCTTATCTATTATAGAGGCCAAGTGTGTGCATACTTGGTGGTGGATTTGGAGGACTATGTACTGCTCTTAGACTAGAATCACTCACATGGCCTGGGTTGAAGACAAGAAACCTCATGTGGTAATAAATCTAGGTTCGACTGGTGTTCTGGTGTCATGGTTAATGAAGTATGCTGACAATGTCGTAAAGGTTGTACTTTATATGACTTATCTCTTATCTTTGTCATCATCATTATTATGTTATGAACACTTACCCTATTAGTACCTCCTTAAGAGGTCCCATATTCTTTTGACAAATTGTTTTTTCTGGTAGTTATATGGTTCGAATTTACTACGATTTTGCATTATTCTCACAGTATGTTGGCTATTTGATTGAGCAAAGTATCTCAACCTGTTATGTAACTAGTTACAGCTTAACTTGCATTTTCACCAATTTTAAAATAGTGGGTAGCTAAGTAGCTTCTATAATTAGCTGTGCAAGTTGTTGCATAGACTTTTCCATATGCTTGCATATATCATTAGTGTGTGATCAATTTGAGTCTGTGATGTACCACCCACTTTGATAACCGCTAATGAACCCAATTGATAATTGTTATATGTTTTTTTACCTTTTTAAGTTTGTTTTCTAAATACCATCACATGAGTGGGTGAGATAATATTTGAGCCCACACCTGATTGCATTTATAGTTTTTAAGTAATGATTTTGATTACTTGTTTTAGTGACTTTTCTTAGACCAAATGTACAGTTCCGGAAAGTATGTTACAACATGAGGATGGCATCTTAACATTCTATGTTATTTTAATCTTCAAGAGTTGGCTCAAAAGCACAATGGAGTCTCCTACTGGTTATACAGTTATGGGATGCATTTTCTAAAAAGAAGCATTCAAATGAGTCATCATCTTAGATGGCTAATGTGGTCCACATAAGTTGTTTTGTTAATAAACTGTGTAACCAAGTTGAATTAAAGTTCTATAACTGCTTAGTTGTTTTATTGTTAATCAGAAGCACGTGCAAGAGATATATGTGTCACAACAAGCCTTGGGGATTTAGGGTTTAATTAAGACCTAAGGAAACATTTGAAGAACATGGTCCCTAGTCTCCCTAACTCCTAGCTAATTGGGCACCAGAAAGCACACGACTTTGCCCAACAATGCCCTTGGAGTGGTGTTATGCCTGCAATGGCTTAAACAGTTCCAAAGCCGTCACCACAGGTACATTGATTCTTGGCATGGTTACAATTGTTTTATTAGTTTATATACAGCTCTACGTGTTGGTTCTTCGACAACATTCCTACCCCTTCCATCTTCTCTCATAGCAGGTCATACTTGTACTTTGATCATATAAATCACATTTTTTTTTCCAAATTGGATTCATGAAATTAACATTTCAGTTCACCTTTCACAACAAGCAAGCGATCACCATGTCTAGAAACAGAAAAATGGAATCAGGCAAAGGCAAGAAAGAAGTGGAAGCAAAACTTGTGAGTTATTCTCATCTGATATTTGCATTGGCGAGCATGTACTCGGGCATGCTTGTATTGGGATGGAGCAGTTTAGAAAGCTCGGATCTCATTAATGCCGGGTGGCTGGTCATTGATTGAATTGTTCATAACTTAAATCTGGTGGGTGGTCATTGATTCTGCAATCAAATCTGGAGCATTTCACAAAGGAAAATATAAATTTTGCAGCACTTTCAAGTCTAAAAGCAGTGAGCATATGGATTTGAAGACACACCTAGAATTAGTTCTTAGAATGTGTAGAGGCATTTCATCTGCAACTTTTGTAGATAGGTTTTGATTAAAAGTTTGTCTTTAATTAGTATTTTAATTGAAAACTTGTTTATGGTATTGGTTTATTATTGTTATATCGTTTGGTTTTTAGGTTTTCTCATGGTTACTGTTGTTTTAATTTTATAAGAAAATGAAAATAAAATGGCTAATTATATGAAAATGGACACATAAAACCACAATAAATGTGTGACCAAATGTTAGACAATAACCACACCTAAACTATAAAATTTCATGTGGCTATACATAATTGTTAGCCACACTTTCATCGGTTTGTTTTTTATGTGGCGAAACCATAACAAATGTCACGAAAAAACAAATTATGTGTGACCAAATGTTAGATAATAGGCACACTTAAAATTACAAAGTATCACGTGACACACACTTTCACGTGACATTGTTTTTTTGTTTGTGTGAAGAAATTATAGCAAAAGTCATGAGAAAAAAATACGTGTGACCAAAGGTTAGACAATAGTCACACTTAACATTACTTAAATGTCGTGTGTCTAGTAAATGTTTTTAGCCACACTTACAAAAATTAATGTAACTATATAATAGAATCAGCCACAGTTCGTCACAATGTTTTTTGTTTGTGTGACGAAATTCTAGCAAATGTCATGGGAAAAACAAATATGTGTGACCAAAGGTTAGATAATAGCCACACCATAGTCACTTTGCTTCTTGTTTGTGTGACAGAATGATAGAAATCGCCATAAGAAAAAAATATGTGTGATCAAAGTTAGACAATGGCCACACTTATAATTACAAGATTTCGTGTGGCTATAAATAACCATTAGCCACACCATAGTCACTTTCTCTTTTGTTTGTTTTTCTATATAAGAAAAACAACCACACTTTCAGTAAGTTCATGTGACTATATAATAGAAACAGCCACACTTACAATGATTCATGTGGTCGTTGCTACCCTTTTGCCACACTTAATGGGCAAAATGCTTGATTACAACAACCTTTTTTGCCATGTTTTTTTTAATTGATGAGGCTAAAACAATTTTTTGGTAATTTATGTGACTATATAGTAGTAACGGCCACGCTTAAAGTAAATACATGTGGCCGTTGCTATCCTTCAGCCACACTTAATGGAGGAAATGGTAGAATTTAACCAACAATGTTGGTACCCTTTGGCCACACTTTTAAGTTCTTCGGCCACTAAAAATTGTGTGTGGCCGTATGATACCTATGATGACTCGAGCTTTGGTCACACTTGGCCTGAAAAAATATTTGAGGCAAAAGACATATAGTCACACTTTTTTTCTATGGCTGTATCCCTATTTTGGCGTAGTGGAAACGTAAATGACCTTAGAAAAGATAGATAATTAACAAGAAAAACACTAACAACTTGTACATATTTATTTTGCTCTCAATCCATCTTTTAGGTCTTATTCGACAAGTCTACGAACCAGGTAAACACAAAAATTAGAAACCAAGTGGGCAGAGAAACAAGGGCGAAGATATATATATATATATATATATATATATATATATATATATATATATATATATATATATATATATATATATATATAATATATATACGGGGCCATGCCTCAGTAGGCACGGGCCGTGTCAAACCTGTAGACGGGATAAAAACCTTCTTTGCACCGTTGTATATTTATAATATTTACACAGCCACGTCCCGTTTCATTGCACCCCCCGGTTCTCTTCTACTTTTCACGTGTTCCTCTGAAAATCCACCAACTAGGTATGTTACTAACATTAAGATTTGTCAGATTTACGCGTTTTATAACATTTTGATTTGGGGAAAAATCTAGGGTTCTTGAACTAGACCTGTGTCTAAAGAATCCGAAACTTTTTCATAAATCTGGTTAGTAGTAGTTAGTAGTAGCGTTTGGGTAAGTAAATCAGCAAACCATTGTGGAAAAATCGGGTATTTACAACCCGTTTCATCAAACCCTCATTCATAACCGAAAAAAATAGAAATTAAAGGGCAAAACGGGTTGGTAAGTGAAAATTGGTGATGGGGGTTTGTTTTGTGGGGAATACCACACACAGGGGGCCAAAAATTTTGGATTTTTCTAAGCCTACACGAAAAATTGGATTTTAGGTCAAAACAGTAGCCAACCACTTGGCAGTGCCTCCGTGGCACGGGGTCGTGCCCCTAGAATTTTTGCAGCACGGGGTCATGTGAATTAGACACGGGGCCATGTCCAATCCTCTATTTCTCATTTTTTCACTATTTTAATCAACGTTTAACTATTTAAATGTTTATTCTGTGTAGGAAATGGCACCTCACAAATGGCTGAGATTCAATACCGAGCATTCTGACTGTGCAAGCACTAATGGAAATTATAAAAACCCGTATTAAAGAGCCGCCAAGGAAAGTCTGCTCGACACCTTAGAAACGGTTGGCCAAAGGAAAGTCCGATACGACAACCTTGTCACATGACCTCTTCAATTATTTCTTGAGGCACCATTAGAATATGTTTATGAATTAAATCTTAAATTCCTAAGCACTTTCAAGGTCAAGAAAAGATATTGAAGACATGTATGATAAAGTTGTTGTGACATTCCGATGTGGTGGGGTTTGGTACGAAATTTCGGTGGAAAAATTTGGTATGGATGTGGGGCTCTATATGAAAATGAGCTTTTCGATCCTAACTTCTACGATAACATTTTTGAGATGCCTTCAAATTCACGAAACACTTTTTGGGCACAGATCGGAGAAGGGGTCTATATTCCGAGGCAAGTCCAAAAGCACCAAAGTTCGGGACCACTTATTCGCTACATTCATCGAGTCTTGAGCGGAACTTTGTGCCAAAGGAAAGACAGTGGGGGCGTGGTAAATATTTGGGAGCTAACTTGCCTATATATTGCATCCTGTTAGTGCACTATTAGGGTGGCCATAGATAGAAATCTAGTTGCATTTGTAAAGTCAAGTGTCTTGAGTATGTAAAATACCGGACAGAGGTTTCCTAGGTAGCGTTAGGATATGAAAGAATTCGGTACGACACGATACGGAGAGAGCGAGCTTGATCAGGAATGATGTCATCACAATCTTACAACATCATCACAAGATATATATATATATATATCCAACATCACGTCTGTACAAGAATGCATGCATGGAGTTCAATTATTGAAGATCAGATCGTAGAAGTGAAGGTTGAGACATATCGCACGAAGTGGGATTCACAAATTTGTACGAAGTGATCATGTATAAATAGCTTGCAACCGCCATTCATAGAACTCAACTTCGCACAAGAGCTCCGATCAAGAACATCTCATACGGTTCCGATCTAGATCGAGTCATTTTGTAACGTAGACATCGAAACTCTGTCCGTTTGTCATTTGATTGAAATAAACGTTGATTATTCACGATTCGGTGTCACGATTACGGTTCTGTTTAATGGATTTCGCACGTTAAATGAGATTATATGCAGAGTTTGTGTTCTTCGGTGAACGATCTGGACCTTCAATTGGTATCAGAGCTACGGTTATCACCTACGCTCATGAATTTTCGACATTATGGACTTAGGACGGGTTTTAGACGTAAAACATCAAATAAACGGACAATCCACGGACAAAAAGTAAATTTGAACGGATAGGATTGTTAGAAAATCATTTTTGACCAGATTGACGGTGGAATCATCTCCAAATTCGAAGGAATAAAAATTCTGGATCGAAAAAACATAATCAGGCTCACTTGGTGCGAACTACAACTTCGTACGAAGTAACCGTTCGTATGTAGTGGCCAATTCGTACGAACTAGGTCAAATTCGTACGAGTGAGAAGAGCAAAAAAAAAAGGCATGGAAAAATTTTGTTGATCGTTTTGACGAGACAAATGCCTAGAAAAAATTTGGTGATGAAATTTTTTCGAGTTTTTAATGTCTAATTCAGCATGTTCAGGGACAACGTCTAAAGCTTCAGAGTACTGATTTGATGATACGGTCACAAAATTTTGAAGATAAAGGGAGAGTCATTGATACATGTGGAGAATGTTGATCATTTGGTGTCGTGACTAGTAATTGGCCTAAACGTTAAATCCGCATTTGTTGAAAACTGATTTTTCCATATTTGAGGGGGGAATTTCAGTGAAAATTTGATTATGTCAGAATTTACAAAAATGACGGGGAATAAAAATTTCAAAGTATAGTATATTTGAAGATTCCAGCATTTTTGAAATTCGTGACACTGCAAATGTATTCGGGTGGTTACCGACTGCAGATTATCTGGGAAATGCAGAGGACTAGTTTCGTGAATTCGTGGTTACAGGAAGTTCAGAATTTTCAGATCATGATACAGTTTGATGCTTAGCGGTTTAAAAGGCTGATCTTCGATGTGGGGTTGATGCATACACGACTGCCTATCTTTAACTCTGCAACGCAAATGAACTGTTTTCGCGAGTAATCCGAGGATATTTGGTAGTTTCAAGGCGTCAGCGTATGCGAAGTGAGCTATATATATTTTATTGTGACTGAAAAGGAAGAACATGATTCTGATCGCGGACGAATGTCTCTCAGATTTGAAGTGTTACCAGATGGTTTGATTCCGATGAAAATTTGCTGATTGAGCAGATTACCGATTTGCTAATTAATCTTTCAGAAGTATGCTTAACTGCAATTACGGAAATCGGGATTTCAGATTTCACGGGTATTCATTCATTTGAAGTTTCCCAGTGTGGTGATTCGCAATTTCTATCAATTTCCAGTTGAATTTTTGAAAGATTAGGAGTTTGCGGAATAAACTCTCGGTGCAACAGTGCTTACTCAAAAACTGAACTCGGATGCGGTTATCATTGAAACAGAGAAGAAGCTACATTAATTAGCTTCAAATTGGTGTCTGTTAGAGAAAATTTGTCAGTCAAGCAAAATAGAGGAGGTCAGAAACCGTGCAAACAAAGATCTGAACTGAGTTTTCAGTGGGATTTTAATGTTGAAAATGCAAACCCGGATCATCAATTAAGGGGGAATTTGTTAACCCGTTTCGATGACATCGGCACATACCTTGAATGAAGTTGCAGAATATTCAAACACGGCTCAGAGATTTCAAGTTCAAGATCAAGCTTCGACAGTAACGGACAAGGGGGAATTTGTTGATGCACTTTGTGTCCGTCACTGTTCGAATAGGCTAGATAGAGCGTGTGTTGAATATTGTATAGGTTAGTAACGAACACACGACCAAAGTACGAACTGAAATGTGATAATGTGCTGATTCGTACGAAGTGGTAATGTCCAGTTGGTACGAATTACTATGATAATGTCCATTTCGTACGAATTACTAAGGCAATGCCAAGTTCGTACAAATTACAATGTCTATGTTCAGTTCATACGAATTACCATAGGATGTCTATATATAGGTGGTCTGTGTTTATTTGTGATTAAGTTTTTGCGCTCCCGGACGGGGAGGTGCTGCCGGATTCTCTCCAGGAACTCCGGAAGCCTGACAAGATGTATGCTCGTTCGGTATGAATGAATAACATATGACTTCTGCTGCTTCTACTCCTTTCTTAATAACATTCTACCGAATTAGTGATTATGCGCACTAACTTCCATCTAGAACCGCCCGATCACGGACCTTCACATCGTGAACCACAAGCCTCTGAATCTCGCCTTGATGCTGCTAAATAATATGGCCTCCAACGCTAAAGCTACGACTCAACGCCAATATTCTTCGGTGGCTAGATAGCCCCGGTCTATAGGACCTATGTTGGGCGCATCCCCGAAGTTTCTCACAACGGTAGGCATCACCCGGGCTGACATCTCACTTTGCCACAGCCTCAACCTCATCACCAAATTCAGAAATGGTCTCTTGCGCTTCAAATATAAATAAGGGAAAATTTGGAACCCAAATGACCCCGATCAAATCTTCGCAATTGAAGACGACCCAACCCATCCTCGACAGTACTACTATGGTCACGGCCCAGGTTCCTCCTATCAAGGTGGTAGTGATTTTCCTAACATGCACAACCTTTATAACCTTATGCAGGAATCAATCCAAATCTCCCGCAATGCCCTAACCAAGGGTCAAGGCATTACCACCCGTGTTGGCGGGATCGGGAGGAACATAGCCTCCATGCACACTAACATCTCCTATATGCGGGAGCACATGGTGTACCATGACGAGAATGAGGAGGAAGAGGAGATGGAGTCCGTGTAGGACCGATCCTCGATGCTTAGGAACCTAAATTTGATATCTAACATCCATAATAGCGGAAATATTACGTCTTGTTTACCAATAGACAAGATTTAATCAGTTAAATGTCAGTTTTATAGATCAAACGTTCTGGTTACAAACTGACAGAGCTTCACCTCTGAAATGCCAAAGTTACAATTAAAGTAGGCTAGCTAGGTATTTATACTAAAGCAAGTTCGCTCCTGGGAACAAAATTCGCCCGAACTTGCATAAGCAAGTTCGACCGAACATGCATAAACATGTTCTTATGAGCGAACTTGGCTACAACATACATAAATACTTCGTATACCTAGCCTATTCAGCTCTATACAATACAAACTCGATATAAGACTAAGACATAGACATTATGTACCAACAGACACCCCCTTGGATATTGTCTTCGTCTTTTATCAGTCTTCAAAAACTCTGTCTTCATATAAACATTAACGTACACGACCGAAGAAGTTCTTGAACGGCTTCTTTCGTCGTTCTTGCTTTGGATCAGGGTTTGATCAGTTGGCGGTGATCTTTTAAAGTTAGCCATTCTTAGCGAACTTTGCCTTACCGCTTTTTCCATTCTTTCTTTAATCGCCTCATTTCTGGTTTCTTCTTTTAAAAACTCCACTCTCTCCAGATCCCTCCACTTCGTCTGCCACATCTTTCCAGAATTGACTTCTCGTGCATAGCAAACGTTAACAACTTTCTGATACTGCATCGCCTGTACCTTTTCTCTTTCTTCAAAAACAATCTTACTGTAGAAAAGGCATTTTATATTTTCTCTCGAGCAGTTAACCAACCACATAGGATCTAGAATCCTTATCGTCCTCCACAAACCTCTCATACCCTGATGACCCATCACTTCAACTCGTTCTTTAGCAATATCCAAATAATCTTCAAATTTTAACACAATCACTGCTTCACAATAGCTGGATCTATCTGCCACCACTTGAATAAAGGATAGAAGTTCTGTTTGATCAGCATAAGTGGCATATTCCTCATGGCTCTAGGACATTTCATAATTAACGTTATGTCCTTTTCCCCTGTAACCTTATTGATCTTTACTCTTCGTCTTGGAATAAACGGCTTCCAGTGATTCCAACCTTTACTAGCTTCATACTTAATCATATTCCACAACAACTGATGTACTGTCTTCATATGATAAGTGACATTCACTGTTTGTACTAACTCTTCCATAAATACGGCAATGTCTTGAAATCTGTAAGATATTTGAAGTATTGCACTCCAAATTCTCTTTTGATTGCATATACGTTGAGCTCTTTAAACCAACCCAAACTCAGTATATCTCCCAAAGAAACATCTTAATTTCTGGTGAAGAATGCTATTGGACGTCAAAACTTACGTTCACGTGGCACCTCCTTGAACCAGGACTTTTTTGCTTCAGCTATCTCTTCTTTGGTCATCGGTTTAGGAATCTTCCTTCTCGTAATGCTTCAGCAATCTTATCTTTCAACATATCTTCATTAAGATGTTTGTACATCTCTTCAATGTAGGAAAACTTTCTGAATTTTCACCAACATACTTAGCTTTCTGATCTGATTCATCATCTTAGGACCAATCTTCAACTATCACTCGATTGTACTCATCAGCTTCAAACCTTCTCTCATACTGATACTCTTTCGGTTCAAATGTGTTAACATTCATAATTTCCTCAAAATCAAACTCTAAGTTCTCAACTTCAACTTCAACTAGTTTCGCCAGATCTTCTTTTGAGTAATAATGTACAAACTCACCTTCTTCCACATCAAAGGCTTCGTAGGTACTGCAGACACAGGCTTCGCAAAACGATAAATATCTAACAAATCAATATCTTCATCAGTTGGCCCTTTCTGCCCTGACTCCCCCTGGCTTTTATCTCCCATCCTATTCGACTCATCGTTCATAAGATCAGAAAAATCAAACTCATCAGATACTTTAGCTTCATTGATCTTTAAACCTGTACCTCCCTAATCAAAATCATCACCACCTTGATCAAAATCATTGTCATCATCCCAACATTCCAATCCTCATAACCTTCTTCCTTTTCATCTTCTTCATTGCCTTTTTCTTCAGAAATAATAATAGGATCAGAAGGCTTGACAGATTCGTCAACCTTTTGGATATCAGACTCAGAAGCTTTCAAAACATCTTCAGTTGGTTTCTCAGGAACATCAGAAGATTTCTCAGCAGAAGATTTAGGGGCTTCACCCTCAACCTGCTTCCATTTACCACTTTTAGCTAACTCTTTCTCAGCACGCTCTTTTTCTTCTTGACATCCAGATGATCGTATTCAGCAATGAAATCAATATTCAGATTGTTTGCTAACACTTTCTGCAATCTGTTGAATCTTTGATAGTTCAATGCTTGAATAGTCTTTAGATCAGCTATTTCAGTTTGCAATTTATTTGCGTCTTGCAAACTCTCAATTAGTGCTTTGAAATACTCACATTCATTTTCTAACACCTTCACCTTGTCGTCTAACATTTCTTTCTCAACAGCACTTTGATTTATCTTCTGAATAAGCTCAGCTTTCTGACTTCATTCTGTGCCACTTTTCCTCTAACACATTTACACGTTTCTCTAGCATCTCAACATTAGATTCTTGGAAAAATGCATCCAAGTCTTCAAGACTGATTGGACCATGTGGCATATCACCAAACATATTTCCCTTTGGTGTCTTTAGTGTTGAATCTTTAGGTGTTGCAGTTTTCGGTGTTGACTTCTTAGGTGTAGAACTTTCAGGAACGGAAGTCTTTGGATCAACAGGAGATTCAGCAACAGGAACTTCAACAAATCCAGACACAGGAGGTTCTTGTGTAACTCCTGGCCTTTCAGCTTCAGCATGAACAATAACAGGAGGTTCTTGTGGAGGAGGTTCTTGTGTGGCTCCTTTCTCCTGAGCACCAGAAGGTTCTTGTGTGGCTTCTGTGCCTTTCACCTTACTCTTGTATCTCTTGCTCACAGCTTTCTGAGCTCTCTTTGCTTTTCTTTTCCCTTTGGTATGAGGTGACCCTGTAGTCTTCTTAGAGATTTCGATTTCTAGAAACTTTGTACGTTTAGACTTTTTCTTTGGTCTCTCCTCGTCAGATTCGTTTTCAGTATTAGGATCAAAATCCGCATCCAATTTTCTTTCTTTTTCTGCTCTAATCTCTGCCTCAGTCTTTTTTGGTTCTTTGGCAGGAACTTCTTCATCAGATTCTTCATTTTCAGAAGTAGCAGAAATCACATCATCTTGAGTTGTTTTCATAGTTTCTTGACTCTCAATAACCACTACAGCGCTCGATCCAGCAACTGCTTCAACATTTTCAGGTTCATCCTCGTCGACAAGCATTGTTTCGACTTTCTTCGCAGCACGTTTCTTTTTGGGCTTATCAGCTTCTGCTTTTAAAAACCATTCGCTCCTTGCCTTTGGTTTGAATTCCTTAAACCATTCTTGCTCAGCTTTAAGCTCTTTCTTGTCATCACTACCATCCTTTCACCACTTATTATCAGGTGGCGAGATATAATTTGAATCTTTTATAGCTCCAAACACTGGTTTCGCAACAGGAGCTGAGCTTGCTTTTGGAACTTGATAAGCTTCTTCACAGTCGTTTCGTCAAGATGAACCAGATACAACACATCATTTGGATCTCGTGCAATGTTAGGATACTTCTCATCAATCATCATCTGAACAAATCTCGGATATAGGCATAGCCTTGAATCTTCCATGTTCTTCGACATGTGAGTGAAAACCATCTTAGAAACATTGAACGGCTTCTTCAAAATAAGCGACGTTGCCATGCTAGCCAAATAATCTTGAACATCATCTAAACTGGCTTTGCGATGGCTGAACGTGTGAATTAGAGCAGGGGTTTGGCACTTCCCCTTTCTTCAGCGTTGGTTTATTCACACTCCCCTTATACCCCATACGGAAGAAACACCCACGTACCATCTTCTCTTCTAAATGAATCGGATCGTCTTCATTATCTTTGAGCTGCAGAATCCGTCGAATATCATCTTCGATAACTGTAATCGGTTTAACTTCACTACCGACTTGTACAGATGAAGTGATCGTCTTCTCATCCTCGCTTAAGCTTGCGTTCATCCAGAAGTGAACTAAATGTGATCTATATGATACGGTGCATTCTGTAATAGCTCGGCGAATGTGACTTCCTCGAGAAACTTTAATATACTGGCATACTCCTTCAGTGACGGAGAGATAGACTTGTCAAGTGTAATGCATGTATTGTGAGTTTTAGAGAACTCAACAGAGATTACACGCGCTAGTACATGTGCATGAAAAATGATGCAAAATAATTAGCACGCATTTCGAGAAAAAAAATTCACAAAAATATCAAGTTCGGACGAACTTGATATATATTCACAAAAATGATGCAAAACAATTAGCACGCATCTCTTGAAGGTTTCTTTGTCGGATATGCAAGTCCGTTAAGAAGAGTATATGTTCCTTCATTGAAAAAGGTTATTGAAGCAGAGCACGTGGATTGTTTCAACTACACGGATCCTATTCAAAGGAAAGGGGGACGCGTGGCTGTTTAACTATCAAGACCTTTGTAAGTCATTTGACTTGCCCAAAGAACCAACTAACGAAGAAGTTGCAGCGTTATATTATCTTCACCAGTCAGCGAATCAAGAACAAATTGTTCGACCAATTGTGGTTAATCAACCCACGTTGGATCCATCTTCTTCTGGCGCAAGTTCAAGCAATAGTGGTGTTCCGGCTGAAAATGTTTCTGAAACATTATCAACACATGTTACTCCTCCAACGAATGCCTCTGAACCAGTGAATACAACAACGGAGCCCGTATACCTCAGAATCAAAATTCTGATTCAGATGAAGCACCAACATTTGATGCTGATGGGGAATCATCTTCTTCAGATGAAGAAGTGGAGCAGATAACAAGTCTTCTTAATCAATCTGCAGTCTCGAACAACAGAAATGAAGCTTCATCAAGCTCTCCAAACATTGAATTGGTTGTTGATCTCAACATCACGAATCAGCAAAACTTAGTAGATGTTCCAAGTGAAGAATTGCCGCGATCATATTCCTATCATCCGTCAACAAATATTATCGGAAAACTTCAAATTGGTGTTAGAACTCGAGGGCAAATTAATAAAGCACTCAGTTGTTTCTACACACGCGTTGCTACAACCCAGAACTATTGTTTCTATTCATGTTTCATCTCTCAGATTGAGCCTAAGACAGTTAATGAAGCTTTAGCTGATGAAAACTGGGTATAAGCAATGCAAGAAGAATTATTGTTTGAGAAGTTGGGTGTGTGGAAGCTTGAAGACCTACCAGAAAATCAGAAAGCAATTGATACAAAATGGGTCTTTAAGTGTAAACGTGATGATAGAGGGGTTATTGTTCGTAACAAAGCTAGGCTTGTTGTCAAGGGATTTCACCAGCAGGAAGGGATAGACTACACGAAAGTCTATGCACTAGTAGCTTGATTGGAACTATTTGAATTTTTCTAGCTTTTGCATCATGGAAAGGATTTAAGGTCTATCAATTGGATGTCAATGGCATTTCTGTACGGAAACTTACGTGAAAAGGTGTACGTTGGACAACCACCAGGGTTTGTCGATCCACTTAACAAGAAGAAAGCGTACCTACTGGATAAAGCTCTTCATGGACTACACCAAGCCCCGAGAGCTTGGTACGAGACGTTATTGCAACATCTCGTCAGAAATGGCTTTATCAGAAGAACTATGGATAGTACTCTTTTCACCAGAGAAGTTGATGGCCATCTAATTATAGTCCAAATCTACATTGACGATATCATCTTTGGATCTACAAACGATAGTCTCTGCAAGGAGTTTGAGGGAATCATGAAAAAGAAATTCGAAATGTCCTCGATGGGCAAAATGAAGTTCTTTCTTGGTTTACAAGTAGATCAGCTTCCAGATGGTATTTTCATTCACCAGACTAAGTATGTTCACGACATCTTGAAGAAGTTTGGAATGGAAAACTTGAAGCCTCTATCTACGCCTCTTGCTCTAAATCACGACATTTGTGTTGACGAGACTGGAGCCAAAGTTGACGAGACGTTATACAGACCGATGATTGGATCGCTGATGTATCTGATGGCATCGCGCCCAGATATTATGTATCCAACCTGCCTATGCGCCAGATATCAGTCAAGCCCGAGGATCTTACACATGCAGATTGTAAAGCGTATCTTCAGATATCTGAAAGGATGCCCAAGCACCGGCTTGTGGTACCCGAAGAACGACAATTTCGACCTCACAGGCTATGCTGATTCCGATTTTGGTGTAGATAAGTTGAATTCAAAATCAACTACAACGGGATGCCAGTTCTTCAGAACAAGAATGGTAACCTGGTAGTGTAAGAAACAGACTACTGTCGCTCTCTCTACCTGTGAAGCTGAGTATATATCGGCCTCCAGCTGTTGTTCACAGATTCTGTGGATTCAACAGCAGATGAGAGACAATGGTCTGCAATTTCTAGACACTCTAATGTATTTGATAACAAGGCAGCCATCAATATAACATTGAAATCCGGTTCATCACTCACGCACAAAACACATTGAAATTCGTTATCATTTCATTCGTGATTGCTACGAAAAGAAATTGGTGCGAATAGAAAAAATCCACACCGACGAACAAAAGACTAATTTTTATACCAAACCATTTTCTTTGTCACGGTTTAAATAATTGCTGAGAATTAACGGTATGAAAAATTTGTGACAGGTGCGGCGCTGAGGTTGAATACGGATCGGACGACGAGTTTGCGTGATCCACATTGGTTTGTAAATAACTTTCTACTTTAAAATTTTGCTAAAAACTAAAATCCGAAAAGATGTTTTTGATTTTAGGGGGAGAAATGTTAAGGAAAATATAAAAACATTCGAAAATTTTAAAATCCAACAAAACAATATAAAACATTCAACAATGTATAAAAGGAAATGATAGTACATCAGTGGACTATCACAGTATGCTAAAGATATGTAAAGTTTTAAAAAGTGATAAACGAGTCTTACTGTGGATGTGTCGATAGGCTTAACACGTTCAGTAAATTGTTTTCGAGATATAAACTAAATTTTACAACTGCTTAATCTTGTGGATTAACACATCTTGGATATATGGACTTAGTACTCCGAAATTTCGTTTGAAAGATTGCCTGATTCTGAGATACGAGGTCTTTATAGATAGTTGATATCTCAGGTATTATACAAGTTCTTCTGATTTTACGGAAGCAATGGCCTAGAACTTCTATAATATTTCGCTATAAACCTCCAAACTGCATGCAATTTTGAAAAGAATCGAAAGATCTAATCATTTGCAATGCTAAAAAGATTCCTTAAGTGGAACACACCTTAAAGACGAGCCTTCATCTCTTTGTCTGTATGGTAGTACTAACCTGAGCTCTCAAGGTCTCGCACAACCCAGATACAGATATCAATTACGCTATATTCACCTGTAAGATGAAATCTAAGGAATCTGGATACGGGAGTATATTCAAGAAGTGGGAACCACAGATAAGTCAAGTTTCATGAATACTATCTTAACATATCTTGAAACAGTTGAAAAATGTGGTAAAGCTTAAGTGGACAAACATATCGACAATCTAGGTAAACGAGTTTAAAACTTAAAGTCTGTTAAAGGTCAACGGTACTGGTGATATGTTTCAATCAACTGATATGAGCCTTGGACACGAATTCACAAAAATATGTCTGTAAATATGTTTATACATAATTTACATTGCTTATTACATTGTATTTCAGCTTTACAGATTAAAATCAAAAGATTTTCGGTGAGTTTTAGCATAAACATACAAAAATACAAAAAGATTTTATTTCTACATTGTTTTCAGCAAACCAATGTTGGAGAACGGATCTTTGAAGTCTGGTAAGGTGCTAGAACTGTGGGAATCCCTTTGACAACGGGCTGGGAGCTAATCTGTTAATCTGAAAAGTCAAAACGATGAAAAATACATTAATTTGAAACTTTGATTTTGAAAATATCAACAGTTTTTTCGTAACGGGTCAAACCGGGGTCATTAACTTGGACTCGGCAGACAAATGGTTAACCAAGGTCATTAGATTGGACTTGGTCAACTGAGTGGATTTTCATAACTGGTAAAAAGTTGGAAAAATCAGGGGACAAAATTGAAAAATTGAAAAAAATTCAAAATTGTGGTTTGGCAAGTTCGGCCAAACTTGCTAAACAAATCAAGTTTAACAATCTGCAAGTTCGACCAAACTTGCAGATGGTTGTATTGTTTTATTGTTAAGTTCGCCCGAACTTAACTGGGATTTTATAATTGGTCTTAGCAAGTTCGCCCGAACTTGACTTGGTATAAATACCAATCAAGTTCGGCCGAACTCACTTATCAGCTAACACTATTCCCTGAGCAAACTTGAGCTGTGAGAGATTTCGAACGATTTTGTCATTTTCACACCTTTTTTTACGCTGTCCAATTTGAGTCGATTTTTAGTGATTAGCACACCAATTATCATGGCTGAGGTACCAGCGCGTGTAATCTTTGTTGAGTTCTCTAAAACTCACAATACATGCATTACACTTGACAAGTCTATCTGTCCGTCACTAAAGGAGTATGACAGTATATTAAAGTTTCTCGAGGAAAGTCACATTCGCCGAGCTATTACAGAACGCACCGTATCATATCGATCACATATCGTTGACTTGTGGATGAACGCAAGCTTAAGCGAGGATGAGAAGACGATCACTTCATCTGTGCAAGTCGGCAGTGAAGTCAAACCGATTACAGTTACCGAAGATGATATTCGACGAATTCTGCAATTCAAAGATAATGAAGACGATCCGATTCATTTAGACGAGAAGATGGTACGTGGGTGTTTCTTCCGTATGGGGTAAAAGGGGAGTGTGAATAAACCAACATTGAACAAAGGGAAAAGTGCCAAACCCCTATAAGCTTTTGATGCATGCTCTAATTCACACGTTCAGCCATCGCAAAGCCGGTTTAGATGATGTTCAAGATTATTTAGCAAGCATGGCAATGACGCTTATTTTGAAGAAGTCGTTTGATGTTTATAAGATGGTTTTCACTGACATGTCGAAGAACATGGAAGATTCAAGGCTATGCCTATATCCTAGATTTGTTCAGATGATGATTGACAAGAAGTTTCCCAACATTGCACGAGATCCAAATGATGTGCTTTATCTAGTTCATCTTGACAAAACGACTGTGAAGAAGCTTATCAAGTTCCAAGAGCAAAGTTCAGCTCCTATTGCGAAACCAATGTTTGGAGCTATAAAAGATTCAAGTTATATCTCGCCACCTGATAATAGGTGGAGAAAGGATGGTAGTGATGACGAGAAAAAGCTTAAAGCTGAGCAAGAATGGTTAAGGAATTCAAACCAAAGGCAAGGAGCGAATGGTTTTTAAAGGCAGAAGCTGATAAGCCCAAAAAGAAACATGTTGCGAAGAAAGTCGAAACAATGCTTGTCGACGAGGTTGAACCTGAAAATGTTGAAGCAGTTGCTGGATCGAGCGCCGCAGTGGTTATTGAGAGTCAAGAAACTTGAAAATGACTCAAGATGATGTGATTTCTGCTACTTCTGAAAATGAAGAATCTGATGAAGAAGTTCCTGCCAAAGAACCAAAAAAGACTGGGGCAGAGATTAGAGCAGAAAAGGAAAGAAAATTGGATGCGCATTTGATCCTAATACTGAAAAGGAATCTGACGAGGAGAGACCGAATAAAAAGTCTAAACGTACAAAGTCTCCAGCAATCGAAATCTCTAAGAAGACTATAGGGTCACCTCATACCAAAGGGAAAGAAAAGAAAAGACAGCTCAGAAAGATGTGAGCAAGAGATACAAGAGTAAGGTGAAAGGCACATAAGCCACACAAGAACCTTCTGGTGCTCAGGAGAAAGGAGCCACACAATAACCTCCTCCACAAGAACCTCCTGTTATTGTTCATGCTGAAGCTGAAAGGCCAGGAGTTACACAAGAACCTCCTGTGTCTGGACTTGTTGAAGTTCCTATTGCTGAATCTCCTATTGATCCAAAGACTTCCGTTCCTGAAAGTTCTACACCTAAGAAGTCAACACCGAAAACTGCAACACCTAAAGATTCAACACCAAAGACACCAAGGGGAAATCTGTTTGGTGATATGCCACATGATCCAATCAGTCTCGAAGTCTTGGATGCATTTTTCCCAGAATCTAATGTTGAGATGCTAGAGAAATGTGTAAAGGTGTTAGAGGAAAAAGTGGCACAGAATGAAGTCGAGAAAGCTGAGCTTATTCAGAAGATAAATCAAAGTGCTGTTGAGAAAGAAATGTTAGACGACAAGGTGAAGGTGTTAGAAAATGAACGTGAGTATTTCAAAGCTCTAATTGAGAGTTTGCAAGACGCAAATGAGAAATTGCAAACTGAAATAGCTGATCTAAAGACTATTCAAGCATTGAACGATCAAAGATTCAACAGATTGCAGAAAGTGTTAGCAAACAATCTGAATATTGATTTCATTGCTGAATACGATCGTCTGGATCGTCAAGAAGAAAAAGAACGTGCTGAGAAAGAGTTAGCTAAAAGTGGTAAAGGGAAGCAGGTTGAGGGTGAAGCCCCTAAATCTTCTATTGAGAAATCTTCTGATGTTCCTGAGAAACCAACTGAAGATGTTTCGAAAGCTTCTGACTCTGATATCCAAAAGGTTGACGAATCTGTCAAGCCTTCTGACCCTATTATTGTTTTTGAAGAAAAAGGCAATGAAGAAGCTGAAAAAGATAAGAATGAAGATGAAAAGGAGAAGGTTATGAGGATTGGAATGTTGGGGATGATGACGATGATTTTGATCAAGGTGGTGATGATTTTAATCAGCGAGGTACAGGTTTAAAGATCAATGAAGCTAAAGTATCTGATGAGTTTGATTTTTCTGATCTTATAAACGATGAGTCGAATAGGATGGAAGATAAAAGCCAGGGGGAGTCAGGGCAGAAAGGGCCAACTGATGAAGATATTGATTTGTTAGATATTGATCGTTCTGCGAAGCCTGTGTCTGCAGTACCTACGAAGCCTTTGATGCTAATGTTGGAACATAATGTGGAAAAAGGTGAGTTTGTACATAATAACTCAAAAGAAGATCTGGTGAAACTAGTTGAAGTTGAAGCTGAGAACTTAGAGTTTGACTTTGAGGAAATTATGAATGTTAACACATTTGAACCGAAAGAGTATCAGTATGAGAGAAGGTTTGAAGCTGATGAGTACAATCGAGTGATAGTTGAAGATTGGTCCTAAGATGATGAATCAGATCAGAAAACTAAGTATGTCGGTCAAAATTCAGAAAGTTTTCCTACATTTGAAGAGATGTACAAAAAGCTTAATGAAGATATGTTGAAAGATAAGGTTGCTGAAGCGTTACGAGAAAGACAGATTCCTAAACCGATGACCAAAGAAGAGATAGCTGAAGCGAAAAAGTGCTGGTTCAAAGAGATGCCACGTGAACGTAAGTTTTCTACGTCCACTAGCATTCTTCACCAGAAATAAAGATGTTTCTTTCAGAGATATACTGAGTTGGGGTTGGTTTAAAGAGCTCAACGTATATGCAATCAAAAGAGAATTTGGAGTGCAATAATTCAATATCTTGCGGATTTCAAGACATTACTGTATTGGGATATGGAAGAGTTAGTACAAACAGTGAATGTTACTTATCATATGAAGACAGTAGATCAGTTGTTGTGGAAGATGATTAAGTATGAAGCTAGTAAAGGTTGGAATACTTGAAACCGTTTCTTCCAAGACGAAGAGTAAAGATCAATAAGGTTACAGGGGAAAAGGACATAACGTTAATTATGAAACATGCTAGAGCCATGAGGAATATACCATTTATGCCAATCGAACAAAATTTCTATCCTTTATTCAAGTGGTGGCAGATAGATCCAGCTACTTGCGAAATAATGATTGTGTTAAAATTTGAAGATCATCTGGATATTGCTAAAGAACGAGTTGAAGTGATGGGTCATCAGCGTATGAGAGGTTTGTGGAGAACGATAAGGATTCTAGATCCTATGTGGTTGGTTAACTGCTCGAGAGAAGATATAAAATGCCTTTTCTACAGCAAGATTGTTTTTGAAGAAAGAGAAAAGGTACAGGCGATGCAGTATCAGAAAGTTGTTAACGTTTGCTATGCATGAGAAGTCAATTCTGGAAAGATATGGCAAACGAAGTGGAGGGATCTGGAGAGAGTGGAGTTTTTAAAAGAAGAAACCAGAAACGAGGCGATTAAAGAAAGAATGGAAAAAGCGGTAAGGCAAAGTTCGCTAAGAATGGCTAACTTTAAAGACCACCGCCAACTGATCAAACGCCTGATCCAAAGCAAGAACGACGAAGGAAGCCATTCAAGAACTTCTTCGGTCAGGTGCGTTAAAGTTTATATGAAGATAGAGTTTTGAAGACTGATAAAAGACGAAAAGGATATCCAAGGGGAAGTCTGTTGGTGCATAATGACTATGTCTTAGTCTTATATCGAGTCTGTATTGTATAAAGCTGAATAGGCTTGGGCGGTTTGATAGTCGTTGCCATTTCATTATCAAGATTGACTTGATTGATCACATTGGCATTTGACAAACTAGCTCCGGACATAAAAGCTCTTAGTTGATCCTCCATTGTAAATAACGAAACGTGAACTCCTGAAAGTTTTTCAAAAACTTTGAAAACAATTAGACCTACTACAAGTTCGGTCGAACTTGTAGCAACAAATGAAGATTTCTCAGCTTTTCTAACAAGTTCGGTCGAACTTGCTAGATTTGTTTTGAAAACTTTGCTTAAAGTTCGGTCGAACTTGAGACACAAATCCTACAGAACTTCGGGCGAACTTATCTTCAAGAATTTGATAAAAATCTAGTAAGTTCGGGCGAACTTACTTAAATTTTCTTTGAAATTTACACAAGTTCGGTCGAACTTGATGTAAAATCATCAAAACCTGTGTAACTTTGAGCGAACTTGACTGAAATTTAGTCAAAAACTACTCAAGTTCGGGCGAACTTGCTAAAAATCAACTGGAAAGTGATGTTTTAGTATAAGTTCGGCCGAACATGGCCAACAAGTTCGATCATGGAGATTTTCAAAAACATGGTTTTTTCAAAATTTCGACATGAATTCGGTTGAATTTGGTCTCCAATCTTTCAAGGGTTTATCTTTGTTGTATTTTACATGATATATTCAAAATTCAAAAGATTTTGACCGTGAATTCTTCATTTTATGTTCAAAAGTTAAGAAAAAAGAAGAATGGAGTAGAAATAGAAGTGTTCTTGTCTTGATATTATCAAATCAGGCTATTCTAGCTCTGATACCACTTGTAGGACCTATCCTCGATGCTTAAGAACCTAAATTTGATATCTAACGTCCATAATAGCGGAAATATTACGTCGTGTTTACCAATAGACAAGAATTAATCAGTTAAACGTCAGTTTTATAGATCAAACATTCTGGTTACAAACTGACAGAGCTTCACCTCTGAAATGCCAATGTTACAAATGAAATAGGCTAGCTAGGTATATATACTGATGCAAGTTCGCCCCTGGGGAACACCAACTTCGAGCCAACATGCATAAACATGTTCTTCATGAGCGAAATTGGCTACAACAAACATAAATACTTCGTATACCTAGCCTATTCAGCTCTATACAATACAGCCTCGATATAAGACTAAACATAGACATTATGCACCAACAGACTCCCCCTTGGATATCGTCTTCGTCTTTTATCAGTCTTCAAAACTCTGCTTCATATAAACTTTAACGCACTCGACTGAAGAAGTTCTTGAATGCCTTCCATCGTCGTTCTTGCTTTGGATCAGGCGTTTGATCAGTTGGCGGTGGTCTTTTAAAGTTAGCCATTCTTAGCGAACTTTGCCTTACCACTTTTTCCATTCTTTCTTTAATCGCCTCATTTCTGGTTTCTTCTTTTAGAAACTCTACTCTTTCCAGATCCCTCCACTTCGTCTGCCACATTTTTCCAGAATTGACTTCTCGTGCATAGCAAACGTTAACAACTTTCTGATATTGCATCACCTGTCCTCTTTCTTCAAAAACAATCTTGCTGTAGAAAAGACATTTTATATCTTCTCTCGAGCAATTAACCAACCACATAGGATCTAGAATCCTTATTGTTCTCGACAAACCTCTCATACCCAGATGACCCATCACTTCAACTCGTTCTTTAGCAATATCCAGATGATCTTCAAATTTTAAAACAATCACTGCTTCGCAAGTAGCTGGATCTATCTGCCACCACTTGAATAAAGGATAGAAGTTCTGTTCGATCGGCGTAAGTGGCATATTCCTCATGGCTCTAGGACGTTTCATAATTAACGTTATGTCCTTTTCCCCTGTAACCGTATTGATCTTTACTCTTCGTCTTGGAATAAACGGCTTCCAGTGATTCCAACCTTAACAGCTTCGTACTTAATCATCTTCCACAACAACTGATCAACTGTCTTCATATGATAAGTAACATTCACTGTTTGTACTAACTCTTCCATATCCCAATACGGCAATGTCTTGAAATCAGCAAGATATTTGAATTATTGCACTCCAAATTCTCTTTTGATTGCATATACGTTGAGCTCTTTAAACCAACCCCAACTCAGTGTATCTCCCAAAGAAACATCTTTATTTCTGGTGAAGAATGCTAGTGGATGTCGAAACTTACGTTCACGTGGCATCTCCTTGAACCAAGACTTTTTCGCTTCAGCTATCTCTTCTTTAGTCATCGGTTTAGGAATCTTTCCTTCTTGTAACGCTTCAGCAATCTTATCTTTCAACATATATTCATCAAGTTGTTTGTACATCTCTTCAAATGTAGGAAAACTTTCTGAATTTTGACCGACATACTTAGCTTTCTGATCTGATTCATCATCTGAGGACCAATCTTCAACTATCACTCGATTGTACTCATCAGCTTCAAACCTTCTCTCATACTGATACTCTTTTGGTTCAAATGTGTTAACATTCATAATTTCCTCAAAAGTCAAACTCTAAGTTCTCAGCTTCAACTAGTTTCGCCAGATCTTCTTTTGAGTAATTATGTACAAACTCACCTTCTTCCACATTATGTTCCAACATTAGCATCAAAGGCTTCGTAGGTACTGTAGACACAGGCTTCGCAGAACGATCAATATCTAATAAATCAATATCTTCATCAGTTGGCCCTTTCTGCCCTGACTCCTCCTGGCTTTTATCTGTCATCCTATTCGACTCATCGTTCATAAGATCAGAAAAATCAAACACATCATATACTTTAGCTTCATCGATCTTTAAACCTGTACCTCGCTGATCAAAATCATCACCACCTTGATCAAAATCATCGTCATCATCCCCAACATTCCAATCCTCATAACCTTCTTCCTTTTCATCTTCATTCTTATCTTTTTCAGCTTCTTCATTGCTTTTTTCTTCAGAAACAATAATAGGATCAGAAGGCTTGACAGATTCGTCAACCTTTTGGATATCAGACTAAGAAGCTTTGGAAACATCTTCAGTTGGTTTCTCAAAAACATCAGAATATTTTCAGCAGAAGATTTAGGGGCTTCACTCTCAACCTGCTTCCCTTTACCACTTTTAGCTAACTCTTTCTCAGCATGTTCTTTTTCTTCTTGACGATCGATATTCAGCAATGAAATCAATATTCAGATTGTTTGCTAACACTTTCTGCAATCTGTTGAATCTTCAATCGTTCAATGCTTGAATAGTCTTTAGATCAGTTATTTCAGTTTGCAATTTCTCATTTACGTCTTGCAAACTCTCAATTAGTGCTTTGAAATACTCACGTTCATTTTCTAACACCTTCACCTTGTCGTCTAACATTTCTTTCTCAACAGCACTTTTATTTATCTTCTGAATAAGCTCAGCTTTCTCGACTTCATTCTGTGCGACTTTTACCTCTAACACGTTACTCTAGCATCTCAACATTAGATTCTGGGAAAATGCATCCAAGTCTTCGAGACTGATTGGACCATGTGGCATATCACCAAACAGATTTCCCCTTGGTATCTTTGGTGTTGAATCTTTAGGTGTTGCAGTTTTCGGTGTTGACTTCTTAGGTGTAGAACTTTCAGGAACGGAAGTCTTTCGATCAATAGGAGATTCAGCAAAAGGAACTTCAACAAATCCAGACACAAGAGGTTCTTGTGTAACTCCTGGCCTTTCAGCTTCAGCATGAACAATAACAGGAGGTTCTTGTGGAGGTGGTTCTTGTGTGGCTCCTTTCTCCTGAGAACCAGAAGGTTCTTGTGTGGCTTATGTGCCTTTCACCTTACTCTTGTATCTCTTACTCACAGCTTTCTGAGCTTTCTTTGCTTTTCTTTTCCCTTTGGTATGAGGTGACCATGTAGTCTTCTTAAAGATTTCGATTGTGGAGACTTTGTACGTTTATACTTTTTCATCGGTCTCTCCTCGTTAGATTCCTTTTCATTATTAGGATCAAAATCCCACCCAATTTTCTTTCTTTTTCTGCTCTAATCTCTGCCTCAGTCTTTTTTGGTTCTTTGGCAGGAACTTCTTCATCAGATTCTTCATTTTCAGAAGTAGCAGAAATCACATCATCTTGAGTCGTTTTCACAGTTTATTGACTCTCAATAACCACTACAGCGCTCGATCCAGCAACTGCTTCAACATTTTCATGTTCATCCTCGTCGACAAGCATTGTTTCGACTTTCTTCGCAGCACGTTTCTTTTTGGGCTTATCAGCTTCTGCCTTTAAAAACCATTCGCTCCTTGCCTTTGGTTTGAATTCCTTAAACCATTCTTGCTCAGCTCTAAGCTCTTTCTCGTCATCACTACCATCCTTTCTCCACTTATTATCAGGTGGCGAGATATAATTTGATTCTTTTATAGCTCCAAACACTAGTTTCGCAACATGAGCTGAAGCTTGCTTTTGGAACTTGATAAGCTTCTTCATAGTCGGTTCGTCAAGGTGAACCAGATACAACACATCATTTGGATCTCGTGCAATGTTAGGATACTTCTCATCATTCATCATCTGAACAAATCTCGGATATAGGCAAAGCCTTGAATCTTCCATGTTCTTCGACATGTGAGTGAAACCATCTTAGAAACATTGAATGCTTCTTCAAAATAAGCGTCGTTGCCATGCTAGCCAAATAATCTTGAACATCATCTAAACCGGCTTTGCGATGGCTAAACGTGTGAATTAGAGCATTCATCAAAAGCTTATAGGGGTTTAACACTTCCCCTTTCTTTAGCGTTTGTTTATTCACACTCCCCTTATACCCCATACGGAAGAAACACCCACGTACCATCTTCTCGTCTAAATGAATCGGATCGTCTTCATTATCTTTGAACTGTAGAATTCGTCGAATATCATTTCGGTAACTGTAATCGGTTTAACTACACTGGCTACTTGTACAGATGAAGTGATCGTCTTCTCATACTCGCTTAAGCTTGCGTTCATCCAGAAGTGAACGATATGTGATCGATATGATATGGTGCGTTTTGTAATAGCTCGTCGAATATAACTTTCTTCAAGAAACTTCAATATACTGTCGTACTCCTTCATTGACGGACATATAGACTTGTCAAGCGTAATGCATATATTGTGAGTTTTAGAGAACTCAACAGAGATTACACACGCTGGAACCTGAAAAATGACGCAAAACAATTAGCACGTTTTTCGAGAAAAAATTTCACAAAACTTTTCTAACATTTATATCAAGTTCGGGTGAACTTGATATATATGTTCAACATTCTGCCTAAGTTCGCCCGAACATGTATTAAGCACATGTTCATCACTGAATGATAAGTTCGGGCGAACTTATATTAACAACTTACAATTTTTCAAGTTCCATATGATATTCAACATTGAATGAAGTTCGGTGAAACATATCTGAATTTTCTTTAATCATTTGTTTTGGACAAGTCCGGTCGATCTTGACAACAAGTTCGGTCGAAGATGTCATACAAATCAAATTTTATTAACAAGAACAATTAATGCAAGTTCGGTCGAACTTGAAAACAAGTTCGGCCGAACTTGTCGTCCTCTCCAAACTTACACATCTGTTCAATCATTCAAATGACCATTTCTGTTCAATCAAAAATGTTTATACGGTCGATTTTATGTGTAGATTAAGGATCTATGTTCAATTTTAACCAACACCTCCTAGATCTATCAGATCTTAAGTTCTTTATTAAGTTTCGTTCTTTAATGGTTTAAACACAGTCCAATAGTCAATTCTCACCTCAGCCATAATAACTGGTGTGCTAATCACCAAAAATCGACTCAAATTGGATAGCGTAACGGTATGAAAATGCCAAATTCGTTCGAAATCTCTAACAGCTCAAGTTCGCTCAGAGAATAGTGTTAGCTGATAAGTGAGTTCGGCCGAACTTGGTTGGTATTTATACCAAGTCAAGTTCGGGTGAACTTGCTAAGCCAAATCATAAAATCCAAGTTAAGTTCGGGCGAACTTAACAATAAAACAATACATCCATCTGCAAGTTGGTCGAACTTGCTGATTGTTAAACTTGATTGGTTTAGCAAGTTCGGCCGAACTTGCCAAACCACAATTTTGAATTTTTTCAATTTTTCAATTTTAACCCTGAACTTTCAACTTTTTACCAGTTATGAAAATCCACTCAGTTGACCAAGTCCAAGCTAATGACCTTGGTTAACCGATTTGTCTGCCGAGTCCAAGTTAATGACCCCGGTTTGACCCTTACGAACAAACTGTTGATATTTTCAAAATAAAAGTTTCAAATTAATGAGCTTTTCATCGTTTTGACTTTTCAGATTTACAGATTAGCTCCCAGCCCGTTCTCAAAGAGATTCCCACCAGTTCTAGCACCTTACCAGACTTCGAAGTTCCGTTCTCCAACATTGGTTTGCTGAAAACAATGTAGAAATAAAATCTTTTTGTATTTTTGTAAGTTTATGCTAAAACTCACCAAAATCTTTTGATTTTAATCTGTAAAGCTAAAATACAATGTAATAAGCAATGTAAACTATGTACAAACATATTTACATATATATTTTTGTGAATTCGTGTCTAAGGATCATATCAGTTGATTGAAACATATCACCAGTACCGTTGACCTTTAACAGACTTTAAGTTTTAAACTCGTTTACCTAATTGTCGATATGTTTGTCCAATTAAGCTTTAGCACATTTTTCAACTGTTTCAAGATATGTTAAGATAGAATTCATGAAACTTGACTTATCTGTGGTTCCCACTTCTTGAATATACTCCCGTATCCAGATTCCCTAGATTTCATCTTACAGGTGAATATAGCGTAATTGATATCTATATCTGGGTTGTGCGAGACATTGAGAGCTCAGGTTAGTACTACCGTACAGACAAAGAGATGAAGGCTCGTCTTTAAGGTGTGTTCCACTTAAGGATCTTTTTAGCATTGCAAATGATTAGATCTTTCGATTCTTTTCAAAATTGCATGCAGTTTGGAGGTTTATAGCGAAAGTATTATAGAAGTTCTAGGCAATTGCTTCCGCAAAATCAAAAGAACTTGTATAATACCCCAGATATCAACTATCTATAAAGACCTCGTATCTCAGAAACAGGCAATCTTTCAAACGAAATTTCGGAGTACTAAGTCCATATATCCAAGATGTGTTATTCCACAAGATTAAGCAGTTCTAAAATTTAGTTTATATCTCGAAAACAATTTACTAAACATGTTAAGCCTATCGACACGTCCATAGTAAGACTCGTTTATCACTTTTAAAACTTTACATTTCTTTAGCTTACTGTGATAGTCCACTGATGTACTATCATTTCCTTTTATGACACTAAACTCTTTTTTCTTTTTCAATGTTTTTGTACATTTTGAATTTTTATATGTTTTTGGATTTTAAAATTTTCGAATGTTTTTGAATTTTCTCTAACATTTCTCCCCCTAAAATCGAAAACATCTTTTTGGATTTTAGTTTTTAAGAAAATTCTAAAGTAGAAAAATATTTACAAACCAATGTGGATCACGCGAACTCGTCGTCCGATCCGTATTCAACCTCAGCGTCCGCACCTGTCAGCAAATTTTTCATACCGTTAATTCTCAGCAAGTATTTAAACCTTGACAAAGAAAATGGTTTGGTATAAAAATCAGCCTTTTGTTCGTCGGTGTGGATTTATTCTATTCGCACCAATTTCTTTTCGTAGCAATCACGAATGAAATGATAACGAATTTCAATGTGTTTTGTGCGTGACTGATGAACCGGATTTTTAGTTATATCGATGGTTGCCTTGTTATCAACATACAGCGGAGTGTCTAGAAATTGCAGACCATAGTCTCTCATCTGCTATTGAATCCACAGAATCTGTGAAGAACAGCTGGAGGCCGAGATATACTCAGCTTCACAGGTAGAGAGAGCGACCGTAGTCTGTTTCTTACACTGCCAGGTTACCATTCTTGTTCCAAAGAACTGGCATCCCGCTGTAGTTGATTTTGAGTTCAACTTATCTACACCAAAATTGGAATCAGCATAGCCTCTGAAGTCGAAATTGTCGTTCTTCGGGTACCACAAGCCGGTGCTTGGGCATCCTTTCAGATATCTGAAGATACGCTTCACGATCTGCATGTGTAAGATCCTCGGGGTTGACTGATATCTGGCGCATAGGCAGGTTGGATACATAATATCTAGAAGCGATGCCGTCAGATACATCAGTGATCCAATCATCGATCTGTATAACGTCTCGTCAACTTTGGCTCCAGTCTCGTCAACTCAAACGCCGTGATTTAGAGCAAGAGGCGTAGATAGAGGCTTCAAGTTTTCCATTCCAAACTTCTTCAAGATGTCGTGAACATACTTAGTCTGGTGAATGAAAATACCATCCGGAAGCTGATCTAGTTGCAAACCAAGAAAGAATTTCATTTCGCCCATTGAGGACATTCGAATTTCTTTTTCATAATTCCCTCAAACTCCTTGCAGAGACTATCGTTTGTAGATCAAAAGATGATGTCGTCAATGTAGATTTGAACTATAATCAGATGGCTAATAACTTCTCTGGTAAAAATAGTACTATCCACAGTTCCTCTGATAAAGCCGCTTCCGACGATATGTTGCGATAGCGTCTCGTACCAAGCACTCGGGGATTGGTGTAGTTCATAAAGAGCTTTATCCAGTAGGTATGCTTTCCTTTTGTTAAGTGGATCGACAAACCCCGGTGGTTGTCCAACGTACACCTTTTCGCGTAATTTACCATACGAAAAAGCCGATTTGACATCCAATTGATAGACCTTAAATCCTTTCGATGATGCGAAAGCTAGAAAAATTCGAATAGATTCCAATCGAGCTACTGGTGCATAGACTTCCGTATAGTCTATCCCTTCCTGCTGGTAAATTCCCTTGACAACAAGCCTAGCTTTGTTACGAACAATAACCCCTCTATCATCACGTTTACACTTAAAGACCCATTTTGTATCAATTGCTTTCTGATTTTCTGGTAGGTCTTCAAGCTTCCACACACCCAACTTCTCAAACTGCAATAATTCTTCTTACATTGCTTGTACCCAGTTTTCATCAGCTAAAGCTTTATTAACTGTCTTAGGCTCAACCTGAGAGATGAAACATGAATAGAAACAATAGTTCTGGGTTGTAGCAACCGCTTGTGTAGAAACAACTAAGTGCTTTATTAATTTTCCCTCGAGTTCTAACACCAGTTTGAAGTTCTCCGATAATATTTGTTGACGGATGATTGGAATATGATCGCGGCAATTCTTCACTTGGAAGATCTACTGAGTTTTGCTGATTCGTGATGCTAAGATCAACAACCAATTCAATGTTTGGAGAGCTTGATGAAGCTTCATTTCTGTTGTTCGGGACTACAGATTGATTAAGAAGACTTGTTATATGCTCCACTTCTTCATCTGAAGAAGATGATTCCCCATCAGCATCAAATGCTGGTGCTTCATCTGAATCAGAATTTTGATTCTGAGGCATATTGGGCTCCATTGTTGTATTCACTGGTTTAGTAGAGGCATTCGTTGGAGGAGTAACAGGTGTTGATGATGTTTCAGAAACATTTTCAGCCGGAACACCACTATTGCTTGAACTTGCACCAGAAGAAGATGGATCCAACGTGGGTTGATTAACCACAATTCGTCAAACAATTTGTTCTTGATTCGCTTACTGGTGAAGATAAATAACGCTGCAACTTCTTTGTCAGTTGGTTCTTTGGGCAAGTCAAATGACTTCCAAAGGTCTTGATAGTTAAACAGCCACCCGTCACCTTTCCTTTGAATAGGATCCGTGTAATTGAAACAATCCACGTGTTGTGCTTCAATAACCTTTCTCAATGAAGGAACATATACTCTTCTCAATGGACTCGCATATCCGACAAAGAAACCTTCAAGAGATTTAGCTCCGAATTTGCCATCTTTGTCTATTACGGTACATGGTGCACCGAATGGTTCTAAGAACTTCAAATTTGGCATCCGTCGGTTTATCATCTCAAAACATGTTTTTTTTGTTGGTTTGATAGTGAGAACCCTGTTTAGCGTGTAGCAAGCCGCAGCAACCGCTTCACTCCAGAAGCTGATAGGAAGTTTAGAATCTGCAAGCATGGTTGTCGCAGTTTCAATCAAAGTTCTGTTTTTCCGTTCAGCTACTCTGTTTTGCTGTGGAGTATAGGGAGCACTAAACTCGTGCAGAATCCCTTTTGCCTTGCAGAATTCCTTCATTTTTTAATTCTTAAACTCTATGCCGTTGTCACTTCTAATGCGTCTGACCGGCAGATGATAAAGATTCTTGAGTTTCTTGAATAGAATAACCAAGTTCTCGAACGTTTTGTCTTTTGATTCTTGAAAGAATACCCACGAATATCTCGAATAAGTCTCCTAAGATGCGTCGAACATTTACAGGACCAAATAAGTCATGTGGAGACGCTCTAATGGAAACTTGATTGAGTTTAGAATTTTCTTTGGATAGGTTTCTTGATCTACTTTCCCTTCTTGCATTCCAAGAAATGATCAGACATCTGAAAACTTCAAAGATTTACGCCTTCTACAAGATCATTATGAACCAAGAAATTCATTTTTCGCAAATGAATATGCCCCATCTTACGATGCCAAAGAATAGAATCTTTTTCAGTAGCCTTTGATACAAAACATTGTGGTGATTTTGATGAAGTGGTAGCGACACCCATATCAAGAACATATAAATCATTCTCTTGAGGTGCTCGCATCAGAATCCACTCATCTGGTATTTTGAATCCCGGCTTCAAGATAATACACTCTTTGTCGTTGAAATGGACTGTAAATTTCTTGTCACAAATCTGCGATATACTCAGAAGATTATTCTCAAGTTCTACAATATAGTTCACACGATCAAATGAAACTACGCCATTGGATAGTTTTCCCTCGACAACTATCCTTCCACCTTGATTTCCTGCACATCCAACATATCCACCATTTATAGCTTTAATGTCGAATAGAAATGCCTTCATTCCCATCATATGCTTGGACGCTCCACTATCCAAAATCCACTTTGAAAGTACGGATCTCTGGAGTCCCTGCACATTTTAACAATCTATTTAAAAAGCGGGACCCAAGCCTTTTTGGTCTTGGGTTGAATTGGATAAGCATCATCAAAATCAAATTCATATTCATCAGCATAATTGAATTCTTCATCTGAATTTTCTATGATATTATGTTTGAAAATTTTACCTTCTTTTTATCTTTTGAATTGTTTCCACTTGATTTTTTGACAGTTTCATATGTGGTTTCAATTATGATTTCAGATTTTGATTCTTTCTTGCTATCACTAGTCTTAACAGGCTCTGACTTAGTGATTTCAGGTTTAGATTCTTTTGTGTTATCAGTCTTTACCAACTCAGACTTAATAACACCAGATGTTTTTGACCTTTTCTTGGTAATCCAGGCTTGAGATTTGATATTAGCCTTCTTGATATAAAATTTGTTTTCGTTTTCCCTAGAAGTTTCTCCTTTTTCAAAAGTAGATTTTTCAAAATTTTTGTCTATTTTAGGTTTAACTTCTGGCAAAGATTCATTTCTTTTCAAAATCTTGATTGGTTTTTCAAACACTAGATACCTTGGTTTTACAACATTTGATTCTCTTCTTCGAGGATAAGCCGATTTTGATTTCAGACATTGTCATGCAATATGACCCATTTCATTGAATTTGAAACATGTTCGATTATCAAGTGGATGTCCTTTAGTGGGTGGTTTTATCCCACTTGATGTTTTGACACCACTTGTAACCTTGGCTTTATCTCGAATGTCTTTCTCCTTTTTAAACTCATCATTTGATTGCTTACCAATCAAACTCTCTTCGTGAACCGTGTTTGTCCCATATACAAAATTCATGTTTTTGTTTTCATATTCATGAAATGGTGACACTTTCTTTACTAGTTCATCTGATTCTTCTAGACCCAACCCTGCTCTCATGTTTTCCGGATGATCACCACCATTCCTTTGGTAGTTGTTTCTTTTAGTTTTGGAATAGAATTTTCGTTTGTTATTTTCCAATTCCTCAGATGTGACTTCCACGAGTTTAAAGAATTTATCAAGCAATTCTTCCTTCACATTCTGAATCGGGAAGCTATCATCAAAGTATAGTCTATCCGAATCCTTAATTTTGTACATTTTAATATTAGGATCGTCACTTAGACCATCCTCTGACGACTTATCGTCATTTTCAGACCGTGAATCGGAATTCTTTGAACTCAAGTCGGCGCTTTTGAAGCTGCCTTCATCAGAATCACTTAGAACATTTTCAACCACTTTGTTAACCACAGCATTGTTATCATCATCAGATTTAGCATAGATTATATCAATATTCTCTGGCAACTCATCTTTTTTCTCAGAAAGTAACTCAACATTGAGTGCCTTATCCATCCCGTCTGCTGTTTTGCGACAGTACTTCTCGCAAAGGGGTGGAGGAACATTGCTATATTCTTTGCCAGTTTTCTTTCAGTTTCGATTGTCATGTCTTGAAGTTTTTGTTTGGTTTCAGCAATGGTGTTAATATAAATGTTAACTTCCCTTTGTTTATCCATTACTGTTCCACTCAACATTCTTATATTATCATGTTGTTCGATGTTATTTCTGTCAAGTCTGCCATAATCATTTTTCATTTTATCATACGCTTCTTTCATTGTGCGATAATCGTATTTCAACAATTCGTTATGCACATTGTTTTCAGCGATGATCTTTGATTTTTCAGCACATTCGACACAAGGTTCAGTACAATTCTAGAATCTATCGTTCTCCACAAACCTCTCATACCCTGATGACCCATCACTTCAACTCGTTCTTTAGCAATATCCGGATGATCTTCAAATTTTAATACAATCACTGCTTCACAAGTAGCTGGATCTATCTGCCACCACTTGAATAAAGGATAGAAGTTCTGTTCGATCGGCATAAGTGGCATATTCCTCATGGCTCTAGGACGTTTCATAATTAACGTTATGTCCTTTTCCCCTGTAACCTTATTGATCTTTACTCTTCGTCTTGGAATAAACGGCTTCCAGTGATTCCAACCTTTACTAGCTTCGTACTTAATCATCTTCCACAACAACTGATCTACTGTCTTCATATGATAAGTAAACATTCACTGTTTGTACTAACTCTTCCATATCCCAATACGACAATGTCTTGAAATCAACAAGATATTTGAAGTATTGCACTCTAAATTCTCTTTTGATTACATATACGTTGAGCACTTTAAACCAACCCCAACTCAGTATATCTCCCAAAGAAACATCTTTATTTCTGGTGAAGAATACTAGTGGAGGTCGAAACTTACATTCACGTGGCATCTCCATGAACCAGGACTATTTCGCTTCAGCTATCTCTTCTTTGGTCATCGGTTTAGGAATCTTTCCTTCTCGTAACGCTTTAGCAATCTTATCTTTCAACATATCTTCATTAAGCTGTTTGTACATCTCTTCAAATGTAGGAAAACTTTCTGAATTTTCACCAACATACTTAGCTTTCTGATCTGATTCATCATCTGAGGACCAATCTTCAACTATCACTCGATTGTACTCATCAGCTTCAAACCTTCTCTCATACTGATACTCTTTCGGTTCAAATGTGTTAACATTCATAATTTCCTCAAAATCAAACTCTAAGTTCTCAGCTTCAACTAGTTTCGCCAGATCTTCTTTTGAGTAATTATGTACAAACTCACCTTCTTCCACATTATGTTTCCAACATTAGCATCAAAGGCTTCGTAGGTACTGCAGAGACAGGCTTCGCAGAACGATCAATATCTAACAAATCAATATCTTCATCAGTTGGCCCTTTCTGCCCTGACTCCCCCTGGCTTTTATCTTCCATCCTATTCGACTCATCGTTCATAAGATCAGAAAAATCAAACTCATCAGATACTTTAGCTTCATTGATCTTTAAACCTGTACCTCCCTGATCAAAATCATCACCACCTTGATCAAAATCATCATCGTCATCCCCAACATTCCAATCCACATAACCTTCTTCCTTTTCATCTTCATTCTTATCTTTTTCAGCTTCTTCATTGCCTTTTTCTTCAGAAACAATAATAGGATCAAAAGGCTTGACAGATTCATCAACCTTTTGGATATCAGACTCAGAAGCTTTCGAAACATCTTCAGTTGGTTTCTCAGGAACATCAGAAGATTTCTCAGCTGAAGATTTAGGGGCTTCACTCTCTACCTGCTTCCCTTTACCACTTTTAGCTAACTCTTTCTCAGCATGTTCTTTTTCTTCTTGACGATCCAAACGATCTTATTCAGCAATGAAATCAATATTCAGATTGTTTGCTAACACTTTTGAAATCTGTTGAATCTTCGATCGTTCAATGCTTGAATAGTCTTTAGATCAGCTATTTCAGTTTGCAATTTCTCATTTGCGTCTTGTAAACTCTCAATTAGTGCTTTGAAATACTCACGTTCATTTTCTAACACCTTCACCTTGTCTTCTAACATTTCTTTCTCAACAGCAATTTGATTTATCTTCTGAATAAGCTTAGCTTTCTCGACTTCATTCTGTACCACTTTTTCCTCTAACACCTATACACGTTTCTCTAGCATCTCAACATTAGATTCTGGGAAAAATGCATCCAAGTCTTCGAGACTGATTGGACCATGTGGCATATCACCAAACAGATTTCCCCTTGGTGTCTTTGGTGTTGAATCTTTGGTGTTGACTTCTTAGGCGTAAACTTTCAGGAACGGAAGTCTTTGGATCAATAGGAGATTTAGCAATAGGAACTTCAACAAATCCAGACACAGGAGGTTCTTGTGTAACTCCTGGCCTGTCAGCTTCAGCATGAACAATAACAGGAGGTTCTTGTGTGGCTTCTGTGCCTTTCACCTTACTCTTGTATCTCTTGCTCACGGCTTTCTGAGCTTTCTTTGCTTTTCTTTTCCCTTTGGTATGAGGTGACCCTGTAGTCTTCTTAGAGATTTCGATAGCTGGAGACTTTGTACGTTTAGACTTTTTCTTCAGTCTCTCCTTGTCAGATTCCTTTTCAGTATTAGGATCAAAATCCGCATCCAATTTTCTTTCCTTTTCTGCTCTAATCTCTAATTCAGTCTTTTTTGGTTCTTTGGCAGGAACTTCTTCATCAGATTCTGCATTTTCAGAAGTAGTAGAAATCACATAATCTTGAGTCGTTTTCACAGTTTCTTGACTCTCAATAACCACTGCAGCGCTCGATCCAGCAACTGCTTCTGCCTTTAAAAAACCATTCGCTCCTTGCCTTTGGTTTGAATTCCTTAAACCATTCTTGCTCAGCTTTAAGCTCTTTCTCGTCATCACTACCATCCTTTCTCCACTTACTATCAGGTGGCGAGATATAATTTGAATCTTTTATAGCTCCAAACACTGGTTTCGCAACAGGAGCTGAAGCTTGCTTTTGGAACTTGATAAGCTTCTTCACAGTCGTTTCGTCAAGATGAACCAGATACAACACATCATTCGGATCTCGTGCAATGTTAGGATACTTCTCATCAATCATCATTTGAACGTATCTCGGATATAGGCATAGCCTTGAATCTTCCATGTTCTTCGACATGTGAGTGAAAACCATCTTAGAAACATTGAACGGCTTCTTTAAAATAAGCGCCGTTGCCATGCTAGCCAAATAATCTGAACATCATCTAAACCGGCTTTGTGATGGCTGAACGTGTGAATTAGAGCATGCATCAAAAGCATATAGGGGTTTGGCACTTCCCCTTTCTTCAGCGTTGGTTTATTCACACTCCCCTTATACCCCATACGGAAAAACACCCCCGTACCATCTTCTCGTCTAAATGAATCGGATCATCTTCATTATCTTTGAACTGCAGAATTCGTCGAATATAATCTTCGGTAACTGTAATCGGTTTAACTACACTGCCGACTTGTACAGATGAAGTGATCATCTTCTCATCCTCGCTTAAGCTTGCGTTCATCCAGAAGTGAATGATATGTGATCGATATGATACGGTGCGTTCTGTAATAGCTCGTCGAATATGACTTTCTTCAAGAAACTTAAATATACTGTCGTACTCCTTCAGTGACGGACAGATAGACTTGTCAAGCGTAACGCATATATTGTGAGTTTTAGAGAACTCAACAGAGATTACACGCACTGGAACCTGTGCATGAAAAATGACGCAAAACAATTAGCACGTTTTTCGAGAAAAAAATTCACAAAAATTTTCTAACATTTATATCAAGTTCGGGCGAACTTGATATATATGTTCAACATTCTACCTAAGTTCGCGTGAACATGTATTAAACACATGTTCATCATTGAATGATAAGTTCGGGCGAACTTATATTAACAATTTACAATTTTTCAAGACCCAGGTTCGGGCGAACTTCCATATGATATTCAACATTGAATGAAGTTCGTCGAACATATCTGAATTTTCTTTAATCATATATTTTGGACAATTCCGGTCGATCTTGACAACAAGTTCGGTTGAAGATGTCATACAAATCGGATTTTATTAACAAGACAATAATGCAAGTTCGGTCGAACTTGACAACAAGTTCGGCCGAACTTGTCGTCTTCTCCAAACTTACACATCTGTTCAAACATTCGAATGACCATTTCTGTTCAATCAAAAATGTTTATACAGTCGATTTTATGTGTAGATTAAGGATCTATGTTCAATTTTAACCAACACCTCCTAGATCTATCAGATCTTAAGTTTTTTTATTAAGTTTCGTTCATTAATGGTTTAAACACAGTCCAATAGTCAATTCTCACCTCAGCCATGATAATTGGTGTGCTAATCACAAAAAATCGACTCAAATTGGACAGCGTAACAGTGTGAAAATGACAAAATAGTTCGAAATCTCTCACAGCTAAAGTTCGCTCAGAGAATAGTGTTATCTGGTAAGTGAGTTCGGCCAAACTTGATTGGTATTTATACCAAGTCAAGTTCGGGCGAACTTGCTAAGCCCAATTATAAAAGCCCAGTTAATTTCGGGCGAACTTAACAATAAAACAATACAACCATCTGGAAGTTCGGTCGAACTTGCTGATTGTTAAACTTGATTTGTTTAGCAAGTTCGGCCGAACTTACCAAACCACAATTTTGAATTTTTGAAAATTTTTCATTTTAACCCTGAACTTTCCAACTTTTTACCAGTTATGAAAATCCACTCAGTTGACCGAGTCCAAGCTAATGACCTTGGTTAACCGATTTGTCTGTCGAGTCCAAGTTAATGACCCCGGTTTGACCCGTTACGAACAAACTGTTGATATTTTCAAAAACAAAGTTTCAGATTAATGAACTTTTATTGTTTTGACTTTTCAGATTTTAACAGATTAGCTCCCAGCCCGTTGTCAAAGAGATTCCCACCAGTTCTAGCCCTTACCAGACTTCGAAGATTCGTTCTCCAACATTGGTTTGCTGAAAACAATGTAGAAATAAAATCTTTTTGAATTTTTGTAAGTTTATGCTAAAACACACCGAAAATCTTTTTGATTTTAATATGTAAAACTGAAATACAATGAAATAAGCAATGTAAACTATGTACACACATATTTAAACCCCCAAATTGCATGCAATATTGAAAAGTATCAAAAGATATAATCATACGCAATGCTGAAAAGATTCCTTAAGTGGAACACACCTTAAAGACGAGCCTTCATCTCTTTGTCTGTACGGTAGTACTAACCTGAGCTCTCAAGGTCTCGCACAACCTAGATAAGATATCAATTATGCTATATTCACCTGTAAGATGAAATCTAGGGAATCTGGATACGGGAGTATATTCAAGAAGTGGGAACCATAGATAAGTCAAGTTTCATGAATTCTATCTTAACATACCTTGAAACAGTTGAAAAATGTGGTAAAGTTTAAGTGGACAAACATATTGACAATCTAGGTAAACGAGTTTAAAACTTAAAGTCTGTTAAAGGTCAACGGTACTGGTGATATGTTTCAATCAACTGATATGATCCTTAGACATGAATTCATAAAAATATGTCTGTAAATATGTGTGTACATAGTTTACATTGCTTATTACATTGTATTTCAGCTTTACAGATTAAAATCAAAAGATTTTCGGTGAGTTTTAGCATAAACTTACAAAAATACAAAAAGATTTTATTTCTACATTGTTTTCAGCAAACCAATGTTGGAGAATGAATCTTCGAAGTCTGGTAAGGTGCTAGAACTGGTGGGAATCTCTTTGACAACGGGCTGGGAGCTAATCTGTTAAAATCTGAAAAGTCAAAACGATAAAAGTTCATTAATTTGAAACTTTGATTTTGAAAATACCAACAGTTTGTTCGTAACGGGTCAAACCGAGGTCATTAACTTGGACTCGGCAGACAAATCGGTTAACCAAGGTCATTAGCTTGGACTTGGTCAACTGATTGGATTTTCATAACTGGTAAAAAGTTGGAAAGTTCAAGGGTTAAAATTGAAAAACTGAAAAAATTCAAAATTGTTGTAGGACCGATCCTCGATGCTTAGGAATCTAAATTTGATATTTAACGTCCATAATAGCGGAAATATTACGTCGTGTTTACCAATAGACAAGATTTAATCAGTTAAACGTCAGTTTTATAGATCAAACGTTCTGGTTACAAACTGCAGAGCTTCGCCTATGAAATGCCAAAGTTACAAATGAAGTAGGCTAGCTAGGTATTTATACTAAAGCAAGTTCGCTCCTGGGAACACAAGTTCGCCCGAACTTGCATAAGCAAGTTCGGCCGAACATGCATAAACATGTTCTTATGAGCGAACTTGGCTACAACATACATAAAGACTTCGTATACCTAGCCTATTCAGCTCTATACAATAAAGACTCGATATAAGACTAAGACATAGACATTATGCACCAACAGTCCGATTAGGTGGTGTGGTAAAAAGGTGATATCAAGGAGGCGACAAACAAGTTTATCTCTCTTTCTTCTGTGAAACTTTGATGGTCTGTGGGCTGAAACCCGTTTTGAACAATTTACTTTCCAAACAATTTACTTTTTGTTTTTATTTTTATGTTTTGTGGTTGTGATGGATGATGGAACACTCAAACACTCGTTACGTAGGATTTCGATTTTTAGTATTTGTTTGTTGTTGTTGTCGTGTGTATAAGCTTACAGGTACCTTGGGATGCTTGGAACCACCAGGCATACGATTCCACGAGCCCAAAATAGGAAACCCGACGCCTTACCATCTTTTCTAAAAGCAAACAGTAGCCTGACACGTAGTCGTGCCTGCCTAACACGCCCCCGTTTCCTTACTATCGTTGAAACAATTTCCTTCTGAAATTGTCACACGGGGTTGTGCCTCATTAACACGCCCCCATGTCACCCTTCTGTAAGTTTTTTTCTAAAGACTGTTATACTCGCACTTTTACCACAAGGTCGTGCCCATCAAACACGCCCCCGTGCCCAGTTACTGATTTTTGAAAAATTTGTTGTTTTATCCCACTTTTACACATTCAATCAGTTCTAACAAATTTTGGATACATTGAGGACAATGTGTAATTTAAGATTGTGTGTGTGTGGGGGGGGGGTAAGCTTAACTTAAAATTGTTTGTCCTAAAAACAAGCCTTACACAAAACTCTACATGGAAACGCTAAAACACCCCAAATCTTTTTCAAAAACAATTTTTTAGTTTGTTTTGTCTTGTTTATAGTTTAATTAGAAACCAAGATCTAAAATATTTTCAAGTTTGCATAAAGTTTACAACCGATAGTGCCGTGATAAAGAACCATACAAGAAAAATAAAAATGGCATGATAATTCTTTGAAAAATTTGACTGTATATACATTTTCACACTTACATCCTTTCCCCACAAAAACGTGAGTTTTGAGCCTTAACCGAGCATTCAGTTTCATATCTTTGCTAAATGCTCATTTTTCGTTTCTTGTGTAAATAGCTGTATGGTTCTTACGAATCTAGAACTTGACAAGACAATACATTCCTGGTCCTTATCCACAAAATCCAAGTAACTAAATGACGAAGGCATTAAGATTTTAAACCCTCTGTTGGTCCCAAATGGACAAAGCTTCTTTTTATTGTAATATTGAAATTGATTTCAACAAATGTGAAAATAGTGCGCCGAAATAGAAATCAAACTTTCAAGAAACAACAGCTACATAATTTTCAAGTTTATATCACTTTGAAACAAAATGGTTTACAAGGAGTGATGTGCTAAAAGTAGTTTAATAAAAATAACTAAAATTAACCTAAATCTAGACTCAAAGTAATACTATAGACTCTCTAAAACTCGACTAAAATACTAACCTGCAAGTGAACCGATCGACTCTAGTAAAGCTAAGTAAGTTCGGATATCGAATCCACGAGACTCGATTAAACTACGCTAATGACTCTATCTTGACTAAGACTGACACAGACATGACTAATTGTTTATTTGTTTGGGGGGGGGGTTACTAAAATTCCTAAAAGTGCAATTAAATTAAACTAATTAACTAGATTAACCAGACACGACTTTGGATGAAGGTTTTATTCAGTGGTGATGTGGACTACCTAGGTTGGAATCCCCCTTGCTATCGTAAAGCTTCCTATTGGATAATTGATGTGATTTGGAACCAAGATCTTTTGATTCTAAACCCTAAGAGAAACCAAACAAGAACCCCAACCCTTCTTGGGAAGACCCCTATGGAACTCTATAAGGTTGTTACGAGTACCGGGTAACTAGACTCCCCTTACAGTTATCTAATGTTCTAGAAAGTGCCTTAATATTATTAACTACCTCTCGGTTGGAAATCTATGCAACTAAGGATCTTGATTTGGTTTAATAGACTGCCATTATGGCAAGGCAACTAAAACGGTTTGTTTTAAAAACCTAACCCTAACGATTTACCCAGTTAGACCTATTAACAACCTAGCACTCCTCAACACTAAAGTTAGCAGAATATTAAGATTGAATTAACTTTTGATTATTGTTTCTATGGTTTATTGGCCAATTCACAACAAAATTCATAATATGAAAGACACTCAACAGAATTTATGTGAAACAATAAACAATCATTAATCAAGTAATAATACGCTTATACACAAAATCAATGAACCAAAGTTGCATACTTTACTAGAGAATTCAGAATCAACATCAATATCCAATAAAAATTGAAACTTTAACAAGGTTAAGAAGTTTAGCCAAGAAACATTGCATCAAAGACCAAAACAAAAGTTCCAAAGTAAAAATTCATCATGACAAGAGAGGAAATTAAGAAACAAAGAAAAACTTGGAAGATGAAACCGATTAAATCTTCAAACTTCTAACTTCTAGCTCCTATCTAATGATTCCTAAGCTTTCTTGCCTTCAAAACCTTGCTAATTCAGCTCTTGAATGCAACCTTGATGTCCAAAATTCGTCCCTAGGGCTCATGGGATGATAGAGAGGTTTATATAGTTTTCCCAGGACCCAAAACTCTGCAGGTCACGATTCTCGCTGTAAATAAAGGCGTCTTGCGCCCCGCAAGAGAACAAGGTCAGCTATCGCACCCCACGACCATGTGAGTTTCCGGAATGCCTTTAACCCCCTCTCGCATGCCACGAGAGGATACCCATTTGCTGGTTGCGCCCCGCGAGAGGTTATCAGACCTAGTTTTTGTTTCCATTTCGTCCCTCTAGCTTCCAATTACATTCCGGTCCTTTGTTTCCTCGTATTCTATCTCGTTTTTTCACACTTTTCAGCTACTTCTATCAACTAAGACCTGCAAAACATAACCGGATCAAAAGCACACACATTCTACTAAAAACCGACCCTAATACTAACGAAAACCATACAAACTCTACATGATAAATGTATATGTTTCGCAATACATCAAATATCCCCACACTTGCTCTTTTTTCGTCCCCGAAAAAGAATTATGCAAATGGAATCATAGACGGATGTTTATTGATTTCAAACGCTAATTTACTTATTAAAATCAAAACTCGTGTTAGCCGCGATTGCAAGTATATGTGTCCTCTTAAACCCAAACCCGGTTCCAAGCCCTTATTATGAAATTTAAGTTCAAGTTCAGTCAATCTACCTAGGGTCTCATACTAGAATCCACAGTTTCACCTAATCCCGCCTCAAGCTCATTGAAACAAAAGGAACAAGTCATAACCCATTTCTTAACCATTTTAAACCAAAATCAAAAGAATATAAAATCCAACTTCCTCTTTTTTTCTTTTTCTTTTCTTTTGAGCACTAGACTTTTGCATACCTAACCCATAGGTTGTCTCAACCAGAGTCACCATCCCTGAGAGCGACAACGTAGGCGTCGGTAATTTCGCATATAACTTAACCTAGAGGGATTCTCGATCAGAGTCACCATCCCCAAGGGAGATTCCATAGGACTCGTCTTTCTTTATTTCAATCTAACTTATTTTCCATATTTCCTTGATAAAAAATTTAATAACTTTAGCTTATAACGGTATTTCTTACACTATTTTTGGCGGTTTCGGCTTCCCACTTATCCTAGATGAGCACCTATTGGTAAACTGACATTTAAGGTATTTTAAGATCCAAAGAACCTAGAACCAAATCGGGCCTGCTCACACATCCCAAGCTAGACACAAGCTCAACCTAATTAAACTCATATTATCATTATTTGAAACCAAACAAAAACCCGACGTTTCTATCATTTTCCGTTTTTATTTTGCAAACTTCTAATTCAAAAGATATTTTAAAAAATTTCAATATTTTTTGGATTTTTTTTAAATTTTTAAGATTCAACTAACACTAGCAACTCCTATATACGACCATGTATCTCATCCCTACACTTAAAGATTTCATTGTCATAATGCAAGAACGAGAATACGACTCAAAACTACCTGCAATCATTAAAAAACTAAAAACTAAATAAAATATACAAACTATACAAGTGAAACAAGTTAGCTGATATGCGAGACTATCAATTGCCAATCAATTCCACATATGCCCTCCAATCCGAACACGCTCAGCAAACAATTCCTAACCCTCACACGCGAACGGAAGCGGCAACGGTGACACCATACCTATCAACAACCACAAATATACCCAAAACACATAACATAGATAGATAGATAGATAGATATAATGTCTAAAACAAACCAACCACAAACAAATCCATCAACCAACCCATCCCAACCAACCAAGTTAAAGTATTCAAAATAAGCATACAGACCATATGACATGAAAACATCATAAAAAGAAAAATAAAAGATATAGATCATAGAACCGCTGCTGCTACATCCCCGAGCTAGTAATCCTCTTCCTCCTCAGATGCTTGATAAACGTGGTATGGTTGCACACCCTCCATACCACTCGGTCCCAGCTGAGGCTGCTACTGAAAATAAGACGGAACACCCATCCTCAAATTCTCCATCATATATCTCATAGCATCCTCCAGTCGCCTCTGACCCTGCTCGTGTGTCTTCCTACTCTCATCCATAACCCGCCTAACACCACCAAACTGCCCTTCCACATACCCATGCAAGTTACCAAACCCGGTCTCCATCCTGCCATATAAAGAATCCAAAATAAGTGGGTCCAGTCGAGGCTATCGCAAAGGATACTTTCTAGCTAGTAACTCCTAGCGAGTCACTGGACTCTGGTAACGGGTCAGGATAGCAGACGGCATAGCTGCTGCAGCATCAGACCCTGGTGGTGGCTGAACCTGAGGACCCTCTCAGATATTTGCCCAACTAACTGGCTTAGTATGTGTCAAAATACCAGCGGCCTTCAAATCCTTCACACTCTTGAAACATGGGGATGGTCCCTCTCTCAGCTGATCTCTGGGATACACGTTAAAAACCCCAAGATCTCTGCCAACCAAGTAACATACGGCCCACAATAAATCCGGGCTCCTAGTCCACCTCTCCACAACCTCTTTATCGACCATGCAAAAACACTAGCCACATTCGCCGGCCTTTGCTCCACCATACATATCAAATAGAAGAGACTAACCTGATTCACTTTATTGTCACCCTGACCCCGACACACTAAAGTAGCCGCCAAGATCTTGTGCAAAAACCGATAAACGATAAAATGGGTCAATGATATTTGAAGCTACCATATTGTTCGAATATGGGGCGGTGGAAATTGTACCCCAAAACCTTACTAACTCATCCCTCTGCAGACTATACGGATGCTTCTTTGCAAACACATCCCTCAAGCTAGTCATAAACTCTTGCGACTGTACCTCCTGCTGAGTATAGAACTGAGTACCAACTACGAACTGAGGCATAGTCATCTCATACACCTGCCTACCCAACGAAAAAGAAACCACATCTTTCTCACCAAAATTCCCTTGCTTATACTCAAATGTAGCATGAAACTCCAAAGTAAGCTCCTTGTACTGCCTAGCATCACAATCAAGTACCCTCTTAAACTTATCACCCAGTAAATACACAATCCTCTCTCTGACCCAGATGGTCTACCATATCCCAGTCAATCCTCTGAAACGGTAGCAGGTCAACCGCAATCAAGTCACACAACCTCTCATACTCATCACTTTCAAGAGCAAACTTTAACAACGGGGTATCCTTTAGCCTTGTACTCCTCCCGTGAAGAACACCGTCTGATCTGTACCGAATTTTCCTTTATCGAAATATAATGACGGTTGATTCTCACTGAGAGTCTGTTGTACGGATCTTTCTGGTCCTAATTTGGCAAACCTAAGGTAAATGTGCGGAATCCGTTTGCATAGTTGACATTGAATACAAGTTATTCACTGATTAATCACTGTTTCATTAATGTGTAGATGTTGCAGATCCTGGAAACACTTGGACAGAGCTTCGCCTCTGTCGTGACAAAATCTCTGATTGTTACAAATGAAATGTCAAGACTCCTATTTATAGGAGTGCAAGTTCGCTGGTGAGATGCAAGTTCGGGCGAACTTGCTTAGTCAAGTTCGGCCGAACTTGACTACAACATATACATTTCAAGCGAACTTGACTATTAACATACATAAACTTTGACATTTTGCTCCTAAATACTGACTAGACGTTATACAATGACGTAGGCAACAAACATATGCATCAACAGACTCCCCCTTGGATGTTTTCGTAATCATCATTCTTCAGTTAAATTCCTGAGTCTCTAATGTTCTCTTGAATAAATTTAACTTCCTTGATCTTCATAGCATCTACAATCTTTTTCTCTTTTCTTCTCGAGCTTGTCTTGATAAAACTTTAATCACCATGCTCCCCCTTGCTTTGAGCTTTCTGGAATTTTCAATCAACGTGTTTTATCCAGCTCCCCCTTAAAATCAACTTCATGTTTCAAAGTTTCTCAAACATTCAAATAAACATTTTAGATTCAAACTTTGAAATTTCAAAACACAAACATTTCAAATTTTAATCTTCCATCAGTTTTTAAACCCTCTCAGTTGATCAAGTCCAAATTAATGACCTTGAATATCTGATTTATGAATCAAGTTCAACTTAATGATCTTGATTAAATGATTTGACACTAAACTGACACATTTATTCAAATTTAAGTTTCAACTTAATGAACTTTTAAAATTTTTAGATCAATTTGAAATTTTCAAACTTTTGATCAGCAGCTTTAGAATTTGAAAATCAGCATATCATCATCAGTGGTCAAAACTAAAAGATAATATAATCTTTTTGTTTTTTATGTAATGAATATCAAACTCTAAGTATGTACCAACATATTTATAGGAATAATTTTGTTGAGTTTGTGTTAAAGGATCATATCAGTTTTTGGAAACATATCACTAGTACCGTTGACCTTTTTATGACACTAAGTTTTAAACAAATTTACCTAGATTGTCGATATGTTTGTCCTCTTAAACTTCAACACATTTCTCAATTGTTCCATGATACGTTATGTAGAATTAAGAAACTTGACTTAACTATGGTTCCCATCTTAGAATATACTCCCGCATCAAGATTCCCTAGATTTCATCTTACAGGTGAGTATAGCGTAATTGATTTCTGTATCTGGGTTGTGCGAGACCTTGAGAGCTCAGGTTAGTACCATCATACCGACAGAGTGATGCAGGCTCGACTTATAAGGTAGAGTTCCAAAATGGAATCTTTTTGTATTGCAATTGTAGTGTCTTTCGATACTCTCAATTGAATGCAGGTTTAGGGGATTTTTGCAAAAGCATTATAGAAGTTTTAGGCCATTTCTTACGCAAAATCAGAAGAACTTGTATAATACCCTAGATATCAATCATATATAAAGACCTCATATCTCAGAATCAGGCAATCTCTCAAACGAAATTTCGGAGTACTAAGTCCATATATCCGAGAGATGTTAATCCACAAGATTAAGCAGTTGTAAAATTTAATTTATATCCCGGAAACAATTTACTGAATGTGTAAAGCCTATCAACACATCCACAGTAAGACTTGTTTAAACTTTTAAACTTTACAAATCATTAGCATACTGCGATAGTCCACTGATGTACTATCATTTCCTTTTATCTACAAAACTTTTTTTGTCTTTTTCGATGTTTTTGTACTTTTTTCTTTTAATATGTTTTTGGATTTTCTGAAAATTTTTTCTCCCCTAAAATTCTAAAACATATTTTTGGAATTTTTTATTTATAGAAAAACATTGACCAACCGATGAGAATCACTTCAATTCTCCATCCATTACTGCTTCACATTTTTTTCATTTAAAGCACTCTCCCCCTCATGATGACAAAAACGTTGACACTTTTGAGTTTATAAAACATTTATATCCATGAATTTTGTCTTTTCAATAGTGAGGGTTCTGTTAAATTTTTCAAAAGTTTCTTAAAAAATTTGTAAAATTTTCAAGTAAACGTTACTAAAACATGTTTTCAAAAAATTTTCTCCAAAAATTTTTCAAAAAATTGTAAAGTAAACGTTATTAGAAAAATTCAAAATTTGTAAAAATAGCCTTTATATAAAACTTGTTAGCTTGGCCCGTCTTCAAAGTGTGCCACGGAACTCCATTTTCAGTAATTTGCATTCTTGTCAGAAGTTTCTGCACAGAAATTCAAACAGTTAGTTGAGTAGTGACACCTAAGCCTTTGAAGTCTTAGGCGTTGTTTCTTCAACCTTAATTTTGATTTTCTTTACACAATCAGGTTTATTTTGGACTTTCTCAAGTTTTGGAAAGTCCTCTAACCTTTCAATTTTCACTGATTGTATAATTTTTTTTTTCTTTTACCAACCATGATTAATTTTTCGTTAAAGCTTTCTTGAAATACAATGTAGAAACTATTGTTCATTACTATTCGAGGATCCACCAGTTTCAAAATTTGAAAACTTAGTAATAACTGGTTTCACATTGTTTGTAGTTTCTGTACATTGTTTCAAAACCTGAGTTGGTACCCCAGAGTTTTTGTTATCAATATGAGTAGGATTAGGTTTAATTTGTAAACATTTACTAGCAATGTGTCCAGTTACTCCACATTTATGACACTTCATGTTCTCATATCGATCTTTTCTATCAAACCATACACTCAAATCATAACATTGATTTGATGTGTGGTAGCCATCTTTCCTGCTTCTCATGTTCCTTTGATTTGACATTAAAGCATTGTGGCCCGACCTGCACCACTTATCTTCAAATTTTTGTGAGTTTTGTTTTTCAAATTTGTTTGAATTTTTATACTGATTGGATGATTGTTCCAATGAGCTTTTATTGTTGTTTTGAAAACTTTTAAAACTTTGTTTTTGTACTTCATTCTGCTTAGACGGTTTTTGCGTTGAGCATTCACCTTTTCAGTAGATTGTTGAACAGTTTGTTGAAATTTTTCTTTAAGTTTTAAAACTATTTCATTTTTCTCTTTTCTAACATTTTCATCATCGGTATCATCATCACAATCCTTAATTATGACAACGTCATAATTCGTGACATTGTCACTTATTGGATTTTCCTTTTTATTATTATTGATCGGTTTTGGACATATATGATCTAACTTTAATGAGGAGGTCCCAAAACCTTTCAATAATTTTTCTGAACTAACAGCTTTATTTTTAACATTCTCAACTTCTTTTTCAAGTTGAGCAATTTTCTCAATATGAGAATTTATTACTTTTTGATTTTCTATATTTAATTTTTCAAAAACAATTTTTTCATTTTTAAACATTTTTTTTTGAAAATCTACTACCATTTGTAATTTTTCATTTTCAAAATTCTTTTCAATTTCTTTTAATTGTTTTATTTTCTAATGTTAAACTCTCAATCTCATTCAAGAGTTGGCATTATCTGCGTGATAATTGTCTACATCATAGATCGGGCAGACTGGTTTAGAACTTGAAGACTCATTTGTGGATATACTTAAAACTAGAGCTTCACAGTTCTTAACCACTACACTCTCTTGAAACTTATTCTTAAGAGATGTCCATAATTCTTTCGCAGTCTTGTATTCTGGTAAAAGTATCAGGATATCTTCCTTAACCAATTGCTGGATAAGATTAATCATTTTTTTTCAGCAAAATAATCATCTTTCTGTTGAGTAGAATATTTGCACTTCTCTTGAATTTTCTGATTCTCATCTCTAGGAACGACATAACCTGTCTCAATCGTGACCCAACTGCGGAAATGCATAGCTTGGACCCAGCTCTCAAATTTTCCTTTCCAAACTTCATACTCGTTCATACTCATCAAATTTGACGGCTTCACGGACTCCATTTCGTTTTCCAAATTTATATGTCATTCAAAACACTTGACAAATGATTAGCAAACATACAATTTTATAAAAAACTTGACTTTTTAACCGACAATATTAACGTATCGGTCTGTTAAAAAACGTTTAAAATTTTTCCGGAAAACTTTTTTTAACAGATTAGAGCTTTAAACTCCCTGCGGACATGCAATCGGTCCTCTCTTCTTCTTTCCATGTCTGCTTGATGAACCTTCACCTGACATCCTGGACAACAATTTAAATCAAGGCAACGAGAATCAAACCATTAGATCACAAACTATGTTTGGTATTTTTGTTTTTTTATTAGAAAATAAAAAAACGGTTTAGCATTTCATTCGACGTCCTTACCAAAAAGGCAAATATATAAAAGACATGTGGGTGGCCGTTAGCAATAATAGCAAATTTAGACCAAAACTCGCCCAAATGGGGATTGAGTACGGGCGACCGGTCATTGACTCCTTAACGCTCAAAATGCATAACATAATGTCACACCCCGACCCGCAGCGGAAATGATGATCGGGGCATGATTGGGTTTTCATCAAAGCTCATGACATTTACTATAAAGTTTCATATTTATTATTTCCTTTTAAAGAAGAACATTACAATCAACATACAAGTACAACATGTTCTATACATTTATCAAGACTTCATTATTTCTTCTTCTAAGGCAATTTCCTACGTGTTCCTTGCTTCAACCTGTCTACCTGTATCATGTGTAAAAATAGGGTTTTGGGTCAACAAAAAGTTGGCGAGTGAATCCTATTTAAACATTTGAAAGAATTAGTTATGTTGGTTATTTGAATAAAATTGTGCATAACCAAATATGAATAAACGTAAATGTAAATTTAATCACAAAACACATAATATTAATTAATACACGCGCACACACCAAATGAATGATTTTGAGGCACGCGATGTTCAACTCGTCTCCCACGAGGAACTGATGGGCCTAATGAATGATTTTGAGGCACGCGATGTTCAACCCGTCTCCAACGGGGAACTGATGGGCCTAGTGAATTGATTTGCACGCAACTTGACTAAATGTAAACACACATTACAATAAACAATATTTACATTATAAGTTTAGATCATATAATGGTAATAGCACGAGTTTGAATAAGCGAAATAATTAAAGCGACACATGATACACCCCAAAACATGAATAAAAAGGGGAATTTGTAAGAATTCACTCACAGTGTGTGCGTTTCTTGGATTGATGATGAATGCGCACGAATTTGGATTTAACCACGAGAGAAACTAACCTAAATAATAACATAATAATTCGATAAATAAATAAACTTTTATTTAAGATTAATATTTTTAATTAGTGTTCTTAATGGGATTGTTAGATTTATTTTTGTGAGTTCAAGGAAATTTTCTAACTTCAAAAATATTATTTTTAAGTGTTTTTAATTGATTTTTTTAAATAAAATAAATAAATAAAAAGAAAATAAAAATTTTGACTTTTTGACTTTTTGACCGTTGACCGGTCGGACCGCATTTAATTATGCGCTGAGTGAGGTTCGAACTTGTGACCTCTCGTATGCGTGCACGCAGCTCTACCACTGAGCTACGTGTCTTACCCGAAATATTTCTGATTTTAATTATATTTATATACTGTTTCGATTATTCAGAATTTTATTTAATTTAAAAAGAATTTTAATTATTGAATCGGGGAATGTTACGAGTCTCGAACCCGCGATGTGCGCGTTGAAATTGCACACAGTCTACCGCTGGACTGTGTGTCTAACCCATTTAAAATACAGATTTTAATTACATTCATAAACAACTCAATATTCATCTTCTTCATAAAACTCAGATCGAACACAGAGTAGTTAAACATTTGATTTTACTGCTCTGTTGTTTTAGAGTTGAACAACTAAATCGAATAGAACTGACAGAAAGATTAAGATTGCATACCGAACACAGGGACTTGGTTTTCCGGTGACTAACTCCGGCAGTTTCAGTAATCTCCGGCGACTTGAAGGTTGAGCAGAGAGTTGAGCCGAAGGTTCGAGAGCAGTTTGGGTAATTTTTTGAGACAGTATGCGAGTGAAATTTTGATGAGATGCATCGATATTTATAGTGCCCATTATCAACACTTGATTTCGGTTTCAAAAGTTCGGTCAAGATGTAATTGTCTAACCGATTGCATAACCGATTGGGGATTGTTGACTCCTTGATTGAGTCTATCGATTACATTCGAGGATTGACGAGGAAATCCGGTTTCCTTGATGATAGCCGGCGACTTCGCGCGACTGTTTCTGGTTTGAATCGGATCAAAGGAAATGTGATTACAAATACATAATTGTTCCGAGATGTAGCAGATGTGGGCAAGTGGTGTAATGGTGTGTTGTTTGTTTGTTGTACCGGCTGACCCGGGTTCGAAACCCGGCAGCCTCATCTCATTTTTTACTCATTTATTTTTATCATTTATTAATTAAAATTTTTAAATTCTAGAATGTTTATTAATTATGTATTGTTTAAAATTAGTTTGAGTCATAATATGCAACGAAAATTTTAACTGGATGTTCGATTAATAAACGAAGCGGGTTTTGGAAACCCGTTTTTCGACGGATGTTACAGTATCCCCTACTTTTAGAAATTCGTCCCGAAATTTAAGTAGTGGTATGTTTGACTCGAAAGGAGGGTGGTTTTGACAATTTCATACTTAGGAGGGGGTGAGAGTTTAAATTTTATTTGAGGCGGTAACGTTCCTAGTAAGGGTTGGATACCCTGCTACAGGAATCGCTTTTTGATGCCTAAGATAAGGAATATTGATAAAAAGAGTTGATTGACTAGGTATGATCTCATGCATAAGAGTTTTGAGATAATTGGTACGTTTGGAAAGATAAGGTTATATCCTAAAACAAAACTTCATCCATGACAATATTAAAACCTACATGGAACTTCTCATAACCGCCTGACAATGCTTTTGATCCTTTGACAAGAATACTTATATATAGGAAGTACTAGCGGCGTATCCACCATATTCTTGTCAAATTTTCATTGGCTTTGTCAGTAAATTATGATCAGTTCTATGTGACTCTAAAACATAAATAAATACAACAATCAAAGCTTGAGTCTCAATTCTGAAAGGATACATGACTGAATGATGACAGTACCTCTCTCGTTTGTTATGATGAAGGGGTTAGTCTATGTAAAAGTGAGACACAACCCAACTTCTTTAAATGATGTGATCGAGATACATCGAGATGTATGATGATATTAATGTTAAATCAGTGAGTATAAAACAAAAACTGAAAATAGTAATTCGCATTAAGATTATTGGATACATAAATTTCCAACTTATAATTGAGATACGTGAAGATTGAGATAACATAAAGAAAACATAAAAACTAAGCGGTTGGAGTTGAATCTTGATTCTTGGTGAAGGAAGGCTAGTTGGGTGGTTCGTTTGGGCCGTTATTATCTTCAACAGGATTGGCGTTGATGTTGTAAGCTCTTCCTCTTGCTGGCGGTGGAGCTGGGTTTGCTTGATTTACTTGGTTAACTGGGTTTGCTTGAGCTTGGGCGTTTTGATGTTAACCAATCGAGGGCACGTGTTTCTAAAATGGGTAGGGTCGCCACAATTAAAACAAGCTCGAACATATGGAAACATGGGGTATTGGGGTTGTTGATATGTTTGGATCACGTTTTGAGTAGGGGGTGAGGTTTGGTTTTGAGAGGCGCGACAAGTTTTGCTCAAATGACCATAACGCCCACAATTCGCACATAGTCGACAAGGTAAGGTAGATGGATGGTGATAAAAACAGGTGTTGCATTGAGGGTGAGGTCCAATGTAAGGTTTCTTATTTGGGTAAGTTGAGTTGGGTGCTACTTGAGTGATTGGGATAGCTTGGAGGGGTACGACTTGTGAAGCTGGTTGATTGTGTGTTGGGTGACAGCGAAAATTTGCCCATCTCGTTTTCTCTTAGAAGTGGGTTGAGGAGAGGATTCGGTTTGGGTGGAGTTTGAGGTTTCGGTTGATGCTTTATCCTTCTTCTTCTCCTCCTTAAAGTCTTTATTCTGTATGCGGTTTTCGGTGAGCTCTGTAGCTAACTCCATTGCTGCTTCCAAAGTTGCAGGTGTGGTACTTATTATAGGGTCTTGAATTTTTGAAGGAAGACCTCGAATGTAGTGCTCGATCAAACGGTAGAGGGGAGTGAACAAGTTGGGGACCATCTGATTCAACTCAAGGAATCTTTTGTTGTATGTGGTGTGGTCGCCCTCCTTTTGTTTCAAAGAATAGAACTCATCCTCTAATTTCTTGATTTCGCTTCTTGGACAGAAACGTCTTGTCATGATCTCCCTCAATTCTTCCCAAGTCAAAGTCATAGCATTCTCAGTACCTCGCTTGGCCTTCTCTGTATTCCACCATGTAAGTGCTACTCCAAACAAACGACCGGTAGCATATCGCACCTTGCGATCATCGGGGCAGTCGCAATTGAGAAAGGTGTTTTCCATCTCCTCAAACCAATGGATGAGAGTGGTGACACCTTCAGTCCCTTCGTATTTTGGAGGGTCACAGGATTTGAAATGCTTGAAGGTGCATTTAGTGGTATTTTGGGGAGGGTTGACAACATTTTGATCTTCTTGATTGATTGGGTTGACAGGATTAGCGGTAAGGGCTTGTTGAACTTGAACTATGATGTTGAGTATTACGGCCGCCATTTGTTGAGCGATTTGGGCAGCCATGCGCTCGCGGGATTTTCCTGCTTTCATTTTTCTACGAGCGAGACTAGAAGACATCTACAAGGAATACGCATCGAGAGTATGAGTTTGACGTTTTAGGTGTCATGTGTCGTATGTAGGAATGAACATTCATAAATAAATATAGAATAATAAATCTACTACATCCATAGGATGTCTTGGGCTTTGCTCGTAATTGGGCCTTGCATGCCGCCATACTTCACCTTCGTAATCATGTGGGCCCCCATGATTACCGGGTCTTTCATATGGTTCGCATGTGTTAGCAGAGTAACGTACACTAAAACCCGGAGAAAATTGAGAAATATGTATGTAACGTATGATATTCAGAGTGCATCCGAGTGTGGACACGGTGACACCTCAAAGTGGGGTTAGTTCGAACGACGTTTGGTGTGGCATGCTTTGGCCTAATAGGTCCTTCGTACTCTCATCGTTAATCCCCAGGTAGGCAAACTGGTCCGTTATATTGGATTTATACGAATGCCAACCTAGACAGGACGTTCCGACTACCGGTACTTGTACCTTTACAGTTACTACATGCCCGTCGTAGAACTCACTTTGATGAGATTGAAAAACGAAAAATGTGACAAAATCTTGAATAAAGGAATATGAGGATGATTTTAATATGTGAACATTGAAATAGGCGTGATGAATGTATATGTAAGCATGTTATGTTTGACAATAAGTATAACTCATTAGATATCACACAATATGATAGTGGAAGTGTTTGCATGCATTTGTATGCATAATAAATATGAAACAAATAAACATCATGAGTTTGCATGTAACCACATAAGCAATTAAAATCTAATTAACTATAGTATAGGCTCTAAGGGTCTAATAACCTATCATATATCCCTATAGTCAAAAGCTCTGATACCAATTTGTCACACCCCGACCGCAGCGGAAATGGTGATCGGGGCATGATTGGGTTTTCATCAAAGCTCATGACATTTACTATAAAGTTTCCTGTTTATTATTTCCTTTTAAAGAAGATCATTACAATCAACATACAAGTACAACATGTTCTATACATTTATCAAGACTTCATTATTTCTTCTTCTAAGGCAATTTCCTACGTATTCCTTGCTTCAACCTGTCTACCTGTATCATGTGTAAAAATAGGGTTTTGGGTCAACAAAAAGTTGGCGAGTGAATCCTATTTAAACATTTGAAAGAATTAGTTATGTTGGTTATTTGAATAAAATTGTGCATAACCAAATATGAATAAACGTAAATGTAAATTTAATCACAAAACACATAATATTAACTAATACACGCGCACACACCAAATGAATGATTTTGAGGCACGCGTGTTCAACTCGTCTCCCACGAGGAACTGATGGGCCTAATGAATGATTTTGAGGCATGCGATGTTCAACCCGTCTCCCACGGGAACTATGGGCCTAGTGAATTGATTTGCACGCAACTTGACTAAATGTAAACACACATTACAATAAACAATATTTACTTATAAGTTTAGATCATATAATGGTAAAAGCACGAGTTTGAATAAGCGAAATAATTAAAGCGACACATGATACACCCCAAAACATGAATAAAAAGGGGAATTTGTAAGAATTCACTCACAGTGGGTGCGTTTCTTGGATTGATGATGAATGCGCACGAATTTGGATTTAACCACGAGAGAAACTAACCTAAATAATAAATAATAATTCGATAAATAAATAAACTTTTATTTAAGATTAATATTTTTAATTAGTGTTCTTAATGGGATTGTTAGATTTATTTTTGTGAGTTCAAGAAATTTTCTAACTTCAAAAATATTATTTTTAAGTGTTTTTAATTGATTTTTTTAAATAAAATAAATAAATAAAAAAAAAAAATTTTTTGACTTTTTGACCGTTGACCGGTCGGACCGCATTTAATTATGCGCTGAGTGAGGTTCGAACTTGTGACCTCTCGTATGCGTGCACGCAGCTCTACCAACTGAGCTACGTGTCTTACCCGAAATATTTCTGATTTTAATTATATTTATATACTGTTTCGATTATTCAGAATTTTATTTAATTTAAAAAGAATTTTAATTATTGAATCGGGGAATGTTACGAGTCTCGAACCCGCGATGTGCGCGTTGAAATTGCAAACAGTCCACCGCTGGACTGTGTGTCTAACCCATTTAAATTCTAGAATGTTTATTAATTATGTATTGTTTAAAATTAGTTTGAGCCATAAATATGCAACGAAAATTTTAACTGGATGTTCGATTAATAAACGAAGCGGGTTTTGGAAACCCGTTTTTCGACGGATGTTACACATAACCCATCAACAACTAAGACTCAAAACAACTCTAAAGACACGACTTAAAGCAACCTAAGACTCAATACACGACCGACACTAGACTCCACCTAGACCGACTCGATAACTAGACTAATGTAAACTACCTCCTCCCAGCACTTTAATTGCCCTCAATTACTACCCAAGTGCCAACACAAACCAACAGGAGTCCTGAGTCAAACAAAGTTCAAAACTTTAATGTGTCACTAGTTCAAACGGGTCAAAATTTGGTAAAAATCGCATTTTTATAGCAAAATTTTACCAACCCATATCCCCACACTCAATGTTGAACCATTCTCAAACCAATCCATCCGCAAAACACAAACAATGCCACCAAACCAACCCTTCCGCAACCTATAGTCAGAGTCAAAATCCAACTCATCCCAACCGCAACCTCAAACATATGCAAAACAAGCACATAACTAAGCCTAAACGAGACCCGACACCTAAACATGCAACTAAACTAACTTAAAACTGAAATATTAAGACTCAAGGTACATAAATTGCAAGGAAAACATACCTGGAAGTCGATCTAAACAAGAAAGACTAAAAGATTCGATAGCAAGCTTCAAGACCCTTAAAAACGCGTGTTTGGTGGTCAAAGGTGAGATTTTTATATTGGAAATCGGGTAAAAGATGGTAATGGTGAAGTGTGAATGGAAGACTGGAGTGGTATGGTGGTGATTAGTGGTGGTGTATGGTGGTGCTAAAGGTGTTCGGCGGTGGGTTTAAAGGGAATTAGGTCAAAAACTATGTAGAATTTGGGGATAAAAACGCTAGCAAATTTCGGAAATCTCTCGGGGGCCGCGACAGCCGAGGCTATGCCTCTCTCGCCCCGCGACCGTGTTGCAGTTGTTCTGGGTGAAACCTGCTCTCGCGGGCCGTGACCGTGTTGCAATTGTTTCTCGCGCCCCACGAGAAGCTTGGTTAATCAGAAGGTTTTTTGATGTTTTGTGGCCTAAATGCCTTGGAAATTTTTTCAAAACTTACCAAACCATCCCAAAACCTTTTGCACCCCATATGAAACATGAAATCTTACATGAAAATCCAATCCTTCGTCAATTTCGGCTCCGCAATGGTGATGAATTCCTGCAAAATGACTTAACGACACAAAAACACAGACTACGAAAAACAACTATTAACGACCCTAAAAACACGAAATGAGAACGACTACTAACTATACAAACTCTACACTTGCGTTTTCACTCAAGACTCTAAACAGTGGAGCGAGAGGAAACTTCGAGAGGAGTTTCCTCCATCTCGGTGGGATTAATAGGCCCTCCTAGGTAATGCTTCTACCTATGGCCATTCACTTTCCAAGTATCTCTGTCGGTTTCATCTTGAAACTCTACCGTACCGTATGGAAACACTTCTTTCACCAAATAAGGCCCCGTCCACTTCGACTTCAACTTTCCTCCAAACCATTTCAATCTCGAGTTGTATAAAAGCACCTTGTCACCGGCCCTAAACTCCTTCAACCCCTTCAACTTTCGATCATGTAACACCTTCATTCTCTCCTTGATACTCCAAGAAGGTTCATATTGTAACAGCCCGACTTTTCGGTTGTTCCTATTTTACCATTTATTCTATTTGTAACCGTTTGTACTCTGAGATTCCAAGGTAACAAGGGTTAATGTTATGCTAAATACATTTTCATCATACACAGTTACACAAATCGAATCGCTTAACACTTGAACGCTTATCTCAACGCAAACGAACGCGGTTATTAATGATGGTTATGTTATGATGTGTGTTTATGTGTATACATATTATAATCACTCACACGCTCACTCGCTCATTTAACTTGATTTATCACGCTAATACACAACACAATGCTTAATGCCACGCTAAAACGCTTAACACAATTAACTAATATGAATGAAAACCTCAAACGAACAGCCAATGCATGAATTGGAAACAATTCACACGAATCTGGTCAACTCCTACGAATTGCTCAATTCGTACGATTTGCCTTATTCGTACGAACTGACCAATTCGTGCGAATTGACAATTCGTACGAATTGCCACCAAACTCACATTCCTTCTCTACTATAAATACCACACTCCCTCACACGTACTCCTCTTGCTGCCACTTCACACAGAACCCCTTCTACTCGTATTTCTCTATTTTTTAAGTAAGTAATAACTCATTTTGCACAAAACACAATGATTTGCACAAGATTATCTTTGATTTCATCAACTTCTTCTATTTATGAAAATCTTCAACTTTTTACATAAAACTTCTATTTTCACCTTGGATCCACACTTGAACGAGTATATTGGGCTTAACCTTGCTTCCCGAGTTAGAAATCTTGTTATTTCAACTCACGAAGGGTGTAAATCCAAGAAAACTGTCTCAAACTTGATTTTTAAACCAAAACAGACTAAACCAAAAGATGTTCGTTCACTAGATAGTGGGACGAAACGGTGTCAAAACCTGCCTGAAATGGACTCGAAATCACATCTGTTTCAAGCGAAAACTTAGTTCTGGACACGAAGACGCAAGCAGTCACACGAACTGGTCAGTTCGTTTAAGCTCGTCTAAGTACCACAAGTGACTAAACTAGCTCCAAAGACCTCTCCGGCACTAGGTTTGATCAGAACTTAAGGCTGGAAGGATGAACACTCGATTTCCGAAGAAAGACGTGAAAAACACTTGATTTTGGACACAAATAGCTCAATTCGCACAAGGCTCACTTCATATGATCTAATCCTTTTCGTACCAAACTCAGTTCGTACGAACTGACTGTTTTCCTACCCGACACCTCTTTTCGACCGTTTCAGCACTTTAGAAGACTGATGCACTTCTGTTCCCGCATGCAGGCTGATCCGGCGCTCTCCTCACTCCATCCAGCTCGTGTTTAGCTGTTTAGACACGCACTATGAGTATACTTGATCCCTTTTCACTTTAACGCACTTTTTGGGTGTTACATATGTTCTGTATAACAGAACAAAGCACACAACAGTTAAAACGCTTTGAACACAAACCGCGCTCGCATGCTATACGTGAAACGCTGAACTTTATGTGCTATCTTGCATACCACCCTTAACATGATAGTACTAAATCACCCGTAGGATCAGGGGTTGTTAAGCACGCTCTCTCTTTACTTTTACGTACGTGGTCACTTTGGTGGACACGTGAAGCGTAGACACACTCGCGGTTTGTTGGTTAGCTAGTATCAATGCTAAATAGCATACATGTTCACATGATTACGTTAGTACATGTTGGTTATGCGAAACGCTTTATTACTATTATTTATGTTAAACCTGTGTACTCACCTTTACATGTTTGTATCGACTTTTATTTAAACGTATGTAACAGGTTGATGGAAGTATGCTGGAAATGGATTAGGATTTTAGATACACACCTAATTCATTTATGTTTTGTTTAATTGTTTGAGACAATGTGCAATGTGTTCCATTTTTATTATCTTGTATGGAAATTTTGGTTGATATTTATGAAACTGGAATTTAAATAATTACTGTCACAAAATAGTCGTTATGGAATCTCTCGAGCAATCTCGTCGCTTAGTGCCACATCCCGATGATTCTGCCATCGGTTGTGGTGGGACACCTACGCGGCGTCTCTAAGTGCCTCAAACTCATGAATCTGAATTAACGTTTCCTAGCTGCTTCGGTATGATCTAGATGGATGGTTTTAAGAGCCCAAAGCGCTCGGTGCTCTAATTCTACCGGAAGATGGAAAGCCTTGCCATAGAAGATCATGAATGGAGTGGTCCCTAAAGGTGTTTTCTAAGCGGTTCGAAATGCCCACAATGCATCATCAAGCTTCTCTTACCAATCTTTCCTACTTTTACCTGTCGTCTTCTCTAAAATTCTCTTCACTCCCCGATTCACATTCTCAACTTGACCACTAGTTTGAGGGTGGTATGCGGTGGAAAAATGATGAGTGACTCCGTAGCGTGCTAATGCCTTCTCCATCACGGCATTGCAAAAGTGAATGCCACAGTCACTAATGATGGCTCACAGAGTAGCGAAACGTGTGAACAACTTCTTTAAGGATATCAGCACCACTCGGGCGTCATTAGTAGGCATAGCTTCAGCTTCAACCCACTTAGAAACGTAATGGATCGCAACGAGGATGTACCTATTCCCACTAGAGACAGGAAAGGTCCCATGAAGTCGATGCCCAACACATCAAAGATTTCAAGAATTTGGATTGGATTTTGGGGCATCTCCTCCTTGGATGAGAGATTGCCGGTACGTTAGCAACGATCACAATTCCTAACAAACTCTAAGGCATCCTGAACTATTGAAGGCCAATAAAAACCGCAATCAAAGACTTTTTGAGCGGTAACATGTCGACCATGGTGACCTCCCGTCAACCCCTCATGGACGTGCCTAAGAATGTCTAACCCCTCTTCTCTACTCACACACCTCCTAAGAATTCTATCGGCTCCTAATCGAAACAGAAACATCATCCCAAATATACTTCCTAACATCCCGAAAGAACTTCTTTTGTTGGGTGGTCATACCCTTCAACACCACTCCATTTGCAAGGTAATTTGCCAAATCCGTAAACCATGGCATACCTTCCTTCTCCGCCGCAACAAACTCAACCGATTCGTGAGGGAATCTATCTCCTATCACCTCCTCACAAATCTCCTTTCTACCCGGATCCTCTAATCGTGAGAGATAATCGGCTGCAACATTCTCTGCGCCTTTCTTATCCTTGATTTCAAAGTCAAACTCGGAAAGTAGGAGAATCCACCAGATGTGACGAGGCTAGCATCCTTCTTTTGCAAGAGAACGTTAAGCCGCATGATTGGTGAAAACGATGGTCTTTGATAGCAAGAGATATGAACGGAACTTATCGAATGCGAAAACAACGGCTAGAAGCTCCTTCTCGGTGGTGGTGTAGTTCTCTTGGGCGTCATTAAGGGTTTTGCTCGCGTAATAGATCGGGTGGAAATGATTCTCTCGTATTTGCCCTAAAACCGCACTGACCGCGTAATCACTCGCGTCACACATGAGCTCGAAGAGTAAGCTCCAATCGGGTGAGACAAGAATGGGGGCACTCACAAGTTTCTCCTTCAAGAACTCGATAGCTTTAAGACACTCCTCGTCGAAGACGAATGGAACGTCCTTCTCAAGGAGTCGGGTCATGGGACGTGTGATTTTGGAAAAATCCTTAATAAAGCGCCTATAGAAACCCCTATGACCGAGAAAGCTAAGGATGGATTTCACACTCGTCGGTGGAGGAAGCCTACAAATGATGTCTATCTTAGCTCGATCTACCTCTATGCCTGCTCGAGAAATCTTATGCCCTAAAACAATCCCCTCTGTCACCATGAAGTGACACTTGTCCCAATTAAGCGTCAACTTCGTCTCAACACACCTCTTCATCATCCTTTCGAGATTAGCTAAGCACTGATTGAATGAATTGCCATTAACCGAAAAATTGTCCATAAACACCTCCATGGAAATCTCAATCAAATCTTGGATAATGGCAACCATACATCGCTGAAAAGTCGCCGGAGCATTACATAATCCAAACGGCATGCATCGGTACGCGTATGTGCCATATGGACATGTAAAGGTTGTCTTCTCTTGATCCTCCGGTGCGATGGGGATTTGGAATTAACCGGAAAGCCCGTCGAGAAAACAATAAAATTGTTGACCCGCAAGACGCTTCAACATTTCATCTATGAACGGGAATGGGAAATGGTCTTTCCAGGTGGCATCATTTAATCATCGATAATCGACACACACTCGCCAACCGGTGATTGTACTGATGGGATGAGTTCATTTTTCTCGCAATAACAACCGTCATCCCCCCTTTCTTTAGGACGACTTGAGTAGGACTCACCCATGAGGAATTAGAAATTGGGTATATCAATCCGGCCTCCATCAACTTCAAAACTTCTTTCTTGACTACCTCTTGCATGTTTGGATTGAGGCATCTTGGAGGTTACACCACCAGCTTGTAGACATCCTCCATGAGAATGCGGTGGGTGCAAAACGTGGGGCTTATCCCCTTTATTTCGGACAACCTCCATGCAATGGCCTCCTTGTGTTCTTTCAACACCTCAATCAACTTCACTTTTCTCCTCCACCATCAACTTAGAAGAAATAATGACGGGCAAACTTGAACTCTTACCTAGAAACGATACTCTTAATGTGACGAAAGGACCTTAAGCTCTAAAAGGGCCGGAGTATCAATGGGTCAACTCTCACTCTCCTCCATAATCTCATAAAGCTCTAGCGTTTTAGAAACCCAAAGTGGGTCTTCCTCTTCCTCTTCAACTTCGAACTCCTCGTCAACTACTCCCTCACTCACTAGATCAGCTCCACTAATATACTCTAGACATTGATCAATGCATGAAATGAAAGAGTCTATAAAGTAAACAGAATGACAAAGATCGCTATCATCATCTCTACCACTCGGATGTTGCATGAACCTATCAATCTCGAATTTGACATTCTCGTCACCCGCTCGGAGTGTGATCTTACCGTCAAAGACATCGATGATTACCCTTGCAGCGGTATGAACGAAAGACCTAATGATGGGAACTCGCTCGTCGGCCTCCATATCTAAAATGACGAAATCAACGGGGAACACGAACTTATCGACCTTCACTAAGAGATTCTCTACGACTCCACAAGGATACTTAACCGAACATTCGGCCAAGGACAATGACATGCATGTGGGAGTGAGCTCTCCTAACCCTAACCTCTCGTAAAGCGAGAATGGCATCAAGTTGATGGCTGACACCTAAATCAGCTAGTGCATGAGCGGGAGCAGTGGCACCACCAAAGACACATGGAATGGTGAAGACACCGGGTCGATGAGTTTTTCCGGTAGTCTATTCAAAACGATCGTGGAACAACCCCCAATCAATGGAAAGTTCAAGAGCTCCCCTAGCTTGTCCTTACGTTTAAGAAGATCTTTCAAAACCTTAGCGTATTTTGGCATGTGCCGGAGGGCCTCAATGAATGGAAGATTGATTTTGAGCTGTGTTAACATGTCGAGGAAATTCCGGTATTCCTTAGCATACTTTTGTTGCTTAAGGCGGGGCGGGTAGGGTACACGAGAATGATCTAAGATGGGTGACGGCCTAACATCTACCGGTCTCTTCTCTACCGTACTCTCAACTTGGGGCTCCTGGTTTGGTGCGGTACTTGCTGGGTCTAGCCTATTTTGCACCCTCACCGGTTTCTCCATCTCTATCTCCTCATCTATCTCTTCCTCATCCTCTACCTCGACTCTCACTCTAACTACCTCTCCTAGACTCTTTCCACTACGGGTGGTGATCGCTTTTGCTGAATGGTTAGCCAGGTTTGGTTGTGTGTTACCTGAAAACTGACCATCTGGTTGTTCTTGCAACTGCCTAGAGATACCACCAGTAGACCTTTGAAGATCTAAGAGTGCGAACTATTGATTTTACAAGAGAAGATCCCGATTCTTTAAAAGAGCATCATGTTTCACTAATGTTTTCTAAATGACCTGGTCCTTAACTACTAATTGAGAAAGAAGTTCCTCAATTTTATCCAAACTACCCCCTGAACCCCCACTCTTAGTCTGACCCTCTTAGTTTGAACCCCACTACTGAACTGACCCCCGAACCTGAACTACCAAACTGACCTTGCCCCCTGTTTTGATATTGACCTGACTCAAACCAGGGGGTTACCCGAAGAGCGGAAAGTGTTATTATTATTATTACGCCAATTGGAGTTATAATTAGAATTATTATTGTTATTGAACGGGTTAGTGGGACCTCGGCTGTTGATGCATATATCTGTTGCCTACGTCATCGTATTACGCCGAGTCTGTGTTTAGGAGCGAAACGTTAAGTTTATGTATGTTGAGAGACAAGTTCGCCTGAACTTGTCATAGCTAGGACAAGTTCGCCCGAACTTGTCATGACTTGGACAAGTTCGCCCAAACTTGTCGTGCCTAGGACAAGTTCGCCCGAACTTGTCCATGACATAGTTCAAGTGAACTTGTTCTCTATAAATAGGATGCTTGTCATTTCATTTGTAAGATTCAGAGATTTTGTCATGACAGAATCTATAACGTTTACACATTAATGGAATAGTGATTAATCAAAACAAACTTGTATCCAATGTCGCCTATGCAAACGGATTCCGCACGTTTACCTTTGGTTTGCCAAATTAGGACCTGAACGATCTGTAAACAGACCCTCAAGTGGTATCAGAGCAGGATTAGCCTAATATGAAGACATTAGACACAGAACTTCACATCTTCTACTCATTTCTTTCATTTTTAACTTTTCTTGAACATTTCACAGACAAATTGGACTGATTTTCAAGTATAATATGTAAAATCCATAATAGTAAAACCCTTGAAAAGATCATAGCTTAAAACAAACGAATTCATGTCGAAAATTTGAAAAAACCATGTTTGAAAACACATGTTCGCTCAAACTTGACATCAAGTTCGCTCAAACTTGACTGAAAAATTCACAATTTTTCATCAAGTTCGCCCGAACTTGATTGATTGTTCACAAGATTTAAACAAGTCCGCTCGAACTTGTCAAAATTTCATCAAGTTCGCCCGAACTTGACTGATTTCTCAAGAATTTTTAGGTAAGTTCGCTCGAACTTGCATATTTTTCCTCAAATCACATCAAGTTCGCCCGAACTTGATTACATTCTGTGGAAAACTTATATCAAGTTCGCCCAAACTTGTTAATTCTCTTGGATTTTCTCACAAGTTCGCTCGAACTTGTATTCAGGGTGAAATTTTCATAAAATTTCAACAACTTCGCCCGAACTTTTTAAGTAGCTGATTTTCACAAGCTGTGACAAGTTCGCCCAAACTTATCCCAGGTTTTGTCTAAAAAAATAAAAAAATAACATCAAATTCAGAAAACCGTCTCAGACATCATATATCGTTAGATTCGTATCGACGAGACGAGTTTAAATCTCTAATCTGGTAAAAACAGTTTTCCAACAAATTTTAAATGTTTTTAGCAAATCGATACATTTATATTGTCGATTAAAAAGTCAAATTTTTCTAAACTTGTCTATTTGCTAATCATTTTTCAAGTGTTTTTGAACGATATATTAGTTTGGAAAACGAAATGGAGTCCGTGAAGCCACCAATATTGATGAGTATAGATGAGTATGAAGCCTGGAAAGGAAAATTTGAGAGCTGGGTACAAATAAGATTCTTCCACGTTTGGTTGCCTTTAAAACTAGGTTTAAATGGCCAGTTTATAAACATGGAGCTACTCTCGCAGTACCAAAGTTTACATCAGAACAGAATAATGCAAATGTCCATGAGAAGAAGATGATCAGTTTGTTACAGCAATCGATAAATGAAGACATCTTGATTTTGCTACCAGAATGTGATACGGCACAAAAGCTGTGGAATGTTGTGCGTGCTAAATATCTGAAGTGTGCTGAGATGATCAAGAGAAAGAAGGCTCTAATCATGAAAGAGTTTAACATCTTCAGAATGATCAAAGGCGAATCAATGAAACAAATGATAAAACGCTTCTGTCAGTTGAAGATTCAGATGACAAAACATGATCTTCTTAAAACAGAAAGAGAGTACATTGACAAGTTGGAAGATGTACTTCCGGAGGGTGAATGGACAAAATACTTAATTGTACAAAAGGAAAGTCCAAGTTGGGAACATTTCATGCTTTCTACCTTCATTGATAGATTAGATGGATATGAAGTGGAATTACTAAAGAAGTCTGATTTTGTTAGTAAGCAAAGTTCAGATGATCAATTAAAGAAAGAAGGGAGTATAATGGCTAAGAACTATGAAGCACAAGTTTCATGTACATCCACAAATGAGGTTTCAAGTTCTGAATCTGTGTGCTCAAAATGTGAAAAATCCAGATCAGATATTGCCAAACTTTTGAAATATGTGGAAAGTTTGACATTAGAAAATAAAAAGTTAAAAGAAAATGAAAAGATTTTTGAAAATAGAATAAAAATTTTAGAAAATGAAAAATCTGTTTTAAATAAAAATATTTTTGAAAAACAAAATATAATAAACTCGCATCTTGAAAAAATCAGAAAACTTGAACAAGATGCTGAGATTACTTAAAATAAAGTTGTTGATTTGGAAAAGAAATTGAAAGGTTTTGTGACCTCGTCATTGATTTCAGATCCGATATGTCCAAAACCATTCAATGAGAATAAACAGGAAATTCCAATAAGTGATAAAGTCACAAATTATGACAATGTCATAATTGAGGATTGTGATGATGATACCGATGATGAAAGTACTAAAAAAGAGAAAAATGAAATATTTTTAAAACTAAAAGAAAATTTTCAAGAAACTGTTCTACAATCTACTGGAAAAGGTGAATGCTTCAACGCAAAAACCTTCTAAGTAGAATGGAGAACGAAAACAAAAAGAAAAACAAAGTTTTAAAAGTTCAAAAAATTTTCAAAAGAAACATAAAAGCTAATCGGTACGATCATCCAGTCATTATAAAAACCTACAAAAATTTAAAAATAAGTGGTGCAGGTCGGGCCACAGTGCTTCAACGTCAAATCAAAGTTTTAGAAGAAACAGGAAAGATGGTTACCACACATCAAATCAATGTTATGATTTGAGTGTATGGTTTGCTAAAAAGGATCAGTATGAGAATAGGAAGTGTCATAAATGTGGAGTAACTTGACACATTGCTAGAAAATATTTTCAAATTAATCCTAGACCTGTTCATATTGATAAGAAAAAAATTTTAAAGATTTGAAAGTACCAACTCAGGTTTGGAAACAATGTACAGAAACTATAAACAAGGTGAAACCAGTTATTACTAATGTTTCAAATTTTGAAACTGGTGAATCCTCGAATAGTAATGAACAAAAAGTTTCTACATTGTATTTCAAGAAAGCTTTAACAAAAAATCAATCATGGTTGGTGAAAGAAAAAGAAGTCATACAATCAGTGAAAATTAAAAGTTTAGAGGACTTTTTGAAATTTGAGAAAGTCCAAAATATACTTGATTGTGTAAAGAAAATCAAAATTAAGGTTGAAGAAACAACGCCTAAGACTGCAAAGGCTTGGGTGTTAGTACTCAACTAACTGTTTGAATTTTTGTGTAGGATCTCTGAGAAGAAAATAAATTACTGAGAATGGAGTTCCGTAGCACACAATGAAAATGGGCCGGGTTATCAAGTTTTACATAAATGCCATTTTTACAAAAGATTTGAAATTCAAATAACGTTTTACTTTATAATTTTTGAAAAATTTTTGGAGAAAATTTTTCGAAAACATGTTTACTTGAAAATTTTACAAATTTTTAAGAAAATTTGAAAATTTTCACAGAACCCTCACTGTTGAAAAGACAAAATTCATGGATATAAATGTTTTATAAACACAAAGGTGTCAATTTTTTGTCACCATGAGGGGGAGGGTGCTAAAAAGGAAATTTGTTAAGCAGTAATGGATGGCGAATTGAAGTGGATTCTCATCGGTCGGTCAATGTTTTTCTATAAATCAAAAATTCCAAAAATATGTTTTTGAATTTTAGGGGAGAAAATCTTTTCGGAAAATCCAAAAACATATTAAATACGAAAAATACAAAACATTGAAAAAGGAAAAAAGAGTTTTGTGGATAAAAGGAAATGATAGTACATCAGTAGACTATCAGAGTATGCTAAGGATTTGTAAAGTTTCAAAGTTTAAACAAGTCTTACTGTGGATGTGTCGATAGGCTTTACACGTTCAGTACATTGTTTCCGTGATATAAACTAAACTGCTAATTTGTGGATTAACATCTCTCGATGGACTTAGTACTCCGAAATTTTGTTTGAGAGACTGCCTGATTCTTAGATACGAGTTCTTTATAGATGATTGATATCTGGGGTATTATACAAGTTCTTCTGATTTTGCGTAAGCAATGGCCTAGAACTTGTAGAATACTTTTGCATTAATACCCTAAAACCTGAGCTCTCAAGGTCTCGCACAACCCAGATACATATATCTATTACGATATACTCACCTGTAAGATGAAATCTAGGGAATCTTGATGCGGGAGTATATTCTGAGATGGGAACCACAGTAAAGTCAAGTTTCTTAATTTTACATAATGTATCTTGGAACAATTGAGTAATGTGTTGAAGTTTAAGAGGACAAATATATCGACAATCTAGGTAAATTTGTTTAAAACTTAGTGTCTCAAAAAGGTCAATGGTACTTGTGGTATGTCTCAAATAAACTGATATGATCCTTTAAACACAAACTCAACAAAAATATGTTTTTAATATGTTTGTACATAGTTAGAGTTTGGTATTCATCGCAAAAACAAAAAGATTACATTATCTTTTAGTTTTGACCACTGATGATGAAATGCTGATTTTCTAAATCTAAAACTGTGATCAAAAGTTTGAAAATTTCAAATTGATTGAAAAGTTTAAAAGTTCATTCATTTGAAACCTACATTTGAATAAATAAATCAGTTTAGTGTCAAGATGTTTAATCAAGATCATTAAGTTGAACTTGATACATATATCCGATATTCAATGTCATTAATTTGGACTTGATTAACTGATAGAGATTATAGCTGATAAGAAGATTAAAATTTGAAAAGTTTGTGTTTAGAAATTTCAAAGTTTGAATCTGAAATGTTTATTTTAATGTTTGAGGAACGTTGAAACAGGAAGTAGATTTTAAGGAGGAGCTAGATAAAAACGTTAATTGAAGATACCAGAAAGCTCAAAGCAAGGGGGAGCAGGGTGATTAAAGTTTTTATCAAGACATGCTCGAGAAGAAAAGAGAAAAGGATTGTAGATGTATGAAGATCAAGGAAGAAAGTTATTCAAGAAATAAAGATCAATAGAACATTAAAGATTCAGGAACTTAATTGAAGAATGATGTCTACGGCAACATCCAAGGGGGAGTCTATTGATGCATATGCTGTTGCCTACGTCATCGTATTACGTCGAGTCTGTGTTTAGGAGCGAAACGTTAAGTATATATATGTTGAGAGACAAGTTCGCCCGAACTTGTCATAGCTAAGACAAGTTCACCCGAACTTGTCATGCCTAGGACAAGTTCGCCCGAACTTTTCCATGACATAGTTCAAGCGAACTTGTTCTCCTGTAAATAGGATACTTGTCATTTCATTTGTAAGATTCTGAGATTTTGTCACGACAGAGGCGAAGCTCTGTCCAAGTGTTTCCAGGATCTGTAACGTTTACACATTAATGAAAATGTGATTAATCAATAACGAACTTGTATCTAGTGTCGCCTATGCAAACGGATTCTGCATGTTCACCTTAGGTTTGCCAAATTAGGACCTGAACGATCCGTACAACAGACCCTCATTGGTTTTGACCTGTGATGAATTCGACCTGCTCAAGGGTAAGTGTGGGACACTCAATCGTATGGTGACCTCCCATACACACCTCACACCAATCGACCTTTTTCTTAATCTCTTGGAGCTCTTTACTAATTTCTCGCTTAAAAGTCTCTAGAGCAGCGACTACCGTAGTTTCCAAGCTAACTTGGTATACCCCTCGACCGGCCAAGGAAGTACTAGTCACATGAATGGAAGTCCTGCCGATAGTGCGATGATCTATGTCGGAATGAGCAAAGCTCTCAAAAAGGTCATTGCATTCGACCATGGATTTCTTTCACATGTGGTGGCCTCCTGCTGAAGTGTCAAACCGAGCTCGAATCTCGGTAGTGAGACCGTTGTAGAATTTCTCTACAAGTGCCCAATTAGATAGACCATGCTGAGAACAACGTGAAAGTAAAGTTTAGAATCTCTCCCAAGCTAGGTGGTAGGATTCATCAAGCTCCATCCGGAACGAATGGATCTGATCGCGAAGTGAAGATGCTTTGGTAGGTGGAAATTACTTGGCGAGGAAAGTATCACGAAGGGCCGCCCATATTGTGAAAGTGCCAGTTGGCTGCAAATCAAGCCTGTGGCTGCGCGGCCAACAAGCAAGAATGGGAAGACCTGAAGGTAACGAGCATCAAGGTTTAAACCTTTGATGGAGAAGGTGTTGCAAAGGAGAGTGAGGCGGTTTATGTGGGCGGACGCGTCCTCATCATCACGACCGTGGAATTGGCATGAATTTGTTGATGCATATGTCTGTCGCCTACGTCATCGTATGACATCGAGTCTGTATTTAGAGCGTAAAGTTAAAATTTCGTATGTTGTAAGGACTCTTCGCACGAAGTGACACTTTGTACGAAGTGGCACCAATTCGTATGAATTGGTTGGCCCTTGTGCAAAGTGTGTGTGCGTATAAATAGGTGAGTGCTCATTTGAGATGTTTAGATCTTTTGCAACTCGGACGACGGAGCTCTGTCTTGCTGTTTCTAGGAACTGTAACGTTTTATAATTAATGAAACAATGTTTAAATAGAAACAAACTCGATCACAATGTCTCCTAAGCAAATGGATTCCGCACGTTTATGTTAGGTTGGCCAAATTAGTGCCTGAACAGATCCGATCACGGACCTACAAGTGGTATCGGAGCATGAGAGGCCTAATTTGAAGACATTGGACTTATAACATCACATCTTCTATCTATTTTTGACTTTCCTTGGACATTACACGGTTAAAATAGACTGATTTTCAAATATAATATATAAAATCCATCATAGTAAAACCCTTGAAAAGATTAGAGCTAAAAAGGATCAAAATCATGTCGAAAATGGCCAAAAACGTGAAAGTGTAAGATCAATTCGCACGAACTGATCACACTTCGTACGAAGTGAACATCCAATTCGTACGAAGTGACATATCACAGTTTGTACGAAGTTAACTTCTAAAAAAATAGTTTTTGGAATGAATTTTAAACGTTTTTAGCAAACCAATTTGTTAAAATTGTCGATTAAAAAGTCTTATTTTGCATCAAGCTTTTGAAAACCAAATTTTTGACGAAAATGGAAGAAGTTCGTTATGACGAAGTTCCTGAAGAGTCTAATCATTGTTATTTTGATGAAAGAGAATTTGCACAAGCATTTATGTCTCCTGATGTTTTTAATGCTTTTTATGGTGTTCAGGAAAATTGTCAGAATGCGCGGTGTGAAAAAGATATGATTGCAGAGAAAATATATATGGATCACAAAGACGAAGAAGAAAAATCTTTTAGGCTTAAACAGGACAAAAAAGTTGAGAATGTCCAAGAAGAGGAAATAATTGTGGTTTAAAGACAGTGCACAAAATGTCTCAAACCGTGCAAGTCTTGCTTTGAGAAGGATGAGAATTACGGAGCGCTTAAATGTCATTATGATAAGTTGTTAAGAGATTTTAAAGACGCAAAAGAAGCTTATGATGGTGTTGAGCAGAACATATAAACATTTAGAACAAGTCAACTTAGAACAGGGCGCTACGATCGACATGTTAAAGGCTACAGTCATGAGTAATCAAATGGCAATAAATACTCATATTGATACAATAGCCAAATTGAAAAGTGAGTTGGAAGCAATGAGAATAGACACTGAAAGAGTTGATAAAAAGTTAATAAAGAGTTGATAAAAAGTTAATCAGTTACTCAACAGCTTCATATGTTTTGTTTTGGATCATATTCTCCCGAAGCCGACTGGAAAAGATGAAAATGGAGAAGATATTTACGAAATTTCCGATTCAGAATTACATTATGATTCTGAATTTCTGATTCTGAATATGATTGGATCTAATGAATTACATTCTGATTCTAAGTTTCTGATTCAGAATATGAACTTAAACATAGTTAAAAAAAATTTCAAACTTGTTGAAATCAAAATTCTGATATAGAAAGTTTAACAAAAGAATCAGAAGTTTTGGACTATAACATAATTAAATCTTACTTCTCCAAACCCAAAAATGTTTATTCAAATAACCAACAAAGAAATTACACTGGTTGGAAAGGGTAAGAGAATGGTCAGAAAAATAATAACAAGTTTAAAAAACAAAAACATGTGTAGAAAATGACTTTTGTACCTACAAAGTCAAAAAACACAAACGAAAGTCAATTCTATAAACAACTAATGAAGAATTTTTCAAAGAGCAACAATGTAAACAGGTTAAGGAACCTTTTGTTATTGACAGTAGGACATGATGTAAATGTAACAACATTGGACACATTGCTAGAAAATCTCCAAAAAATAATCCTAAATCTGTTCATGTTGTTAAAAAAAATTCTAAAGATTTGAAACAAAAATCATCACTCATGTTCGTACCAACACAGGTTTGGAGACAATGTTTAGAATCCATCAACAAAGAAAAACCAGTAACTACGAAGTTTTCAAAATTTGAAACTGGCGAACCTTCGAAAAGTAATGGACAAAAGGATTCTACATTGTATTTCAAGAAAACTTTAAATAAAAACCAAACATGGGTGATGAAAGAAAAAGCTGTAGGAAAAATCAAACAATCTGTGAAAATTGAAAGTTTAGAGGACTTTGCAAAACTTGAGAAAGTCCAAAGTAAACCTGATTGTGAAAAGAAAATTAAAATTGAGGTTGAAGAAATAACACCTAAGACTGAAAAGACTTAGGTATCAGTATTCAACTAATTGTTTGAATTTTTGTGCAGGAACTCCAAGATAAAAACAAATTACTGAAAGTGAAGATCTTTAGCACACAATGAAGACAAGGGTCGATTTATTAAGTTCTACATAAAGGCCTTAATAAATTTCTAATAACGTTTACTTTAAACTTTTGCAAATTTTTGAAGAAATTTGAAAAATCTCACAGAATCCTCACTGTTGAACAGACAAAACTCACGAAAATAAAAGTTTCATAAACTCAAAAGTATCATAGTTTTTGTTCATCATGAGGAGGAGAGGGCTTAAAAGAAAATTTGTGAAGCAGTAATGGATGGGAATTGAAGTTATTCTCATCGGTTGGTCAATGTTTTTCTATAAATCAAAAATAAAAATATGTTTTTGAACTTTAGGGGAGAAAAAATTTTCATAAAATTCAGAAACATTTTAAATACAAAAAGTAAAAAAACATTTAAAAAAAGACAAAAAGAGTTTTGTGTAAAAAGAGGAAATGATTGTACATTAGTGGACTATCAAAGTATGCTAAAAAATTGTAAAGTTTAAAAGGTTTAAACAAGTCTTACTGTGGATATGTCAGTAGACTTTGCACCTTTAGTATATTATTTCCGGGATATAAACCTAAATTTACAACTTCTATTGTGTGTAACATCCCTTGGATATACGGACTTGGTACTCCGAAATTTCGTTTGAGAGGTTGCCTGATTCTGAGATACTAGGTCTTTATAGATAATTGATATCTGGGTATTATAAAAGTTCTTCTGATTTTGCGTAAGCAATGGCCTAGAACTTTGTATAATAATTTTGCATGAAAAACCCAAAAACTGCAGCATATTGTAAGCATCGAAAGATCAACAATTGTAGTACAAAAGATTCCATATTGGAACACTACTTTAAAGTCGAGCCTTCATCTCTTTGTTTGTACGGTGGTACTAACCTGAGCTCTCAAGGTCTCGCATAACCCAGACACAGATATCAGTTAAGTTGTACTCAGCTGCAAGATGAAATCTAGGGAATCTTGATACGAGAGTATATTCTGAGGTGGGAGACATAATTAAGTCAAGTTTCTTAATGATTACCTAACGTATCTTGGAACAATTGAGAAATGTGTTGAAGTTTAAGTGGACAATTATACTGACAATCTAGATAAATTTGTTTTGAAACTTAAAGTCTTAAAAGGTTAATGGTACTGGTGATATGTCTCAAGAAACTGATATGATCCAAGAACACGAACTCACAAAAATATGTTTGTAAATATGCTTTTACATATAGTGTTTGATATTCATTTGATAAAACAAAAAGATTTTTATTTTCTTCTTAGTTTCGACCACTAATAAAGAAAGGCTGATTTTCAAAATCTAGAGTTGCTGAACAAAATCTAAAAATTGAAATCATTTTGAAAAGTTTTAAAGTTTATTAATTTGAAACTTACATTTGAATACACATCAGTTTTGTTTCAAAATGTTTAATCAAGATCATTAATTTGAACTTGATACATAAATCAGATATTCAAGGTCATTAATTTGGACTTGGTTAACTGAGAGGGTTTATAACTGATAAGAAGAAAATTTGAAATGTTTATGTTTAGAAATTTCAAAGTTTGAGTTTGAAATGTTTATTTGAATGTTTGAGGTACTTTGAAACAGGAAGTAGATTTTTAAGAGGAGTGGATAAGCATGTTGATTAAAGTTTTTTCAGGACAAGCTTAAGAAAAGAGGATAGGATTGAAAAAGATACGAAGATCATGGATATTAAAGTTATTCAAGAAAAAAGTTCAGAGAATATTAAAGACTCTGGAGTTTTAGGGGGGGACTGTTGATGCATATGTCTGTCGCCTACGTCATCGTGTAACATCGAGCCTGTATTTAGAGCGTAAAGTTGAAATTTTGTATGTTGTAAGGACACTTCGTACGAAGTGGCACTACGAATTGGTTGGCCCTTGTGCAAAGTGTGTGTGCCTATAAATAGGTGAGTGCTCATTTGAGATGTTTAGATCTTTTGCAACTCGGACGACGGAGCTCTGTGTGGTTGTTTCCAGGAACTGTAACGTTTGATAATCAATGAAATAGTGTTTAAATAGAAACAAACTTGTTTACAATGTCGCCTAAGCAAATGGACTCCGCACGTTTACGTTAGGTTTTCCAAATTAGTGCCTGAACAGATCTGATCACTACTGAAAACATCAGTTTGAATAGATCTCATTAAAACTGATAATTGTAATTCGTACGAAGTCCTTGATGAAACTGTTTGTTTGTAGAGTTGATTATTATCAATACATACGAATTGGTGTATAATCCAATTAGTACAAACTGTTGGAGCAAAATGTTTGAAAATTTTGTAAAAATTTCTTAGTGTTTTTGTTTTTGTGACGCACAGGAAAAGAAGTCCAATTATTCGTAGTTCCATAATGCCTGTTGTGTGTTGGATATTAAGAAATTTCCGAGACTAGCACCTTTTTCGAATATCCTGGATTTTATGAGTAGTATTCGAGTCAACAAGGCGTTAACACATCACCACACTGCATACAGATCACATGTTGAGAATTTCTAGAATGCTGCAAGATACGTTGAAGCTGAAAAGACTTTATATTCTTCGGTGAAGATAGATGACAAAGATATCGAAGTAAAGATAACGGAAGCTGATGTTCGCAGACTCTTAGGCTTTAAAGACAAAGAATCAGACCGACAGTCTATCCAGAACGTATGGTGAAGGGTTGCTTTTACAAAATGGGTTACAGAGGTTACGTGAACGCTACAACATGGAAAAAGGGAAACTTTGAGCGTCCATACAAGTTCTTTATTCATTCCTTGGTACATGTGTTAAGTCACAAGAAAGGAAATTTCGATGATATGCAAGAATATCAAATGTGTATGGCCACGGCGTTAGTTCTGAATCTGCCATTCAACTTCTCACATGTTATCTTTGATTATATGACGAAGAATACTGGAGTCGAAAAGTTTCTTTAGTATCCAGGGTTTGTACAGATGTTGCTAGATGGTAAGCTTAAAAACTTGAAGAAAGAACATGATGACATTCTGTATCTGCACCACATGGATGATGATACATTGTTAAAGCTGAATCAGTATCTGAGGCAAGCCATAGAGCCACCAATGAAGGCAATGTTTGGAGCAACTGTTAAAAAAAGATTATATTGCGCCTGAGGTAGGCAGATGGCGAAAGGATACTAGTGGTGACGAGAAAGATGAGATAGCAGGTTTGGAAGGTTTTGTAGAAAAGAGAAGCCATTGGTATACAAAAGCTGAAACAAAGAAGAAGCGTAATGTTAGGATCTGAGTTTGGATTGATTGTATTGTTTTAACTAATTTGATATCAGAATGATAAATCATGAAGGATTTTGCAGCGGAGGAATAGTTAAAACTTTATAACACAATCAATGAGAGAGTGGTTTTCATCATAACATGTTTTTCATTACCCGAAAGATTGAAATGATTACAAGATAACTTACATGCATGAATCACTAAACTCCCATCAGACCGAGCTTACACACAGACGAATGTGCAATAAAGTGAAAAATGTGAAAAGCTAAAATAGAATAGTACAGGCACTGTCTATTTATAGTACTAATCTAACCATTGTTAGTTTATGCTGACATCATCTTGACAATGACATCTAACAATACTAACAAACTCTAACCATTGCCTAACCTAAACTCTGTTTGTAAAGCACTAATGACCCTAACCGCTTGATAGACATAAACTCTGATGAAGGTGTTGGCAGATGTTCTTCAAAGGATGATCAGACCTTTGACTTCTAGCAGACCTTTGACTTAAGAGCAGACCTTTGATCCATCAGTGGTTTGGTGAATCAACAGACTTTATAACTGGCAGAGCTTTGGCATAGGGCAGTTTTTAGAACTATCAGTGGTTTGGAGAGCTGGTCTTTGGAAGGAGTGAATCTAACCACTGTTTATTCTGGATCATATAGAACAGACCTGTTTTTGGCTTTCTATCATATGTTCTTTTGTAGAATTCAATCCCAACAATCTCCCCCTAAAACAGATGATGCCAAAAACTCTTCTTTATTCATGATCTTTATTGTCTAATCAGTTTTTCCTTGATTTGTTCTTTGAATTTTGTTTCAAAGTTCAAGGAATCTTCATCATCCTCATCCCTGCACAGTTGTAGTTCCAAAAGATCTTGAAGGTCAGCTACACCCAGGCTTAGTGCATCCTTCCTTGGCATACTTACAACTTTCCCATTGGACCTGAGCAGAGTCAATACATGGGTCTTTTTATCATAGAGCCACTTTAGTATTTTTGAGTTCAATGGGTTTCTTGGGAGAGGAGTTATTTGAGAGAGAATTAAAGAGGTGAACTTTTTGAAAGCCTTTGAAAAAGATCTTCAGAATTCGGTAAAGGCTTCAATGGTTCTTTATTCAAGTCAGGCAAAGGTTCCTTAGTGATAGCCTGCTTACTTTTGTTAGCAGTCCTTTGCTGATCTTGCATATCCATCTGCAGCTGCCTCTTCTTTTGGTTGAGGGCTTAAATGGTTGTTTCTAAGACCAGATATGCACTTAGGTTCTAAGTATGTTCACGACATCTTGAAGAAGTTTGGAATGGAAAGCTTGAAGCCTCTATCTATGCCTCTTGCTCTCAATCATGGCATTTGCGTTGACGAGACTGGAGCCAAAGTTGACGAGGTGTTATACAGATCGATGATTGGATCGCTGATGTATCTGACGACATCGCGCCCAGATATTATGTATCCAACCTGCCTAAGCGCCAGATATCAGTCAAGCCCGAGGATCTTAAACATGCAGATCGTGAAGCGTATCTTCAGATATCTGAAAGGATGCCCAAGCACCGGCTTGTGGTACCCGAAGAACGACAATTTCGACCTCACAGGCTATGCTGACTTCGGTTTTGGTGTAGATAAGTTGAACTCAAAATCAACTACAGCGGGATGCCAGTTCTTCGGAACAAGAATGGTAACCTGGCAGTGTAAGAAACAGACTACGGTCGCTCTCTCTACCTGTGAAGCTGAGTATATCTCGGCCTCCAGCTGTTGTTCATAGATTCTGTGGATTCAACAGCAGATGAGAGACTATGGTCTGCAATTTCTAGACACTCCGCTGTATGCTGATAACAAGGCAGCCATCGATATAACTAAAAATCCGGTTCATCATTCACGCACAAAACACATTGAAATTCGTTATCATTTCATTCATGATTGCTATGAAAAGAAATTGGTGCGAATAGAAAAAATCCACACCGATGAACAAAAGGCTGATTTTTATACCAAACCATTTTCTTTGTCACGATTTAAATACTTACTGAGAATTAATGGTATGAAAAATTTGCTGACAGGTGTGGACGTTGAGGTTGAATACGGATCGGACGACAAGTTCGCGTGATCCTCATTGGTTTGTAAATATCTTTCTAGTTTAGAATTTTATTAAAAACTAAAATCCAAAAAGATGTTTTTGATTTTAGGGGGCGAAATGTTAGGGAAAATACCAAAACATTCAAAAATTTTAAAATCCAGAAACATATAAAAATTCAAAATGTACAAACACATTGAAAAAGACAAAAAGAATTCAATGTCATAAAAGGAAATGATAGTACATCAGTGGACTATCACAGTATGCTAAAGAAATGTAAAGTTTAAAAGTGATAAACGAGTCTTACAGTGGATGTGTCGATAGGCTTAACACATTCAGTAAACTGTTTTCGAGATATAAAATAAATTTTACAACTGTTAATCTTATGGATTAACACATCTTGGATATATGGACATTGTACTCCGAAATTTCGTTTGAAAGATTGCCTGATTCTGAGATATGAGGTCTTTATTGATAGTTGATATCTGGGGTTTATACAAGTTCTTCTGATTTTGCGGAAGCAATGGCCTAGAACTTCTATAATACTTTCGCTTTAAACCCCCAAATTGCATGCAATATTGAAAAGTATCAAAAGATATAATCATATGCAATGCTGAAACGATTCCTTAAGTGGAACACACCTTAAAGACGAGCCTTCATCTCTTTGTGTATACGGTAGTACTAACCTAAGCTCTCAAGGTCTCGCACAACCCAGATACAGATATCAATTATGCTATATTCACCTGTAAGATGAAATCTAGGGAATCTGGATACGGGAGTATATTCAAGAAGTGGGAACCACAGATAAGTCAAGTTTCATGAATTCTATCTTAACATATATTGAAACAGTTGAGAAATGTGGTAAAGCTTAAGTGGACAAACATATCAACAATCTAGGTAAACGATTTTAAAACTTAAAGTCATTTAAAGGTCAACGGTACTGGTGATATGTCTCAATCAACTGATATGATCCTTAGACACAAATTCACAAAAATATGTCTGTAAATATGTTTGTACATAGTTTACATTGCTTATCTGATTGTATTTTAGCTTTACAGATTAAAATCAGAAAGATTTTCGGTGTGTGTTTTAGCATAAACTTACAAAAATACAAAAAAAAATTATTTCTACATTGTTTTCAGCAAACCAATGTTGGAGAACGGATCTTCGAAGTCTGGTAAGGTGCTAGAACTGGTGTGAATCTCTTTGAAAACGGGCTGGGAGCTAATCTGTTAAATCTGAAAAGATAAAACGATAAAAAGTTCATTAGGTTGAAACTTTGATTTTGAAAATATCAACAGTTTGTTTGTAACGGGTCAAACCGGGGTCATTAACTTGGACTCGGAAGACAAATCGGTTAACCAAGGTCATTAGCTTGGACTTGGTCAACTGAGTGAATTTTCGTAACTGGTAAAAAAAAGTTGGAAAGTTCAGGGGTTAAAATGAAAATTTGAAAAATTTAAAATTTGTGGTTTGGCAAGTTCGGCCGAACTTGCGAAACAATATCAAGTTTCACAAACAGCAAGTTCGACCGAACTTGCAGATGGCTGATAGTTGTTTTAATAATAAGTTCGCTCGAACTTACCCTGGGCCTTCCTGTTGGGCTTAACAAGTTCGCCCGAACTTGACTTGGTATAAATACCAATCAAGTTCGGCCGAACTCATTTACCTGTTTTCAGAACCTTTTGAGCGAACTTGAGTTTAGAGAGAACTTGATCGAAATTGACACTTTTGAGTCATTATTTTGCCCGATTGTATTCCGTTTTTGGTGATTTGCACACCAATTACCATGACTGAGGTGAGATATTGGAGATTAATCCATGATTGAACCGTTAACAAAGAAAACCAGATCTAAAACTTAAAAACTGATAGATTTAGGTGTTGTTGGACAAAATTGAACATAATTCTGAATCTACACATAAAATCGATCGTATAACTTGTTTTGATTGAAGAAAAACGGTTGATTAAATGTTTTGAACATGTTTGGTCTTTTGGAGAAGAAGACAAGTTCGGCCGAACTTGTTGTCAAGTTCGACCGGACTTGTCCAAAACATGATTAAATGATCCAGAAGCATGTTCGACCGAACTTGATTATTGAAGTGTTTTGATTCAATCATGTTCAACCGAACTTATGTTAATGAAAAGTGATTTGTTTAAATTGTAAGTTCGCCCGAACTTGTCCTTTAATGAGGAACATGTGTTCATACATGTTCGGCCGAACTTAGATAAAATTGAATGATAAAAAAATTGTTGTAAGTTTGCCCGAACTTACATTTGAAAATATTGAACATGTTTATCACATGTTCGGGCGAACTTTTTAAATCAGAGTGTTTAACACTAATCAAGTTCGCCCGAACTTGATTAAATGTGTTAGAATTTTTTTGTGATTTTTCTCGAAAAGCGTACTAATTGTTTTGCGTCGTTTTTCAGGCACAGGTTCCAGCACGAGTAATCTCTGTTGAGTTTTCAAAGACTCACAATACGTGCATCACTCTTGATAAAACAATCTGTCCATCACTGAAGGAGTACGACAGTATTTTGAAGTTTCTAGAGGATAGTCATATTCGCCAAGCAATTACAGAGCGCACAGTTTCGTATCGATCACATGTTGTTCATTTCTGGATGAATGCAAGTTTAAGTGCTGACGAAAAGACGATCTCTTCTACTGTGCAAGTTGGTGATGAACTTAAGCCAATCAGTGTGACTGAAGATGATATCCGAAGGATTCTGGAATTCAAAGACAACAAAGATGATCCGATTCATCTAGATGAGAAGATGGTTCGCGGATGCTTTTTCCGTATGGGTTACAAAGGAAGTGTAAACAAGCCAACGCTGAAGAAAGGGGAAGTGCCTAACCCCTACAAGCTTCTGATTCATGCGTTAATTCATACATTTAGCCATCGAATGCCGGTTTGGATGATGTACATGATTATTTGGCTAGCATGGCACCAACGCTTATTCTGAAAAGCCGTTCAATGTTTCGAAGTTAGTGTTCACTCACATGTCGAAGAACATGGAGGATTCAAGATTGTGTCTCTATCCGGGGTTTATACAGATGTTGATCGACGAGAGTATGCCAACATTGCACGAGATCCGAACGACGTTCTTTATCTAGTTCATCTCGATGAAACTACAGTGAAGAAGCTTATTAAGTTCCAGAAACAAGCTTCAGCTCCTGTTGCCAAGCCGGTATTCGGAGCCATTAAAGATTCTAACTATATTTCGCTGCCAGACAACAAATGGAGAAAGGATGGTAGTGATGACGAGAAAGAGCTTAAAGCTGAGCAAGAATGGTTTAAAGAATTCAAACCAAAGGCAAGTAGCGAATGGTTCTTAAAGGCAGAAGCTGATAAGCCTAAAAGAAATGTGGTGCAAAGAAAGTTGAATCTTTGCTTGTTGATGAGGAAGAAACTGAAAATGTTGAAGCAGTTGCTGGATCAAGCGCTGAAAGTCAAGAAACTGTATAGTCGACTCAAGAAGATGTGATTTCTGCTACTTCTGAGAAAGGGAAAAGAATGGATGCAGATTTGATCCTGACGCTGAAAAAGAATCTGACAAGGAGAGACCAAGAAAAAGTAAAGCATACAAAGTCTCCAGAATTGAATATCAAGAAGACTACAGGTCACCGTATACAAAAGGAAACGAAAGAAAAGAAAGCTCAGAAAGCTGTGAGCAAGAGATATAAGAGCAAAGTGAAAGGCACATAAGCTACACAAAACCTTCTGGTGCTCAGGAGAAAGGAGCCACACAAGAACCTCCTCCACAAGAATCTCCTGTCATTGTTCATGATGAAGTGAAAGGCCAGGAGTTACACAAGAACCTCCTAGTCTGAATTTGTCAAAGTTCGATCGCTGAATCTCCTAGTGCTCCAAAGACTTTTGTTCCTGAAAGTTCTACACCGAAGAAGTCAACACCAAAAATTGCAACACCAAAAGATTCAACACCAAAGACACCAAGGGAAAGTATGTTTGGTGATATGCACACGGTCCAATCAGTTCGAAGACTTGGATGAGTTTTTTCCCAGAAACTAATGCTGAGATGTTAGAAAAACGTTGAAGGTATTGGAAGAGAAAGTTGCACAGATTGAGATAGAAAAGGCTGAGCTTGTAAAGAAGGTGAATCAGAGCGGAGTCGAAAAAGAAATACTTGACGATAAAGTGAAGGTGCTTGAGAATGAATGTGAATATTTCAAGGCATTGATAGAAAGTCTACAGACGCCAATGAAAAACTACAGACAGAGATTGCAGAATTAAAGAAAATTCAAGACTTTGAACGATCGAAGATTCAATCAGATTACAGAAGGTGTTATCAAACAATCTGAATATTGATTTTATTGTGAATACAATCGTCTGGATCGTTAAGAAGCCAAGGATCATGATGAGAAAGAATTGGCCGAGAGTGGTAAAGGAAAGCAGGTTGAGGTGAAGCTCCTAAATCTTCTGCTGAAAAATATTCTGATGTTCCTGGGAAGCCAATTGAGGATATTTCGAAAGCTTCTGAGTCTGATATCCAAAAGGTTGATGAATCTATCAAGCCTTCTGATCCTATCATTATTGCTGAAGAAAAGACAATGAAGAAGCCGAAAAGGAAGATAAGAATGAAGACGAAGAGTAAAGATCAATAAGGTTACAGGGGAAAAGGACATAACGTTAATTATGAAATGTCCTAGAGCCATGAGGAATATGCCACTTATGCCGATCGAACAAAATTTTATCTTTTATTCAAGTGGTGGCAGATATATCCAGCTACTTGCGAAGCAGTGATTGTGTTAAAGTTTGAAGATCACCTGGATATTGCTAAAGAACGAGTTGAAGTAATGGGTCATCAGGGTATGAGAGGTTTGTGGAGGACGATAAGGATTCTAGATCCTATGTGGTTGGTTAACTGCTCGAGAGAAGATATAAAATGCCTTTTCTACAGCAAGATTGTTTTTGAAGAAAGAGAAAAGGTACAGGCGATGCAGTACTAGAAAGTTGTTAACGTTTGCTATGCACGCGAAGTAAATTCTGGTAAAATGTGGCAAACGAAGTGGAGGGATCTGGAAAGAGTTGAATTTCTTAAAGAAGAAACCAGAAGTGAGGCGATCAAAGAAAGAATGGAAAAAGCGGCAAGGCAAAGTTCGCTCAGAATGGCTAACTTTAAAAGACCATCGCCAACTAATCTGACGCCGGATTCAAAACAAGAGAGACGAAAGAAGCCTTTCAAGAACTTCTTTGGTCGGGTACGTTAATGTTTATATGAAGACAGAGTTTTGAAGACTGATAAAAGATGAAGACGATATCCAAGGGGGAGTATGTTGGTGCATAATGTCTATGTCTTAGTCTTATATCGAGTCTGTATTGTATAGAGCTGAATAGGCTAGGTATAACAAGTATTTATGAAGTATGTAGCCAAGTTCGCCCATAAAAGGTAACATGTAAGCATGTTCGGCCGAACTTGCATAGGCAAGTTCAGACGAACTTGCATCTCCTGGGCCGAACTTGTAATCCTATAAATACCTAGCTTGAGAGTCTCATTTGTAACTTTGGCATTTCAGAGGCGAAGCTCTGTCAGTTTGTAACCAGAACGTTTGATCTATAAAACTGACGTTAGCTGATTAAATCTTGTCTATTGGTAACACGACGTAATATTTCCGCTATTATGGACGTTAGATATCAAATTTAGGTTCCTAAGCATCGAGGATCAGTCATACATTCTTGTTGGATTTTGGCCTTTGAGTGACTCAGCTAACCTGATTTGTAGTGATGATGATTGGGTGATAGCTGGTTTTGGTATTGGATTTGTTTGGACAACAGTTGTAGATGGTATATCATTATTTTCTACTGTAGCCATTCTTCTTCTTTTCCTAGCATAAACCAGTTTTGGTGTGGAGCATTTGTGCAAACCACTGTTGTCGTAACATCTGTTGTACTTTTGGTAGTATCAACATCTATTACATTTACAAGTGGTTGCTGAGATGAGGAAGGCAATGTGATTGAACTATCAGTGGTTTGCCTTTTTGTACCAACAGTGGTTTTAGGACCAGCAGTGGCACCCTTCATCGCCTTCTCTTTTATCCTAACATGACTCTGATCGATCCTCAAATGTGTATCTTCTTCATCTGCTTGAATTCTCAAGGTTTCATCACCTCCCTTTTTTGTTTCTTTCACAGATGTTTCAGCAGAAGTTACTGAAATATTTTTCTCATTGTCATTTTTCTCTCCCCTTTTGGCATCATCAATTTTTTCGAAGATAGGTGCAGGAGAAGTGCCAGGAATGAGAATTTTCTTGATCTCTTTAAGCTCTTCATGTGTGTCTTTATACCTTGCTTCAACTTTTTCTTTGAATGTTTGCACTTTTGAATCATATAACTAATTAGCATGTTGAATGTGTTGTTGAAGCACAGGATACATTTGTGTTGCAATTTTAGTGCTTGACCAGAGGATTGAGCAGTGTTTTAAGGTTTTGCAGAATGTAACATCTGTTGCAGCACATCTTTGATATCTCCCATTGATGCCTCAATCTTTGTGACTTTATCCGTCAATTCCTTATGTTTTAGCTCATCTCTTAAGTTAATAGGATCATCTGAGCTCCTACCTAAGGTGGTAGTTTTATGTAGGGTATCAGGAGCATGTGTTTTTATCACTTGCTTCAACCTTAGATGCCCTTTTTTTCTTGGTACTGGGGTCTTCCCACTGCAGCAGAGGTTACCTGGGTTTCCTCAACAGTGGTTGCCTTCATGGGAGACTTAGATATGAAACTACTGTCCAGATGTAAATCAGTGGATTCAATATCTGTAGTAGCTGCTCCAGTTGAACTATCAACAAGGATTTCAGGAAATCCAAGTGATGTAGCCTCCTCAACTGTTTGTGGGATAACCAATTGATTTTTATCAGACATAGCCATTGTGGAGGTTTTGCTCTCAATAATGTGTTGGTTAGAGTGGCCTTTTTGTGACTGATTATCAAAGGTTTCAAACAGTGATGTGGTGGTTGTTGTAATTTGAAGTGTGGAGAGTGGTGTGGAAAGCATATTTGTCCTGGGAGATGGACATTTTAACATACTCTCAAATGAGGGTGATGTTATCAGTTGAGGGTTCCCTATGCTTACAACATGTTCCTTTTGTGAGGAATCATGAGGAGTAATGGTTTTGGGTGGAGATCTTTCTACCATCTGCTGTGAGGAAGTAGCAGCAGTGGTATCATGTGACTTTTGTGTTATCACTGGATTAACTTCTGGGATCTCATCTTCCAGAAGGTCCTTTTTGATAGGTTTGGTGGGTTTTGATGGTTTCTCTTTGGTCATTTTAGGAGTTTTTGGTGTGGGTTGCACAGTAGTGGTTTTGCTGCTGTGGTCACCAAGAGCAGTGGGCTCAGCAGCTGGAATCTGAGGAGCAGATGTGGACTCATCTAAATTTTGCTCAGACTCCACTGCTTGTGTTTTTGAAACTTTTGACTCTTTAGCCATAAGGCGAGTATATGTTTCAGATGATAGACTATTTATTTGGAAAGACACACCTGAACAAGAACATGTGCATTTTCATTTGGAATTTTCAGTTTTAGATAATAACTTAAAAACCTAGGAAATAGCAGAAAAGCATTTTCCTTTTTGTTTTCATATTTTCTAGGTTTGTTACCAAATCATTAAATAATACTTGGGAGTAATTGTAATCAGATTTAGACAAAATGGTATTGAATTTTCAATGGTATTTCATCAAACCCAGTTGTTTTATTCGAAACACATGTGAGCAGGGTATGAAACAAAAATTTCATAGGAGGTGCGAATTTTCCCTTTTTCATGGTTAGCTTTGATAAATCTCCTGTATACCCTTTGTTTTTTAAAACAATTTGATACTCACTTTTGGGGAAAGAAGTTTTACCTTCTAGGTCGTTCATCTGAAAAACCTCTGAAATGGTTTGTGGGGTTACTGGAACCAAGATTCCTCCCACTTTTGACGTGATTACCCAAGGTTTTTGATTCAGACTTTCAATTTCAGTATTTGCCCAGAAATCTCGAAGGGCGTTTTGATAGATCGGTGCGTTGCATGTTAACAGAGTCTTGTACTTTGAGGAAGACAATATATCAATAATTTCATGACATAGATAGTTGTGTGGATTTTTGATGTTAAGAGTGTGTTTCGGAGGTTCTTGTGTTGATTTTTGCTTTGGGTGCCATGATTTTCAAGGAAATATTTTTCAGAGTTTTTAGTGGCACAGTAAAAGTGAAAACTCTGTTTGTGAATGAGGTAGGGTCTTAGATTTTTCAAAAAGTGATGATAACGTGGCATCTGATGCAACAACTGTCGAATAAAATTTGTCCACGTGTAACCTCTGATTGACAATGGAAGACAGTTGTTTGGCTAACCACTAATAGAGTAACTTATCAGTGGTTGTGTCCAAAATTTAATACAATCAAGGTTCCACATCAGTGGATAGATTTTTCCTATTCAACAGTGTTCTTAGTCTATCAGAGCTTTGAACAGACTTTAAGGATTTATTGAGAAATTCAATTTTAACTATTTTTAATGATGAATTTCTGATTTTCTAAAAACATTTTAATGCTATTTACACATGAATCACAAGAAAATTTGTTTTTAATCCATGTTTATCATTCCAAACCTAGAAATCAAGCTGTCAGTTGTGGAAGCATCAAGTGCTTTTGTCAACACATCTGCTAGTTGATCCTTGGTATGGACATGTTGTAAAGAATTTAGACCTTTTTCATAGCAATCCCTCACATAGTGATGTCTGATGCAATGTGTATGATAAAAATTTGATAGTTTGCAAGGTTAGTTTTGACAGACCATTTCAAATTTCTTTCTGAGATTTTTCAATGAAATAAGATTTTAACCTTTTTCAGTCAAAGCATCATTTGCATGCTCGTCCTTGTGCACAAGCACTTCACATTCTTTGGCAGAGGTTGAATGTCTCAAATGGTACAACTATTTTGTATGTAGAGACAGGTTTTCAAGGACACTTGAATCTGATTTGAACTGGTTATCATCAAGAGTCCTCTTGATTCACTATCAGAGGAAGTATCTTCCCTTTCTAAAAATAGGGTTCTACTTCAGGCAGGTACTTAAGCAAAACTCAAGGTGTATTATCTTCAACAAAAATTCAGAAAAGCAATACAAAACCTGATATAAGCAAGAAATTTCAACTATAAAATTCATAGAAAATTTCGTGATATGTGAATCAATTAGATCTGATAGATTTCCAGCAATCCTTTTGATAAATTTATGAATTAAGAGTTCATCTTAGTCATTGTTATGGGACTGATATGGATCCTCTTCATCAACTAATCCTGAAAACAACGTAGATTCCAACACAATAAACTAAAAACAACGTAGAATCCAACACAATAAAAACCACATGAATCGTGAATTTCTAAACAATCTCGACTCTGTTTTTGACAATTAAGGAATAGCACAATATCATGAAATCGAGCTGATCTTTTTAGGTCAAATTGACGATTAGATCAATTTGACTGACCAAGCTCTGATACCAATTGTTAGGATTTGAGTTTTGATTGATTGAATTGTTTTAACTAATTTGATATCAGAATGATAAATCATGAAGGATTTTGCAGCGGAGAAATAGTTAAAACTTTATAACACAATCAATGAGAGAATAATTTTCATCATAACATGTTATTCATTACTCGAAAGATTGAAATGATTACAAGATAACTTACATGCATGAATCACTAAACTCCCCCTCAGACCGAGCTTACACACAGACGAATGTGCAATAAAGTGAAAAATGTGAAAAGCTAAAATAGAACAGTACAGGCACTGTCTATTTATAGTACTAATCTAACCACTGTTAGTTCATGCTGACATCATCTTGACAATGACATCTAACAATACTAACAAACTCTAACCACTGCCTAACCAAAACTCTTTTTGTAAAGCACTGATGACCTTAATCGCTGATAGACATAAACTCTGTTGGCAGATGTTCTTCAAAGGATGATCAGACCTTTGACTTCCAACAGACCTTTGACTTAAGAGTAGACCTTTGACCCATCAGTGCTTTGGCATAGAGCAGATTTTAGAACTATTAGTGGTTTGGAGAGCTGGTCTTTGAAAGGAGTGAATCTAATCACTGTTTATTCTGGATCATATAGAACATACCTGTTTTTGGCTTTCTATCATCTGTTCTTTTGTAGGGTTCAATCCCAACACGTAAACGTTTGTGGAAGAAAACAAAAACTATGTTGATTGATGAGCAGAAAGATGAGCCTGAAAATGTTGAAGCAGAGAATGTAGAGACAGAAAATGTTGAAACAGAGAATTTAGAAGCTTGAAATGTTGAAAGTGATGATCATGGGGTTTTCTCTGCTACTTCAGACAAAGGTGAATCTGAAGATTCCACAGATGTACATGAACGACAAATCAGAAAAGAGTTAGAGCAGGAAAAGCTGAAAAAACAAGGAGATGATTTGTATGTGTCGTCTGAACATGAATTAGAAGAGGAGAGGCCGAAAAAGAAATCTAGACATACAAAGAGTAAAGAAGGGGAGGTTAAGAAGACAACAGGATCACCAGCTGCAAAGGCTAGAAGAAAAATGATGAAAAAGTCAAAACCTGGGTCGGAGATAGCGGCTTCTGCTCCACCAACCTCACCATTACATATTACACCACATGCTTCCCCCACTCATATACAACCACCACCTACTACTTCACAACCACCTATATCTCCTCAAACACTGTATACCCCTAAATATTCAACTCCCAAATCTGCACCAAAACAAACCACACCTCAAAGCCAAAATTTTGAACGAGAATTTCAAGATGCTTTTGGAAGAATTCCCTTACCTCCAGATAATTTTGCAACGATGACTACAGATGAGTTGGCAGATATGTTCAATGAATGTTGAGCTGGAAAGGCGAATCAAAGTGTTGGAAGATCAAATGAAAGCTAACAATGCTGAGAAAGAAGTGTTAGAAGCGAGAATGAAGTTTATGGAGAATCATCGCGAGTACATGAAAGCTGTGATTGAGAGTTTGGGAACAGATAATGAAAGATTGAGAAAGGTGGTTAATGATCTAGAAAATGAAAGAGCGCTAAGCAACATATGATTTGATATGCTTCAGTGAATACTTGCTAATAACCTCGAAATAGATTTTGCCGCTGAGTACAACCTAATGGAAGTACAAGAAGCAAAACAGAGGGTTGAAGAAAGGGAACGAAAAGCTGCTACAGAATCAGCAGCTCAAGGAAAGGGAAAAGTTGTAACTAAAAGAATTACAGAGCCTTTAACTATTGATCTGTTACCAACTAGTGAAAGTTCAATGATTGATGAAGAACCGGTAATGGAAATGGTTGGTGTAGGGAAAGTAGTTGTTGTTGTTGATAATCCTATTCTATAAAGAATTGTTGAGCTTAAACGTCAAAGAGCTGAACGGGCATTAGCTGAAGAGGAAGAAGATGAAGATGAAAATGACGATGAACCAAAGAAAGATGATCTTAAAAAGGATGATTCTGATAAGAAGACGATAATGATGATAATAATCAGGGAGGTGTTGGCGTTACTGTTGAAAGTGCTAAGTTTACAGGAGAGTTTGATTATGATGCACTTCTAAACGATGAAGTTAATGCAGAGGATGTTCAAGTTCAGGGGGAGAAGAAAGGGTTAACAGAAACTGAAGGAGCATCAGGAATGTTCACAGCTACTCCTGTTATAGCTGTTCCTGATTGCTACAAGCAAATGATGCTTATGCTGGAACATAATATTGAAGAAGGTGAGTATGTTCACAACTATACGAAGGAAGAACTAGCCAACCTATTAGAGATTGATGAGAGATCGATTGAGTTTGATTTCGAAGAGGAGTTATTGATGCATATGTCTGTTGCCTAAGTCATCATGTAATATCATGTCTGTATTTAGGAACGAAATGTCGAAGTTTATGTAAATAGGTTAACAAGTTCGCTTGAGTTTGTGATGGTTTAGACAAGTTCGGCCGAACTTGCACTCCCCAAGCGAACTTGCACTCCCCAAGCGAACTTGCACTCCTATAAATAGGAGTCCTTGACATTTCATTTGTAACTTTCAGAGATTTTGTCACGACAGAGGCGAAGCTCTGTCCAAGTGTTTCTAGGATCTGTAACATTGAATATTAATGAAACGGTGACTAAATAAAAACAAATGAGTGTATCTAATGTCGCCTAAGCAAACGGATTCTGCACGTTTACCTTAGGTTTGTCAGATTAGTGCCCGAACGATCCGTACAACGGTCCTACAAGTGGTATCAGAGCAGGATTGGCCTAATTTGAAGACCTTGGACATAGAACATCTCATCTTCTACTCATTTCTTCTATTTTTAACTTTTCTTGGACAATTCACGGATAAAATAAACTGATTTTCAAGTATAATACGTAAAATCCATAATAGTAAAACCCTTGAAAAGATCAGAGCTTAAAACAAACAAATTCATGCCGAAAATTTGAAAAAACCATGTTTGAAAACACATGTTCGCTCGAACTTGACATCAAGTTCGCTCGAACTTGACTGAAAAATTCACATTTTTCATCAAGTTCGCCCGAACTTTATTGATTTTTCAAGATTTTTGGGTAAGTCCGCTCGAACTTGCTTATTTTCAAACAAATTTCATCAAGTTCGCCCGTTTCTTGAAATTCTTACAAGTCCGCCCGAACTTGCTGTTTTTCTTGAAATCTTTCAAAAATTCGCTCGAACTTGTATTCAAGGTGAATTTTTCCTAAAATCTCAACAAGTTCGACCGAACTTGTTAAGTAGCTGATTTCACAAGCTGTGACAATTTCACCCGAACTTGCATACTTTTCATTAAGGCATGAAAATCCCGAAAAACGTTTCGGACATTATATATCGTTAGATTCATATTGACGAGACGAGTTTAAAGCTTTAGTCTGGTAAAAACAGCTTTCCGAAAAATTTTAAACGTTTTCAGCAAACCGATACGTTAATATTGTCGATTAAAAAGTCATTTTTTTCTAAAAATTGTCTGTTTGCTAATCATTTTCAAGTGTTTTGAACGACAGATTAGTTTGGAAAACAAAATAGGGTCTGTGAAGCCGCCAAAGTTGATGAGTATAAACGAGTATGAAGTTTGGAAAGGAAAATTTGAGAGCTGGATCCAAGCTATACATTTCCGCAGTTGGGTTGCAATTGAGACAGGTTATGTTGGTTCCTAGAGATGAGAATCAGAAAATTCTGGAGAAGTGCAAATATTCTACTCAACAGAAACATGATTATTTTGCTGAAAAGAAAATGATTAATCTTATCCAGCAATCAGTTAAGGAAGACATCCTGATACTTTTACTAGAATACAAGACTGAGAAAGAATTATGGATATCTCTGAAGAATAAGTTTCAAGAGAGTGTAGTGGTTAAGAACTGTGAAGCTCTAGTTTCAAGTATATCCACAAATGAGTCTTCAAGTTCTAAACCAGTATGCCCGGTCTATGATGTAGACAATTATCAGGCAGATAATACAAAACTCTTGAGTAAGACTAAGAGTTTGACATTAGAAAATAAAAGGTTAAAAGAAAATGAAAAGAATTTTGAAAACAAAATAAAATTTTTAAAAATGAAAATTACAAATGGTAATAGATTTTCAAAATGAAATAAAAATGTTTAAAAATGAAAATATTGTTTTTGAAAAATTAATATAGAAAATCAAAAAGCAATAAATTCTCATATTGGGAAAATTGCTCAACTTGAAAAAGAAGTTGAGACTGTTAAAAATAAAGCTGTTAATTCAGAAAAATTATTGAAAGGTTTTGTGACTTCCTCTTTAAAGTTAGACCATATAAGTCCAAAACCAATCAATAATAATAAAAAGGAATCCAATAAGTGACAATGTCACAAATTATGACGATGTCATAATCGAGGATTGTGATGATAATACCGATGATGAAAATGATAAAACTGATAAAAAGGAAATATTTTTGAAACTAAAAGAAAAGTTTCAAGAAACTGTTCTACAATTTGCTGAAAAAGGTGAATGCTCAACGCAAAAACCTTTTAAGCAAGATGGAGAACAAAAACAACATGAAAAACAAAATTCTATAAATTTTCAAAACAAAAATAAAAGCTCAACTGTACGGTCATCCAATCATTATAAAAACTCACAAAAATTTGAGAATAAGTGGTACAGGTCGGACCATAATGCTTCAAAGTAAAATCAATTTTACAGAAGAAGCAGGAAAGATGACTACTACACGTTAAATCAATGTGCTAATTTAGGTGTTTGGTCTGAATGGAGAGATTGGTACGATAACAGAGTGTGTTACAACTGTGGATTTGGTGGACACATTGCTGTTAACTGCCTGAAAAAGAGATTTGATACGAGAAGATGCTATAAATGTCAAATCAAAGGTCATATTTCCAGGGATTGTCTGACTAATCTGAAAAGAAGATCGGTTAAATCTCAGGGGAGAAAAGACCAGAGGAGAAGAAAACAGAGAAGAAAAATAAGAAAACTGTAGGGAAGCCCAAAGAACAAAAAGTGAAGTTTTCACAAGGGCAAAAAGACAGATTGAGATAAAAGAAAAAAAATGTTAGACAGTATTTAGAAAAGATTTTGTCCTTGGATAAATCTAAGAAGTCAGATAAAAGTTCTGATGAATCATTTTACTCACATTCAAGTAAAACGAATTCATTAGATACAAATCTGATGACAAAAGAGAGAGCAGTGGAGAAAAAGTTGATAATTCAAACAGTTAAAAAATCAGAGAAATATAACCAAGCTTAAAGCCAAAGGACATTTCAGAAGCAGTGGTTGTTCATACAGAGAGACAAGAGACAGGAGTGATATTCCACACAAACAAAATGGTAATCTCGCGTTCACATTCGTAAAAACTCGTTAAATGGTCAAAATGGAAGATTCTTATTTTCGATTTTAATAAGATGTTTTCAATTTAGGGGGAAAAAAACTTTAAAAATTGTAAAAAATTCTTGTAAAAATTGAAGAACATCGTTTCGAAATCATTTTAGATAGATAAAATGATTGAAAAAACCAAAAACAATAGAAAATCTTAAAATATCAAAAACATTGAAAAATGAAAAATGAGATTGCTTGTGCGAATAAAGGAAATGATAGTACATCAGTGTACTTTCACAGTATGCTAAGGATTTGTAAAGTTTAAAAGTGATAAATGAGTCTTACTATGGATGTGTCTATAGGCTTTATACGTTCAATAAATCGTTTCCGGGATAAACTATTTTTTTCAACTGTTTAATCTTGTGGATTAACACATCTTGGATATATGGACTTAGTACTCCGAAATTTCGCTTGAGAGATTGCCTGATTCTGAGATACGAGGTCTTTATAGATAGTTGATATCTGGGGTATTATACAGTTCTTCTAATTTTGCGGAAGCAATAGCCTAGAACTTCTATAATACTTTCGCAATAAACCCTAAACTATATGCAAACTTGAAAAGTATCAAAAGATCTAATCATTTGCAGTGCTAAAAGATTCCTTAATTGGAACACACTCTAAAGACGAGCCTTCATCTCTTTGTCTGTACGGTAGTACTAACCTGAGCTCTCAAGGTCTCGCATCTAACCCAGATACGGATATCAATTACGCTATATTCACCTGTAAGATGAAATCTAGGGAATCTTGATACGGGGGTATATTCAAGAAGTGGGAACTGCAGTTAAGTCAAGTTTCATAATTCTAACTAACATATCTTGGAACAATTGAGAAATGTGTTAAAGTTTAGGTGGACAAATATATCGATAATCTATGTAAACAAGTTTAAAACTTAAAGTCATTAAAAGGTCAACAATACTGGTGATATGTCTCAAAAACTGATATGATCCTCTAGCACGTGTTCTCACAAAAATAGAAACTGTAAATATTACATTTTAGTATGTTTACATTTCTGCATTCAATATTAAAAATCCAAAAAGATTTTTTTCTCACATCTTCCATGGAAACCTAATAATGTTGAATGTGAGCCGGACCAACGAGACTGTTAAGAAACTGTTTGTGTGTGGATACGTTTGATTATTCTTAATCGTCAAATCTTAGAGATCCAGAGCATCATTTGAAGGGGAGCTAGATAAACATGTTGATTGAAGATAACAGAAAGTTTAAAGTAAGGGGGAGCATGGATGATAAAGTTATTCAAGAAATAAAGATCAAGAGAACATTAAATACTCAGGAACTTATTTGAAGAATGATGACTACGGCAACATCCAAGGGGGAGCCTGTTGATGCATATGTCTGTTGCCTATGTCATCATATAATATCGAGTCTGTATTTAGGAACGAAATGTCGAAGTTTATGTAAATAGGTTAACAAGTTCGCTTGATTTTGTGATGGTTTAGACAAATTCGGCCGAACTTGACTAAGCAAGTTCGCCCGAACTTGCACTCCCCAAGCGAACTTGCACTCCTATAAATAGGAGTCTTGACATTTCATTTGTAAATTTCATAGATTTTGTCACGACAGAGGCGAAGCTCTGTCCAAGTGTTTCCAGGATCTGTAACGTTGAATATTAATGAAACGGTGATTAAATAGAAACAAATGAGTGTATCCAATGTCGCCTAAGCAGACGGATTCCGCACGTTTACCTTAGGTTTGTCAGATTAGTGCCCCAACGATCCGTACAACGGTCCTACAATCTTAGGAATTAATGACTAGCTCCGAAGACGGATGGTTTCAAAATTACCAAGGAAATCTGATGATAACCTTTGGTGGCCATTATTTTTAGTCTTCAAGCATATGAATCATTCTTCTCTTTGGACTAACCGCCGTTGGATGATGATGTTTGGTGATTAAGTGGCGCTGGTCTACCGGAGATAGCTATATATCTGACATTGTGACTAAAAAAGAAGAATGTGATTTTGATCGCGGACGAATGTTTCTCAGAGTCGAAGTGTTACCAGATTATTTGGTTCCGATGAAGATTTGCTGATTGAAAAAGATTACCGATTTGCTGATCTGGAGTGATTACGAAAATCGGGATTTCAGATTATTGCGGGTAAACAGTGATTTGAAGTTTACCAGTGTGGTAATTCGAAGTTTCTATCAATTGTCGGTTGAGTTTTTGAAGATCGGAAGATCGAGCATGGGAGATATGCGCTAAAACTGAATGCGGATGTGGTTAAAGTTGAAATGGAGAAGCTGTATTGATGAATTTCAGATTGGTGTCTATTCAAGATAATATGTCAGTCAAGTAAATCAGAGGAGGTTGGAAACTATGCAAATAAATATCTGAACTGGAGATTTCAGGGGGAATCTAACGTTGATAATGCAAACCGGATCATCAATTAAGGGGGAATTTGTTGATGCGTTTCCACGACATCGGGAGATACCTTGATTGAAGTTGCAGAATATTCAAACACGGCTCAAATTTGAAGACCAAGATTCGACAGTAACGAACAAGGGTGAATCTGTTGGTGCACCTTGTGTTCATCACTTGTCGAATAGGCTAGATAGAGCGTGTGTTGAATATTGTATATGTTAGAATTGAGTACACGACCGAAATACGGAGATTTCAGTGTAAACGGGATCAAGTTCGCTCGAACTTGATGTGTCTTTAGTCAAGTTCGCCCGAACTTGTCCTGTGAAGGACAAGTTCGCCCGAACTTGACCATAGCACATCCGGGCGAACTTGTCTCCCTATATATATGTGTATTCATTTGTCATTTAAGTTTTTGGCATCCCTACGGGGAGGTGCTGTCAGATTCTCTCCAGGAACTCCAACAGCTGGACTTATAAAGATGTATACTCTTTCGGTATGAATGAAGACTTCCGCTGCATTCTGTTTCTACTCCATTCTTAATAACATTCTACCGAAATTGTTATATACGTTTACGCATTAACTTCCGTCTAGAACCGCCTGATCACGGACCTTCAGGAGTTAGTGAATATAAGCACTTTTGAGCCTAATAGTTATGTTTACAAGCGTGTGCCTGAAGTAGACAACTATGAGCATGTGATAATCGAAGATGCTTCAGATGATGAAGATGTTGAGAAATATTCAGGTGTTGATATTGGTAGTTTTCCTACATTTGAAGAGATAATGAGCCAGATAGATAAAGATTTGTTGAAACGAAAGATTGACGAAGTGGTTAGAGATGATAGTATTCCGAAGAGAATGACTAAAGAAGAAATAGCTGAAGCCAATAAACCATGGTTCAAAGAACTGCCGAAAGAAAGAAAGTTTAAGCGACCACTAGCGTTCTTTACTAGAGACAAAGACAAATCATTGGGTGATATCTTAAGCTGGGGATGGACTAAAGAGTTAAACGTTTATCCTATAAAGAGAGAGTTTGGAGTTCAATACTTTCGATACCTAAAAGCTTTGAAGAGTTTACCATTTTGGGATGTGGAAGAGTTGGTACAAACAAAGAATATTGTCATCAGATGAAGTTTCACGATCAACGACTATGGAAGGTGATAAAGTTTGAAGCGATGCATGGTTTCAATTACTGGAAGCCATTTATTCCCAAGCGTAGAATCAAGGTTGATAAGGTGACGAAAGAAAAAGATATTACGTTGGTCATGAAATGTCCAAAAGCCATGAAAAATATGCCTTTGAAGCAGATGGAACAAGATTTTCATCAATACTTCTTATGGTGGCAAACAGATCCAGAAATGGGTGAATCTGTGATTGTGTTACGAGCTGAAGGTAATAGGAATATTACAAAAGAAACAACTCCTGAATTGATCGAACGAAGGAGAATCTGGGGATTATGGAGGACTATCAGGATACTAGACCCGATGTGGCTAGTGAATTGTTTGAAGGGGGATGTGAAATGTCTATGCTTCAACAAGATCTGCTATGATAAGAGAGAAGAGACACAAGCGAAGCAATACCAGGGTGTTATTAACGTTTGCTATGCACATGGTATTAATTCAGGGCATGTGTGGGAATCAAAATGGAGAGAGCTAGAACGTTAAGAGTTTTTGAAAGAAGAAAAGCGTTTGGAAGAAATCAGCGAGAAAGGTAAAGCGACATGTCTAAGGAGATTTCAATTCATGATATGGGCGCCTCCAACTGATTAGACACCTATTCCATCACAAGAGAGACGTAAGAAGCCGTACAAGAATTTCTTTGGATGAGTTTGAAGATTTTGAAGACTGACCAAGACTATGACAACATCCAAGGGGGAGTTTGTTGATGCACGATGTCTATTGTCTGCGTCTTAGGTCTAGTTTGAATGTATAGGGCTAGAAGTGTCATTTGATTAAAGTTATGGTTGTATTGTATACACTTCGTACGAAGTACACAATTCGTATGAAGTGGCAACTTCGTACAAATTGGGTAGGCTTCGTACGGATTGGTGGGTCTATATATATAGGTTGCTTGGGTCATTTCATGTAACAGTTTTTACAAAGTTGACGGCGTTGGACTTATAACATCACATCTTCTACCCATTCTTTCTATTTTTTACTTTTCTTGGACATTACACGGTAAAAATGGACTGATTTTCAAATATAATACATAAAATCCATCATAGTAAAACCCTTGAAAAGATTAGAGCTAAAAAGGATCAAAATCATGTAGAAAATGGCAAAAACGTGAAAGTGTAAGATCAATTCGCACGAACTGATCACACTTCGTACGAAGTGACATATCACAGGTCGTACGAAGTCAACTTCTAAAAAAACAGTTTTTGGAATGAATTTTAAATGTTTTTAGCAAACCGATTCGTTAAAATTGTCGATTAAAAAGTCTTATTTTGCATCAAGCTTTTGAAAACCAAATTTTTGACGAAAATGGAAGAAGTTCGTTATGACGAAGTTCCTGAAGAGTCTAATCATTGTTATTTTGATGAAGAGAATTTGCACAAGCATTTATGACTCCTGATGTTTTTAATGCTTTTTATGGTGTTCAGGAAAATTGTCATAATACGCAGTGTGTATGATTGCAGAGAAAATATATATGGATCAAAAAGACAAAGAAGAAACATCTTTTAGGGTTAAACAGAACAAAAAAGTTGAGAATGTCCAAGAAGAGGAAATAATTGTGGTTTAAAGACAGTGCACAAAATGGCTCGAACGTGCAAGTCTTGCTTTGAGAAGGATGAGAATTACAGAGCGCTTAAATGTCATTATGATAAGTTGTTAAGAGTTTTTATAGACGCAAAAGAAGCTTATGATGTGTTGAGCAGAACATATAAACATTTAGATCAAGTCAACTTAGAACAGGGCGCTACGATCGACATGTTAAAGGCTACAGTCATGAGTAATTAGATGGCAATAAATACCCATATTGATACAATAGCCAAATTGAAAAGTGTGTTGGAAGCAATGAGAATAGACACTGAAAGAGTTGATAAAAAGTTAATAAAGATTTGATAAAAAGTTAATCAGTTACTCAACAGCTTCATATGTTTTGTTTTGGATCATATTCTCCCGAAGCGACTGGAAAAGATGAAAATAGGGAAGATATTTACGGATATCAAAACAAGTGATTAGGTTACAATCGATGTCCACCTCCTATGTGGAATAATTATGCCATAAAAAACCAGCAGGGTGGAAGAGGCACTGAACTTGAAATTAAAGACAGTAAAGACCGAACAAGAAGATCAGTTGCCTGACAACATTGATGTTACCTATTCAAAATCTGATGAAAATGATGGATCAGATGTGATTAAGAAAGGAGTTGAGAATGTTTTGGGAAAAGAAAAGGATAAAAATATTTTTGAAAACACTCAACTGAAACATCAAAAGGCATGTTTGAGTTCACAAGCTGAAAATGATGAAAATTTTCATGATGATTATATCAAAACATTAGAAAATGGTTCAAATGATGATCCAGGTGTTTTAATGTACAAAATGATTGGATCTGATGAATTACACTATGATTCTGAATTTTCGATTCAGAAAGTGAACTTAACCAGAGTTGAAAAATTTTTCAAACTTGTTGAAATCAAAATTTCTGATATAGAAAGTTTAACAAAAGAATCAGAAGTTTTGGACTATAACATAAATAAATCTTACTTCTCCAAACCCAAAAATGTTTATTCAAATAACCAACAAAGAAATTACACTGGTTGGAAAGGGTATGAGAATGGTAAGAAAAATAATAGCAAGTTTAAAAAACAAAAATATGTGAAGAAAATGACTTTTGTACCTACAAAGTCAGAAAACACAAAGGAAAGTCAATTCTATAAACAATCTAATGAAGAATTTTTCAAAGAGCAACAATGTAAACATGTTAAGGAACCTTCTGTCATTGACAGTAGGACATGCTTTAAATGTAACAACATTGGACACATTGCTAGAAAATATCCAAAAAATAATCCTAAATCTGTTCATGTTGTTAAGAAAATTCTGAAGATTTAAACAAAAATCTCGCTCATGTTCGTACCAACACAGAAAAACCAGTAACTACGAAGTTTTCAAATTTGAAACTCGTGAATCTTCAAAAAGTAATGGACAAAAGGATTCAACATTGTATTTTAAGAAAACTTTAAATAAAAACCAAACATGGGTATGAAAGAAAAAGTTGTAGGAAAAATCAAACATTGTGTGAAAATTGAAAGTTTAGAGGACTTTGTCAAATTTGAGAAAGTCCAAAGTAAACCTGATTGTGAAAAGAAAACTAAAATTGAGGTTGAAGAAATAACACCTAAGACTGAAAAGACTTGGGTGTCACTATTCAACTAATTGTTTAAATTTTTGTGCAGGAACTCCCGATATAAAAACAAATTACTGAAAGTGAAGTTCTGTAGCACACAATGAAGACAAGGGCCGGTTTATCAAGTTCTACATAAAGGCCTTAATAAATTTCTAATAATGTTTACTTTAAAATTTTGCAAATTTTTGAAGAAAATTTGGAAAATCTCACAGAACCCTCACTGTTGAAAATACAACACTCACGAAAATAAAAGTTTCATAAACTCAAAAGTATCATAGTTTTGTTCATCACTGAGGAGGAGAGGGCTAAAAAGACAAATTGTGAAGCAATAATGGATGGCGAATTGAAGTTATTCTCATCGGTTGGTCAATGTTTTTCTATAAATAAAAAATACAAAAATATGTTTTTGAACTTTAGGGGGGAAATTTTTTTTCAGAAAATCTAAAAACAATTTAAATACAAAAAGTACAAAAACATTTAAAAACAACAAAAAGAGTTTTGTGTACAAAGAGGAAATGATAGTAAATCAGTAGACTATCACAGTATGCTAAAAATGTAAAGTGTAAAAGGTTTAAACAAGTCTTACGGTGGATATGTCAGTAAGCTTTGCACGTTTAGTGTATTGTTTCTGTGATATAAACCTAAATTTACAACTTCTTAATTTGTGTGTAACATCCCTTGGATATATGGACTTGGTACTCCGGAATTTCGTTTGAGAGATTGCTTGATTCTGAGATACTAGGTCTTTATAGATAATTGATATCTGGGGTATTATAAAAGTTCTTCTGATTTTGCGTAAGCAATGACCTAGAACTTGTATAATACTTTTGCATGAAAAACCCAAAAACTGCAGCATATTGTAAGTATCGAAAGATCAACAATTGCAGTACAAAAGATTCCATATTGGAACACTACTTTAAAGTCGAGCCTTCATCTCTTTGTTTGTACGATGTTACTAACCGAGCTCTCAAGGTCTCGCATAACCCAGATACAGATATCAGTTAAGCTAACTCACCTGTAAGATGAAATCTAGGGAATCTTGATACGAGAGTATTTTTTGAGGTGGGAGACACAATTAAGTCAAGTTTCTTAATGATTACTTAACGTATCTTGAAACAATTGAGAAATGTGTTGAAGTTTAAGTGGACAATTATACTGACAATCTAGGTAAATTTGTTTTGAAACTTATAGTCTTAAAAGGTCAATGGTACTGGTGATATGTCTCAAGAAACTGATAAGATCCTCGAACACGAACTCACAAAATATGTTTGTAAATAAGTTTTTACATAGTTAGTGTTGGATATTCATTTCATAAAACAAAAAGATTTTATTTTCTTCTTAGTTTCGACCACTGATGATGAAAAGCTGATTTTCAAAATCTAGAGTTGCTGAACAAAATCTAAAAATTGAAATCGTTCTGAAAAGTTTTAAAGTTCATTAATTTGAAACTTACATTTGAATAAACACATCAGTTTTGTTTCAAAATGTTTAATCAATATCATTAATTTGAACTTGATACATAAACTAGATATTCAAGGTCATTAATTTGGACTTGATTAACTAAGAGGGTTTATAACTGATAAGAAGATTAAAATTTGAAATGTTTATGTTTAGAAATTTCAAAATTTGATTTTGAAATGTTTATTTGAATGTTTGAGGTACTTTGAAACAGGAAGTAGATTTTTAAGAGGAGCTGGATAAGCATGTTGATTAAAGTTTTTTTCAGGACAAGCTCAAGAAAAGAGGATAGGATTGAAAAAGATATGAAGATCATGGATATTAAAGTTATTCAAGAAATAAAGTTCAGAGAATATTAAAGACTCTGGAGTTTTAGGGGGAGACTGTTGATGCATATGTCTGTCGCCTACGTCATCGTATAACATCGAGTCTGTATTTAGAGCGTAAAGTTGAAATTCTGTATGTTGTAAGGACACTTCGTATGAAGTGGCACTACAAATTGGTTGACCCTTGTGCAAAGTGTGTGTGCCTATAAATAGGTGAGTGCTCATTTGAGATGTTTAGATCTTTTGCAACTCGGTCGGCGGAGCTCTGTCCGGTTGTTTCCAGGAACTGTAACATTTGATAATCAATGAAACAGTGTTTAAATAGAAACAAACTTGTTTACAATGTCGCCTAAGCAAATGGACTCCACACGTTTACGTTAGGTTTGCCAAATTAGTGCCTGAACAGATCTGATCACTGCCGAAAACATCAGTTTGTTCTCAAATAGGTCAACCAAGGTCATTAATTTGGACTTGGTATATAAATCAGTTAACTAAGGTCATTAACTTGGATTTGGTTATCTAGTGGGTTGATAAAGCTGTTTAACGAACCAAAATTTGAAAAAGTTGAAAATTTGGAATTTGTAATTAGTACGAAGTGCTGAATTCGTACGAATTAAACAGAAGGTTAGACTTCGTATGAGTTGAACCCAAGGACTATAAATATATCAAATTCGTACGAATTAATCCCTTGTCACTAGAGAGAACTTTGTGCGAATTGACTGAAATTGTGCGATTGACGCCGTTATACTGCTAAATTTTCATTGATAGGGTTGATTTACACACTCTATTCAATGGGCAAGGTATACAATTGAATTAGCCGGAGAATTTGATGTTTATGAACTGTTGATTCTTTAAACTTAGATCTTGGATGTTCTACCGGACAAAAACTAAAATTGAACCTAGATTTAGGATAATCGGAGAGTTTAGGTTGTATTAGACCAATTAATTGCTTGAAATGGTGAAGTTTGAAATTTTTAGTTGTTTGGGGAAGATGATCACTTCGTACGAAGTGTCAGTTCATACGAAGTGAGAAGATTATTAGTTTACAATTCTAATTCGTACGAACTGGCTGTATTAAAACTGACAACAGTAATTTGTACGAAGTTATTGATAAAACTGTTTGTTTGTAGAGTTGATTATTATCAATTAGTACAATTGATGTATAATCCAATTAGTACAAACTGTTGGTGCAAAATGTTTGAAAATTTTGTAAAAATTTCGAAGTGTTTGTGTTTTTGTGACGCACAGGAAAAGAAGTCCAATTATCCGTAGTTCCATAACACCTGTTGTGTGTTGGATATTAAGAAATTTCCGAGACTAGCACCTTTTTTGGATATCCTGGATTTTATGAAGAGTATTCGAGTCAACAAGGCGTAAACACATCACCACACTGCATACAGATCACGTGTTGAGAATTTCTGGAATGCTGCAAGATACGTTGAAGCTGAAAAGACTTTATATTCTTCGGTGAAGATAGATGACAAAGATATCAAAGTAAAGATAACGGAAGCTAATGTTCGCAGAGTCTTAGGCTTTAAAGACAAAGAATCAGATCCGACAGGCTATCCAGAACGTATGGTGAAGGGTTGCTTTTACAAGATGGGTTACAGAGGTTACGTGAACGCTACAACATGGAAAAAGGGAAACTTTGGGCGTCCATACAAGTTCTTTATTCATTCATTGGTACATGTGTTAAGTCACAGGAAAGGAAATTTCGATGATATGCAAGAATATCATATGTGTATGGCCACGGCGTTAGTTCTGAATCTGCCATTCAACTTCTCACATGTTATCTTTGATTATATGACGAAGAATACTGGAGTCGACAAGTTTCTTCAGTATCCAAGGTTTGTACAGATGTTGCTCGATGGTAAGTTTAAAAAATTGAAGAAAGAAGATGATGACATTTTGTATCTGCACCACATGGATGACAATACATTGTTAAAGCTGAATCAGTATCTGAGGCAAGCCATAGAGCCACCAACGAAGGAAATGTTTGGAGAAATTGTTACAAAAGATTATATTGCTCCTGAGGTAGGCAGATGACGAAAGGATACTAGTGGTGACGAGAAAGATGAGATAGCAGGTTTGGAAGGTTTTGTAGAAAAGAGAAGCCATTGGAATATAAAAGCTGAAACAGAGAAGAAGCGTAAAGGTTCTGTGAAGAAAACAAAAACTATGTTGGTTGATGAGCCGAAAGATGAGCCTGAAAATATTGAAGCTGAGAACATTGAAGCTGAGAATGTAGAGACAGAAAATGTTGAAACAGAGAATTCAGAAGCTGGAAACGTTGAAAGTGATGATCATGGGGTTTTCTCTGCTACTTCAGACAAAGGTGAATCTGAAGATTCCACAGATGTACATGAATGACAAATCAGAAAAGAGTTGAGCAGGAAAAGCTGAAAAAACAAGGAGATGATGTGTATGTGCCGTCTGAACATGAATTAGAAGAGGAGAGGCCGAAAAAGAAATCTAGACATACAAAGAGTAAAGCAGGGGAGGTTAAGAAGACAACAGGATCACCAGTTGCAAAGGCTAGAAGAAAAATGATGAAAAAGTCAAAGCCTGTATCGAAGATAGCTACTTCTACTCCACCAACCTCACCATTACATATTACACCACATGCTTCTCCCACTCATATACAACCACCACCCGCTACTTCACAACCACCTATATATCCTCAAACACAGTCTACCCCTAAATGTTCAACTCCCAAATCTGCACCAAAACAAACAACAACTCAAAGCCAGAATTTTGAACGAGAATTTCAAGATGCTTTTGGAAGAATTCCCTTACCTCTAGATAATTTTGCAACGATGACTTACAGATGAGTTGGCAGATATGTTCAATGAATGTTGAGCTGGAAAGGCGAATCAAAGTGTTGGAAGATCAAATGAAAGCTAAAATGCTGAGAAAGAGTGTTAGAAGCAAGAATGAAGTTTATGGAGAATGATTGCGAGTACATGAAAGCTGTGATTGAGAGTTTGGAACAGATAATGAAAGATTGAGAAAGGTGGTTAATGATCTAGAAAATGAAAGAGCGCTAAGCAACATACGATTTGATATGCTTCAACGAGTACTTGTTAGTAACCTCGAAATAGATTTTGCCGCTGAGTACAACCGAATGGAAGTACAAGAAGCGAAACAGAGGGTTGAAGAAAGGGAAAGAAAAGCTGTTGCAGAATCAGCAGCTCTAGGAAAGGGAAAAGTTGTTACTGAAAGAATTACAGAGCCTTTAACTAATAATCCGTTACCAACTGATGAAAGTTCAATGATTGATGAAGAACCGGTAATGGAAATGGTTGCAGTAGGGCAAGTTTTGATGTTGTTGATAATCCTATTCTATAAAGAATTGTTGAGCTTAAACGTCAAAGAGCCGAATGGGCATTAGCTGAAGAGGAAGAAGATGAAGATGAAAATGACGATAAACCAAAGAAAGATGATGATAAAAAGGATGATTCTGATAAGAAGACGATAATGATGATGATAATCAGGGAGGTGTTGGCGTTACTGTTGAAAGTGCTAAGTTTTCAGGAGAGTTTGATTATGATGCACTTCTGAACGATGAAGTTAATGCAGAGGATGTTCACGTTCAGGGGGAGCAGAAAGGGTCAACAGAAACTGAAGGAGCATCATGAATCTTCACAGCTACTCTTGTTACAGCTATTCCTGATTGCTACAAGCAAATGATGCTTATGCTGGGACATATATTGAAGAAGGTGAGTATGTTCACAACTATTCGACGGAAGAACTAGCCAACCTGTTAGGGATTGATGAGAGTTCATGAGTTAGTTTCAAAGAGGAGTTAGTGAATATAAGTACTTTTGAGCCTAATAGTTATGTTTACAAGTGTGTGCCTGAAGTAGACAACTATGAGCATGTGATAATCGAAGATGCTTCAGATAATGAAGATGTTGAGAAATATTCAGGTGCTGATACTGGTAGTTTTCCTACTTTTGAAGAGATAATGAGCCAGATAGATAAAGATTTGTTGAAACGAAAGATTGACAAAGTGGTTAGAGATGACAGTATTCCGAAGAGAATGACTAAAGAAGAAATAGCTGAAGCCAATAAATCATGGTTCAAAGAACTGCCGAAAGAAAGAAAGTTTAAGCCACCATTGGCGTTCTTTACTAGAGACAAAGACAAATCATTGGGTGATATCTTAAGCTGGGGATGGATTAAAGAGTTAAACGTTTATCCTATAAAGAGAGAGTTTGGAGTTCAATACTTTCGATACCTAAAATTTTTGAAGAGTTTACCATTTTGGGATGTGGAAGAGTTTGTACAAACAAGAATATATGTTATCAGATAAAGTTCCACGATCAACGGCTATGGAAGGTGATAAATTTTGAAGCGATGCAAGGTTTCAATTACTGGAAGCCATTTATTCCCAAGCGTAGAATCAAGGTTGATAAGGTGACGGAAGAAAAAGATATTACGTTGGTCATGAAATGTCCAAAAGCCATGAAGAATATATCTTTGAAGCAGATAGAACAAGATTTTCATCCACACTTCTTATGGTGGCAAACAGATCCAAAAATGTGTGAAGCTGTGATTGTGTTACAAGCTGAAGGTAATAGGAATATTACAAACAAAACAACTCCTGATTGATTGAACGATGGATGTTGGAACGTCCATGATTAGCATGGGAACCTAAATTTGTTATCTATTGTCCAATTAGGCAGAAACTAATGACAAGTTAACCAAATAACAAGACTTTCTCATTTAAATGTTGTTTTCATTGATCTAAAGTTCAATACATTCGAGAACCGGATCTAACAGAGCTTCGCCGTCTCTATGCCAAAATCTCTCCCAGTTAGAAATGAAATCACCAAGGCACCTATTTATACTATCACAAGTTCGCTGGTAAGAGAAGGAGTTCGGGCGAACATGACCTAGTCAAGTTCGGCCGAATTTGACATCCTCAATACTATGACCAGCGAACTTGGCCTAATTCTCACTTAAATACGCATCGTTTCTAACAGATTAACTCCTAATTGTTCAGACTCGATACATAATGACGTAGGCAACAGACATATGCACCAACAGACTCCCCTTGGATGTTGCCGTAGTCACTGACTTTTAAAAACTTCTGAGTCTTCCTATCTTTATTTCTTGAATAAACTTTAACGTATTGATCTTTATATTCTCTTCCTTCTTCTTGAGCTTTGTCTTGATAAAACTTTAAATCATCATGCTCCCCCTTACTTTAAGCTTTGCTCCCCCTAGCTTTAAGCTTTCCGGTGTCTTCAGATTTTGCTTTATCAACTCCCCTCAATCTTTACTTCCTGTCTAAATACTTTCTGACATTCAAATAAACATTTCAGATTCAAAAGTCTGTTATAAAATCTCAAAGTTTGAATCTTCATTTTAATCTTTTCAAATCTTTTAGTTATTTCAAGTTCAATTTAATGACCTTGAATACATTTTACGTTTAAATCCTTCAACTCTCACACTTTTATCATTTGATTTGTGAAAATCCACTTAGTTGATTAAGTCCAAGTTAATGACCTTGAATAACCAAATATATCAACTGAGTCTAAATTAATGACCTCAGTTTGAAAACCGTTATGAACAATCTGATTTTAAAGTTTCAAATTAATTAATTTTTAAACATTCATCAGATTTTCTTACCAGACTTCGAAGATCTGTTCTTTCTCCATCATTGGCTTGTTTGAAACTAATGTAGAAACAAAATCTTTTTGTATTTTTTAAAAAAGTTTATGCTAAAACACACTGAAAAACTTTTTGATTTTTATCTTGAAAAACAAGTAAAGTATTTAAAGAATTTTTACCAAGTAAAGTAAACTATGTACAAACATATTTACAGACATATTTTTGTGAATTCGTGCCAAAGGATCATATCAGTTGTTTGAGACATATCACTAGTACCGTTGACCTTTAGATGACTTTAAGTTTTAAACTCGTTTACCTAGATTGTCGATATATTTGTCCACTTAAACTTTACCACGTTTCTCAACTGTTTCAAGATATGTTAAGGTATGATTTATGAAAATTGACTTATCTGCGGTTCCCACTTCTTGAATATACTCTCGTATCAAGATTCCCTAGATTTCATCTTACAGGTGAATATAGCGTAATATCTGTATCTGGGTTAATGCGAGGCCTTGAGAGCTCAGGTAGTACTACCGTACAGACAAAGAGATGAAGGCTCGACTTTAAGGTGTGTTGCATTTAAGGAATCTTTTCAGCACTGTAAATGATTAGATCTTTCGATACTTTTCAAGATTGCATGCATTTAGGGGTTTATAGCGAAAGTATTATAGAAGTTCTAGGTTATTGCTTCCGCAAAATCAGAAGAACTTGTATAATACCCCAGATATCAACTATCTATAAAGACCTCGTATCTCAGAATCAGGCAACCCATCAATCGAAATTTCGGAGTACTAAGTCCATATATCCAATATGTGTTAATCCATAAGATTAAGCAGTTGTAAAATTTAATTTATATCCCGGAACCAATCTACTGAACGTGTAAAGCCTATCGACACATCCACAGTAAGACTTGTTTATCATCTTTTAAACTTTACAATTCTTTAGCATACTGTGATAGTCCACTGATGTACTATCATTTCCTTTTTGACAACAAAATTCTTTTTGTCTTTTTTAATGTTTTTGAATTTTCAACTTTTTCATATGTTTTTAATTTTTCTAAAAATTTTCTTACTCCCCGTAAAATCAAAAACATATTTTTGGATTTTAGATTTAAAGAAATTCTTCTAAAAAATAACAAACCAATGAGGATCACGAGAACTCGTCGTCCGATCCTTTTTTCATCTATTGCATCATCACCTGTCAGCAGAACAAACCATTAAACTTTGTTAGCGTGAATTTATAAATGGTTTTGATTTAACAGTCAGTTTTCTGTTTAACAGTGTGGATTTTCCCAAATATCTCTTTTCAACCACTTTCTTTCAAAATGACAAAGATTTTGACATTCTAGATAAGTTAAACAACATGAAGCTCCGCTATCCATATTTAACTTTGACAAAGCGGATCTTTTGGAACTCCTGCACACAAAGCAACTATTTGACTATGGAAACCCAAACCTTTTTGGTTTTGGGTTTGACATGATAAGCATCATAATCATTTTCAAAATCATCATCATAATCAAAATCATCATCAAACATTTCGTCCGATGTCGATTCTGAAAACATTTTGACCTTTTCTTTCTTGGTCTGATTAATTACTGACTCGGTTGATTTAAAATTTTTAGTTTTATCAGCAACAGACTTTGATTTTTCTGATGATGAAAGCCTTTTCTTAGCAACCCGGGATTGTAGCTTGCTTCTCGCTTTCTTGATACAGAATCTAGAATCTTTGTTTTCTTTTGTTTTTGGAGTCTAACATTTTTCAAATGTTGAATTTTCAAACGTTGAACCAGTTTTAGGTTTCACTTCGCCTTTAGATTCATAGTTTCTATTTGACTCTGTGACAAATTTTACAATCTCTGGTTGTTTTTGCTTTTCATCTTTTGATTCGGTTTTTCTTCGTGGAAACACAGGCTTAAGATTCAGACACTTGCGAGCAATATGACCAACAGTATTGCATTTAAAGCAAGTCCGATTATCAGAAACATTTCCACTAGTGGGTTTTACTTCACTTGTGGACTTTGTTTTAGCCTTGTCCCGAAGTTCTTTTTCTTTCTTGAATTCATCATTCGATTTCTTACCGATCAAGCCTTCTTCTTGAACCGTATTCGTCCCACACACAAACTTCATGTGTTTACCTTTGTATTCATGAAGTGCTGACTTCTGGTTCCTTCTCGGTTCTTCTTCATTTTCCTCCAAACCCAATCCTGCTCTCCTGTTCTTAGGAAAATCACCACCAAACTTTCGATAATTGTTAGCATTCCTTTGGGTTTCGAGTAAAATCTTTTCTCATTTTTCTCAAGATCATCTGATGAAACTTCTACAAGTTTGAAAATTTTATCAACTTGATCCTCTTTCACGTTCCGAATCGGAAAACTATCATCGAAGTATAATCTATCAGATTCCTTAATCTTGTACATGACAACATTAGGATCATCACTTAGATCATGTTCTGATGAAGTATCGTCATCTTCAGATTGTGATTCCGAGTTTTTCGAACTTGATTTGGCGCTTTCAGAGCTGCCTTCATGAGAATCATTTCCCAACACATTTTTAACCACATTTTTTACCACCACTTCATTGTCATCATTTGATTTCGTAAAGTCTACGTCAATGTTCTCAGGCCAATTTATCTTTCATTTCTGATAAAAGTAATATATTAAATGCCTTTTCAATCTCATCATCTTTCTTGCAGGAGTGACTTGCAAGAAGTGGTGGAGGAACACTTCCGTATTCTTTACGCTTTGATTTATCAACATTTTCCTCCGACTTAATCGTAGGCAAAATGTGATCAATGACATAAGCGTTTGTAGTGTAACTTTTCAGCAATTGTCTTACCCTTTCTGTTTCTATCTTTATGTCATGAAGCTCACGCTTTGTTTCACCAATGGTATTAATGTACATGTTAATTGCTTTTTGTTTTTAAATTACTGTGGCATTTAACATCTTTACATTAGCACTGGGTTCAAGATTAGCTTTTTCGACATTTTTATATCTGCCTTTTATTTAGTCATTAGCTTCTTTCATGGTTCTGTAGTCATAACAAAAATTTTCGTTGTGTATAGTCATTTCTCTTACGACTTTGACCTTTTCAATACAAGATTCACTAGGATTTGCGCACTTTGTGCAAGGTTTTTCAACCTCCACAAATTTCACAACTTCCTTGTCGACATACTTACCTCAGCTTTTACCTTTTCCGCCTCTGATTTCAATGCTTCTTGTTTTTGCATCTCAAGGTAAGCTATTTCTTCTTCCTCAGCTCTCTGCATATATCCTTCCAGAATGGCATTTTCCAAAGCAGCATCAACATACGATGTCTCAGATTCATCCACTACCTCTGCCATCATAGCAACACCAGTTTTCTTTCCGATGTATCTGTTCCAGTCAAAACCATCTTCTTCATGAGTAACAACAAGAGCTTGTTTAGTTGTCTTTGCTGATTTATCTTCTACTTCGACTTGTGTTCTTTTCGGATATGGCTTATATTAAAGAGCTTTCTTGTAGTACTCATTGTTACTGCCAAAAGGATTTTGGTTTCCACTTGCTTCTTGATTGTTGCATTCACGTTTGAAGTGTCCCTTTTGTCGACACTTGAAGCATGTGACTTTTGACTTGTCAAACCCAAGCTTGTTGCTTGAATTGCCAATATCCCTTCCAGTGAGTGCCACAAACTTGGTAACTCTTCTGATGATAGATGCTAGACTCCATTTTATATCCATCAGCTCCAACTCTTCTTCGTCCACCTGATCGTAATCTTCAACGGTCATTTTCGGATTACCGATCTTTCCAGCAACAAGACTTTCATACGATTCTAGAACAGTAGCAACAAGTGCTATGTGCTGTTTGGCCACTTTTTCAAGGAATATATTTTTCAAATCGACTACTATGTTGCACTGGAAAACATTTGAATCAGAACTAGATTGGTTTGTCTGATGCGACTGATTGTTCTGATTTTGGAATGAAGAGTTTGAACTAGCACTTTTATATCCAGCATATGGAGAACTCTGATTTTGAGAAGAATTCATATTTGCACTAAATGATGTTTGAATTTTCGGACTTTGAATTGGAGTATCTTGAACACCTCCTTTGTAATAAACACCGACATCTTTAACAACATTAGCATTTTTTTGATTTTGCAATCTTCATCAACTCCATTTCATGACAATCTAATTTGTCGATGAAAGATGACAATTTGAAATGTCTCCAAGATGGACTGTTCTTTAGAATCATCAGGTACGTTGTCAATTCTCCTTCAGGAAGTGCATCGGCCAATTTCTCAATTTGCTCTTCATTAGATCTTTTGATATCATGTCTTCGCATTTGGACCATGAGGTGACAATATCTATCGATCATCTGCTTCATCGTCTCACCTTTGATCATTGTGAAAATCTCGAACTCTTTCTTAATCAAGGCCTTTTTGCTTTTGATCATTTCATCACTTCCTTTGAATTTGTCACAGAGAGAGTGCCACAATTCTTGCGAAGTATCATATTCTGGCAATAATATCAGGATATCTTCCTTCACTGATTGTTGTATCAAGCTGATCATTCTTTTCTCTGCAACATAATTTTCTTTGTCAACCGGTGAGAACTTGTTCAGCGGAAGATCTTGATCACGCTCATCTTTTGGCCACTTGTAACCATCTTCAATTGCAACCCAGCTGTTGAATTGATTTGCTTGTATCAAATTCACAAACTTTTTCTTCCATCCTTCGAACTCGTCTATACTCATTAGCTTTGGCGGTTTTGTCGTAGTACCCATTTCATTGTTGATATTCATCTGGTTCGCCGCAAGAGCATTAGTATTTGAAGAAGAAGCTACTTGTGAGACGAACACGTTATTGAAATCTTCCATTTATGACAATCTGAAGACTTGTCTGGAAATACGATAAAAAAACACTCGAAAACTGATTAGTAACAGACAATTTTAGTAAAATTTGACTTTTTAACCGACAATATTAACGTATCGGTTTGCTTAAAAACGTTTAAAATTTTTCGGAAAACTGTGTTTACCAGATTAGAGCTTTAAACTCGTCTCGTCGATACGAATCTAACGATATATAATGTCGGAGACGTTTTTCGGGATGAACTTGTATTAGCTTGTGAGACAGGTTCGAGCGAACTTGTGCTAACAAACAATCAGGTTTAATAAGTTTGGTCGAACTTAAGAAGAGTTTTCAAAAACTTAGCTAAGTTCGAGCGAACTTAGACTAATTTTCAACAAATTTTATAAAAGTTCGGGCGAACTTGATAAAATTAAAGATTTTTTAGCTGATTTCGAGCGAACTTGAGGTTAATTCCTTGAAAAACTATCAAGTTCGGGCGAACTTGATTAAAATTCAGAGAATTTTAGTCAAGTTCGGTCAAACTTGGTCTCGAGTTCGGACAAAATGATTTTACAATTCATGGTTTTTTGAACTTTTTGCTATCAATTCGGTTGAATTTGATGTCCAAACTCTCAGGGGATTATCACAACTGTATTTTACATGACATATTCAATTTTTAGCTTATTTTGTCCATGAAATCTTCAAATATGTGAAAATGTTAAGAAAAATGATAGAATGGAGATGAAATAGATAAATTCTTGTCTTGATTCCAGCAAATTTAGGTATCCAGGCTCTGATACCACTTGTAAGAACGTCAACGATTAGAACGGGAACCTAAATTTGTTATCTATTGTCCAATTAGGCGGAAACTAATGACAAGTTAACCAAATAACAAGAATTACTCATTTAAATGTTGTTTTCATTGATCTAAAGTTCAATGCATTCGAGAACCTGATCCGACAGAGCTTCACCGTCTCTGTGCCAAAATCTCTCCCAGTTACAAATAAAATCACCAAGGTACCTATTTATACTATCACAAGTTCGCTGGTAAGAGAAGGAGTTCGGCTGAACTTGACCTAGTCAAGTTCGGCCGAACTTGACATCCTCAATACCATGACCAGCGAACTTGGCCGAATTCTCACTTAAATACGCCTCGTTTCTAACAGATTAAGTCCTAATCGCTCAGACTCGATACATAATGACGTAGGCAACAGACATATGCACCAACAGACTCCCCCTTGGATGTTGCCGTAGCCACTGACTTTTAAAAACTTCTGAGTCTTCCGATCTTTATTTCTTGAATAAACTTTAACGTATTGATCTTTATATTCTCTTCCTTCTTCTTGAGCTTTGTCTTGATAAAACTTTAAATAATCATGCTCCCCCTTGCTTTAAGCTTTGCTCTCCCTAGCTTTAAGCTTTCCAGTGTCTTCAGATTTTGCTTTATCAACTCCCCCTCAATCTTTACTTCCTGTCTAAATACTTTCTGACATTCAAATAAACATTTCAGATTCAAAAGTCTGTTATAAAATCTCAAGATTTGAATCTTCCTTTTAATCTTTTCAAATCTTTTAGTTGTTTCAAGTTCAACTTAATGACCTTGAATACATTTTACGTTTAAATCCTTCAACTTTCACACTTTTATCATTTGATTTGTGAAAATCCACTTAGTTGATCAAGTCCAAGTTAATGACCTTGAATAACCAAATATATCAACTGAGTCCAAATTAATGACCTCAGTTTGAAAACCGTTGTGAACAATCTGATTTTAAAGTTTCAAATTAATGAATTTTTAAACATTCATCAGATTTTCTTACCAGACTTCGAAGATTTGTTCTCCATCATTGGCTTGTTTGAAACTAATGTAGAAACAAAATCATTTTGTATTTATACCATGACCAGTGAACTTGGCCTAATTCTCACTTAAATATGCCTCGTTTCTAACAGATTAAGTCCTAATCGCTCAGACTCGATACATAATGACGTGGGCAACAGACATATGCACCACCAAAGGAGAATCTGGGGATTATGGAGGACTATCATGATACTAGACCCGATGTGGCTAGTGAATTGTTCGAAGGGGGATGTGAAATGTCTATTCTTCAACAAGATCTGCTATGATAAGAGAGAAGAGACACAAGCGAAGCAATACCAGGGTGTTATTAACATTTGCTATGCACATGGTATTAATTCAGGGCATGTGTGGGAATCAAAATGGAGAGAGCTAGAACGTGAAGAGTTTTTGAAAGAAGAAAAGCGTTTGGAAGAAATCAGAGAGAAAGGTAAAGCAGCACGTCTAAGGAGATTTCAATTCATGATATAGGCGCCTCCAACTAATCAGACACCTATTCCATCACAAGAAAGACGTAAGAAGCCGTACAAGAATCTCTTCGGACGAGCTTGAAGATTTTGAAGACTGACCAAGACTACGACAACATCCAAGGGGGAGTTTGTTGATGCACGATGTCTATTGTCTGCGTCTTAGGTCTAGTTTAAATGTATAGTTCTAGAAGTGTCATTTGATTAAAGTGATGGTTGTATTGTATACACTTCGTACGAAGTACACAATTCGTACGAAGTGGCAACTTCGTACGAATTGGGTAGGCTTCGTAAGAATTGGTGGGTCTATATATATAGGTTGCTTGGGTCATTTCATGTAACAGTTTTTGCAAAGTTGACGGCGAAGCTTTGCCGGATTTCATCCAGATTGTAAATGTTTATCTTATCAATGAAATCAACTCTTAAACAGTAATACATGTGTAATTGTAACTAATTCATATAGATTCCGCATATATGGACTAGATATCAAATTAGGAACCTTTGCTAAGGAGGAACTCGGTCCTACAGAATTGATGATCGCGGTCATGATGTAGGATGGGATTTTCCAAGACTTATCATTGTTGATGGCGGGAAGGGTGATGGGCGAATTCGTGCCGGTAAAACCGGCGGTGGAACGTTGGTGGACAGTTTGATTGTTGGTCATTTGGTCAACAGATGGTGGACTTTGAGGACGGGTGGGTGGTGGGGAATTATGGGGTAATGAATTTGGTGTGGAGTCAAAGGCTGGTGATTTAGATTGAAGGGTAGAATCAGAAGGGGTGAAAGATGAAGATGAAGAAGTACTAACCTTTAAAGAAGAAGAAGATGAGAAGGAAGACTTGTCCGTTGGCGGCTTCGGTGGTGGTCCTTGCGAATGCGTATGGGGCATCCACTGAAAAACCGAAAATTAACAAGTAAGAAAACTCTAACAAATGACTCAACAAAATATTAAAAACACTAAAACTATTTAGACTCCTATAACTCAAACAAGACAAGTAGCACGTATGATGTCAAATAAGTCCAAACAAAGTAATCAACGCAATTGCCAAAGAGTCCCCGGCAGCAGCGCCAAAAACTTGATTTGCTAAAAGTAGTTTAATAAAAATAACTAAAATTAACCTAAATCTAGACTCAAAGTAATACTTTAGGCTCTCTAAAACTCGACTAAACTCCTAACCGTGAACCGATCGACTCTAGTAAAACTAAGTAAGTCTGGATATCAAACCCACGAGACTCAATTAAACTACGCTAATGACTCTATCTAGACTAAACTGACACATTCATGACTAATTGTTTATTTAATTGGGGGGGGGGTTTACTAAAATCGTAAAAGTGCAATTAAATTAAACTAATTAACTAGATTAACTAGACACGACTTTGGACGAAGGTTTTATTCAGTGGTGATGAAGACTACCTTGGTTGGAATCCCCCTTGCTATTGTAAAGCTTCCTTTTGGATAATTGATGTGATTTGGAACCGGGATCTTTTTATTCTAAACCCTAAGAGAAACCGAATAGGACCCCCAACCCTTCTCGGGAAGACACCTGTGGAACTCTATAAGGTTGTTAGTTGTTACGAGTACCGGTTAACTAGACTCCCCTTACGGTTATCTAATGTTCTAGAAAGAGCCTTAATATGATTAACTACCACTCGGTTGGAATTCTAAGGCAACTAAGGATCTTAATTTGGTTTAATAGACTAAATTGGGGCAAGGCAACTAAAACAGTTTGTTCTAAAAACCTAATCCTAGCGATTTACCCAATTAGACCTATTAACAACCTAGCACTTTTCAGCACTAAAGTTAGAAGAATATTAAAACCGAATTAACTGTTGATTACTGTTTCTATGTTTTATTGGCCAATTCACCACAAGATTACCCGAACTTGCTAAGACCCGAATATCAACACAAATTCATAATATGAAAGACATTCAACAGAATTTATGTGAAACAATAAAAAATAATTAATCAAGTAATAATACGCATATACACCAAATCAATGAACCAAAGTTGTTTACTTTACTAGAAAATCCAAAATCAAATATCCAATAAAAATCCAAACTTTAACAAGGGTTCATCTTTAACCTAGGTAGTTTAAGAAGTTTAGCCAAGAAACATTGCATCAAAGATCAAAAACAAAGGTTCCAAAGTAAACCGGGAAGATGAAACTAATTACATCTCTAAACTTCTAACTTCCAGATCCGTTCCAATGATTCCTAAGCTTCCTTGCCTTCAAAACCTTGCTGATTCAGCTCTTGAATGCAGCCTGATGTCCAAAATTTGTCCCTAGGGCTCAAGGGATGATAAAGATGTTTATATAGTTTTCCGAAGACCCAAAACCTTGCAGGTCACGATTCTCGCTGTAAATAAAGGCCTCTCACGCCACGTGAGAGAATAGAGGTCAGTTTTCGCGCCATGCGACCATGTGAGTTTCCGGAAAGCCTTTAACCACCTCTCGTACCACACGAAGGATACTCATTTGCCGGTCGCTCCCCACGAGAGGTTGTTAGACCCTATTTTTGTTTTCCGTTTCGTCCCTCTAGCTTCCAATTACGTTCCGGCCCTTGGTTTCCTCGTATTCTATCTCATTTTTCACACTTTTCAGCCATTTTCCCTCAACCAAGACCTGCAAAACATAACTGGATCAAAAGCAAGCACATTCTACTAAAAACTGACACTAATACTAACGAAAACCATACAAACTCTACATGGTAAATGTATGCATTTCGCAATACATCAAGGTGATTGTATGTTTATTGACTAGTACAAACGAATACCTGTGTAATTCTATGATGAAAGAGTAATGGAGTGTAGTAGTATGTATTAAATGCTTGGCTTGACTCATTATCCTTTGTTGTACAACTTTTTATTTATAGAAAGTCTTGGGCATGAATAAACATTTGTTTATTCATGCACTTGCCATGCGTAAGGTAGTTTTTTGACATATTCATTGAATCTTCTTAGAGTCAACCTTCATCTTCAAATATGGCAGGGCTTCGATTTGCAGACAAGTGGGTTTATCAAACACCTCATCAAAAAATCTGATGAACTTATCATCAGAAATTCTATTCTGATGATCAGACTTTACCAGAAACTGATGATATTCATCAGAAATAACATTAGATCCATCAGAAAGGCCTCGTCTGATAGTCTTTTCTTGTTCTTGATCAGTTTCAGACTAATGAGGAAGATGTGTTGTTCTTTTCTCTTGCCTGGTCTCGTTTCTTCTTGTTGTTTTGACCTTCATGACTTTATCTTCATCTATTGATCCGACTGATCACAATTTTCTTCAATACTTACATAAAAGTTTCCTAACAATTTCCTCCCAAGTATTGTAAAACAAATGATAACTCATAACAATAGAATATACTTCAAAAAGACTTCAAAAACAATAAACACCAAAAGTCAAACAATTTAACACAAACATTTTTTAAAATAAAATAGAACAGAGAAATTTTTTCAGGCAATCTTTAATCCACTCTTGTAGACATCTCCCTTCTTCAGTTGCTTCTTGTGTTCAAGGATATTGTGAGTGGCTTTGTACAAGTCTTTATACCATCCTCTAGCAGTTATTCATTCAGTGGTGATGAAGACTACCTAGGTTGGAATCCCCCTTGCTATTGTAAAGCTTCTGATAATTGATGTAATTTGGAACCAGGATCTTTTGATTCTAAACCCTAAGAGAAACTGAACAGGACCCCCAGCCCTTCTCTGGAAGACACCTATGGAACTCTAAGATTGTTACGGTACCGGTTAACTAGGCTCCCCTTACGGTTATCTAATGTTCTAGCGAGTGCCTTATGATTAACTACCTCTAGGTTGGAAATCTAAGGCAACTAATGATCTTGATTTGGTTTAATAGACTAAATTGTGGCAAGGCAACTAAAACGGTTTGTTCTAAAAACCTAATCCTAGCGATTTACCCAATTAGACCTATTAACAACCTAGCACTTCTCAGCACTAAAGTTAGCAAAATATTAAAACCGAATTAACTTTTGATTACTGTTTCTATGATTTATTGGCCAATTCACCACAAGATTACCGAACCCGCTAAGACCCGAATATCCACAAATTAATAATATGAAAGACATTCAACAAAGTTTATGTGAAACAATAAACAATCATTAATCAAGTAATAGTAAGCATATACACCAAATCATTGAACCAAAGTTGTTTACTTTACTAGAAAATCCAAAATCGACATCAATATCCAATAAAAATAAAAACATTAACAAGGGTTCATCTTTAACCTAGGTAGTTTAAGAAATTTAGCCAAGAAACATTGCATCAAAGATTAAAAGAAAAGTTCCAAAGTAAGAATTCATCATGACAAGAGAGGAATTAAGAAACAAGAAAAATCGGGAAGATGAAACCGATTAAATCTCTAAACTTCTAACTTCCAGCTCCTATCCACTGATTCCTAAGCTTCCTTGCCTTCAAAACCTTGCTAATTCAGCTCTCTAATGCACCCTTGATGTCTAAAATTCGTCCCTAGGGCTCATGGGATGATACAGATGTTTATATGGTTTTCCCAAGACCCAAAACCTTGCAGGTCACGATTCTCGCTGTAAATAAAGGCCTCTCACGCCACGTGAGCGAACAGAGGTCAGCTGCCGCGCCACGTGACCGTGTGAGTTTCCTGAAAGCCTTTAACCCCCTCTCTCACCCCACGAGAAGATACTCATTTGCCGGTCGCTCCCCACGAGAGGTTGTCAGACCCTGTTTTTGTTTTCAGTTTCGTCCCTCTAGCTTCCAATTACATTCCGGTCCTTGGTTTCCTCGTATTCTAAATCGTTTTTCACACTTTTCAGCCATTTCCATCAACCAAGACCTGTAAAACATAACCGGATCAAAAGCACGCGCATTCTACTAAAAACTGACACTAATACTAACGAAAGCCCTACAAACTCTACATTTTAAATGTATTTATTTCGCAATACATCAAGGTGGTTGTATGGTTATTTACTAGTACAAACGAATACTTGTGTAATTCTGTGATGAAAGGGTAATGGAGTTTAGTAGTATGTATTAAATGCTTGGCTTGAACTCGTTATCCTTTGTTGTATAACTTTTTATTTATAGAAAGTCTTGGGCATGAATAAACATTTGTTTATTCATGTACTTGCCATGCGTAAGGTAGCTTTTTGACATATTCTTTGATGCAAGTTTCCTAACAATTTCCCCCCAAGTATTGTAAGAAAAATGACAACTCATAACAATAGAACATACTTCAAAAACAATAAACACCAAAAGTCAATCAATTCAACACAAACATTATTTTTAATATAAAATAGAACAGAGAAATGTTTTCAGGCAATCTTTAATCCACTCTTGTAGACATCTCCCTTCTTCAATTGCTTCTTGTGTTCAATGATCTTGTGAGTGGCTTTGTACTAGTCTTTATACTATCCTCTCGCAGTTATCCATTCAGTGATGATGAAGACTACCTAGTTGGAATCCCCTTGCTATTCTAAAGCTTCCTATTGGATAATGGATGTGATTTGGAACTGGGATCTTTTTATTCTAAACCCTAAGAGAAACAGAACAAGACCCCCAACCCTTCTCGGGAAGACACCTGTGGAACTCTATAAGGTTGTTAGTTGTTACGAGTACCGGTTAACTAGGCTCCCTTTACGGTTATCTAATGTTCTAGAGAGTGCCTTAATATGATTAACTACCTCTCGGTTGGAAATCTAAGGCAACTAAGGATCTTGATTTGGTTTAATAGACTAAATTGTGGCAAGGCAACTAAAACGGTTTTTTCTAAAAACGTAATCCTAGCGATTTACCCAATTATACCTATTAACAACCTAGCACTTCTCAGCACTAAAGTTAGCAGAATATTAAAACCAAATTAACTTTTGATTACTGTTTCAATGGTTTATTGGCCAATTCACCACAAGATTACCGAACCCGCTAGGACCCGAATATCAACAGAGATTCAGAATCTGAAAGACATTCAACAGTATTTATGTGAAACAATAAACTATCATTAATCAAGTAATAATACGCATATACACCAAATCAATGAACCAAAGTTGTTCACTTTACTAGAAAATCCAAAATCAACATCAATATCTAATAAAAATCGAAACTTTAACAATGGTTCAAACCTAGGTAGTTTAAGAAGCTTTGCCAAGAAACATTGCATCAAAGATCAAAAGAAAAGTTCCAAAGTAAGAATTCATCATGACAAGAGAGGAAATTAAGAGAAAGGAAAAACCGGGAAGATAAAACCGATTAAATCTCTAAACTTCTAACTTGCAGCTCCTATCCAATGATTCCTAAGCTTCCTTGCCTTCAAAACCTTGCTAATTCAGTTGTTGAATGCAGCCTTGCTGTCTAAAATTCGTTGCTATGGCTCATGGGATGATATAGATGTTTATATAGTTTTCCGAACACCCAAAACCTTGCAGGTCACGATTCTCGCTGTAAATTTCGCAATACATCAAGGTGATTGTATGGTTATTGACTAGTACAAACGAATACTTGTGTAATTATGTGATGAAAGGGTAATGGAGTTTAGTAGTATGTATTAAATGCTTGGCTTGACTCATTATCCTTTGTTGTATTATGAAGCTGAATACGTCTCAGCATCCGGTTGTTGTTCCCAGATACTGTGAATACAACAACAGATGAGAGACTTCGGACTACAATTTCTTGACATGCCAATATACGTAGATAACAAGGCAGTTGTTGATATCACTAAAAACCCGGTTCAACACTCACGTACTAAACATATTGAAATTCGTCACCACTTTATCCGTGACTGTCACGAGAAAAAGTTGGTGCGAGTAGAAAAAATCCACATTGATGATGAAAAATCATATTTTTACACAAAAACTTTTGACAAAGCAAGATTTAAACATCTTTTAAGTTAAATGGTTGAAAAATCTAACATCAGGGATGGGATTGAGGTTGAATTCGAAGATGAGAAGGACACGACGTGATCCTCATCGGTGTGTCATGTTTTATGTAAATAGTTTTCCTTAAAAATACCAAAAATCCAAAAAAATGGTTTTTCATTTTAGGGGGAGAAAAAGTTGTGGAAAATACAAAAACATTAAAAATGCAAAAAATACAAAAACATGAAAAAGACAAAAAGAGTTAAGAGGAGATGATAGTACATCAGTGGACTATCCCAGTATGATAAAGAAATGTAACGTTTAAAAAAGGGGATTAACGGGTCTTACTAAGAATCGTTGTTACAAGAGCCTGGAACGAGACGGTTTCTAAATACCTTCTGGAGAACGGCTTCACCAGAGGAACAATAGAGAGTACCCTCATTATCGGAGAAATGGATGGGCATCTAATTATCATACACATGTATGTGGACGATATCAGCTTTGGATCGACAAATGAATCGCTGTGTAAAGACATTGAACAAGTCATGAAGAAAAAGTTCGAAATGAGTGCAATAGGGGAGATAAAGTTCTTTTTGGGGATTCAGGTTGATCAATTGCTTGATGGAATTGACCATCCATTATACGAAATATGTTCATGTCATATTGGAGAAATTCGATATGGTGGGAGCATTACCAGCATCTGCTCGATTAACTACAAATCACGGCATACATCCTGATCCTAACAGAGTAAAAGTCGACTAAACATTATATCGCTCCATGATCGGTTCATGGATGTATGTTACAGCTTCGAGGCCGGAAATCATGTATCCTACCTGCCTTTGCGCCCGATATAAGTCTAATCCTAGGGATTCGTACTTGCTAATCGTCAAGAGGATAATGTCCTATCTGAAGGGACGCCTAAGCACCGTCTTGTGGTATCCACGCGACGACAATTTCAATCTTGCGGGATACTCTGGTTCTGATATCAGTTGTTGTAGGCTTAACGCAAAATCTACAACGGCTGGTTGCTAGTTTTTTGGAACTCGTTTGGTAACGTGGCAGTGCAAGAAACAGACCGTGGTTTCTCTACTTGTGAAGCTGAATACGTCTCAGCATCCAGTTGTTGTTCCCAGATACTGTGGATACAATAACAGATGAGAGACTTCGGACTACAATTTCTTGACATGCCAATATACGTAGATAACAAAGCAGCTATTGATATTACTAAAAACCCGGTTCAACACTCACGTACTAAACATATTGAAATTCGTCAGCACTTTATCTGTGACTATCACGAGAAAAAGTTGGTGCGAGTAGAAAAAATCCACATTGATGACCAAAAATCAAATGTTTACACCAAAATATTTGATAAAGAAAGATTTAAACATCTTTAAAATTAAATGGTTTGAAAAATCTGACATCAGGGGATAGGATTGAGGTTGATTCGAAGATGGCAAGGACACGATGTGATCCTCATCGGCGTGTCATGTTTTATGTAAATAGTTTTCCTTAAAAATACCAAAAATCCAAAAATATGTTTTTGATTTAAGGTGGAGAAAAGGATGTGGAAAATACAAAAACATTAAAAATGCAAAAAATACAAAAACATGAAAAAGAAAAAAGAGTTTTGTGTAAAAAAGGAGATGATAGTACATCAGTGGACTATCCAAGTATGATAAAGAAATGTAACGTTTAAAAAAGGGGATTAAACGGGTCTTACTAAGAATCGTTGGTACAAGAGCCTGGAACGAGACGCTTTCTAAATACCTTCTGGAGAACGGCTTCACCAGAGGAACAGTAGAGAGTACCCTCGTTATTGGAGAAATGGATGGGCATCTAATTATCGTACACATCTATGTGGATGATATCATCTTTGGATCAACAAATGAATCGCTGTGTAAAGATGTTGAAGAAGTCATGAAGAAAAAGTTCGAAATGAGTGCAATAGGGGAGATAAAGTTCTTTCTGTGGATTCAGGTTGATCAATTGCTTGATGGAATTAACCATCCATTATACGAAATATGTTCATGTCATATTGGAGAAATTTGATATGGCGGGAGCATTACCAACATCTGCTCCATTAACTATAAATCACGGCATACATCCGATCCTAACGGAGTAAAAGTCGACTAAACATTATATCGCTCCATGATCGGTTCATGGATGTATGTTACAGCTTCGAGGCCGGAAATCATGTATCCTACCTGCCTTTGAGCCCGATATAAGTCTAATCCTAGGGATTCGCACTTGATAATCTCAAGAGGATAATGCCCTATCTGAAGGGACGCCCAAGCACCGGCTAGTGGTATCCACGCGACGACAACTTCAATCTTGCGGGATACTCTGGTTCTGATATCAGTTGCTGCAGGCTTAACGCAAAATCTACAACGGCTGGTTGCCAGTTTTTTGGAACTCGTTTGGTAACATGGTAGTGCAAGAAACAGAGTGTTTTCTCTACTTGTGAAGCTGAATACGTCTCAGCATCCAGTTGTTGTTCCCAGATATTGTGGATACAACAACAGATGAGAGACTTGGACTACAATATCTTGACATGCCAATATACGTAGATAACAAGGTAGCTATTTGTATCACTAAAACCCTGGTTCCACACTCACGTACTAAACATATTGAAATTCGTCATCACTTTATCCGTAACTGTCACGATAGAAAAATGGTGCGAGTAGAAAAAATTCACATTGATGACCAAAAAACAGATTTTTACACCAAACTTTTGATAAAGCAAGATTTAACATCTTTAAAATTAAATGGTTTGAAAAATCTGACATCAGGGGATGGGATTGAGGTTGAATTCGAAGATGACGAGGAGACGACGTGATCCTCATCGGTGTGTCATGTTTTATGTAAATAGTTTTCCTTAAAAATACAAAAAATCTAAAAATATGTTTTTCATTTTAGGGGGAGAAAAAGTTGTGGAAAATACAAAAACATTAAAAATGCAAAAAATACAAAAAAATGAAAAAGATAAAAAGAGGTTTGTGTAAAAGAGGAGATGATAGTACATCAGTGGACTATCATAGTATGCTAAAGAAATGTAACGTTTAAAAGGGTGATTAAACGGGTCTTACTAAGAATCGTTGGTACAAGAGCCTGGACCAAGACGCTTTCTAAATACCATTTGGAGAACGGCTTCACCAGAGGAACAGTAGATAGTACCCTCTTTATCATAGAAATGGATGGGCATCTAGTTATCGTACAAATCTATGTGGACGATATCATCTTTGTATCGACAAATGAATCGCTTGTGTAAAGTCGTTGAAGAAGTCATGAAGAAAAAGTTCGAAATGAGTGCAATAGGGGAGATAAAGTTCTTTCTGGGGATTCAGGTTGATCAATTGCCTGATGGAATTGAGCATCCATCATACGGAATATGTTCATGACGTATTGGAGAAATTCGATATGGCGGGAGCATTACCAGCATCTGCTCCATTAACTACAAATCACGGCATACATCCTAATCCTAACGGAGTAAAAGTCGACGAAACATTATATCGCTCCATGATCGGTTCATGGATGTATGTTACAGCTTCGAGGCCGGATATCATGTATCTTACCTGCTTTTGCGCCCGATATAAGTCTAATCCTAGGGATTCGCACTTGCTAATCGTCAAGAAGATAATGCCCTATCTGAAGGGACGCCCAAGCACCGGATTATGGTATCCACGCGATGAAAACTTCAATCTTGCGGGATAATGTGATTCTTATTTTGGTTGCTGCAGGCTTAACGCAAAATCTACAATGGCTGTTTGCCAGTTCTTCGGAACTCGTTCGGTAACGTGGCAGTGCAAGAAACAGACCGTGGTTTCTCTACATGTGAAGCTGAATACGTCTCAGCATCCAGCTGTTGTTCCCAGATATTGTGGATACAACAACAGATGAGAGACTTCGGACTACAATATCTTGACATGCCAATATACGTAGATAACAAGGGAGCTATTGATATCACTAAAAACCCGGTTCAACACTCACGTACTAAGCATATTGAAATTCGTCACCACTTTATCCGTGACTGTCACGATAAAAAAATGGTGCGAGTAGAAAAAATACACATTGATGACCAATAATCAGATTTTTACACCAAAACTTTTGATAAAGCAAGATTTAAACATCTTTAAAATTAAATGGTTTGAAAAATCTGACATCAGGGGATGGGATTGAGGTTGAATTCGAAGATGACGAGGACACGACGTGATCCTCGTCGGTGTGTCATGTTTTATGTAAATAGTTTTCCTTAAAAATACCAAAAATCCAAAAATATGTTTTTCATTTTAGGGGGAGAAGAAGTTGTGAAAAATACAAAAACATTAAAAATGCAAAAAATACAAAAACATGAAAAAGATAAAAAAAAAAGTTTTGTGTAAAAGATGAGATGATAGTACATCGATGGACTATCCTAGTATGCTAAAGAAATGTAACATTTAAAAAGGGTGATTAAATGGGTCTTACTAAGAATCGTTGGTACAAGAACCTGGACCGAGACGCTTTTTAAATACCATTTTGAAACGGCTTCACCAGAGGAACAGTAGACAGTACACTCTTTATCAGAGAAATGGATGGCCATCTAGTTATCGTACAAATCTATGTGGACGATATCATCTTTGGATCGACCAATGAATCGCTGTGTAAAGTCGTTGAAGAAGTCATGAAGAAAAAGTTCGAAATGAGTGCAATAGGGAGATAAAGTTCTTTCATGGGGATTCAGGTTGATCAATTGCCTGATGGAATTGACCATCCATCATAGGGAATATGTTCATGACGTATTGGAGAAATTCGATATGGCGGGAGCATTACCAGCATCTGTTCCATTAACTACAAATCACGGCATACATTCTGATCCTAACGGAGTAAAAGTCGATGAAACATTATATCGCTCCATGATTGGTTCATGGATGTATGTTACAGCTTCGAGGCCGGATATCATGTATCTTACCTGCCTTTGCGCCCGATATAAGTCTAATCCTAGGGATTCACACTTGCTAATCGTCAAGTCGATAAGGCCCTATCTGAAGGGACGCCTAAGCACCGGATTGTGGTATCCACGCGATGAAACTTCTATCTTGCGGGATACTCTGATTCTTATTTCGGTTGCTGCAGGCATAACGCAAAATCTACAACGGCTGGTTGCGAGTTCTTCAGAACTCGTTCGGTAACGTGGCAGTGTAAGAAATAGACCGTGGTTTCTCTACTTGTGAAGTTGAATACGTCTCAGCATCCAGCTGTTGTTCCCAGATATTGTGGATACAACAACATATGAGAGACTTCGGACTACAATATCTTGACATGCCAATATACGTAGATAACAAGGGAGCTATTGATATCACTAAAAACCCGGTTCAACACTCACGTACTAAACATATTGAAATTTGTCACCACTTTATCTATGACTGTCACGATAAAAAAATGGTGCGAGTAGAAAAAATCCACACTAATGACCAAAAATCAGATTTTTACACCAAAACTTTTGATAAAGCAAGATTTAAACATCTTTAAAATTAAATGGTTTGAAAAATCTGGCATCAGGGGATGGGATTGAGGTTGAATTCGAAGATGACGAGGACACGACGTGATCCTCGTCGGTGTGTCATGTTTTATGTAAATAGTTTTCCTTAAAAATACCAAAAATCCAAAAATATGTTTTTGATTTTAGGGGGAGAAAAAGTTGTGAAAAATACAAAAACATTAAAAATGCAAAAAATACAAAAACATGAAAAAGATAAAAAGAGTTTTGTGTAAAAGAGGTGATGATAGTACATAAGTGGACTATCACAGTATGCTAAAGAAATGAAACGTTTAAAAAAGGTGATTAAACGGGTCTTACTAAGAATCGTTGGAACAAGAGCCTCGACCGAGACTCTTTCTAAATACCATTTGGAGAACGGCTTCACCAGAGGAATAGTAGAGAGTACCCTCTTTATCAGAGAAATGGATGGGCATCTAATTATCATACAAATCTATGTGGACGATACATCATCTTTGGATCGACAAACGAATCACTGTGTAAAGACGTTGAAGATGTCATGAAGAAAAAGTTCGAAATGAGTGCAATAGGGAGATAAAGTTCTTTCTGGGGATTCAGGATGATCAATTACTTGATGGAATTGACCATCCATCATACGAAATATGTTCATGGCGTATTGGAGAAATTCGATATGGCGGGAGCATTACCAGCATCTGCTCCGTTAACGACAAATCATGGCATACATCCTGATCCTAACGGATTAAAAGTCGACAAAACATTATATCGCTCCATGATCGGTTCATGGATGTATGTTACAGCTTCGAGGCCGGATATCATGTATCCTACCTGCCTTTGTGCCCGATATAAGTCTAATCCAAGGGATTCACACTTACTAATCGTCAAGAGGATAATGCCTATCTGAAGGGACGCCCAAGCACCGGATTGAGGTATCCACGCGACGAAAACTTCAATCTTGCGGGATACTTTGATCCTTATTTTGGTTGCTACAGGCTTAACGCAAAATCTACAACGGCTGTTTGCCAGTTCTTCGGAACTCGTTCGGTAACGTGGCAGTGCAAGAAACGGATCGTGGTTTCTCTAGTTGTGAAGCTGAATACGTCTCAGCATCCAGTTGTTGTTCCCAAATATTGTGGATACAACAATAGATGAGAGACTTCGGACTACAATATCTTGACATGCCAATATACGTAGATAACAAGGCAGCTATTGATATCACTAAAAACCCGGTTCAACACTCATGTACTAAACATATTGAAATCCGTCCCCACTTTATCCGTGACTGTCACGATAAAAAAATGGTGCGAGTAGAAAAAATCTACATTGATGACCAAAAATCAGATTTTTACACCAAAACATTTGATAAAGAAAGATTTAAACATCTTTAAAATTAAATGGTTTGAAAAATCTGACATCAGGGGATAGGATTGAGGTTGAATTCGAAGATGGAAAGGACACGACGTGATCCTCATCGGCGTGTCATGTTTTATGTAAATAGTTTTCCTAAAAATACCAAAAATCCAAAAATATGTTTTTGATTTAAGGGGGAGAAAAGGTTGTGGAAAATACAAAAACAATTAAAATGCAAAAAATACAAAAACATGAAAAAGACAAAAAGAGTTTTGCATAAAAGAGGAGATGATAGTACATAAGTGGACTATCCCAGTATGCTAAATAAATGTAACCTTTAAAAAAGGTGATTAAACGGGTCTTACTAAGAATCGCTGGCACAAGAGCCTGACCGAGACTCTTTCTAAATACCATTTGGAGAACGGCTTCACCAGAGGAACAGTAGAGAGTACCCTCTTTATCTGAGAAATGGATGGGCATCTAATTATCCTATAAATCTATGTGGACGATATCATCTTTGGATCGACAAATGAATCTCTGTGTAAAGATGTTGAAGAAGTCATGAAGAAAAAGTTCGAAATGAGTGCAATATAGGAGATAAAGTTCTTTCTCGGGATTCCGGATGATCAATTGCTTGATGGAATTGACCATCCATCTTACAAAATATGTTCATGACGCATTTGACAAATTCGATATGGCGGGAGCATTATCAGCATCTGCTCCATTAACTACAAATCACGGCATACATCCTGATCCTAACGAAGTAAAAGTCGACGAATCATTATATCTCTCCATGATCGGTTCATGGATGTATGTTACAGCTTCAAGGCCGGATATCATGTATCCTACCTGCCTTTGCGCCTGATATAAGTCTAATCCTAGGGATTCGCACTTGCTAATCGTCAAGAGGATAATGCCTTATCTGAAGGGACGCCCAAGCACCGGATTGTGTTATCCACGCGACGAAAACTTCAATCTTGCGGGATACTCTGATTCTTATTTCGGTTGCTGCAGGCTTAACGCAAAATCTACAACGGCTGGTTGCCAGTTCTTCGGAACTTGTTCGGTAATGTGGTAGTGCAAGAAACAGACCGTGGTTTCTCTACTTGTCAAGCTGAATACGCCTCAGCATCCAGCTGTTGTTCCCAGATATTGTGGATACAACAACAGATGAGAGACTTCGGACTACAATATCTTTACATGCCAATATACGTAGATAATAAGGCAGCAATTGATATCACTAAAAACCCGGTTCAACACTCACGTACTAAACATATTGAAATTCGTCACCACTTTATCCTGGCTGTTACGATAAAAAAATGTGCGAGTAAAAAAAATCCACATTAATGACCAAAAATCTGATTTTTACACCAAAACTTTTGATAAAGCAAGATTTAAACATCTTTAAAATTATATGGTTTGAAAAATCTGACATTAGGGGATGGATTGAGGTTGAATTCGAAGATGACGAGGAGACGACGTGATCCTCATGGGTGTGTCATGTTTTATGTAAACAGTTTTCCTTCAAAATACCAAAAATCCAAAAATATGTTTTTCATTTTAGGGAGAGAAAAAGTTGTGGAAAATACAAAAACATTAAAAATGCAAAAAATACAAAAACATGAAAAAGATAAAAAGAGTTTTGTGTAAAAGAGGAGATACTAGTACATCAGTGGACTATCCTAGTATGCTAAAGACATGTAACGTTTAAAAAGGGTGATTAAACGGGTCTTACTAAGAATCGCTGGTACAAGAGCCTGGACCGAGAGCTTTCTAAATACCATTTGGATAACGGCTTCACCAGAGGAACAGTAGACAGTACCCTCTTTATCGGAGAAATGGATGGGCATCTAGTTATCGTACAAATCTATGTGGATGATATCATCTTTGGATCGGCAAATTGATCGCTGTGTAAAGACGTTGAAGAAGTCATGAAGAAAAAGTTCGAAATGAGTGCAATAGGGGAGATAAATTTCTTTCTGGGGATTCAGGATGATCAATTGCTTGATGGAATTGACCATCCATCATACGAAATATGTTCATGACGTATTTGAGAAATTTGATATGGCGGGAGCATTACCAGCATCTGCTCCATTAACTACAAATCACGGCATACATCCAGATCCTAATGGAAAAAAAGTCGACGAAACATTATATCGCTCCATGATCGGTTCATGGATGTATGTTACAACTTCAAGGCCGGATATCATGTATCCTACCTGCCTTTGAGCCCGATATAAGTCTAATCCTAGGGATTCGCACTTGCTAATCGTCAAATGGATAATGCCCTATCTGAAGGACGCCCAAGCACCGGATTGTGGTATCCACGCGACGAAAACTTCAATCTTGCGGGATACTCTAATTCTTATTTCGGTTGCTACAGGTCTAACACAAAATCTACAACGGCTGTTTGCCAGTTCTTCGGAACTAGTTCGGTAACGTGGCAGTGCAAGAAACAGACCATGGTTTCTCTATTTGTGAAGCTTAATACGTCTCAGCATCCAGCTGTTGTTCCCAGATATTGTGGATACAACAACAGATGAGAGACTTCGGATTACAATATCTTGACATGCCAATATACGTATATAACAAGGCAGCTATTGATATCACTAAAAACCCGGTTCAACACTCACGTACTAAACATATTGAAATTCGTCACCACTTTATCCGTGACTGTCACGATAAAAAAATGGTGCGAGTAGAAAAATCCACATTGATGACCAAAAATCAGATTTTTAACCAAAACTTTTGATAAAGAAAGATTTAAACATTTTTTAAATTAAATGGTTTGAAAAATCTGACATCAGGGGATGGGATTGAGGTTGAATTCGAAGATGACGAGGACACGACGTGATCCTCATCGGCGTGTCATTTTTATGTAAATAGTTTTCCTTAAAATACCAAAAATCCAAAAATATGTTTTTGATTTTAGGGGGAGAAAAGGTTGTGGAAAATACAGAAACATTAAAAATGCAAAAAAATACAAAAACATGAAAAAGAAACAAAGAGTTTTGCGTAAAAGAGGAGATGATAGTACATAAGTAGACTATCCCAGTATGCTAAAGAAATGTAATGTTTAAAAAAGGTGATTAAACGGGTCTTACTAAGAATCGTTGGCACAAGAGCCTGGACCGAGACTCTTTCTAAATACCATTTGGAGAACGGCTTCACCAGAGGAACAGTAGAGAGTACCCTCTTTATCGGAGAAATGGATGGGCATCTAATTATTGTAAAATCTATGTGGACGATATCATCTTTGGATCGACAAATGAATCGCTGTGTAAAGACGTTGAAGAAGTCATGAAGAAAAAGTTTGAAATGAGTGCAATACGGGAGATAAAGTTCTTTCTAGGGATTCAGGATGATCAACTGCTTGATGGAATTGACCATCCATCATACGAAATATGTTAATGACATATTTGACAAATTCGATATGGCGGGAGCATTACCAGCATCTGCTCCATTAACTATAAATCACGGCATACATCCTGATCCTAACGGAGTAAAAGTCGAAGAAACATTATATCGCTCCATGATGGTTCATGGATGTATGTTACAGCTTCAAGGCCGGAAATCATGTATCCTACCTGCCTTTGCGCCTGATATAAGTCTAATCCTAGGGATTCGCCTTGCGAATCGTCAAGAGGATAATGCCCTATCTGAAGGGACGCCCAAGCACCAGATTGTGTTATCTAGGGGTGTGAATTTCTGACACGACCCGGAAACCCGACACGAACCTAACACGAAATTTGCGGGTTTAGGTTTCGTCTAAACGGGTTCGGGTCAGTTTCGGGTTGAACACGCGAACCCGTTTAGGTTTACGGGTCAGGTTCGGGTCAACCTGGTCGGGTTGGCGGGTTGACCCGTTTAACACATTTATACTACATTATATTTTTTTACAATATATTTTATCTCATAAATTAAATGGGGCGTGTATTTTATGCCATGATTATAACTTAAAAGGAGAAATTAACATAGCTTTTATAATTTAAATATGATATTATTATATACATTTTTTATTTTTAGGTAATTTTTAATTTTAATATATTAGTTTTAGAAAAAAAAATAAAAAATTCTTGTTAAACGAGTCGTGTTCGGGTCAACCCACAAAACTTCGGGTCGTGTTCGGGTTCATATATATGATATGATTTTGGGTCCGGGTCGGGTTCGGGTTCGTGTAAAATTTTCGGGTTCGGGTCGGGTTGAACCCACCAACCCACGAACACGACCCGTTTAGCACCCCTAGTGTTATCCACGGACGAAAACTTCAATCTTACGGAATACTCTGATTCTTATTTCGGTTCCTGCAGGCTTAACGCAGAATCTACAACGGCTGGTTGCCAGTTCTTCGGAACTCGTTCGGTAACGTGGCAGTGCAATAAACAGACCGTGGTTTCTCTACTTGTGAAGTTGAATACGTCTCAGCATCCAGCTGTTGTTCCCAGATATTGTGGATACAACAACAGATGAGAGACTTCGGACTAAAATATCTAGACATGCAAATATACGTAGATAACAAGACAGCTATTGATATCACTAAAAACCCGGTTCAACACTCACGTACTAAACATATTGAAATTCGTCACCACTTTATCCGTGACTTTCACCATAGAAAAATGCTGCGAGTAGAAAAATCCACATTGATGACCAAAAATTAGATTTTTACACCAAAACTTTTGATAAAGCAAGATTTAAACATCTTTAAAATTAAATGGTTTGAAAATCTGACATTAGAGGATGGAATGAGGTTGAATTCGAAGATGACGAGAACACGACGTGATCCTCATCGGTGTGTCATGTTTTATGTAAATAGTTTTCCTTAAAAATACCAAAAATCTAAAAATATGTTTTGGATTTTAGGGGAGAAAAGGTTGTGGAAAATACAAAAACATTAAAAATGCAAAAAATACAAAAACATGAAAAAGACAAAAAGAGTTTTGTGTAAAAGAGGAGATGATAGTACATAAGTGAACTATCCCAGTATGCTAAAGAAATGTAACGTTTAAAAAAGGTGATTAAACGGGTCTTACTAAGAATCGCTGGCACAAGAGCCTGGACCGAGACTCTTTCTAAATACCATTTGGAGAACGGCTTCACTAGAGGAACAGTAGAGAGTACCCTCTTTATCGGAGAAATGGATTGGCATCTAATTATCTTACAAATCTATGTGGACGATATCATCTTTGGATCGACAAATTAATCACTGTGTAAAGACGTTGAAGAAGTCAGGAAGAAAAGTTCGAAATGAGTGCAATAGGGGAGATAAAGTTCTTTCTGGGGATTCAGATGATCAATTGCTTGATGGAATGGACCATCCATCATACGAAATATGTTCATAACGTATTTGACGAATTCGATATGGCGGGAGCATTACCAGCATCAGCTCTATTCGCTATAAATCACGGCATACATCCTGATCCTAACGGAGTAAAAGTCAACGACACATTATATCGCTCCATGATCGGTTCATTGATGTATCTTACAGCTTCGAGGCAGGATGTCATGTATCCGACCTGCCTTTACGCCCGATATAAGTCTAATCCTAGGGATTCGCAGTTGCGAATCGTTAAGAGGATAATGCCCTATCTGAAGGGACGCCCAAGCACCGGCTTGTCTTATCCACACGACGACAACTTCAATCTTGCGGGATACTCTGATTCTGATTTTGGTTGCTGAAGGCTTAACGCAAAATCTACAACGGCTGGTTGCCAATTTTTTGGAACTCGTTTGGTAACGTGGCAGTGCAAGAAACTGACTGTGGTTTCTCTACTTGTGAACCTGAATACGTCTCAAACATCCAGTTGTTGTTCCCAGATACTGTGGATACAATAACAGATGAGAGACTTCGGACTACAATTTCTTGACATGCCAATATATGTAGATAACAAGGCAGCTATTGATATCACTAAAAACCCAATTCAACACTCACGTACTAAACATATTGAAATTCGTCACCACATTATCCTTGACTGTCACAAGAAAACAGTTTGTGCAAGTAGAAAATTCCACATTGATGATGAAAAATCATATTTTTACACCAAAACTTTTGATAAAAAAATATTAAACATCTTTTAAACTTAAATGGTTTGAAAAATATGACATCAGGGGATGGGATTGAGGTTGAATTCGAAGATGACGAGGACACGACATGATCCTCATCGGTGTGTCGTGTTTTATGTAAATAGTTTTCCTTAATAATACCAAAAATCCAAAAATACGTTTTTGATTTTAGGGGGAGAAAAAGTTGTGGAAAATACAAATACATTAAAAATGCAAAAAATACAAAAACATGAAAAAGTTAAAAAGAGTTTTGTGTAAAAGAGGAGATGATAGTACATAAGTGGACTATCCGAGTATGCTGAAGAAATGTAACGTTTAAAAAGGATGATTAAACGGGTCTTACTAAGACAGTACCCTCTTTATCGGAGAAATGGATGGGCATCTAGTTATCGTACAAATCTATGTGGACGATATCATCTTTGATCGACAAATTAATCGCTGTGTAAAGACGTTGAAGAAGTCATGAAGAAAAAGTTCGAAATGAGTGCAATAGGGGAGATAGAGTTCTTTCCGGGGCTTCAGGTTGATCAATTGCCTGATGTAATTGAACATCCATCAGATTAAATATGTTCATGGCGTATTGGAGAAATTCGATATGGCGGGAGCATTACCAGCATCAGCTCCATTAGTTACAACTCACGACATACATCCTGATCCTAACGGAGTAAAAGTCGACAACACATTATATAGCTCCATGATCAGTTCATTGATGTATCTTACAGCTTCGAGGCCGGATGTCATGTATCCTACCTGCCTTTGCGCCCGATATAAGTCTAATCCTAGGGATTCGCACTTGCGAATCGTCAAGAGGATAATGCCCTATCTGAAGGGACGCCGAAGAACCGGCTTGTGGTACCCACGCGACGACAACTTCAATCTGGCGGGATACTCTGATTCGGATTTCGGTTGCTGCAGACTTAACACAAAATCTACAATGGCTGATTGCCAGTTTTTTGGAACTCGTTTGATAACGTGGCAGTGCAAGAAACAGATCATGGTTTCTCTACTTGTGAAGCTGAATACGTCTCAGCATCCAGTTGTTGTTCCCAGATAGTGGGGATACAACAACAGATGAGAGACTTCGGACTACAATATCTTGACATGCCAATATACGTAGATAACAAGGCAGTTATTGATATCACTAAAAACTTGGTTCAACACTCACGTACTAAACATATTGAAATTTGTCACCACTTTATCCGTGACTGTCATGAGAAAAAATTGGTGTGAGTAGAAAAATTCCACATTGATGATGAAAAATCATATTTTTACACCAAAACTTTTGATAAAGCTAGACTTAAACATCTTTTAAAATTAAATGGTTTGAAAAATATGACATCAGGGGATGGGATTGAGGTTGAATTCAAAGATGACGAGGACACGACGTGATCCTCATCGGTGTGTCATGTTACGTAAATAGTTTTCCTTAAAATACCAAAAATCCAAAAATGTGTTTTTGATTTTCAGAGGAAAAAAAGCTGTGGAATATACAAAAAAAACATTAAAAAATACAAAAACATGAGAAAGATAAAAAGAGTTTTGTGTAAAACAGGAGATGATAGTACATAAGTGGACTATCCCAGTATGCAAAAGAAATGTAATGTTTAAAAAAGGTGATTAACGGGTCTTACTAAGAATCGTTGGTACAAGACCCTGGTACGAGACGCTTCATAAATACCTTCTGGAAAACGGCTTCACCAGAGGAACAGTGGAGAGTACCCTCTTTATCAAAGAAATGGATGGGCATATAATTATCGTACAAATCTATGTGGATGATATCATCTTTGGATCGACAAATGAATCGCTGTGTAAAGACGTTGAAGAAGTCATGAAGAAAAGTTCGAAATGAGTGCAATAGAATTCAGGTTGATCAATTGCTTGATGGAATTAACCATCCATCATACGAAATACGTTCATGACGTATTGGAGAAATTCGATATGGCGGGTGCATTACCAGCATCTGCTGCATTAACTACAAATCACGGCATACATCCTGATCCTAACGGAGTAAAAGTCGACGAAACATTTTATCGCTCCATGATCGTTTCATGGATGTATGTTACAGCTTCGAGGCCGGATATCATGTATCCTACCTGCCTTTGCGCCCGATATAAATCTAATCCTAGGGATTCACACTTGCTAATGGTCAAGAGGATAATGCCCTATCTAAAGGGACGCCCAAGCACCGGCTTGTGGAATCCACGCGACGACAACTTCAATCTTGCGGGATACTCTGATTCTGATTTCGGTTGCTGCAGGCTTAACGCAAAATCTACAACGGCTGGTTGCCAGTTCTTCAGAACTCGTTCGGTAACGTGGCAGTGCAAGAAACAGATCGTGGTTACTCTACTTGTGAAGCTGAATACGTCTCATCATCCAGTTGTTCCTAGATATTGTGGATACAACAACAGATGAGAGACTTCGGACTATAATATCTTGACATGCCAATATACGTAGATAACAAGGTAGCTATTGATATTACTAAAAACCCGGTTCATCACTCACGTTCTAAACATAATGAAATTCATCACCACTTTATCCGTGACTGTCACGAGAAAAATTGGTGCGAGTAGAAAAAATCCACATTGACGACCAAAAATCAGATTTTTACACCAAAACTTTTGATAAAGCAAGATTTAAACATCTTTTAAAATTAAATGGTTTGAAAAATCTGACATCAGGGGATGGGATTGAGGTTGAATTCGAAGATGACAAGGACCCGACTAGGGATGGCAATGGGTCGGGTTTGGGACGGGTTTAGGTAATCCCAAACCCAACCTGGTTAGATAAGTTTGTCCCAAACCCGTCCCAAAACCCGTCGGGTTTTATATAACGGGTATCGGGTATACCCGCGGGTTTTTGGTAAACCCATTAATATAAAAAAATTACCCGTTGGGTATACCTGACCAAAAACCCATCGAGTATTTATCAGGTAACTACTAATCAGTTATATTAAATATTATCACTATTAAAACGTATGAAATAATTGCATGTATACGAAATAAAATACCCATATGCATAAAAAAAACTGTGTATCAAATATATACATATTTGAAAATATAAAAGAAATTATGTCGGGTATACAATCGGATAAACGGGTACACTTTATCAGGTAATCGGGTCTGGTAAACGGTATATCACCAAATACCCAAATACGTCCCAAACCTGCGAAAAAAATAAAATCTAATACCAAACCTGTCCAAACCCAATTATCCGACCCCAAACCCTCCCAAATGAATCGGGTTGGTTCGGGTTTGATTGCCATCCCTAGACACGACGTGATCCTCATCAGTGTGTCATGTTTTATGTAAATAGTTTTCCTTAAAAATACCAAAAATCCAAAAATATGTTTTTTATTTTAGGGGAGAAAAAGTTGTGGAAAATACAAAAACATTAAAAATGAAAAAAATAAAAAAACATGAAAAGATAAAAAGAGTTTTGTGTAAAAGAGGAGATTATAGTACATCAGTGGACTATTTATTATGCTAAAGAAATGTAACGTTTAGAAAGGTGATTAAACAGGTCTTACTAAGAATCGTGGTAAAAGAGCCTGGACCGAGATGCTTTCGAAATACCATTTGGAGAACGGTCCAAAGGAATAGTAGATATACCCTCTTTATCGGAGAAATGGATGGGCATCTAGTTATCGTACAAATCTATGTGGACGATATCATCTTTGTCTGATGGAATTGAACATGGAGAAATTCGATATGGCGGGAGCATTACCAGCATCAGCTCCATTAGCTACAAATCACGGCATACATCCTGATCCTAACGGAGTAAAAGTCGACGACACATTATATCGCTCCATGATCGGTTCATTGATGTATCTTACAGCTTCGAGGCCGGATGTCATGTATCCTCCCAGCCTTTGCGCCCGATATAAGTCTAATCCTAGGGATTCGCACTTGCTAATCAGTCAAGAGGATAATGCCCTATCTGAAGGGACGCCCAAGCACCGGCTTAACCCAAAATCTACAACGGCTGGTTGCCAGTTTTTGGAAACTCGTTTGTAACGTGCCGTGCAAGAAACAGACCGTGGTTTCTCTACTTGTGAAGCTGAATACATCTCAGCATCCAGTTGTTGTTCCCAGATACTGTGGAACATCAACAGATGAGAGACTTTCGACTACAATTTCTTGATATGCCAATATACGTAGATAACAAGGTAGATATTGATATCCCTAAAAACCTGGTTCAACACTCACGTACTAAACATATTGAAATTCGTCACCACTTTATCCGTCACTGTCACAAGAAAAAGTTGGTGCGAGTAGAAAAAATCCACGTTGATCACCAAAAATCAGATTTTTACACCAAAACTTTTGATAAAGCAAGATTTAAACATCTTTTAAAATTAAACGGGTTGAAAAATCTGACATGAGGGGATGGGATTGAGGTTGAATTCGAAGATGACGAGGACACGACGTGATCCTCATCGGTGTGTCATGTTTTATGTAAATGTTTTCCTTAAAAATACCAAAAATCCAAAAATATATTTTTGATTTTGGGGGAAAAATTTTGTGGAAAATACAAAAACATTAAAAAGTCAAAAAATAAAAAAACATGAAAAAGACAAAAAGAGTTTTGTGTAAAAGAGGAGATGATAGTACATCAGTGGACTATCTATGCTAAAGAAATGTAACTTTTAAAAAGGGTGATTAAACAGGTCTTACTAAGAATCGTTGGTACAAGAGCCTGGACCGAGACGCTTTCTAAATACCTTCTGGAGAACGGCTTCATGTGACAACTGTGAAAAATCCCGGTAAACTTTGATTGGTACAAGTCCGTGGTAACCGGACGTGACATGTATATCATGATATTTGTGGTGATTATGTGTAATGATACGAATTCTGGAACATGTGACACCGACTATAATGGGAGTATATGCACATTAATTACCAAAAACATTATGTTGACGTTATGCGTCACCTATATGGCAAGATAAAGTCGTGATTGGATTGACGACTCTAGGAATATGTATTAGTAAACATGCATGACTTGTGTGCTATGCTAAACGATATATGTTATGCCTCGGAGGAATCCGAGAGCACGTCATGGTTAACATGACACTATTAAGGACCAACGAGGTGAGGTTGGTGTCCTTAGCCTTTAACAACGTGTTAAACGGGACTTGACGTCTAACAACGCATTAAACATTTGACGATGATTATTAGGCCAACGGTAGGGCTATTTAAGATTCTGAGTTCACGAAACATCTTAGTTACGAGCGATAGACTATGACCTAAGGATTGTAGACAATCGGAGAATGGGCACGTAAAACGAGGAATTTCCCAGTGAGAGAAACACCTTTGTTTAAAAGCAATGAAAGACAACCAAACATGCAAGGAACAGTCAATCAAGCCTAAAAACACTTAAACGGCCCTAATACAAGGCCATTATGATTAAAACATAACTGGGTTCGGATTTCGAGACGGTTATGCATAATTTTTAAAACCGAGTCTTTTGACACTAAGAACGTGAGAAACGGAGTCCATTTCGCAAATCGGGTATGCGTCTGAGACTCGAAAATGAACCTAAACGTGCCACCAAAGATAAACATCATCTTTTAACACGAAAAGACGAAGCACGACAAAGCGAGGGTGGGGTAGGGGCACCCCACCTTATTATATAAAAGTTTTTTTCTTTATTTTTTTCATTTTTCTTCATTTTGTTTTCAACCAAAACCTGCATTCATGCTCAAGAACACAGCTGAGTATCATCCTAATTCCGCAAATTTGAAGGTAATTTTCAAGATTTATAAGGTTTTGATTAAGATTTCTTGAATAAACATGATTTAGACCAAGAAAACCCTTTTTAATCCATGTTTATGGATGAGTTAACAAGGGTTCTTGGCTGAATAAGAACACCTTGTGAATTTCCTGGTGTTCTATGGCAGCCATGATCACAAATCTTTGGGTTTTGATACCCTATTCAACACCTATTCGACCAAAATCGCGTAACTATTCGATTAACCGAAAAACTATGAAACAAGGCTTGATTGACATGGGTTATGGCATGTTTGGATTTTTCTTGGTATATAGGTACTGAATAGGGCTCACACCCACTTCTGGACTCAAAAAAAACGCTTGGAATCGAAGGAATCACTAGGTATATCACCCGAAACTCGAATCTAGTGTAGGCAGAATATTGTTTAGACCATCACTTGGTCCGTGGGTATTGGATTGATCTGAAATATGGTTTGGTGATGTAGGGTATTGACAGAAAGGTCCACATAAAATTTTAGAATTTTTGGAATTTTCTACAATTTTTGGTGAATTTTTGACTATTTTACCAAAAAAAATTCGGAAAAAAATACGAAACTTAGTCAATAAATCACCAAAATTTACCTAAACACTTAGAAACATATAAGCAAAGTTCTGGGAAGTTTCGGATTCCATTGATTGAGTTTTGATTCGGGTTAAAAATCCGCGTTTTTATGAGGTTTCGGTAGCCGAAACGCACTGAAATTAAATCGGAAAAATCCCAAATTTTTACAGGGAGTTTCTCGCACGTAAGGGAAGTTCCAGGAATATTTTGGGAATTTTGGGACATCGTATGATAAACAAAGTGAATTATTCGGTTAAATACCGTTTTACAAATGATTTATTTGACAAGTTAAAACAATGTTATAAACTCCCAAAATATTTTTCATTGAATCTATATATTTTTACTGAGTTCTAAAAAAATTACCAGAATTTTATGAACTATGTAGATTAAATGGGATTTTTCGACTTTTTAAACGATTATTTTAACTAAATTCGACAGTTTATAGGACCACGAACCTGCCAAAACTGGGAACGGACCAAAACCTAACTTGAATATAATTGGAACACCAGGAGTATTCTGAGAGGTTTCAGGGTAAGCGGGACACTCTGGGTGTGTTCCACCACCGTCCGGGAAAATCCCCGACGGCGAGAATGGAAACTCAAATTTAGGCAACCTAAACTCCCCAAACTCCCTTAATGAAACAACCGACTTGGCTGGCACAGTTAATCTTTCTTAAATCACAACACATTGGCAATATTGGTATTCTCGCACCATTATCCGAACGTGTCAAACAACCGACTTTGGCTGGCACGCGAACCGGTGCCCGTGAGCCAAATGCGAAACTATTCCTACCCTAACATCCATCACCACACCAGGATACTATATGTACAACATGGACTGAAGCTACCTACTTGGACCCGAGTTATAGGCATTATTAGTAATTACTTGCATGATTGCTGTTAAAGCCGAACAAGCTTACATATACTCCTATTGCTACCTGGGATGCTACTATCGTGTGAGTTTCACTTCCCCACTTTTGAATTGTTTTACTGTTTTCTGGGGACTTGAATGTTACAAACTGTGTTGATTATACCAAGTTGGGAGTGAGTTTCACTCCACCACTTTCAACTGTGTTACTGTTTTCTGGAATGACTTACATGTTACGAACTGTGTAATTGCATCAACTTCTGAGATGTGAGTTATCTAACACATGAACTACCTCCCCTCTACAAGTGATTAGCGTAAGCCGTGGGCAGTGGATAGTACTATTGGTCTGACAAACCCAATTGCTCCAGGCAGTGTCTAGGTGACACTGTGTGTCGGTGACTAGGCAACTGCACGCGTCCTGAATCCAGTTATGTTGTTAGACATAACTGCAGGGGAACATTGAACTTTATATGACTTAGTGCTGGGATGACGTGCCTGTCTTGACACGACCCATGGGGAAATGTCTGCAGTGACACGACCCGGTGCAATGATGTGTCTGGATGACACGGAGTGACTATGACAGGTCAAGGTTTCACTTGTGTCCACGTGTAATTCCATCTTTCACTATGACCAGTGAAATTAAACTTGTGAACCCATATTGTTACACAACAATTAAACCAGTGGAACTCACGCAGCGTTTAGCTGGCCCTTTTTAAAACTAACATACATTTCAGGTAACTTGAGACTGGTGTGATCCGTGTATGTTGTTCAAGACATGTTTGTAGGCGAACCCTGATATAGACGCATGTGGCATAGAAGACTTATGTGGTTAATGGGAACACGCAGTTGTAACATACATGTAGTATGTAATCAACATTTTGTAAGTAATAAAATGTAGTGTCTTTATAAACAATGTGCTTGTACCAGAGGTGTCTGTTGCATCCCGTTTTTTTTCTTTCGCTGCAAGTCGGGGTGTGACACTTCACCAGAGGAACAGTAGACTGTACCCTCTTTATCGGAGAAATAGATGGGCATCTAGTTATCGTACAAATCTATGTGGATGATATCATCTTTGGATCGACAAATTAATCGCTGTGCAAAGACGTTGAAGAAGTCATGAAGTAAAAGTTTGAAATGAGTGCAATAGGGGAGATAAAGTTCTTTCTGGGGATTCAAGATGATCAATTGCTTGATGGAATTGACCATCCATCATACGAAATATGTTCATGACGTATTTGAGAAATTCGATATGGCGGGAGCATTACCAGCATCTGCTCCATTAACTACAAATCACGGCATACATCCAGATCCTAACGGAAAAAAAGTCGACGAAACATTATATTGCTCCATGATCGGTTCATGGATGTATGTTACAACTTCAAGGCCGGATATCATGTGCCTTTGCGCCCGATATAAGTCTAATCCTAGGGATTCGCACTTTCTAATCGTCAAGGGGATAATGCCCTATCTGAAGGGACGCCCAAGCACCTGCTTGTGGTATCCACGTGACGACAACTTCAATCTTGCAGGATACTCTGACTCTGATTTCGGTTGCTGCATGCTTATCGCAAAATATACAATGGCTGGTTGCCAGTTTTTTGGAACTCGTTTGGTAAAGTGGCAGTGTAAGAAGCAGACCGTGGTTTCTCTACTTGTGAAGCGGAATACGTCTCAGCATTCAGTTGTTGTTCCCAGATACTGTGGATACAATAACAGATGAGAGACTTTGGACTACAATTTCTTGACATGCCAATATACGTAGATAACAAAGCAGCTATTGATATCACTAAAAACCCGGTTCAACACTCACGTACTAAAAATATTTAAATTCGTCAGCACTTTATCTGTGACTATCATGAGAAAAAGTTGGTGCGAGTAGAAAAAATCCACATTGATGACCAAAAATCAGATTTTTACACCAAAACTTTTGATAAAGAAAGATTTAAACATCTTTTAAAATTAAATGGTTTGAAAAATCTGACATCAGGGGATGGGATTGAGGTTGAATTCGAAGATGACGAGGACACGACGTGATCCTCATCAGTGTGTCATGTTTTATGTAAATAGTTTTCCTTAAAAATACCAAAAATCCAAAAATATGTTTTTCATTTTAGGGGGAGAAAAAGTTGTGGAAAATACAAAAACATAAAAATGCAAAAAATTAAAAAACATGAAAAAGGCAAAAACATGAAAAAGACAAAAAGAATTTTGTGTAAAAGAGGAGATAATAGTACATCAGTGGACTATGTATGCTAAAGAAATGTAACGTTTAAAAAGGGTGATTAAACGGGTCTTACTAAGAATCGCTGGTACAAGAGCCTGGACCAAGACGCTTTCTAAATACCTTCTGGAGGACGGCTTCATGTGACAACTGTGAAAAATCCCGGTAAACTTTGATTGGTACAAGTCCGTGGTAACCGGACGTGACATGTATATCATGATATTTGTGGTGATTATGTGTAATGATACGAATTCTGGAACATGTGACACCGACTATAATGGGAGTATATGCACATTAATTACCAAAAACATTATGTTGACGTTATGCGTCACCTATATGGCAAGATAAAGTCGTGATTGGATTGACGACTCTAGGAATATGTATTAGTAAACATGCATGACTTGTGTGCTATGCTAAACGATATATGTTATGCCTCGGAAGAATCGAGAGCACGTCATGGTTAACATGACACTATTAAGGACCAACGAGGTGAGGTTGGTGTCCTTAGCCTTTAACAACGTGTTAAACGGGACTTGACGTCTAACAACGCATTAAACATTTGACGATGATTATTAGGCCAACGGTAGGGCTATTTAAGATTCTGAGTTCACGAAACATCTTAGTTACGAGCGATAGACTATGACCTAAGGATTGTAGACAATCGGAGAATGGGCACGTAAAACGAGGAATTTCCCAGTGAGAGAAACACCTTTGTTTAAAAGCAATGAAAGACAACCAAACATGCAAGGAACAGTCAATCAAGCCTAAAAACACTTAAACGGCCCTAATACGAGGACCATTATGATTAAAACGTAACTGGTTCGGATTTCGAGACGGTTATGCATAATTTTTAAAAGCGAGTCTTTTGACACTAAGAACGTGAGAAACGGATTCCATTTCGCAAATCGGGTATGCGTCTGAGACTCGAAAATGACCTAAACGTGCCACCAAAGATAAACATCATCTTTTAACACGAAAAGACGAAGCACGACAAAGCGAGGGTGGGGTAGGGGCACCCCACCTTATTATATAAAAGTTTTTTTCTTTATTTTTTTCATTTTTCTTCATTTTGTTTTCAACCAAAACCTGCATTCAAGCTCAAGAACACAGCTGAGTATCATCCTAATTCAGCAAATTTGAAGGTAATTTTCAAGATTTATAAGGTTTTGATTAAGATTTCTTGAATAAACATGATTTAGACCAAGAAAACCCTTTTTAATCCATGTTTATGGATGAGTTAACAAGGGTTCTTGGCTGAATAAGAACACCTTGTTAATTTCCTGGTGTTCTATGGCAGCCATGATCACAAATCTTTGGGTTTTGATACCCTATTCAATACCTATTCCACCAAAATACGTAACTATTCGATTAACCGAAAAACTATGAAACAAGGCTTGATTGACATGGGTTATGGCATGGTTGGATTGTTCTTGGTATATAGGTACTGAATAGGGCTTACACCCACTTCTGGACTCAAGAAAAACGTTTGGAATCGAAGGAATCACTAGGTATATCACCCGAAACTCGAATCTAGAGTAGGCAGAATATTGTTTAGACCATCACTTGGTCCGTGGGTATTGGATTGATCTGAAATATGGTGTGGTGATGTAGGGTATTGACAGGAAGATCCACATAAAATTTTAGAATTTTTGGAATTTTCTACAATTTTTGGTGAATTTTTGACTATTTTACCAAAAAAATTCGGAAAAAAATACGAAACGGAGTCAATAAATCACCAAATTTACCTAAACACTTAGAAACATATAAGCAAAGTTCTGGGAAGTTTCAGATTCCATTGATTGAGTTTTGATTCGGGTTAAAAATCCGCGTTTTTATGAGGTTTCGGTAGCCGAAACGCACTGAAATTAAATCGGAAAAATCCCAAATTTTTACAGGGAGTTTCTCGGCATGTATGGAAGTTCCAGGAATATTTTGGGAATTTTGGGACATCGTATACTAAACAAAGTGAATTATTCGGTTAAATACCGTTTTACAAATGATTTATTTGACAAGTTAAAACAGCGTTATAAACTCCCAAAATATTTTTCCTTGAATCTATATATTTTTACTGAGTTCTTAAAAAATTACCAGAATTTTACGAACTATGTAGATTAAATGGATTTTTCAACTTTTAAAACGCTTATTTTAACTAAATTCGACAGTTTACTGGACCTCGAACCTGCCAAAACTGGGAACGGACCAAAACCTAACTTGAATATAATTGGAACACCAGGAGTATTCTGAGAGGTTTCAGGGTAAGCGGGACACTCTGGGTGTGTTCCACCACCGTCCGGGAAAATCCCCGACGGCGAGAATGGAAACTCAAATTTAGGCAACCTAAACTCCCCAAACTCCCTTAATGAAACAACCGACTTGGCTGGCACACGTTAATCTTTCTTAAATCACAACACATTGGCAATATTGGTATTCTCGCACCATTATCCGAACGTGTCAAACAACCGACTTTGGCTGGCACGCGAACCGGTGCCTGTGAGCCAAATGCGAAACTATTCCTACCCTAACATCCATCACCACACCAGGATACTATATGTACAACATGGACTGAAGCTACCTACTTGGACCCGAGTTATAGGCATTACCGACCTAGCGACTGATATTAGTAATTACTTGAATGATTGTTGTTAAAGCCGAACAAGCTTACATATACTCCTATTGCTACCTGTGATGCTACTATCCTGTGAGTTTCACTTCCCCACTTTTGAATTTTTACTGTTTTCTAGGGACTTGAATGTTACAAACTGTGTTGATTATACCAAGTTGGGAGTGAGTTTCACTCCACCACTTTCAACTGTGTAACTGTTTTCTGGAATGACTTGCATGTTACGAAACTGTGTAATTGCACCACCTTATGAGATGTGAATTATCTAACACACGAACTACCTCCCTATACAAGTGATTAGCGTAAGCCATGGGCAGTGGATAGTACTATTGGTCTGACAAACCCAGTTGCTCCAGGCAGTGTCTAGGTGACACTATGTGTCGATGACTAGGCAACTGCACGCGTCCTGAATTCAGTTATGTTGTTAGACATAACTGCAGGGGAACATTGAACTTTATATGACTTAGTGCTGGGATGACGTGCTTGTCTTGACACGACCCAGTGGGGAAGTGTATGTAGTGACACGACCCGGTGGAATGATGGGTCTGGATGACGCGGAGTGACTATGACAGGTTAAGGTTTCACTTGTGTCCACGTGTAATTCCATCTTTCACTGTGACCAGTGCAATTAAACTTGTGAACCCATATTGTTACACAACAACTAAACCAGTGGAACTCACGCAGCGTTTAGCTGGCCCTTTTTAAAACTAACATACATTTCAGGTAACTTGAGACTGGTGTGATCCGTGTATGTTGTTCAAGACATACATCCTGATCCTAACGGAGTAAAAGTCGACGACACATTATATAGCTCCATGATCGGTTCATTGATGTATCTTACAGCTTCGAGGCCGGATGTCATGTATCCTACCTACCTTTGCCCCCGATATAAGTCTAATCCTAGGGATTCACACTTGCGAATCGTCAAGAGGATAATGCCCTATCTGAAGAAACGCCCAAGCACCGGCTTGTGGTATCCACGCGATGACAACTTCAATCTTGCGGGATACTCTGATTCGGATTTCGGTTGCTGCAGACTTAACGAAAAATCTACAATTGCTGATTGCCAGTTTTTTGGAAGTCGTTTGGTAACGTGGCAGTGCAAGAAACAGATCGTGGTTTCTCTACTTGTGAGGCTGAATACGTCTCAGCATCCATTGTTGTTCCTAGATAGTGTGGATACAACAACAAATGAGAGACTTCGGACTAAATATCTTGACATTCCAATATACGTAGATAACAAGGCAGTTATTGATATCACTAAAAACTTGGTTCAACACTCACGTACTAAACATATTGAAATTCGTCACCACTTTATCCGTGACTGTCATGAGAAAAAGTTGGTGCGAGTAGAAAAATTCCACATTGATGATGAAAAATCATATTTTTACACCAAAACTTTTGATAAAGCTAGATTTAAACATCTTTTAAAATTAAATGGTTTGAAAAATATGACATCAGGGGATGGGATTGAGGTTGAATTCAAAGATGACGAGGACACGACGTGATCCTCATCGGTGTGTCATGTTTTATGTAAATAGTTTTCCTTAAAAATACCAAAAATCCAAAACTGTGTTTTTGATTTTAGGGGGGGGGAAGCTGTGGAATATACAAAAAACATAAAAATACAAAAAATACAAAAACATGAAAAAGACAAAAAGAGTTTTGTGTAAAACAGGTAGATGATAGTACATAAGTGGACTATCCCAGTATGCTAAAGAAATGTAATGTTTAAAAAAGGTGATTAACGGGTCTTACTAAGAATCATTGGTACAAGACCCTGGTACGAGACGCTTTCTAAATACCTTCTGGAGAACGGCTTCACCAGAGGAACAGTGGAGAGTACCCTCTTTATCAGAGAAACGGATGGGCATATAATTATCGTACAAATCTATGTGGATGATATCATCTTTGGATCGACAAATGAATCGCTGTGTAAAGACGTTGAAGAAGTCATGAAGAAAAAGTTCAAATGAGTGCAATAGGGGAGATAAAGTTCTTTCTGGGGCTTCAGGTTGATCAATTTCCTGATTGAATTGATCATCCATCAGAGAAATGTCGTAACGCATTGGAGAAATTCGATATGGCGGGAGCATTACAAGCATCAACTCCATTAGCTACAAATCACGGCATACATCCTGATCCTAATGGAGTAAAAGTCGACAACACATCATATCGCTCCATGATCGGTTCATTGATGTATCTTACAGCTTCGAGGCCGGATTTCATGTATCCTACCTGCCTTTGCGCCCGATATAAGTCTAATCCTAGGGATTCGCACTTGTTAATCGTCAATAGGATAATGCCCTATCTGAAGGGATTGTGATATCCATGCGACGACAACTTCAATCTTGCGGGATTCTCTGATTCTGATTTTGGTTGCTGCAGGCTTAACGCAAAATCTACAACGGCTGGTTGCCAGTTTTTTGGAACTCGTTTGGTAACGTGGCAGTGCAAGAAATAGACTGTGGTTTTGTTGATGCATAATGTCTATTGTCTAGGTCTTGGATCGAGTCTGTATGTTTGAGCTTGTATTATTAGATTTGATGAATTATTTATGTTGTAATTAACAAGTTCGGCGAAAGTTATAGTCGGCTGGCCAAACTTGATCTAGCCAGGACTAGCTTCGAGCGAACTTGCTTGTCTATATATAGGTGGTCATGGTTCTTTCATTGTAACAACTTTGCGATTTCTATGGCGAAGCTCTGTCAGTTTGGGTTTCGAGTTGTAATATCTTTGGACTTAATAAACTGACGATTAAATTGTAATTCTTGTGTATTTGATTAAACTTGTCATATAAATTTCGCATATATGGACAATAGATACAAATTTAGGTTCCCGAGCTAAGGAGGACAGTCCTATCAAGTGGTATCAGAGCCTGGATACCTGAATTTGCTGAAATCAACACAAGAATCATTCTATTTCTACTCATTTCTACCGTTTTTCTTAACTTTTTCACATAATTGAAGAATTCATGGACAAAAATGGCTAAAAACTGAACATGTCACAGATAATCACATAGTTACAAACCCCTGAAAGTTTGAGAATCAAAAACAATCGAATTCATGTCGAAATTGTCAAAAACCCAAGTTTTGCAAACCAACTTTGCCCGAACTAACACTACAAGTTCGCTCGAACTTGATTAAAAATCATCAATTTCTGTTGATTTTTATTATCTTCGCCCGAAGTTGTTTAGTTTTTCAAGAAAATTTGACCAAGTTCGACGTAACTTGATCTTTTTTGTTGAAATTTTTGCTAAGTTCGCCCGAAGTGGAGTAAACTTTGGAAATTTTTCAAAATCAAACACTAAGTTCGCCACTCGAAACTTGACGATCATTGTGATGTTTGTGAAAAAGCTTGAAGATTTCATACAAGTTCGCCCGAACTTGTTGAAATTGAAATCAAAAATCTGTTTTTCTCACAAGTTCAACCGAACTTGTCAATTTACTAATCGGTTTTCGAATGTTTTTTATCGTGCTTTCATTTAAGCTGTCAGATTGCCAAGATGGATGATTTCCATAATGCGTTTGCTTCAAACATCCAATGCAAATGCTAATGCTAACGCGGTTAACCAGATGAATCTGGATAACGAAATGGGAACTACTACAAAACCGCCAAAGCTAATGAGTATGGACAAGTTCGAAGGGTGGAAGGAGAAGTTTGTAAACTAGGTTCAAGACAATCAATTCCACAGCTGGTTGCGGTAGAGACCGGATACAAATGGCCAAAAGACGAACGTGATCAAGATCTCGCTTTGGTTAAGTTCACACCAGCGGATAAAGATGCGTACGTTGCTGAAAAGAAAATGATCAGTTTGATTCAACAATCTGTGAAGGAAGATATTTTGATATTGCTACCTGAATGTGAAACTTCACAAGAATTGTGGCAGGCTCTTTGTGCTAAATATCAGGGAAGTGATGAAAGGATAAAGAGCAAGAAGCCCTTAATCAAGAAAGAATTCGACATCTTTACAATGATCAAAGGCGAGACCATGAAGCAAATGATTGACAGATATTGTCACCTAATGGTCCAGATGCGAAGGCACAATATTCAGAAAACTACCGAAGAGCAGATAGATAAGTTGGCCGATGCACTTCCTGAGGGGGAGTGGACAACTTACCTGACGGTTTTGAAAAACAGTCCGGCCTGGATGCATTTCAAGTTGTCATCTTTCATTGATAAATTAGAAGGTCATGAAATGGAGCTGTTAAAGATTGCAAAACCAAAGAATGCAAACGTCGTTCAAGATGTAGGTGTATACTACAAAGGAGGTGTTCAAGATATTCAAAGTCCGAAAATCCAGACGGCTTTCAGTGCGAATATGAATTCCTCAAATCATTCGTCACAAAATCATCAAAATACTCAATCATATCCAAGTTATGATCAGAGTCCTCCAAACACTAGATATTCAAGTGCGAGCTCAAATTCTCCTTTTCAGAGCCAGAACAATCAATCCAATCAAACAAATCATTCGAATTCGGTTCCGAATGTTTTCCAGTGCAACATAGCAGTTAATCTGAAGAATGTGTTCCCTGAGCAAGTGGCTAAACCACACATAGCACTTCTTGCAACTGTTCTTGAATCTTATGAAAGTCTTATGAAAGTCTAGTTGCAGGAAAGATCGGTAATCCAGAAATGATTGCTGAGGATTACGATTAAGTTGATGAAGAAGAATTAGAGATGATGGATATCAAGTGGAGCCTAGCTTCAATCATTAGAAGAGTTACAAAGTTTGTAGTGCTTACGGGAAGAGACATTGGTAATTCAAGCAACAAACTTGGATTTGATAAGTCGAAAGTCACATGCTTCAACTGCCGACAGAAGGGGCATTTCAAACGCGAATGCACCAACCAAGAAGCAAGTGGCAACCAAAGTCCTTTCAGCAACAACAATGATTATTACAAGAAAGCGCTGCAATACAAGCCATATCCGAAGAGAACTCAAATTGAAGTTCAAGATAATTCTTCAAAGCCAACTGAACAAGCTCTAGTTGTGTCTCACGAAGAAAAAGGGTTTAATTGGAATAAGTACACCGGAAAAAAGTCTGGAGTTGCATTGATGGCAAAGATTGTGGATGATTCAAAACAAATGACTAATGATGCTGCTCTGGAGAATGCGATTCTGGAAGAATATCTGCAAAGAACAGAGGAAGAGGAATTGGTCTATCACCAGACACAAATGAAGAATATCCTTTCTCCTAATTTTAATGCTAGTTTTGCAGGTTGCTTTGAGAATACATGGCAAGTAGCTGAAGAGAAGAAACCAGAGGCTGAAGAGGTCATTGACGTCACGAAGGAAGTGAATGCAGAGAACCTTACAGAAATTGCTAACAAAGCAATGATGGCAAATCTGAAACAAGTGGGTTCTGAGGTATAAGTGATTGAGAAGGAATTGTGAAAGTTGTGGAGGTTGAAAAACCTTGCACAAAGTGCACAAATCCTTGTGAGCAATGTGCTGAAAAATCTAAAATCATAAGTGAAATACCCGTGCATAATGAAAATTTTCGATATGATTATCGCACAATGAAAGACGCTTATGATAAAATGGAAGGCACTTAATGCAATGTCGAAAGAGCTAATCGTGAACTAAGCGCTATATAACAATGTTAAATGCTACGATAATTGAGAAACAAAAAGCAATTAACATGTATATTAACACCATTGCTGAAACAAGGCAAGAGCTTCAAGACATGAAAATTGAAATTGAGAGAGTAAGGCAATTGTTGCTCAATTATACAACAAACACTTATGTCATCGATCACATTCTTCCTATGATTAAGTCGGAGGAGATTGTTTAAAAATCAAAAGGTTTGAAGCGTAAAGAGTATGGAAATGTTCCACCTCCACTACTTTCAAGCTATTGCCATAAGAAAGTGGATGGTATTGAAAAGGCAACAAATATAACACTTTTATCAGAAACAAAAGATCAGTTTCCTGAGAACATTGACGTAGTCTATACGAAATCAAACGATGATAGTGAAGCGGTTGTGAAAAATGTGGTAGAAAATGTTTTGGTAAGTGATACTGATGATGGCAGCTTTAAGAGCGCCAACTCAAGTTTGAAAAGTTTGAAATCACAATCCGAAAATGAGGATACATCATCGGAAAATGATCTAAGTGATGATCCTAACGTTGTGATGTACAAAGTTAAGGAATCTGATAGATTATATTTTGATGATATCTTTCCAATTCGAAACGTGAAAGTAGATCAAATCGATAAATTGTTCAAACTTGTGGAAGTGTCATCAGATGATCTTGAGAGAAATGAGAAAAGTTTTACTCAAAACCCAAGAAAGTTTATAACAGCTACCGAAGGAATGGTGGTGACTTTCATGAGATTAGGAGAGCGGGTTTGGGTTTGGATGAAGAAAATGAACCGAATAAGAAACATAAGTCACCATTTCACGAATACAAGAATAAAAACAAGAATTTCGTGTTTGGGACTAACACGGTTCAGGAAGAAAGTTTGATTGGGACCCACTAGTGGACATTCTCAAATGATGAGTTTAAGAAAGAAAAGGAACTTTAGGATAAGGCTAAATCCGCAAGTGGAGTAAAAACCACTAGTGGACATTCTCATGATACTCGGACTTGCTTCAAATGCAATGGAGTTGGTCACATTGCGTGCAATTGTCCAAAATCAAAGCTTGTTTATCACCGAAGAAAGACAGATTCATAAGATGAGAAACTTAAGCACCCAGAGATTGTAAAACCAATCACAATCTTAAAACAAAACAATGAATCTAAAAACGAAGTGAAACCTAAAACCGAATCAAAGTTTGAAAATTCAACTTTTGAGAAAGGTGAAACTTCCAAAATGAATGAAAACAAATATTCAAAATTCTATGTTAAGAAAGCAAGAATTAAATCACAATCTTGGGTTGCAAAGAAGAAACCAACATCATCAGAAAGTGCTAAATCTGAATCAGTCAAGAATGATAATGTCATTAACACAAAGACTAATCAGAAAGTTCCAAATGTTGATTTGAAACTTCCAACTTACGATATTCCTATCCCACCCAAGACCGTAAAGGCTTGGGTTTCCCTTTTTAAGTAGTTTCTAACATGTGCAGGGGCTCCAAAGATCTGTCTTATCGAAGTGGATTATGGATAGCGGAGCTTCTCGCCACATGACAGGGATTCGTACCTTACTCTATGATATCAAATCTATTAATGGAGGGTACGTAGGATTTGCCGGAAATCAAGGAGGAAGGATCATCGATGAAGGAAAGTTATCAAACGCTATGGTGTCATTTGACAAGGTCAATTACATTGCCAAACTGGAGAACAATCTTCTGAGTATCTCTCATATTTGTGACAAGCAGTTCACTACATACTTCAATGATAAGGAATGCATGATAATCAAATCGGGTTTCAAGATCCTAGAGGAATGGATTCTTATGCGTACTCCGCGCGAGAATGATTTGTACGTGCTAGACATGAGCATTGCAACTACTACTTCAAAGTCGGGTCAGTGTTTTGTTACAAAGGCCACAGAGAAGGATTTGATTCTATTGCACAAAAAGATGGGTCATATTCATTTGAGAAAGATGAGTCATCTGGTTCACAACGATCTGGTTGAAGGAGTGAATCTAAGAAGCTTTCATATGACAGACAGTTGCCTAGAATGTAAGAAAGGGAAGCAGATCAAGAATCCCATCCTAGAAAGATTCTAAATTCCATAAAGCTGCCACTTGAAAGACTGCACATGGATCTCTTTGGTCCAGTGAACGTTCGAAGTATATCAGGAGATCTGTACTGTCTTGTTGAAACAGACGACTATTCACGGGTCTTCTTCCAGGAGAAAAAAGATGAAACATTCGATAATCTAATGATTCTCTTTAGGAAGATTGAAAACTTGTACCATCTCCCCATTAGACGAATCCTCAGTGATAATGGTACAGAGTTTAAAAACGCCTGAATGAAAGAGTTCTGTAACGACAAAGGTATTCTACATGAATTTAGTGCTCCGTATACTCCACAACAAAATGGAGTAGCTGAAAGGAAGAACAGAACATTGATTGAAACTGCAAAAACAGTGCTTGCCGATTCAAAGCTTCCGGTCAGTTTCTGGAGTGAAGCAGTCGCAGCAGCTTGCTATACGTTGAACCGGGTCTTAACAGTCAAACCAACCAAGAAGACTTGCTTCGAGATGCTAAACTGAACGAACCCAAATCTGAAATACTTAGAACCATTTGGCGCACCTTGCACTGTTATTGATCAAGATGGAAAGTTTGGTGCTAAATCTATTGATGGTTTCTTCGTCGGTTATGCAACTCCACTCAAAAGAGTCTATCTTCCAAGTCTAAGGAGAGTGGTAGAAGAACAACACGTTGACTGCTTTCGGTACACAACGCCTATTCAAAGAGCAGGAGACGCTTGGTTATTCAACTATAGCGAATTATGGAAGTCATTCGATTTGCCAGAAGAACCCTCTGAAGAAGACTTTACATGTTATGTTATCTTCATCAGCAGGCAAACCAAGAACATATTATTAGACCAATAGTGATTAATCAACCAACTGTTGGGTCATCATCTTCTTCTGGTGCAGGTTCGAGTACTAGCGGTGATCCAGAAACTAATTCAAATCAAGAGACACCTGCTACAGAACCAGTAGGATACTACAGTGGAACCCAATCTTTTTGAAGCACACAACTCCGACTCTGACGAGGCTCCGACATTTGACGATGATGGAGAATCTTCTTCCGATGAAGAATCCGAGCAGATAACAAGCATGTTGAATCAATCTGCTGGCCCAGGAAATCAGAATGAAACGTCTTCTAGTGTTCCTACAATTGAAGTTGTGGTTGATCAGAATATCACTACTCAGGAGAATACCGTTGAAGTTCCTAGTGAGGTGATGCCAAGGACCTATTCATATCACCCATCGAATTCCATAATCGGCGAATTACAAACTAGTGTGCGAACAAGGAGCCAGATTAATAAAGCTTTAAGTTGTTTCTATACTCGAGTAGCTCCAGTGCAAGAGTATTGCTACTATTCATGTTTCATATCCTAGATCGAGCCGAAGAATGTTTCTGAACCTTTAGGAGATGAAAACTGGGTACAGGCGATGCAAGAAGAATTGCTACAATTCAAAAAGCTTGGGGTATGGAAGCTTGTAGACCTACCAGAGAATCAGAAAGCGATAGATACCAAATGGGTCTTTAAGTGCAAGTGCGATGATCCCGGAGTGATAGTGCGCAACAAATCTCGGCTCGTTGTCAAGGGATTCCATCAATAGGAAGGAATTGATTATACAGAAGTATATGCACCAGTTGCTAGAATATTCGCATTTTCCTTGCATTCGCAGCTTGGAAAGGATTTAAAGTGTACCAGTTAGATGTGAAATCCGCTTTTCTATATGGTAAGTTACGTGAGCAAGTGTACGTCGGCCAACCACCAGGTTTTGTCGATCCGTTGAACAAAAAGAAAGCTTATCTCCTGGATAAAGCACTATATGGTTTGCATCAGGCCCCGAGAGCCTGGTATGAGACGTTATCTCAACATCTCGTCGGCAACGGATTTATCAGAGGAACAGTGGATAGTACGCTCTTTACCAGAGAAGTTGCAAATCATCTGATTATCGTACGAATATATGTGGATGACATCATCTTCGGTTCAACAAATGACGATCTTTGCAAAGAGTTTGAGAAAATCATGAATAAGAAATTCGAGATGTCTTCTATGGGCAAAATGAAATTCTTCCTCGGGTTGCAAGTTGATCAATTGCCAGACGGTATTTTCATTCATCAAGCAAAGTATGTTCATGACATTTTGAAGAGGTTTGAAATGGAAAGATCAAAGTCGTTATCTACTCCTCTTGCTCTCAATAACGGAATTTGCATCGATGAAACAGGAACCAAAGTTAATGATACTCTTTACAGGTCAATGATAGGATCTTTGATGTATTTGATGGCATCTCGCCCAGATATCATGTATCCTACCTGCCTTTGCGCCAGATATCAATCCAGCCTAAGAATCTCACACATGCAGATCGTGTAGCGAATTTTCAGATACCTGAAGGGATGTCCAAGCACCGGCTTGTGGTACCCGAAGAACGATAACGTCGATCTGACGGGATATGGTGATTCTGATTTTGGTGTAGATAAGTTGAATTCAAAATCAACTACAGCGGGCTGCCAGTTCTTCGGAAACACGCTTGGTAACCTGGTAGTGTAAGAAACAGACTACGGTCGCGCTCTCTACATGTGAAGCTGAGTATATCTCGGCCTCCAGCTGTTATTCACAGGTTTTGTGGATCCAACAGCAGATGAGAGACTATGGTCTGCAATATTTTGACACGCCATTGTATGTTGATAATAAGGCAGCTATCGATATAACTAAAAATCCAGTTCATCACTCTCGAACAAAACATATCAAGATTCGATACCACTTCATTCGTGATTGCTAAAAAATAAGTTGGTACGAATTGAGAAAATCCACACCGATGAACAAAAAGCTGATTTTATACCAAACCATTTACTTTGTCATGGTTTAAATACTTAATGAGAATTAATGGTATGAAAAATCTTTTGACAGGTGCGGAGGCAGAGGTTGAATATGGATCGGACGACGAGTTCTCATGATCCTCATTGGTATGTTATCTTTTAGGATTAGATTTTTTTAAAAACTAAAATACAAAAATATGTTTTTGATTTTAGGGGGAGAAATGTTTGAGAAAATACAAAAAAAATATGAAAAACCAAAAAGTATAAAAACATTGAAAAAGACAAAAAGAATTTTGTATCAAAAAGGAAATGATAGTACATCAGTAGATTACCACAGTACGGTAAAGAATTGTAAAGTTTAAAAAGTATAAACAAGTCTTACTGTGGATGTGTCGATAGGCTTTACACGTCCAGTAAATTGTTTCCGGGATATAAACTAAATTTTACAACTGCTTAAACTTGTGGATTAACATCTCTCGGATATATGGACATAGTACTCCAAAATTTCGTGTGAGAGATTGCCTGATTCTGAGATACGAGGTCTTTATAGATGATTGATATCTGGGGTATTATACAAGTTCTTCTGATTTTGTGAAAGCAATAGCCTAGAACTTTTATAATGCTTTTGCTAAAAACCCTAAAACTGCATGCAAACTTGAAAAGAATCGAAGAATCTAATCATTTGCAGTGCTTAAAAGATTCCTTAATTGGAACACACCTTAAAGTCGAGCCTTCATCTCTTTGTCAATACGATGGTATTAACCTAAGCTCTCAAGGCCTCGCATAACCCAGATACAGATATCAATTACGCTATATTTACCTGTAAGATGAAATCTAGGGAATCTTGATAGGGAGTATATTCTGAGATGGGAACCATAGTTGACTCAAGTTTCATAAATATAACTAAGATATCTTGGAACAATTAAGAAATGTGTCGAAGTTTAAGTGGACAAAAATATCGACAATCTAGGTAAACGAGTTTAGAACTTAAAGTCATCATAAGGACAACGGTACTGGTGATATGTCTCAAACAACTGATATGATCCTTAGACATAAATTCACAAAAAATATGTATGTAAATATGTTTGTACATAGCTTATTTGATTTCAGATTTAAACCCAAACAGATTTTCAGTGTGTTTTAGCATAAACTTTCGAAAAATCAAAAAGATTTTACTTCGACATTGTTTTCAACAGCCAATGATGGAAAGCGGATCTTCGGAGTTCGAAATGGTGCTAAGTTGTTGTAATCTTGACGACAATGGGTTGGGAGCAAATCTGTTAAATAAAAATGCACAAAAAACGATGGAAAGTTCATTAACTTGAAAATTTAAAACATGAAATTTGAAGAAAAACATCAGTTTGTTCATAACGTGTCAAACCGGGGTCATTATCTTGGACTCGGCAGACAAATCGGTTAACCAAAGTTATTAACTTGGACTTGTTCAACTGAGTGAATTTTCATAACTGGTAAAACATGTGAAAGTTCAGGGTTAAAAATAAAAAAAATTTGAAAAATTTGAAATTGGAAAACACTAAGTTATACTGAACTTCGGGCGAAATTATGTGATAATTTTTGAAGAATTGAAATTAAGTTCGCCCGAACTTGATTCGGTATAAAAGTTCAAGTTCGCTCAGAACTCCACATTAACAGATCTTTAAAAACTTTGAGCGAACTTAACTACTTTGAGCGAAAAAGTGAAGTTGTTGTTTTTGTGCAGTTATTCTTCCAAATTTGAGTTTGATTATAAGTGATAGGCACACTTATAGTCATGACTGAGGTATGAATCTCACAGATTATCCGTTAATTGAACTTGAACGAACCGTTTTAGACCGAACATGAAAATTTGAGTAGATTTAGACCTTGAATGAACGAACTGAATAATAAATTGGCTTAATATACATGTTTACAAGTTTAATCAAACCATAAAAGTCATAGATTGAACATGTTTGTGAATTGCATGTTATTTGAAGAAGATGACAAGTTCGCTCGAACTTGTCGAGTTGTTCTGAAAACAACTTCGGGCGAAGTTGTCATGATTCTTGATAAAAACTGAATTTCCAACAAGTTCGTCCGAACTTGTTGTGATTTTATCAATAACTTGTAATAAATACAAGTTCGACCGAACTTGCATGAAAATTGTAAAAATCGGATTTAGTCATGTTCGGCAGAAGTTGTAGTTGTTTGTGATGTTTTTAACACCCAAGTTCGCCCGAACTTGAGGTTATTTTGTTAAAAATTGTAAATTTTTGTGCTAAATGTTTGTTTCTTTCTGTCCGCAGAATATCAAGTTGTCGTTCAACAAGTTCCATAATACTTGTATTTCGCTTGATGAAAAGATCTATCCGACAGTGATGGCTTTCTCTGAAATCTTGAAGTTTTTAGGGCGTATTCCGATAACGAAAGCGATCACAGACAAACACGTGGTATATAGATCGCATGTCTATCTTTTCTGGAACACAACAACATATGATGAAGCGAATAAAGTGATAAAGTCTGCTGTACAATTCGGCAATGAAGATAAGGAAATTTTGATTACAGAAGCTAACATCCGACGAGTATTAGAGTTCAACGATGACGAAAGTGATCCAATCAGCTTTGAAGAACGGATGGTCAAAGGTTGCTTCTTCATAATGGGCTATAAAGGGCACGCGCACAAACCGTCAATGAAGAAAGGAAGTGTGCCACTACCTTATAAGCTTTTGATTCACGCCATCATACACGCTTTCAGTCATAGGAAAGCAGGCCTCGACGACATACAAGATTATATGGCATGTATGGTAACTGCATTGGTGCTGAACAAGAAATACAACTTTTCAAGAGCCATCTTCAACTTCATGTCGAAGAATATGGGAAAGGAGAGATTAGTGATGTATCCGAGGTTCGTGCAGATGATGACAGATAATATTGTGAAAGATCCAAATGAAATTCTTTATCTGAGTCAATGGATGAAACGACGCTCAAAAAGTTAAAGATTTATCAGAAACAATATTCTGCTCCCGTTGCTAAGCCTGTATTTGGAGCCATTTCTAATGAACACTATGTTGCGCCTCCAAAGAATAAGTGGCGAAAAGAGGGCAGTGGTGATGAGAATGAGGAAGCTGTGTTGTTAACTGGATTTAAGACGTGGAGATTGGTATATCAAACGTGTGGTGGGAGTTGAGAAACAGAAGAAAAAGAGGGATTCTAAGAAAGTTGATACGATGTTGATTGATGAACCTGACGAAGATGTTCAAAATGTTGAAGGTTCTAGTGCAGCGGCTGTAATTGTTGAAAGCCAAGAAAAGGAAGACGATGTTATTTCTACGACTTCAAATAAAGATGATGAATCGTCTGAAGATCCAATTGATGCGAGTATAAAAGCTGCAGAGAAAGAAAAAGAGTAAGAAAGATTGAAAAAAGTTGGGCGAAGATTTATATGAACCGTCTGCTGAAGAGACTTCTGATTCAGAACGTCCGAAAAAGAAAGTTAAACGCTCAAAGTCTAAAGCAGGTGATACAAAAAAAGCTACAGGCTCTCCGAGCACAAGGGGTAGAAAGAAAACTCAAAGCCAAAGATATCTGAGTCAATCAAAGAAAGGAGTTACACAAGAACCTCCTGTTTCTGAGTTACAAGAAATTCCGATTGTTGAAGCTATAGCGCAAACAGTGACTGCTACACAAGTGCCACCTACAACTGTCACACAAGAACCACCGACAGTTGAAGTTCCTATTTAGAGTACACCTGTATCTAGTCCAAAGATTGCTGGTACACCATAAGCTACTTCTCAGAAATCAAGGCAATCAACTCCACAAAGTGTTAGAGAGAGACAGTTTAAAGATGCTTATGGTGAAATTCTAGATAACATTTCACAGCCTGTCACTGCTGAAGATCTTTCTGGATGGTTTGAAGATATTCTGATTGATAAACTGAGAAAAAGGCTTAAAGATTTGGAAGAAAAAGCCAAATAGAATGAAATTGATAAAGCAGCTCTTGAACAGAAGCTAAAGCAGAGTGAGGTTGAAAAGGAGATTATGAATGACAAAGTAAAGTTTCTAGAAGATGATCGTGCTCATTTGAAAGCAATGGTCGAAAGTTTGGGTGCTGCTAATGCAAAGCTTGAAAAAGAGATTCCTGAGTTAAGAACAGAACATGATATGAATGATAGAAGATTTGACAGACTTCATAAAATTCTAACAAACAGTATGGGCATCGACTTCAACGCTGAATATGATCGATTGGATGTTCAAGAGGCAAAGGAAAAAATTGAGAAAGAGTTAGCAGAAAAAAGCAAGGGCAAAAATGTTATAGATGGTGTCCCTATTACTTCAGAGGTGCCAGTGTTAGAAAAATCTGTTGAATCTGAGAAAGCACCTGAAACAGAGGTTGTATCTGAAGCAGTCCCATAACAGAATGTTGAATTAGAACAGAAAAATGATGAAGAGGAAGATGATAACAACGACGACGACCCTGTCGGTGACGATATTAAAGATGATTCAGATCATGATGGTGATGATAATGATGATCAGGGGGTGTTGGTCTGAAGATTGATTCTGCAAAAGTTCATTCTGAATTTGATTTCGAGTCCCTAATTAATGATAATGCTAATAAGGAGGATACACCGAGTAAGGGGGAGTCCACTGAGCAAACAGGGCAACAAGATGTTGATATTTCTGATGCTGTTATTGCTATGCTTGTTACTGCGATACATGAAAAGCCACTGATGATAACGTTAGATCCAAGTTTGGAGGAAGGGGAGATTGCTCATACATACACCAAAGAAGAATTAGCGAAAATTTTCCAAGTTGATACTGATTCATTCGAGTTTGATTTTGAGGAAGAGTTAGTGAATATAAAGACATTCGAACCGAAAGAATATGGGTACAAAAGGGTTGCTGAAGCAGATGATTATGATCGAGTGATTTTCAAAGATTCTGATGATGATATTGAGGCAGAAAAGTATTCTAATCTAAATACTGACAAATGCCCAACGATCAAAGAATTGATGAGTTAAATAGACGTTGATCTGCTGAAACAAAAGATTGATGAGGTGGTGAAGACAGGCAATATTCCAAAGAGTTATTCGAAAGAGAAAATTGTCGAAGCGAAGAAATAGTGGTTTAAAAAATGCACAAAGAAAGAAAGTTCAAAAGGCCTCTAGCATTCTTCACACGTGATAAAGATGTTTCTCTGGGAGACATTCTGAGTTGGGGTTAGATACGTGATCTTGATGTGTATGCTATAAAGATAGAGTTTGGGGTGCAGTACTTCTAACATTTGACAGATATTAAAACATTGCCGTTTTGGGATGTTGAGGAGCTGGTTCAAACACGTAACATCAGTTTGCAAATGAAGTTCAATGAACAGAGATTGTGGAGGGTAATAAAGTTTGAAGCATCGAGGGGGTTTGCACTGTGGAAGCCGTTTATTCCTAAACGCAGAATTAAGATCAACAAGAAAACGGGTGAAAAGGATATAACGCTGGTGATGAAGCGTCCTCGAGCGATGAAGAATATGCCACTGAAGCCTATTGAACAGGATTTTCATCCTTACTTTCTGTGGTGGCAAACGGATCCAAAAACATGTGAAGCCCTGATTGTGTACGTGCTGATGAGAATTGGGATATAACGAAGGAGAAAGATCCAGAACCGATTGAACGAAGAAGGATATGGGGGCTGTGGAGAACAATACGAATACTAGACCCGATGTGGTTAGTAAACTACTCAAAGGAAGATATTAAGTGCTTGTTCTTCAACAAAATATGCTTTGATAAACGTGAAGAAGTCCAAGCGAAGCAATACCAAGGTGTGGTTAATGTTTGCTATGCACACGGTATTAATTCAGGGCACATGTGGGAATCCAGGTGGAGAGAGCTAGAAAGAGAAGAGTTCTTAAAGGAGGAGAAGCGTTTAGAGAAGATTCATGATAAAGGAAGGGAGACAAGAATCAGAAGGTTTCAATTTATGAAGTGGGTACCTCCTACAGATCAAACGCCTATCCCAAAGCAAGAACGTCGAAAGAAACCATACAAGAACTTCTTCGGAAGATGCTAAAGATTGAAGACTGATCAAGACGCTGCGACAATATCCAAGGGGAGTTTGTTGATGCATAATGTCTATTGTCTAGGTCTTGGATCGAGTCTGTATGTTTAGAGCTTGAATTGTTATATTTGATGAAGTATTTATGTTGTAATCAACAAGTTCGGCCGAAGTTATGGTCGGCTGATCAAGTTCGGCCGAACTTGATCTAGCAAGGACTAGCTTCGAGCAAACTTGCTTGTCTATATATAGGGTGGTCATAGTTCTTTCATTGTAACAACTTTGCGACTTCTACGGCGAAGCTCTGTCAGTTTGGATTTCTAGTTGTAATATATTTGGACTTAATAAACTGACGATTAAACTGTAATTCTTGTGTATTTGATTAAACTTGTCATATAAAATTCCACATATATGGACAATAGATACAAATTTAGGTTCCCGAGCTGACGAGGACGGTCCTATCAGGTTTCTCTACTGTGAAGCTGAATACGTCTCAGCATCCAGTTGTTGTTCCCAGATACTGTAGATACAACAACAGATGAGAGACTTTGGACTACAATTTCTTGACATGCCAATATACGTAGATAACAAGGCAGCTGTTGATATCACAAAAACCCGGTTCAACACTCACGTACTAAACATATTGAAATTCGTCACCACTTTATCCGTGACTGTCACGAGAAAAAGTTGGTGCGAGTAGAAAAATCCACATTGTTGACCAAAAATCAGATTTATACACCAAAACTTGTGATAAAGCAAGATCTAAACATCTTTAAAATTAAATGGTTTGAAAAATCTGACATAAGGGAATGGGATTGAGGTTGACTGCGAAGATGACGAGGACACGACGTGATCCTCATCGGTGTGTCATGTTTTATGTAAATAGTTTTCCTTAAAAATACCAAAAATCCAAAAATATGTTTTTGATTTTAGGGGGAGAAAAAGTTGTGGAAAATACAAAAACATTAAAAATGCAAAAAATACAAAAACATGAAAAAGACAAAAAGAGTTAATCACCTTGGTTAACCGATTTTTCTGCCGAGTCCAAGTTAATGACCTCGGTTCGACCCGTTATGAACAAACTGTTGGTTTTTCTCAAATTAAAGTTTCAAATTAATGAACTTTTAATCGTTTTTGCTTATCAGATTTTACATATTAGCTCCCAGCTCGTTGTCAATTAGATTTCCACCAGTTTAGCACCTTACCAGACTTCGAAGATCCGTTCTCCAACATTGGCTTGTTGAAACTAATGTAGAAACAAAATCTTTTTGTATTTTTGAAATTTTATGCTAAAACACACTGAAAATCTTTTTTTTTGGTTTTAATCTGTAAAGCGAGTAAACTATGTACAAACATATTTACAGACATATTTTTGTGAATTCGTGTCTAAGGATCATATCAGTTGATTGAGACATATCACCAGTACCGTTGACCTTATGATGACTTTAAGTTTTAAACTCGTTTACCTAGATTGTCGATATATTTGTCCACTTAAACTTCGACACATTTCTCAATTGTTTCAAGATATCTTAGTTAGAATTATGAAACTTACTCAACTATGGTTCCCATCTCAAAATATACTCCCGTATCAAGATTCCCTAGACTTCATCTTACAGGTGAATGCGTAATTGATATTTGTATCTGGGTTAATACAAAGCCTTGAGAGCTCAGGTTAATACCACCGTATCGACAAAGAGATGAAGGCTCGACTTTAAGGTGTGTTCCAATTAAGGAATCTTTTAAGCACTGCAATTGATTAGATCTTTCGATTCTTTTCAAGTTTGCATGCAATTTTGGGTTTTTTAGCAAAAGCATTATAGAAGTTCTAGGCTATTGCTTCCACAAAATCAGAAGAACTTGTATAATACCCCAGATCATATCTATAAAGACCTCGTATCTCAGAATCAGGCAATCTCTCAAACGAAATTTCGGAGTACTAAGTCCATATATCCGAGAGATGTTAATCCACAAGTTTAAGCAGTTGTAAAATTTAGTTTATATCCCGGAAACAATTTACTGAACGTGTGAAGCCTATCGACATATCCACAGTAAGACTTGTTTGTCACTTTTTAAACTTTACGATTTTTTAGCATACTGTGATAGTCCACTGATGTACTATCATTTCCTTTATGAAACAAAATTCTTTTGTCTTTTTCATGTTTTTGTAATTTTTGGTTTTTTATATGTTTTTGTATTTTCTCGTAATATTTCTCCCCTAAAATTAAAAACATATTTTTGTACTTTAGTTTTTAAGAAATTCTAATCTAAAATATAAACAAACCAATGTGGATCACGTGAACTCGTCGTCCGATCCGTATTCAACCTCTGCTTCCGCACCTGTCAACAAATTTTTAATACCGTTAAGCCTCGTTAGAATTTAAATCTTGTTGAAGGAAAAGCTTTGGTATAAAAATCAGCTTTTTGTTCATCGGTGTGGATTTTTTCTATTCGCACCAACTTCTTTTCATAACAGTCACGAATGAAGTGGTAACGAATTTCTATGTGTTTAGTTCGAGAGTGATGAACTGGATTTCTAGTAATGTCGATTGTTGCCTTATTGTCTACATATAAAGGCATATCAAGAAATTGCAATCCAAAGTCCCTCATCTGTTGTTGAATCCATAGGATTTATGAACAACAGCTGGAAGCAGAAATGTATTCTGCCTCACAAGTAGAGAGAGAGACCGTGGTTTGTTTCTTGCATTGCCACGTTACTAATCAAGTTCCGAAGAAGTGGCAACCAGCCGTCGTAGACTTTGAATTCAGCTTGTCCACCCCAAAGTCAGAATCAGCATATCCCGTCAGATCAAGGTTATCGTTCTTTGGATACCACAAGCCGGTGCTTGGACATCCCTTCAGGTAGCGGAATATTCTCTTCACGATCTGCATGTGAGATACTCTGGGACTGGACTGATATCTTGCGCAAAGACAGGTAGGATACATGATATCTGGGCGCGATGTTGTCAGATACATAAGAGATCCTATCATCGACCGATAGATCGTATCATCCACTTTGGTTCCTATTTCGTCGATGTAAATTCCGTGATTCAGTGCCAGATGAGTTGAAAGCGGCTTCGAGCTATCCATCTCAAACTTCTTCAGAATATCATGAACATATTTCGTTTGATGAATGAATATGCCATCTAGTAACTGATCAACTTGTAACCCGAGGAAGAATTTCATTTCGCCCATAGAAGACATCTCCAATTTCTTCTTCATTATCTTCTCGAATTCTTTTGCAAAGACTATCATCTGTTGAACCAAAGATGATATTGTATGATGATTAGATGACTTCCGACTTCTTTGGTAAACAATGTACTATCCACTGTGCCTCTTGTAAAGTCGCATCAAACGAGATGTTGAGATAACGTCTCGTACCAAGCTCTCGGATCTTGATGTAATCCATATAAGGCTTTGTCTAGGAGATAAGCTTTGTTCTTGTTCAGCGGATCGACGAACCCTGGTGGTTGGCCGACGTACTCTTGCTCGCGCAGCTTACCGTAAAGAAATGCGGATTTCACAACTAACTAGTACACTTTAAAACCTTTCCAAGCAGCGAATGCAAGGAAAATGCGGATTGACTCTAAACGTGCAACTGGTGCATAGACTTCCGTATAGTCAATTCCTTCTTGCTGGTGGAAACCTTTGACAACAACCCGAGCTTTGTTTCTAACGATCACACCTCGATCATCCCTTTTGCACTTGAAGACCCACTTCGTATCTATCACTTTTTGCTTTGGTGGTAAGTCGACAAGTCTCCAAACTCCCAGTTTCTCAAACTGTAACAACTCTTCCTGCATCGCTATCACCCAGTTCTCATCACCTAAAGCTTCATTCACAGTCTTCGGCTAGATTTGAGTTAAGAAACATGAATAATAGCAATAATCTTGAGTCGAAGCCACTCGAGTATAGAAATAACTTAAAGCTTTGTTGATATGGCTTCCCATTCTCACACCAGTCCGTAACTCTCCAATTATGTTATTCGAAGGGTGATATGAATAAGATCGTGGAATCTCCTCGCTTGGAATATCAACTGTACTGTTCTGATTTGTAATATTCAGATCAACTATCAATCAACTTCAAGAGTACTAGATGTTGCTTCATTTTGATTGCTAGGGCCAGCAGATTGGTTTAACATATTGGATATCTGCTCGGATTCTTCATCAGAGGAAGAGTCTCCATCATTATCGAAAGTCGGAGCTTCATCAGAGTTGGAATTCTGATTCTGAGAAAGAATGGGCTCTGAAGTAGCATTTCCTGGTTCAGTGGAAACTTTGCTGGAGTTGTAGTAGGTGTTACTTCTGCTTCAGAAACTTGTTCAACTGGAACACCACTATTACTCGGACCTGCACCAGAAGACGATGTACCAACAGTAGGTTGATTAACCACTATTGGCCTTAAAATCTGTTCTTGATTAGCCGATTGTTGTATATAATAAAGAGCTACAAGATCTTCCTCAGACGGCTCTTCTGGCAAGTCGAATGACTTCCACAAATCTTGATAATTGAACAACCACGCATCGCCATTTCTTTGAATAGGAGTTGTGTACCGAAAGCAATCAGCGTGTTCTGCTTCGACCACTCTTCTCAAAGTAGGAATGTAAACTCTCCTGAGCGGACTAGCATAACCGACAAAGAAACCTTCCAGCGTTTTAGCACTGAACTTTCCATCCGAATGAATCACTATGCAAGGTGCACCAAATGGTTCTAGATACTTTAGATTTGGTTTCCTTCGGTTAATCATCTCGAAGCAAGTCTTCTTGGTCGGTTTGACTGTTAAGACCCTGTTTAAAGTGTAGCATGCCGCTGCAACCGCCTCACTCTAGAAGCTAACAGGAAATTTGGAATCTACAAGCATGGTTCTTGCTGTTTCGAATAGAGTTTGATTCTTCCTCTAATCTACTCCATTTTGTTGTGGAGTGTAAGGTGTACTGAATTCGTGCAGAATTCCTTTGGCTTTGCAAAAATCTTTCATCTTGGTATTTTTGAACTCCATACCATTATCACTTCGAAACCGTCTAACAGGGAGATGATATAGATTTTCAAGCTTCTTGAAGAGAATCACAAGATTATCGAACATTTCATCTTTTGTCTCTTGAAAGAAAACCCATGAATATCGAGAATACTCATCTGTGACTACTAGACAATACAGATCTCCGGATATACTACGGACGTTCACCGGACCGAAAAGATCCATATGTAGACGTTCAAGCGGCAGCTTTATGGAGTTAAGAATCTTCTTAGGATGTGACTTCTTGATCTGCTTCCCTTTTTTGCATTCAAGACAATGATCCATCATATGGAAGCTTCAAAGATTTACTCCTTCAATAAGTCATTGTGAACCAGAATATTCATTTTTCTCAGATGTATATGCCCCATCTTCCTGTTCCATAGAACTAAATCCTTCTTTGTGGCTTTTGTGACAAAACAATGAGCCGACTTTGACGATGTTTAGCAACACTCATGTCTAGCACGTAGAGATCATTTTCGCATGGAGTGCGCATTAGAATCCAATCATCCGGAATCTTGAAGCTCGGCTTAAGAATCATGCACTCCTTATCGTTGAAATGAACAGTGAACTGCTTATTGCAAATCTGTGAGATACTGAGAAGATTATTCTCCAGCTCGGCGATATAGTTAACACGATCAAAAGACACCACACCATTCGAAAGTTTTACTTCTACTACGATCCAGCCTCCTTGATTTCCATCGAAGCCTACATACCCTCCGTTAATCGCTTTAATATCAAAGAGTAGTGCTTTCATCCCAGTCATGTGCCTCAAAGCTCCGCTATCCAGAATCACTTCGATAGAATGGTCTTTGGAGCCCCTACACACGTTATCAACTCAGTGACAAAGTGCAACCCAAGCCTTTTTGGTCTTGGGTGTGGGATAATAATCTTCATAAACATCCTCATAAGCCCTCTGATATTCAAAATCATCATCTGAGAATTCATTGACAATTAAGTTTTCAAACTTAACTTTCTTCTTTTCTTTTGAAGGTTTAGGAAAAACTTTGTCAATTTCAGTTTTACCCTTTGATTCAGACACCTTGTCTTTATTAATCTTAACTGACTCGGATTTTGCAACTTCAGATGATGTTGTTTTCTTCTTTGCAACCGAAGATTGTGATTTAACTCTTGCGTTCTTAATGTATAATCTTGAATCTTTGTTTTCGTTCGAGTTGGAAGTTTCACCTTTCTCAAAAGTTGAATTTTCAAACTTTAATTCAGTTTTAGGTTTCACTTCGATTTTAGATTCATTGTTTCGTTTTAAGATTGTGATTGATTTTACAATCTCTGGTTGCTTAAGTTTCTCAACATCTGAACCTGTCTTTCTTCGGTGATACACAGGCTTTGATTTCGGACACTTGCGTGCAATGTGACCAACTTCATTGCATTTGAAGCAAGTCCGAGTATCATGAGAATATCCACTAGTGGGTTTTACTCCACTTGCGGATTTAGCCTTATCCCGAAGTTCCTTTTTCCTTTTTAAACTCATCATTTGATTGCCTCCCAATCAAATTCTCTTCTTGAACCGTACTAGTCCCATACACGAATACCATATTCTTATTTTTATATTCGCGAAAGGGTGACTGTATCTTTTTCGGTTCTTCTTCTTCCTCCAAACCCAAACCCGCTCTCCTGTTTTCAGGAAAGTCACCACCATTTCTCCGGTAGTTGTTATATCCTCTTTTAGGTTTAGAATAAAACTTTTTCTCATTTCTCTCCAAATCTCCTGATGGTATTTCAAAAAGTTTGAACAATTTATCAAGTTGATCTTCTTTAACATTCCGAATTGGAAAGCTATCATCAAAATATAGTATATCAGATTCCTTAACTTTGTACATGACAACGTTAGGATCATCACTTAGACTATCTTCCAATGATGTATCGTCATCTTCGGATTGTGAATCAGAACTGTTCAAACTTGCATTGACGCTCTCAAAGCTGCCATCATCAGATTCACTCAACACATTTTCAACATTTTTCACCAGTGCTTCACTATCATCGTTTGTGTAGGTTATGTCAATGTTCTCAGGCAGCTCATTTTTCTTTCTGTTAAAAGTTCAACATTAAGCGCCTTTTCCATCCCATCAACTCTCTTGCGACAATATTTTTCGCACAAGGGAGGTGGAACATTGCTATATTTCCCACGTTTATTACCGTTTGCTTTCTTTTCATTTTCTTCTGACGGAATTGTTGGAAGAATATGATCGATGACATACGCATTCGTGGTATAGCTTTTCAAAAGCTGTCTCACCCTTTCGGTTTCAAATTTTATATATTAAAGCTCTTGTTTAGTTTCAGCAATGGTATTTATGTAAATGTTAATGGCCTTTTGTTTTTCCATTACCGTTGCTTTTAACAATCTTACTGTGTCATGTTGTTCAATGTTATTCTTATCAAGTCTGTTGTAATTTCCTTTCATTTTATCATAAGATTCCTTCATTGTGCGATAATCATATTTAAAATTGTTGTTATGCACATTGAGTTCACTTATGATTTGAGATTTTTCGGCGCATTGCACACAAGGCTCGGTACATTTCGTGCAAGGTTTTTCAACCTCAACGATTTGCACTTTTACCACCTCTTTTTCTACAACTTTTACCTCTGGACCTACCTTTGTTAAATTTGCCATCATCACTTTGTTGGCGATCTCCGTGAGATTTTCCTCATTCATCTCCTTAGTCACATTGATGACTTCCTCAACTTCCGGTTTCCTTTCTTCAACAACATGCTCAGAAGATGTTGCATCACCAAAACACTCTGCAAAACTAGAAGTAATGTTAGAAGAAAGAACACTCTGCATCCTTGTATGATGATAGATCTTCTCTTCTTCTGTTTGTTGCAAGTATTCTTCTAGCATTGCATTCTCCAGAGCTGCATCCTCAGTAGATGTATCTTGTTCTTCCACGATTTCGGCCATTAGAGCAACCCCAGTCTTCTTGGCAATATATGAGTTCCAATCAAAGCCATCATCTTCATTAGAAGCAACCATAGCTTTTTCTGCGTTGTTGGATGGTTTCTCTTGAACTTCGATTTGAGTTTTCTTCGGAAATGGCTTATATTGCAACGACTTCTTGTAGTAATCACTGCCGCCTCCGAAAGGACTTTGGTTGCCACTTGCTTCTGGATTCTTGCACTCTCGTTTGAAATGCCCTTTTTGTCGGCATCTGAAGCAAGTAACTTTCATCTTGTCAAATCCCAATTTGTTGCTCGAGTTTCCGATGTCTCTTCCAGTTAGAGCAACAAATTTGGTAACTCTCCGTATAATCGAAGCTAAAAACCATTTGATGTTCATCAACTCAAGCTCCTCCTCATCCACTTGATCATAATCCTCGGCAGTCATTTCTGGATTACCAATCTTCCCGGCCACTAAACTTTCATAAGATTCCAACACGGTGGCAAGTAGTGCCATATGTTGTTTGGCCACTTGTTCAGAAACGACATTGTTTAGGTTGACTGCAATGTTGCATCTAAACACATTTGGATCAGAATTTGATTGATTATTCTAATTAGTCTAGTTTTGAAACGGAGAATTTGAATTCGTGCTTGAATATGATGCATTTGAAGAACTCTGATCATAGTTAAGATATGATTGAGTTTGGCTCTGTGGTGAATGATTCGAGGAATTCAAATTCGCGCTGAAAGCAGTTTGGATCTTTGGGCTTGAAATATTCTCTTGAGCTCCACTCTTGTAATAAAGCCCTACATCTTGAGCAATGTTCGAATTCTTTGACTTGGCAATCTTCAACAAATCCATCTTGTGCCCCTCCAACTTATCGATAAAAGTGGATTACTTGAAAAATTCCCAGCTTGGACTTTCTTTTAGCACCATGAGATAAGTTGTCCATTCACCTTACGGTAAAGCATCAGCCAATTTGTCAATATATTCTTCTTCAGTCTTTTCTAGACCATGCCTTCTCGTTATCACTTTCAAATGATAGACTCGTTCTATCATTTGTTTCCTCGACTCGCCTTTCAACATTGTGAAGATGTCAAATTCTTTCATGATTAGAGCCTTTTTGCTCTTAACCATCTCGTACTCCCCGGATATTTAGTCTTTAATGACTTCCATAACTCTTGTGCAGTTTTGTACTCTGGTAATAGCACCAAGATGTCTTCCTTTATGGACTGCTGAATCAGACTGATCATTTTCTTTTCAGCAACATACGCATCCTTCTATTGAGTAGAAAACTTGCTCATCTCAATAACATTATCATGTTCATCTCTTGGCCATGTGTAACCTGTTTCAACCGCAACCCAACTGTGAAAGAAAGTAGCCTGAACCTAGTTCGTAAACTTTTCCTTCCACCCCTCGTATTCATCCATGCTCATGAGTTTCGGTGGCTTCACTGACGTATACATCTCGTTATCCAAATTAACTTGAATCACCATGTTGGCATTCGATGTTGAAGCCCCGGCTGTCATAAACGCACTGTGAATATCTTCCATCGCGGAAAACAAACGAGTATCGCTGAAAATATGTTCACAAACTTGAAAATTTGATTAGTATACTGACAAGTTCGGGCGAACTTGTGCAGCAAATCAGATCAGATTCAATTTCAAACAAGTTCGGGCGAACTTGTGTTGAAATCTTTGAAAATTTTCACCCTGAGTAAGTTCGAGCGAACTTGTAAAGAATTTCAAGAGAAGTAACAAGTTCGGGTGAACTTGTAAGGAATTTTTAGCAAACTTTGATCAAGTTTGGGCGAACTTGATGAAATTTTGAAGAAAAGCTTAGCAAGTTCGAGCGAACTTAGTTAAAGACTTTGAAAAATCAATCAAGTTCGGGCGGACTTGATGAAAAATCACTCAAAAAGTGAATTTTTCAGTGAAGTTCAAGCGGTTGATGTCAAGTTCGGTCAAACTAGGTTTGCAAATCATGATTTTTTCAACTTTTCGACATCACTTCGTTTGAATTAGGATTTGAAACTTTCAGGGGTTTATCTTTAGTGGATTTTACGATGAGTCAAAAAATGGTAGAAATGAGTAGAAATAGAGTAGTTCTTGTGATGATTTAACCAAATCAGGTATCCGTGGCTCTGATACCACTTATTAGATCACTCCTGAATAGCTCGGGAACCTATATTTGTATCTATTGTCCATATATGCGGAATTTATATGACAAGTTAATCACATATGCAAGAATTAGTCATTAAAGTCTGTTTTATTGATTAAAAGTTCATGTACATTCGAGTTCCTGATCCGACAGAGCTTCGCCTCAAAGTGTGCAAAAGTTACAAATGAAGGCACCTATTTATAGAGTATCAAGTTCGCTGGGGAGAACACAAGTTCAGGCGAACTTGTTGAACAAGTTCGGCCGAACTTGTTCACACATTACATTTCCGGGCGAACTTGATCTCCTAATTACATAAATACTTCATTTTCTATCATAATCTCATCTATTCTAAACAGACTCGATACAAGACTAAGACATAGACATACTGCACTAACAAGCATTCATATTATAGTTCATAAACGAACTGGTCATATGAGCTAGGAAGAGAGTTCAAGATGAAGTCCGCTGCCATTTCATCTTGCAGGGGATAACCAAGTTTGTTCATATGATCAATGTATCCTTTCATCTTAAGCACATGAGTACTGACACATGATCCTTCCAACATTTTACAGCTTAAGAGTTGTTTCATGGTGTCATATTGCTCCTATCGAGCTTGTTCCTGAAACATGCCTTTCTGTATGTCATAAGCATCTATATCTTCCATGTTCTTCTGAAGTTTAGGAGACATGGTGGCTTACATAAGGCAGGCTACCTCAACGACATCCTCGTTATGTTTTTCCAGTGCCTTGCGAGCAATAGTAATTTTTTGGCTCGATAGGGACTGGCACATGATCCTTCCAACGTTTTACAGCTTAAGAGTTGTTTCATGGTGTCTTATCGCTCCTGTCAAGCTTGTTTCTGAAACATGCCTTTCAGTTGTTGGATCATGTCATAAGCATCTATATCTTCCATGTTCTTCTGAAGTTTAGGAGACATGGTGGCTTACATAAGGCATGCTACCTCAACGACATCCTCGTTATGTTTTTCCAGTGCCTTGCGAGCAACAGTAATTTTCAGGCTCGGTAGGGACTGGGCCATCTAAGATATATAGCTTTTTCTCCATCTTGAGAACTATTCTCAGATTGGCGGTGCCATTCGAGAAAGTTGGTGTTATTCAATTTTTCTTTTTCAAGTATAGACTTGAGAATGAAGGAGTTGTTTTCTTTAGACATCTCTTATATAAGCAAGGATTTTAATTAGTATTTTCAATGTATATTTACTTATTTAATTAATGACTCATTACATTAATTAGAACAAGGAATGAGAATCCGGTTAGAAGCTCTTTGTAAAGGCAGCTGTAGCACGCAACATTAGCAAGGGGTTCAAGCGGACTGACAACGATTGTCAATTGTGAGAATTGCACAACTCTCGAGTATGAGGCCGCTAAGACAACTATTGTCTATGCATTGATACGTTTAGCCTCATCTATGCCACTTTTGTTCTCGAGACAGTTGTAGCACGTAACACAAGAAGAAAAGTAATACTCGTCCTTAAAAGGTTACATGTGGAAGGGTCGGATGTGTCGACGAAGCCCTTGCACCTTGGAAGGATAAACTAGACACCAGGTGTCACGTTGTGGCTCCAACACCGATGGTTCGCATTATGCCCCAAGTGTTACTAGTAGTAGGATGGCATAGACCATTGATTTTAATTATGGGTTAATTTTATTATTTACCAAATAGGGCCGTGAGAGCCAATTTTAGTATATATTTTAATTGTGACATCTTGATGAACCATTTAATCTCTCAAGACACTTAGTTTTAAATATCCTATTAAAACTAAATTTGTCGCGACTGATTTAACCAATTTTAAGTTAATAGAAAACTATTAATAGTTTTGGAAAATTGAATTTGGCAAAACTTAATTGGTTATTTGTTCGTTTAAAAAAACAAACTTTGTTTTATAACAAAATTTTAACAAGTTGTAAAACAATTTATAACTTGTTTTAATGTGGTTGTTTCAGTATTTTAAAACTCCTTTTAAAATCATGTTGGTATTTAGGTTGGTTATGTTATAACAACTTTAAGATAAAAGCATCCACAATAGCAAGACAAATATGTAAATCTATATGGCCAAAAAGTGTTCGATCTTGCTAGAGCCTAATAGCAAGATCAAACGGGTCACGGGGTCACAACACACAAACAACCACAAGGATGGACTTGAGTGCATCCAGTTGTCTCGAGCAACTCCCACTGACTTCATGACTCCTGTTTAGCGTCCTCGGTTTTATCTCCGGGTCTTCGTTTATTACAATATTTTACAAACTACAATAAAGGAAGAAACCCTATCTATTACAACTTTGACCCATTAAGGTGGCCAAAAACCATAATACAAAACTGAATAAAAATATACAACCACAAAACAAAGGCGGGCCAGATTTACATATTCCATAACAATCATAAAATAAACCGGGCAATGTTTTGGTCAAGCCAAACAAATAAAATATTGACCAAAAATAAAGTTGCACTTAAAAACATATAGATCAGAAACTTTAAATAAATAAAGTTTGTGTTCTAATTCTGGTTAAAAGACCGGTACCGACTCATATGTTGTAACCAAGGCTCTGATACCACTGGTGGGTTTCCATGGTGATCGGTTAAAAATTTTATTTATCAAAACCCGGTTCAATAAATAATAGTAAATTAATTCGGCGAGTTAATTGATAAAACAAGTGATCAACAATAAACGAAACTCGACAGGATCCGGTTACATACAAATACGAGCACAGTGATAAGAATATCTAACTACTGATAAGAAAGAGATACCTCGGTTAATAACTAACCGGTCGAGACACCGAGGTTCAACGAACACGTGCTAGTGAACGAACAAATTGAACACCGTGATAACCCCGAGTAGCGGTGGTGGCGGCTGACCGGCGACGGTGGAGAGACTGTGTAGAGAGCAGCGGTGGCCGGCGGCGGCGGTGGCAGTCGACTGTGGCGGCGGTTATGGTTGTGGGTATTTGAGAGAATTCTTTCAAGTTCTTCAACCTTCAAAACCTTGTCCATAGATTCCTTTATATAGAATATGGAGATCCATGCATGTGCGACAAATGGCGGACATGCACATGGAAGTTGGACAAGTGTCGAGAAGTTCATGCATGTGCGACAACTGGCGATGCAAGAGTGCATGCACGACAAGTGGCTAGGAGTTCATGCATGTGCGACAAGTGGCGTAGAATGGGTGTATGTGCGACAAGTGGCGAGATGAGTATACCCGTCTCACCCGGTCCATGTACCCGTCTCTCAGTTAATACCCGCAACAAGTTTATCAATTAAGATAAACAATTATACTATTAATAACGAGTATTAATAATACAAATCCGCTCACGATAATAAATATAATTATGCTCCGTTTTGCACATCGTTCGTTATTACCAGTTAAACAAGCTAAGTGGATTTTAGTTCGTTGCACGTGTAACTCTACGGGTCAAGACCCAGTCGGTAGCGTTGACTTATCGAACCGGACATAAATATCCAACAAAGCCACAATGTTCTAACTTTTCAAAACTCATTTTTCCTCTCTATACAAGAAGTCATTTTAAAAAGTTATTTTGAGTTTGCCAAACACTTTTTCTCCTTATTAACTTTTTATAAAAGTCAATAAGTTATAAGGAGGTGTGGAAAAGCTTAGCCAAACACCCCCTAAATTTCACTGTTACAACTCATTCAACGTAGCTGACTTTTGCATATATGTTAGATTGTTTGCAGATAGACAATTTGAGTCTTTGATGCTCCTGCCTAGCGGATGCTCATGTTGGTGATTGAATCCAAATAATGTACTCTTAAGTTTATATAAAAAGCAAATATTGCACACTGTGACACACATACAGAGTAAACAATAATACTTATAATTAGTGATGAATAGTGAAAATATATATAAATAGAAAACACGGTATCACAATAATTGAACTCGCCACCTATAGGTTATATACATTTTCATTGGGCTAGACCCCCTATTAAAAAAATACCCATTACAAATCTTCATATATTTCCACTATGACAATTAAAACATTAAAGAGAAAACTGAAGAAGATAGGGCTTGAACCCCAACATCCTGTTTGCCAACTCGTAATAAGTTTAAGGAGTTGTGATACCATTTGTTGTGTGACACAACAATGTAGATAAATATGTTACCGTCATGTCTAAACTTTTTAAAAGATTTAAGTTCTTATTGAAAAGGACAAGTAGATCGTAACTAAAAAAACACATTTTTTTAAAATTTCTAACTCCTTTTTTAATCTAGAACAGATTAACATAGATATGCCCTATAAATAAATAAAAAAAAACAATGTTGTTTAATAATTAGATGCGAAAAACTTTCTAAACTTGACAGTATGACCTTTGGCTTATAATTTTGTACGACTTGTTTTTCTTATTTGATATTTCGTATGACGTGAACACGTGAACGTTTTTTTACATTTATATTACATGTTTAAACTTATTTTGTCATCAAAATAAAATATGCATCTTTTAATTTATAAAAATAATAATAATAAATAATAATAATAATAGAACTAGTGGTAATGGTAGTCATAGTAGTATCCATATACATGATAATGAAATCAAATGTGTGTATCTTCAAGCGGTTCTTGAACTTGTTAATGAACTTATATGCCTTAGTGTATGTACATTATCATGCCATCATCCTTCGTTGCCCTCCTTTCCCTCGTTAATGGTTTTTCGACGAGCTTCAACATTTTTATTCTACAATCAAATGTAAGAGTACAGATTTCAAAACTGCCAGCCTTTTCATTCATCGGAAATTTCACCAAACATTCACCAAACGCCAAAATTCCCCATCTAAACTCTTCTAATCGTTGTTTTCTTCCTCATGAGCCCACACAAAATGTGCATCCTACTTTGATGTCTTTTTATAAAAATCTAGAACTGAGAAATAAAACTAAAAGAAATTATATGAGTAATAGAAGTGTTAAACGTAAACAAACCTAAAAAACAAAAGAGCTAACACCGTAAGATCTAACATATGTTTGGATTCATAAATACATGTTTCTTGCCGCAATCTAATGCGAGATTACAATCTACGATCACATAGCTCACATGTTTAGCCAAAAAGATAATTAAATTACCCAGAAACAATAATTTAACAGTCCAATATGTCCATTTGTGTCCTAACATGCGAGTTAACAAATAAACCATCAACTCATAGTAACGTTAAAAATGCTATGAAATCACAAGGCTATGTAACCGAGTTTCACATAACGATTGTACGGGCCCCACATCTATCCTATATTACAATACATGAGGGATGCGTATTTTAAGATACCTAAAAAATAAGAACTTTCCCCATTTCTTTATAGATAGACTGTTGGTCCCAGATTAACAATGAGATTCCTTATCTTTGGTTATGGCAAGGATTTCAACAAAGATTGAAAATATTGTGCGGAACTAGAAATCAAACTTTCAAAGACACAAGATACAGAATTTTCTCGTTTATATCACTTTGAAAAACAAATAGGTTTACAAAGAGATTATTGGCTGTTGAAAAACAAATACATGAGAAAATACTGTGGTGTAAGAGAGTTGTGTAGTGTATTTAATGCTAAGTTTGTACCCTCTTCATCTTTCCTGTGATTGGCTCTCCTATTTATAGAAAGCCTGAATTAATACACAATTAGTTTATTCTTCTACTTGCACCTGCTAAGAAAAGCTTCCGTTGGGTATGTTCAATGAATTTGCACGGGCCAACTTGTTACGTTCAGAAATGGCAGAGACAAGCAGATGAGCAAGTTGATAGGATCAGAAACTGAAACTTGTCAACTGACCAGAATTTCTGGTATCTATGGTATCAGAAATTCTGATATTTGTTCTTTTTACCAGAAACTGTTGGTTTCTACAGAAACCATATCAGTTTTTACCAGAAATGATATTTCTGATTGTCTTCTGATAATTCTGATATGTTTCTGATTATTTGAAGAATGTTTCTTCTCTGTTCTTTTCTTCCTTCCATTGCTGATTTCTTCATTCTTCATGCATGATCTGTTATGATCATATTGTTCTTCAATACTTACATTTAAAGTATCCTAACAATTTCCCCCTAAGTATTGTAAGAAAAATAACAGACAAAACAGGAATAAGATAAAACTACCAACTGTCAGAAGTACTTAAAATTACAGACATATTGTTTTTGTTTTCAAGAATTGTTCCATACACAAAGAAATCACATGGTGATCTTTAGGTTGCTCTTGTAGACATCTCCTTTCTTGAGCTTCTTTTTGTATTCAATCACCTTGTTGCAAACTCTGATCATTTCCTTGTACCTGCTTCTTGCTGTCACCCATTCATTGATCATGTCATCAATCTTCTTCCTGAGTGCCTCCTTGTCTTGTCCCTTGATCTTCAACTGTGCTTGCTTCTTGTTCATGCCCTCTTGGATATAGCTGAGAGTCTGGTTCGAGTACTTGTAAATTTCATTAACTCTAAAAAGAGCTTTCTTCTCATCTTTTTCCCGGAATGCTACAGCAAGTGATGGTCTTTCAAGGATTACCCCTGTTCTTGCTTCTTTTTCAACATTTGATGGTATTGAAGTATCAGGTGGAGGGACATGTACCTTCTTGTTGACAAGGTGGTCAAAAGTGATGCAAAGATCAAAGTCAGCTAGTTTCAGCCCTTGCATACTTTTTTGTGGCTGTCTGGGTGACACTTTCTAGACCTCTTCTAATTTCTTGAGTGTTGTTATCTCTTTGGTCCAGCTCCTGCTTGATCTTGATGAGATCTAGAGGATGAATGCCTCCTAACTCACTGTCCAAGACTCTTTCTATACTACCATCTACTCTTTCAACTCCATACCTATTTTGTATATGGTAGCCAATGAGTCCATCACTGGTTTTGCTAGAGGTGATACAGTTGAGTTTTCTGATTGGATTGGTCATTGGTAAATGAAGAGCTTTTCTCTCTTTTTCTATCAAACTTTTTAGATCCCTGTTGATTGGGCTAAGTGGTCTTTCCAGCTCATCTTGGGAGTCATCCCAGTAGTAATTCTGCAGGTAGCTTTCTGGAAACATCATGGTGTCAGGTCTATTTCAAGTATGTATCCTTCAATTACCTTTCCATCTGGTCCAACTCTTGAACTTTTTCTTGCTTTCTTGGAAGAGGTAGCTGAGGCTTCCCATTTTCTTTTTACTTGAGCATTTATGTTCCTGTTGAAAAGTGATTCTCCTGATGATGTAGGCTTCTGCTGAGAGCTTGATGTTCCAGTTGCTTTCTGAGTTTGAGGTGGTGGGGTAGTAAGCCTTTTGAGTATATCTCTTTTAGGGACAGATGATGGTGGTCCCATGATGGTAAGTCTAGGCTTTACTTCTTGTATGATGATTGGTGCAGTTTCTTGTGGTTCCTTTTGATTGATGGGTGGTTCTTGAGGTGCTTCTTCTGTGGTTGTGGATTTCTGTTGTTGCAGACTGTGGTTTCTGTTTCTTGAAGTTTGAAATATCACTGACTTGCTGTTGCAGCTATTTCAAGGCTGATTCAACTATTTTTGCATTTTTCTTTTCTTCTTCATGCACTAGTGAGAGCTCTTTGCTTGCTTGTTCCTTGAATTGTTTCCATTCTTCTCCAAGTTTCCCAGTTGTGTCAGTCAGGCTAGCAAAGGTTGCCTTCATTGTTTGAATTTCTTCCATTATTGAACCAGAAGAAGAATCCTTGTGTTCAACAGCCTTCTTGATTTCTTTAATGAAATTGGTGACTTTAGTTTCAAACTTGTTGTTGTTCTGTTTTTGTTGTTGTTCTAGTATTTGTAAGTTGCTTTCTGATTGTCTTTTGATACAGGTGATTTCTTCAGTGATGAGCTTGATTGCAGACTTTTGTTCAGAAAGTTCTTTCAATATCTGGTCCAACTTTTCTTCTGTGTTGACTTAGTGCAGATCTTGACCACATTCTCCAGTGTTTGGAGATCTATATCTTCCTGTGAGATTTGTTTTTGTTGTGTGAGTGGTGAACAACATATGTTACTGCTAACAAACCAGCAGAGGACAAACCTGCTGCTGTTGTTAAGGGTTCAAAATGAGCACTGAGCTCAGTTTGAGTCTCCTTACCAGGTCTTTGAAACACATTCAATCCCGGATTTTCCTCATTTCCTCGAACCATTGCATTCAATGATTCTCCATGAGTTGTTGAGAAATGCATCTTTCTCATTTCCAGGTTTCTTTGATCACCTAAGTGACCTCCACCTGTTACTAATGCATACTCCTCATTTTCTGATTCAGAGTATGGATCTTCAGTTTGATTTCTTCTGGCTCTTAATCTGTAGGTGCCTCCAACAGAACCACTAGAATTCTATCACTATTACTTCTAGCAGTATACACAGGATGAGAAATTCTTTCACCTGATTGATGCAGAGATATTTCTGGAGGATTTCTGGTTGACTGTTCATCTGTTTCTTCCTTTTCTAGTTCTTCATTTGCAGCAGATCCTTCGTCTTCTCCAACTGGTGAGCTGCTATCATATGCTTCTGGTTAAGTTGACATTTCCTGTCTGAGAAACTCGTACTTCACCCTATATTCAGTCTTTTCTGGTATCATGTTTGTGATAGCTATTGGTAACATGGGAAAGTCTTTGATTGAATCCCATGCCCCCTTTGCATTCCAAGGCCTCATGATTGGTGTCTTCCATATGTTCTCTGAGATGGGCATCTCCATATTTGCTTCTTCAAATCTCTAAGATATCAGAATGGACCAGAATCTTGGAAATGGAAGATGGGTCAGTAATCTTTTGTTGTGAGTGATTACTGATCTTCCTATCAGATGAAAGATCTCCGTAGCATAGTCTATTTGTGTTCCGGTGATTACCCCATACATGATTGTCATTATACTCTGGCTTATCTGATCGGTTCCCCTATTTTTGATGTCAGGCATTTTGTTAGAAATTCCATCAATACTTGCCATAAAGCAGGCAAATATTTTCTTCTTAATTTGGTAATTGTTGTGCACTTCCTCTTGTAGTTCATCAAGGTGATCATTTTCTCTAACAGTTCTTCTTTTGGTGGTATTGGTGATACTGGAAGTTCTAAACATTCCCTTACTTTTCTTGGATTAACAGTTATTGACTAATTTCCCCAAACATGTGCTTTTATTTATGTATCCCCTGAATCATCTAGGGTGTAGATTACCTGTTGGATGATTTCTTCTGGTACTTCACGGGTTTTTATCAGGGCTTGAGAGATTGGACACTTCGTCAGAAACTCTATCAACACTTGAGTTTTGGTATCATAGTCCTCAATGTTCGGATGCATTGCAAATTGTTCTCCTTTTTGGGCAGATGGTATTGAGGTGTTGTCACACAAGATAAGCACGCCGCCCGCCTGCTGGCCGGGCGAATCTAAGTTCTCTTCCGGTCAACTGTCCACCCAGTCAAGTGCAAAAAAAAAACACAGTAGAATCACGCATCAATGAATGGTACGGCGTGTTCTACTGGTTGAAGGTTTAAATTGACAATGTTTTGAGCGGCCATAGGGTTTGATTTTGAGAGTTATGAGAGATTTCTAGGGTTTGAATGGAGAAGATGAGTGTCTTCCACGATGTTTGTTAAAGGTGATAGTGGGTACTGATTTGTAGCTGGTTTAATTGCGGTTTTAATGTTGTGGACATCGTGGGTATGTTTTTGAGCAATTAAGATAAATAACCGTTAGGATAATCTTCTAATCTTGCCTTCTTTTGTCCTTATCAGGTTCTACTAAAACCAGTACGGGAGTGGATTTTGATTGGTTACCAATGACGGTCAAGTACCCTGCTTTCTCCATGTGGGCCCTGAAAATTCAAAAAGGTCCAGTAGAATGTCCCTTTTATTCCTTGTACCTTTATTCTCTCTTTTTCAGATTTTTGTTTTTATTTTGAATTATCAGAATTTCTGGATCCTCCTCAGAATTTCTGGTTTCTCTTGATGATCAGAATTTCTTGTTTCTCCTGAATGATCAGAATTTCTGGTTTCTATTAGAATCTTGGAGTTGCTAGAATTTCGTCATACATGTCTTCTTTTTGCCAGAAAATAATCAGAAATACCCCATTTTTTTTCTTTTTTCTTTTATTTTGAGAGAGAGAGATCAGAAAATTTCACTTGCCATTCATTAAAAAGATTTTCATTGATGAAGGCAAAGAAAGGAAAAAAAATTGTTCCTTAAATAAAAGTTTGACAAAGTTTTGAAAAGAATTTCAAAGGATGAAAAGTTTGTATATCCTTTGTGAAACTTCCTCTGTTGTAGTTTTTAGGAATCATCCAAAATGACAAGGTTTTGTTAAATTTTGAGAAACTTTGAATAACTTGTCAAAAATTTAAATGTCTTTTGTGAAACTTCCCCTAGAGCCAACCTTTTGTGGAGTTCATTCTTTGATTTATATTGATCAAAAACAAAAATTCATGAGTTTTTACCAGATTTGAACAACATTGTTCCGGAAGGGTCATTAGATTTTACCAAGATTCACAATGGATCAGTTTTTTAACCAGAAACTGCTAATTTTAGCCAGAAATCTACCAGATTCATCACCAGATCTTTGTTGGTGTGGTCCAGTTTTTAACTAGGTTTGTTTTCTGAGTGAAATATTTTACATCTTTCCCCCTTTTTTATCAACAGAAATTTTTCTTTTAATTTTTGTTTATTTATTTCTTTCATCTCCTTCTTTCTATGTATCCTCCTTCCTTGTTTTCAACATTTGTTATACCAAAAACATGATATTATATATATATATATATATATATATATATATATATGTACATGCAAAAAAAATAACACTACTCAGATATTTTATAATTTATAACATACTTAATATATGTCCATAGAGGGATTTCAGTGCCGGTGTGGAATCTTGTAGGGACGAGGCTTTTGTTCCGCAGGTTTTCATGAAAAATCATTTCAGCCCTTGGGTACCAGACCGGTATGCCTTCAAACCCTATTTGCCCATTTATGACTTTTGTCAAGAATCTTGAGTAGATCAGGAAGGGTTTGTTTGTGTGCATGTTGTATTCAAAATCTCTCATTAGATAACGAGAGTAGTTGTAAGGGAGTTCATGCACAATAGCAGCAACTACTTCCATGATTTTGTAAGAAAACTCATGAAAGTTTGCATGCTTGATAGAAAAGCATACACAAACCTGGTTCACCAAAAACTGAAAAGGCTTGGTGAAGCCTGTCTTGCAACACCCTTGGAATGATTGCCTGTAAAGTATCCCATTCTCTTTAGCGTGGCATCCAGCACCTCCCTATCATACACCGTCTCTCTCCAGTCATCGTCTATCTACAGCGCCTGCTGGATAGTCTCTTCACTCATGATGATGGTGTATTTGTTCATGACCATGCTGTGTATAGCCGGCAGCCCAGTTGGAGTAAGGAAGGTTTCAGCATTGGTCCAGAACTGTTGTAGGATTTCCGGGTGGATATGGATGAAGGCGGTGAGAGCAAAGTTGAGTGGGGTGTGGAACAGGAGGAGGTTCATGATTAACCTGTAGTCCTCCCATGCTTCCCCTTGAAGCTGGCCCCTCAGACGGAGGTTGTGGATTGGGTAGTAGGGGAGTGGAAGGTATTTGCGATCAATGGTGGCCATTTGAAGATTGTGAGAAGTTTGTTCTAGGGATCTGATCAAATGTGAGTTTTGAAAGTGATGTTTCAGTGATCAAGTGGTAGTTATTTATAACCAAGTTATAGTTTTACCATAAATGGTTGCACCTACCAAAGATACTCCCCTTTTGTATCCTTTATTAACCCAATTTTTGTCAGGTTTATTTTTAGGGCAATGTGAGATACAGTTTTCTTTTTCTTTAAATTTTGGGCCGCTATTTCTCAGAGAGATTATCATTAAATGTCAGGTGTCATCAATTCTCCTTATTAGTGAAGCTGAGTAAGCATTTGAGAATTGAAAATGGGCATTAGCTATTAATTTTTACCCAAGAATTTGGTCAAGTGACGCATACACCCTACCCCTAAAGAGATAAACAAAAAAAATAATAAAAAGAACTGATATTTATATACATATATACGTTTCTTTGATTTTTTTTAAAATAACCTTTAGTGGAGAACATATTTCGAAGATGATTTGAAACAATCAGTAATGCAAAAATTATCAGAATTTCTAGTCCTTTATCGGAAATCAATTTTCTGGTTATTTTACCATATTTTCTGATGACTTCTCAGATTAACCAGAATTTCTAGTTATCTTTGAAAAAGTTATCAGAAATTCTGATCTTTTGCCATAATTTCTGATTCTGATGTAGTATCAGAATTTTCACATAATTTCTGATTATTGTCTGATGACAAAGTGTTTTATGTATGTTCTTCTTCAGTTATGTTGACCATACCAAGTTTACTGACCAAAAAGTTTTGTCTTTTTTCATCAAGAGGTTTTGTGAAAATGTTAGCAATTTGGTTTTCTGTTGGAACAAAGTACATTTCTATGGTTCCTTTTTCAACATGACCTTTTATAAAGTGGTACCTGACATCAATGTGTTTGGTTCTTGAGTGATGCACTGGATTTTCTGTGATGGCAATTGCACTCATGGAATCACATAGAATTGGTGTCTTGGTCAGATACACTCCATAATCTCTAAGTTGAGTTTGCATCCAGATTACTTGTGAACAGCAACTTGCAGCAGCTACATATTCTGATTCTGTAGTGGATGTGGAAACACAATTTTGCTTTTTGCTTGCCCAACAAACCAATTTTTCTCCAAGCAGTTTGCATGCACCAGATGTGCTTTTTATGTCTAATTTACACCCTACATGATCTGCATATGTATATGCAATTAGTTCAAGATTTGTATCTTTTGGGTAAAATAAACCTAAATTTGTTGTGCCTTTGAGATATTTAAAAACCCTTTTTACAGCTTTCAAGTGAGACTCCTTAGGATTACACTGATATCTGGCCAGAAAACATGTTGCAAACATAATATCTGGTCTGCTTGCTGTTAAATATAATAGTGATCCTATCATTCCTCTGTAGGTTTTAACATCTACACATTCTCCATCTGGATCTGAGTCCAGTTTATTGCTTGTTGCCATTGGTGTTTTTGATGATGAGCAATTTTCTAATGAATATTTCTTTAAAATTGTTTTGACATATTTAGACTGACTTAGAAATATTACATTTGTTCTTTGTTTGACTTGAAAGCGTAGGAAAAATGTTAATTCTCCCATCATGCTCATTTCAAAATGATTGGTCATTAACTTTTCAAACTTTTTACAAAACTTTTCATTTGTTGATCCGAAGATAATATCATCTACATAAATTTGGACCAATAGTGTGTGACCTTTGTGTGTTTTTATAAACAGAGTTGTATCAATTGTACCTTTTGTGAAGCCAAAATTGATCAGAAATTTTGAGAGTGTGTCATACCAGGCTCTTGGTGCTTGTTTCAAACCATATAGTGCTTTATTTAGTTTGTAAACATGTTTTGGAAAGGTTGGATCAATAAAGCCTTCTGGTTGATGTATATACACTTCTTCAGCTATTTCACCATTCAAGAATGCAGACTTGACATCCATTTGATATATCTTGAAATCTTTTGATGCTACATAGGCCAGGAATATTCTTACAGCTTCAAGTCTCGCTACTGGTGTAAAGGTTTCATCATAGTCTATTCCTTCTTGTTGACAATATCCCTTTACTACCAATCTTGCTTCGTTTCTAGTTATGACTCCTTGTTCATCTGATTTATTTCTGAACACCCATTTTGTACCAATAATTGCTTTATCATTTTGTCTTGGTACTAGGTTCCATACCTTACTTTTCTCAAATTGATTAAGCTCTTCTTGCATTTCAATGACCCAATCTGGATCATTTCGAGCTTCTTTGACAGTTTTTGGCTCTATTATGCTTAGAAAACCAGCATATAGACATTCATGTGTAGTAGCAGATCTCGTTTTTACACCCTCTTTTGGACCTCCAATAATGTTTGATTGAGAATGACCCTTGATCCATCTTTGATTATAAGACCTGTTTAAGTTTTCTGATGGTTCTGAGGTTTCCCCCTGATTTTCTGATTGTTGCATGAAATCAGAGTTCTGATTTTCTGAATTGTTTTCTGGTATTTCATCAGAATTCTGGTTCATTGTATGTTTTCTAGTGAACTTGTTTCAGGCTCAAGGTTGATTTTAAAATTTGAACATACATTTTCTTGGTTTTCATAACAGTCTAAAAATTCTTCTGTTAATTTACTTAACATTTGATTCAAGTTTTCTGATGATTTTTCACTATATGCTTCCTTATGCGTTTCATAAAACACTTCACATTCGGATGTGTCATCAAATGATACATACAGACTTTCTCTTATTGTTCTTGTGCTAATTATGAATACTCTAAATGCTTTTGATGTTAATGAATATCCAAGAAAAATTCATTTTTCTGCTTTTCTGTCAAACGTTTCAAGACTTTCAAAATCATTAAACACAAAGCATCTGCACCCAAATATGTGTAAAAATTTTACATTGGGAATTCTACCATTTATAATTTGATAGGGTGTTTTCTGACGTCTTTTGTTGATGATTGTTCTGTTTTGTGTAAATGCATTGGCAATTGCTTCAGCCCAAAAGTAAATAGGCAATTTGGCATAAGCAAGCATTGTTCTTGCTGCTTCAACCAAAGTCCTATTTCTTCTTTCTACAACTCCATTTTGTTGTGGTGACCTTGGAGCAGAAAAGTCATGAGATATTCCTTTTGAAATGAGGAATGTCTCAAGTTTTGAGTTTTTGAATTCTGTTCCATTGTCACTTCTGACCCTTCTTATTGGTAAGTTCAGCAAGTTTTCAATTTTTTGATGAAATTTATAAGTAATTCTGGTGTTTCACTTTTCTTAGTCAAGAATTCTACCCAGTGTATCTTGAGTAGTCATCTACTACTACCAGAATATACTTCTTTCCTGAAAAACTTGCTGTACTTATGGGTCCACACAGATCCATATGTAAGAGTTCTAAGTTTTGTTTTATTGAAGATTCGGACACAGTTTTATGTGAGCTTCTTTTTTATTTACCCATTTCACAAGCTTCACATAATTTATTCTTTTTGGAGGATATGTAAGGTAACCCTTTTACCAGATTTTTGCTTGCTAATTTGTTTAGATTTTTAAAGTTTATGTGAGCTAATCTTTTATGCCATATCCAACTACTACTACTGCTTTCTTTTGAAAATAAGCATATTTGAGGATGCTCAATTTCTTCATTAAAATTAGAGTAGTAAATGGATTTTCTTATTCTTTTTCCTCTCAAATAAATTTTGTTGTCATCTAAACCAATTAGTAAGCATTTTTCTGGTAATAATGTTACCTGAAATCCCTTTTCATAGAACTAACCACAACTTAGTAAGTTGTATTTCAGTCCTTCCACATAGGCTACCTTTTCTATGGTCAATGTACCATGTTTGATGCATCCATAGCCCAAAGTTCTTCCTTTCAATCCATTACCAAAATTAACTAATTTACCAGGCTTAGAAACATAGTTACTAAGCAAGCTCCTGTTCCCAGTCATGTGCTTGGAGCTTCCAGAATCGCAGTACCAGATCTGTTGCGCATGACGGTCCTGAAGTGGTAAGGTTAGAAGGATTTTGGTACCCAGGCTTGCTTGGGTACATTTTCTGATGGAATTCTGTTTAGCTTTAATCTTTCTGGTTCAGTTTTCTCATTAGAAACTTTGTAAAGTTTTGAGCTTACAGTTGTGTTTTCATTTTTCAGCTGCATATGTTTTTTGACAATTTTGATTATATCTTTGCACATGCAGGTGTTGTTTAGCTCAGAATGTTTTGATGAAGATTTGTTATTTGTTTCAAAGGAATTTTGTTTTGAACTATATGAACCATCACTTTAGATTTCTGATTTGTTGGATTCACTTTCTGACTCACTGAAATTTTCTTCTGTTGATTTTACAAAAATAATTGGATTGTTTGAGTTTGTTCTGTTATATCCTAGTCATTCTCCTCTGTTTCTTTTTGTGGACTCAGTGTAGTCTATGAAATTTTTTGCTTCTTGAAATCCTTTCACATTTATTTCCTTTTCATGAATCCTTTTATAAAGTTCTTTTCTTTCCTTTTCATAAAAATTATTTTTTGCTTGTTTATTTAAACTTTCTTTTATCAAAAGTTGATTTTCAAGTGTTGAACCTTTTGATTTTTGTTGTAAATTTCAGAAATCTTTGATCCAAATTTTGTTTTTCTTGGAGATTTGTTTCAATTCTAGTTCAATCGGAGTTTACTTACATAATTTTCAGAGCATTTGTTCATTTCAGACGATTTGCCATAAGACAGAAATTTGCATTTCTTCTCTTCATCATCTGATGAGTCTTCTGTCAGCCATGCATCTGTTCCAGCTATCAATCCTACAGCCTGCTGTTGTTTCTTAGCTTCCTCTAACTTCTTTTCATTGCAAGCAACATCTTTAAGCCTTTTGTTTTTGCATTCTGAGGCATAATGACCTTTTTGCTTGCATTTGTAGCAAACAACCTCTGCTTTTCCTTTGTCTTTACTTCTCATCTCCATCTTGGTTTTATCACTCTTCTGGTATTTATTGCTTCCACCTCTCATCCTCTGCTCAAAAGTTTTAGTGAGCAATGCAATTGCTTCAGCAAAAGCTGTGAAGTCTGATGTTGAATCAGCATTTTCTGTGCATTGAATATATGAGGTTTGTGGATCAGTGTTTGGGAATTTTGGAGAGTTGGAAATAAGTGCTATTGGTCCTCCCTTTTGATTTGTATTTTCATAGATTTCTTCCTCTCTAGGTACTAAGATGTTATACAAATCATGAAGATTCATATTTCCTAACTCAAGTGTGGAAGCAAGAGTCATGGTTAGACTTCTCCATTCTCTTGGTAGAGAGTCCAGAAATTTGACATTTCTCTCATCATTTGATTTTTCTATACCAAATTTCTTTAATTCATTTAAGATTTTTGCAAAACGCATATAAGTTTCATATAAGCTTTCATTTGGTAGACTTTTAAACCGTTCATATGAGGAAACACAGTTGGTTCTTTTGTTTCTTTTCATTATTTTTCCTCCTTCATATCAGTTTTCCAACTGATCCCATATTTCCTTAGCTGACGCACAAGCATCAACTTGAGAAAATATGTCATTTGGAAGTGCCATAATCAAGAGTGATTTGGCCCTTTCATCAGCATCCACCAGTGCTTTATCTTGTCCATCCCACTGTTTTCCAGACTTTAGGACATAAGATGCAGGCACTACTGGTGTGTCTTCAGTTGCTGGAATTTCTGTATTTCAAGTTTGGGTACATGGGGACCTCTCACAATTGATTGGAACAGAGCTCGATCATGTCCATTTAGGAAATTGATCATCCTAATCTGGGGGTATTCTTCCCTTACCAAAGTTGGTGGTTTTGACATTGACCCAATATTGAAAGCGTTATTCTATGTTTGAAAGTTTGCCATAACTTTAGAAAATGAAAGTGAGCAATTGATCTTTTGAAAATATTTTATTCAATCTGCTCTGATACCAATTGTTGGTCCCAGATTAACAATGAGATTCCTTATCTTTGGTTATGGCAAGTGATTTCAACAAAGATTGAAAATATTATGCGAACTAGAATCAAACTTTCAAACACACAAGATACAGAATTTTCTCGTTTATATCACTTTGAAAAACAAATAGGTTTACAAAGAGATTATTGGCTGTTGAAAAACAAATACATGAGATAATATTGTGGTGAAAGGGTGTAAGAGAGTTGTGTAGTGTATTTAATGCTAAGTTTGTACCCTCTTCATCTTTCCTGTGATTGGCTCTCCTATTTATAGAAAGTCTGAATGAATAAACAATTAGTTTATTCTTCTACTTGGACCTGCTAAGAAAAGCTTCCGTTGGGTATGTTCAATGAATTTGCATGGGCCAACTTGTTACGTTCAGAAATGGCAGAGACAAGCAGATGAGCAAGTTGACAGGATCAGAAACTGAAACTTGTCAACTGACCAGAATTTCTGGTATCTTGGGTATCAGAAATTCTGATGTTTGTTCTTTTTACTAGAAACTGTTGGTTTCTACCAGAAACCATATCAGTTTTACCAGAAATGATATTTCTGATTGTCTTCTGATAATTCTGATATGTTTCTGATTATTTGAAGAATGTTTCTTCTCTGTTCTTTTCTTCCTTCCATTGCTGATTTCTTCATTCTTCATGCATGTCTGTTATGATCATATTTTTCTTCAATACTTACATTTAAAGTATCCTAACATAGACCCCTAAAATGAGGTTACTTTGGTCTTTTAAACACTATTTATTTTTTAGCCCCTAAACTTATTACACTTAAATCCCTGAATTTTAACAATATTATAGATAATTAATTACACTTCACCCCTCCACAACAAACTTATAATTTTTTTACGTATTCTTGACATATTTTATAAACTATAATGTTTTAAAAAAATCCGAAGGTACCATGATAACCTACTCATTTTTGTCGGCGTTTCGATGTTTATCTTAGTCAATACTGACTTGCGGATTAGAAGTACAAGTAGATGATACCTTAATGTACAAGTGATTAAAGCCCAACTTACTTTTAGTCATCATCCCAAATAAAATATAAATTAAAAGCTAAAAGCACTATCCTTTTCTAAACTACAATTTGATTAAAATTTTCCTTTACACTTTATCACATATCAACAAAACTTCCTACTTTAAGGGTAACAAAATCTTAATTAAATGGGAAAAAAATTTAAAACTCAAACTTTATATTGCAATACTAAAGTTTATCCTCTGAACATTTACAAACTTTATAATGCATATTAGATGGTCATTTCTCCGGATTTTGAACATTTACAAGCGCTTGAAGCAAATGATACAAACATTTAATGCATGCATCTCAAACACAGGCCAATATACTATTCAACTTTTGAATTCCCGCTTCTCATCTCCATATACTCCTCTTTTCACATACCCATGGTTTGCATCACCTGAGAGATCTCGGGAGAACTAAACAATCAGCAGACGTCATCTCTTCCAAACCTTATCATGAGGTTCTTCATTCACTTCTAATAAAATAACATCACTGATTCTTCTTATACTTCTCAAACTTGTAGTTCATTTCATCAATTTTGAATTCATTTTTGTTTTCTGTTAGAATGGAGGTCTTACTACCACTTGCTGAAGACGGAAAGACATGGAGATTTCTTGTTGTTCAACCGGTGGATCTACGACGACGTTGAGGTTTATTGTTTATCAGATCTATGTTACATCTGTTTAGTTTTTGTTTGTGTTTTCAATGTAAATGTTCGTGTGTAACTTTTTTTTTAATATCGTCTGTTGAATTAGCTTGAAGTATCATCATAATTGAACTATGCTATGTAACGATCTTGAGGTTTTCTCTATTTTAATCGATTATAGTCAAATTTTGATACGCTTATCATTATAATTTAACTATTCTTCTAGTCATTTCTTTTAATTTGTTTTAAATAAATTTGTTATTAGATTTTTGGATTTGAGAATTTACAAGGAATGGAAAGATGAAGTGTAGCAAGAGTACTTCAAGGTAAACCATCATTTAGCTTTCTCTTTTAGTGCTTTAAGATTCATATTTGATTTTAAATATTTTGTGCATCAACAACATTAATATTAATTTAAATATGCTGCAATGTTTATGGATATGAAAATGTTGGCTTTGATTTTAAATTGCAAGAAAGTTTTATATATGTCAGATTGCTTCTTTTATGATCCCAGTTCTCTTACTATAGTCGATTTTCAAGAAAAAAAAATTAGGTTTAGAATTGTAAGTTAATGAGAAAAAAAGAAAGAGTTCTTGGTTTTGTTAATAACAAAGGTACAATCATGTATCCCAAAGGTACATGTGCTTTTTTGCAGAACATAAGTTATGTTTAGCCTTTTAGTCTATGATTACCATGGTAGACTAGATTTGGAAGTAAAATTCCTTGTTTTGTGGAAAAGGCGTGCCTTAGTGCGCCTCGTGCTAGGCACACTTTTTAAAACCTAGGGCATATAATACGGCAAGCTTTGAATTCAGGAATTGTTTTGCACCTTTGTTTAAGTTCATTAAGTGTTTCGTTTGTCACAAGCACTTAGCTTTGTAATAGAATCCTCATTTATATTTAACTAATGTTTTTTTTACGTCGACTATTGTAGGTAAATCTCTCATGATCGGAAACATAACTGATCAAGTTTGGCCATGGATCAACGTGGAGGCACAAGGAATACTAATGTATTATAAAAGTGTCTTCCATTGTAACTAGAGACTAGACATGACGGGTAGTGGTGAAGTTTGATAAATTTAAAAGAAAGTTTTATATATAAACTTCTAAATGTGAAATCACACGCTGCAGACATATTTGGAAACCTTTAATTAGCGAAATTTAGGTTGTTTTTTTTGTGATTCCAATCAACTAATTACATAAATTGTCGTTTTAAAAAACTTAAATGTGCAAATTAGTTTTTATTTAGCTTTGACTAAGGTCATATCGTAGTGATGTTATATAATTCACAGGAGGAAATTGTCAAGTCTTAATACCAGTCATAGAGTTCAAGATTTTTATTCGATACTCATTATTTGTGAGGCTTTGAAATCAGTTTTAGTACCAGTCATAGAGTTTAAGATCTTTTAGCTGATACTCATTATCTGCGAAGCTTTAAATTGGTCAATAAGTTTTGTGTTTTTATGTAAATCTAAGTTTATTTAGTTGCGTGTATTTTGTTAAAAGTGTAGATTGAGTCGTGAAAGAGTTTTACCTATTTAACTGGGTTGATTAATAGGTCTTCTATTCGTAAGGATTTCATCGTTTTTATGTTCATATCTTGCTAGAATTTCGAGAAATCTATGCTCTAACTACATGTTACGCTGGTTGAAATAATGTAAAACTTTTGAGAATGTTGTCATTTTATTGAGTAAAAAAGCTATAATCGGTTTTCGCTAAATGTAAAGATTTGTGTAGTGTTACACATTACACATTAAAGTAACTAATCATCAATTTAGGTATTTGCCACTATTTTGCATAATCTACTTTTTTGTGGCGATACTGATGAAGCCCATATTGATCCAAATCGCCAACTACTGCATTGTAAATATTAACCTTGCATATAATTAACTCACCACATGCACAAATAACTGTAAACTACAAAATTTGAATTAAGTTGGGATAAACCGATAATATTACATTCAAAATGGTAAATTTATTTTTGGATAGCTAATTTGAACATAAAGTTGATAGGATAACAGAATATGGTAATGAAAGACATCAGATCAAATTTACCACCAAATATCTCTTAACGCATTGAGTCAAACTTTAAGGACTCTTTAGACCAGGGCCGTTCCTACGTTTTTGGAGACCCTAAACGAACTACGAAGTGGAGGCCCTTTTGCGATTCGATTAAAGCTTCTTATTTACGTTTTTTTTTTCTTTTTTTGCCTTTTTACATAACCAGATTCAAAAGTTCGGATTTGATTTAACATTGCAAAGATGTAATCTATTTATTAGATTAATAACCCTTTAAAGTCAACATTACTCAATAATTGTTTTAACATGCTCAACTGACGTAATTCCCCATCCCCCCTTAGCATACGAGACCAGTTCCATTTCCAATATCCCCTATGGCCAACCTCCAACATATCTTTAATCCATGTTTCTTTGTCTTTGGCAAGCTTAATCAAACCTTTAAAAACATCTTTAAGAGGCCCACATCCGTATAATTATCTAGCCAAAAAAGAATGTTGTCTCCAGATCCCACTAAGCCCAAGAAATTGTTTCGTATTGCCGGGGATTCCATATTGGAAAGTCGAACGACGTCATCGATTAATTCGCACATATGATATTCACGTACATCGATTAATGCGCTTTCAGTCTTTCACGCAGATCTGAGATTCACGTGTAAGGATTAACTGATATCACAAATTGGATGATTGGGCCCGGTCTGATTATTAATGGGCCTGGTATAAAGAGATAGTAAAAAATTGGTGGCCCTTCAAATTGGGTGGCCCTAGGCTTGTGCCTAGGGTCTTAAGTCCAATGGGCCGGCCCTGCTTTAGAATCTTCTGTTATTCGTGTTACTTTATTTTATCAACGGTTTCTTGAACTACATAAAAATGTAAATGCTAAATCTATTACTTACTAGACATACTAACGCTTATAACGTATATCTATCACAATCAAGTTACTTACGTAAAACCTTTCAGAAAATTACAGAATAAATTATCTGAAACAGCTACCACAATGCAAAGTGTGCCCCCGTCGCATCACGCGGACACCTTACTAGTTTATATATAAATATGTAATATCCCTATACTCTATTTTACAAAGATGATCAATGTTTCATATGAATATAAAACGTGTCAAGATGACACTTGATGGTTAAATAGAATCAACATGGTATGAGTTTAAATCTTGAAAGATACGAATACAATAGATTTATCCTATGAAAAAAGATACAAAAGCATAAATGCTATTAAAAAAAAAGAAGATAAAAAAAACGTCAATGGTATCTATCTAGTCTAGTATATAGATAGATAGATAGATACCTCAACCTTTGGAAAATAGACCCGTCTCATCAAGTCAAACAGAGCAAAAAGAAAACTGGTCGTCTGTTGGTCTGGTCTGGTTCCTTTGCACAAGGCATACGATTTCCCCCATGGCTGCCACTAGAAGCCCCTCCCATTCTCAAAACGACGACGTACAGCACCCAGATCCAAACCCTACCCAACCACCGCAAACCGAAACCCTAGATCTCCCAACCCCACCTCAACCGCTTGAACCAGCAGACTCTGTTCTCATTCTAGACGCTGACGATCAACAATCAGGTACAATTCGCACAGCTCTTCCTGAACCAATCGTACTTACTGACGACACTGAAAAGGTGACGTCACCGACTAACCAGCGCCGTGTTAACAACAAGCGCAAGAAAGCCGGTACTCGTAAAACCTATAAACGTAAACGCCCACCAAAAAAGTGCAAAACCTAACGAATATTCTGAACCCTATCCCTTTTGTACCTGCCAAAACGTTAGATCTAGATAAGCATGAGGAGGTTTTGCAACGGTTAGGGTTGTATGATTTTAGTAAAATTGAGTTTGATAGGAGTTTGAGAAACGATTTGATTGTTCAGTTGATTGCAAATTTTGATGCCAAGAAGCGGTGTAGTTATGTGAATGATTTGAGGATTAATGTGAATAGGGCCGAATTAGGTAGGGCTTTGAAGTTGCCGCCTACGAAACAGGATAGGGGAAGTGGTGGTGTGGAGGAGGTGGATTTGGATTCGGAGGTGTTTTCGGATGAGGCGATTGTGTTTATTGAGGATTTTGTGGCGAATTGGATGGTTTTACGTGATGAGTCGAGTGCGGTGCCCGCAGAGATTGTGAATTGGACTAGGTGTATTAAGGATGGGCATCCGGAGAAGTTGGATTCGGCAAGTTTGATTTGGTATAAGGTTGAGAAGGAGTTGACTCAAGGGGCTAAGCTTGTTAATTGTTACTATGCCTCCCATTTGCAGTACTTAATGAAGTTGCAACGACCTACGTTTTTTAAGGAGGAGGATGGGGAGGATGATGATGGCGAAGAACATGTGATTGTCGAGGAAGAAAAAGAGGAAAGAGAAGAAGAAGAAGAAGAGAAGAATGAAAACGGAGAGAAAGATGAAAGCGGAGAGAAGGATGAAGGCGGAGAGAAGGATGAAAGGAGAAAAACAAGAGGAGGATGAAAAACAGGAGGAGGATGAAAAACAAGAGAAGGATGAAAAACAAGAGAACAATGAAAAAGAAGAGAAAGAGGTTGAAGAAGAAAACGTATCTGTAGTTCAAGAACAGAATATGGAGTTGAATTTAGGGACAGATGTTGAGGAAATAGCGCACGAAGAGTCTACAAAAGATGATGAAACGATGGTGGATGCTGAAGAAGGCAATGAAGAGATGGAAGAACAGGTGGACTTCAAGAACGTACTGGGTGATCATTTCTTGCAGCGTTGTCAAAGTAGTGATTTGAATAATTTTGAAGCAATTAAGGTTCAAGAAGATGAAGATGAACAGGTTGAACATGTGGAGGACGAAGATGAAGAAGAAGAAGAAGAAGAAGAAGAAGAAGAGAGGCGGTGAAAGGTTGGATGAAGGATTTGACATTGAGGCGAATGATGATTCGTTTGATAGGGATGGATTGACTGATAATTTCCTTCAAGGAGTTGAAACATCTCATAATCCTTATAATTCTCATGGGATGTCTTCCATGGATCTGTTTGGTTCAAGAGATGGTTCGTTTATGTCTCATGGCGGTCCATCGTTCTACAACAATGGCGGTAAGAGAGTCATGGAGCCTGAAGAGGACATCCAACATCTCGATCAAAACAGTAAAAGATTAAAAAACCGATGAATTATGGGATCCAAAACAGAATGACATTGGTTTCTGCTTTGATCAAATGCAGCAATATCTGCAAAAAGCTAAGATGATTCACGAGTCAAAAGAACGAAGCTATGAGAACTTACAATACAATCAGCAAATGGCGGTGGAGCAGCTGCAAGAACGCCAACAGATTATGGAAATGATTATAAAATCAAAGGATGAAGATTTGGAGAAGAAGCATGCTGAGGTGTTTCGTCTTGAACGCGAGCTTTATTTGATGGGTGATCTTTTAGCAGGATATAGGAAGGCTTTGAATGATACGCGATTGAAATTTTCCGAGTACAGAAAACGTTTTGCCCTTCAAGAAGAACCGCTTTATAAAGATGCAGGTCCGGGTGGTTTGGTTTTGAGTACGCGGGAAATAGAGAAACAACGGTTAAAGCAACAAGAAGAAATGATGAAGTTTCAAAGTCTTGCAAAGAATATTGAAGAAGAATATGTTTATCAATTGGAAATGCAAAATAGTAGACTTTCACCAATGGTTGATAAGCTGGTGTTTATTGAGAATGAAGTGCAAAAGCTCAAAGAAAAAGCTACACAATCGAAAGAGACCCGGGACGAGCCGAGTGCTGAGCTGGAACCATCTGTTGAGCCTGAAGAGCCTCAGAAATTAGTGGGTGGAGATGAATTACTCATTGAGCCCGAAAAGAATCAGAAATCGATGGATGAAGATGAATGTCCCGTTGAGCCTGAGAATCAGAAATTAATGGATGAAGATGACTGTTCCGTTGAGCCTGAAAAGACTCAGAAATCAATGGATGAAGATGAATCTTTCGTCGAGCCCGAAAAGAATCCGAAATCACTGGTTGAAATCTCTGAGAATGATGCTAGCATGGAAGGTGTTCTTCCTGATGCTGGTGAATCAGAGGTATGAAGCAAACCTGCTTATAAAAAAATGTTGGTGTTGTTCTTGACTAGTTGACTGTTGGTTTTCTTTGGTTTAATTTACTGTTTTGTCACCATTTTGGACCTATAAGATATTATGAAAACTGCGTATTTATAGTTGCCAAAATAAGCGAGTCAGAATGGTTGGGGGCAGGTCAAACTGGGTTCGGTTGAAAGGGTCATCTTTTAGAAACTTGGTTTTAAAATGTTCGCTTAGGCCCGAGGGGTCTTCAGACAATGTGGTCATCGGTTCTGACTGCATAGGGTGACAGGCATACATGAGAAAATGACATGAGCTGCACGATTTGGCAGCGCCTCTTATACATGGCAGATTTTGTGCTTCTTTGCATAGAGAGGTTATTTATATATTAAATCGTTTATGGAGATTTTACTATCTAAATTTTTGTGCCTCGAGTGAGTGATATGTGCGTCTTCACCTTGCGTCTTGCATCCGGAAACCCTAGCGTCTCATGGCTTTTTAAAATCCAAGTCTTAGTTAGGATTGGTAGGAACAGCTGTTGGTGCTCAGTTAACACTTTCTTTTGTCAAGATATTAATTCACTACTTCTGATTACAAATAATGTAAAGTTTTGAATCAAAACGATTTGGAGGGTTAAAATAAATAGATTATGGGCGACTTTTAACCTGTTTAACCCGTTTCGTTTTAACTAACCGAGTGGTGGAATGTAAAGACCTAATTCCCTCTAGCAGAGGTATAGGTTCAAATCTTTTGTTTTCCATAACCTCATGAAGGCCACGTGCTAAGTGCACGATGCAGTTTTTACTTGATCTTGTTGATTAGCATGGTTTTGGCAGGACATGTGGTATTGTTAATAAACAAAGTTGTTTGAATTCACATGTATGATATTTAACACAGTCTAAATTAATTCATCCGTGAGCAGATGGATTGCAATCGCGATGTCTAGAGATTTTGATAGTTTTTGACGGTTGATGGTTCATGATATGTTTCAGGAAAAGAGAGATGGCGAAGAAGATTGATAATCATTGGGTTATGTCGAGATGAATTTTTTAGTTCTATTTCTAATTTATGTGGGATTTGATTGTTTTAGTTTATTTATCGTTGTATGCTCACTTTTTCTTGTTTAGATGTAAAGATGCACAAGAGTGAACTTGAATTATAATTTGTCCCATATTGTTATAAATTATAATAATATTTGTTATATCGTTGTATGCTCACTTTTACTTGTTTAGATGTAAAGATGCATAAGAGTGAACTTGAATTATAATTTGTCTCATATTGTTATAATAATTCTGGTTTATTCGAGTAATTAATTTCGTTGGGCTAGAATGTTTTTTTCTTAATCGAGTAATTAAATGTCATTGGGCTAGAATGTTTTTTTCAAGCACAAATAAAGATTTAGACAATGGCTGGAAGCTCTAATTTAAATGCATCTATTTAACTTTAATAACATTAAGAAATTGTAATTGTAAATGTAAATGACTTTAGTAAAATAACAATGATAGTTTCAATACCGATAATAATGATACATGCATTACTCAAATAAAATAATTACAAAAATAAAACTATTAAAATAATATATAATATTATACTATAGATAACTGATAGAATATATATATATATATATTATAGGGCTCGGTTCAAATGAGAACCATCACGAGTTACGAGAACCGTGAGAATTTTTTGTTCCCGCACGAGGTTAGCCAATTTTTTTTGCACAAACGTAGATGAAAATATTATAAACACATCTGTAAAAAAAGTAAAAAACAAAAATTATCGAGTCGGTAGTTTTGACTGATGCAAGTTCTTTTTACGACTTGGTGTAAATTTTGTACGAAGATAAATATAACTTTTTTACGTCTCATTTAAAATGTGGGTATGCAACATTTTTTAAAAAGAAAATTTTGTTTGCTGAAAAAGTGATCTTTTTATGACTTTTGAGAAAAAAATTCGAGAAAACCTTTTGGATGACCTAGTTCTCACAGTTGTCACAACTTAAGATGGTTCTTATTTTAACTCATCTTATATATAATATATATATATACTAGGATTATAAACCCGGGATTGCGTCCTAGGTTAGAAAATTTAATTTTAAATACTCATAAGTGTATAGTTAAAATAAACTTAAATAATATGACATGTTAGATAAGTTAATGACAAAGTGCATACCTTATTTTTAGCATTCTATAAGCATATAAGTCTCGCGGATTCGTGTTGTGGATTCAAAAGTAGATAAACGTCAAAATCGGACTGCTTCCCAGAAAAAAAATAATTTATATTAATCGAATTATGTCGTTAAATAAAATAAAAGGACATGTTTTCAAACGTTATTAAGTATTTAAATAAATAAATTAAAACTTTCGTGTCGATACTATGCGGTACTAATGACAGACACAAGATTTTTATATTATGGAGAATGATCAAGCTTTTTTTTCATAAAATAACACTATTTTTTCTCCATGTGACGCCTCCTTATTCTTTACTTGTCGAGTATGAACAACATAATAAAAAAAATGTAATGTTTTTATTTTAAAACATAAGTTTATTAATGCTACTTTAATAAATATAATACAAAAGTTTAAGAGACACATATATTATTATTGGTGTTTAGAAGTTTATGTTTTGTTTTTATAACTTTCAATATAAATAATGCGGAAATAAAAAATATATATTGATAGAAATAACTTAATTGTTAAAAATATATGTGAAAGTGGTGATGATATGGACATATAAGTATTGGTAAAAATATTTGTAGGATTGGAGAGAAATTTGTATTTTTAGTGTATTTGTATAAATCTGATAGAGCAGCTAACTAGGCACGTGTAACACCCCAAAAATATTAGAAATTTATATAAGTTATATATGTTGGTTATAATCAAGAATAATGTGACTAGGAATAACTAACCTAGTTAATAACACAAGGTAGACAACATAGAAATTTGATTACTAACCCTCTTTTAGAAATTTGATTAGACAACATAGAATTGATTCCGGGTGCTAAGCCGGTAGCTAAGGCAGCGTATAGGCTCGCACCATTGGAGCTTCAAGAACAGACGACGCAGATACAAGACCTACTTGAGAAGGGATTTATACGGCCGAGCGTTTCCTCGTGGGGTGCACCGGTATTATTCGTGAAAAAGAAATACGGGAGTATGCGTCTGTGTATTGATTACCGGGAGTTGAACAAGCTCACGGTGAAGTATCGATACCCGCTCCCAGGAACAGATGACCTATTTGACCAACTACAAGGCGCGAGTTGGTTCTCAAAGATTGATTTGAGGTCGGGATATCATTAATTGAAGGTTAAGGAAGAAGATGTATGGAAGACGACCTTTTGTACGCGTTACGGGCATTACGAGTTCCTCGTGATGTCCTTTGGGTTGACGAATGCACTTGTGTCATTCATGGACCTCATGAATCGAGTTTGTAAACCCATGTTGGATAAATCGGTGATAGTATTCATCGATGATATTTGAGTATATTCGAGGAACGAAACAGATCATGCTCGTCATTTACGAGAAGTGTTAGAGATGCTTAGACGAGAAAAGCTCTATGCGAAGTTCTGAAGTGCGTTTTTTGGCTACGAGAAGTGCAATTCCTTGGGCACATCGTTAGTTCCGATGGAATATTGGTTGATCCGTCCAAAATAGAAGCTGTGTCGAATTGGAATCCTCCGAAGAATCCTTCAGAAATCAGAAGCTTTCTAGGGCTTGTAGGATATTATCGAAGATTCATTCAAGATTTCTCCAAGATTGCTTCGCCGTTAACCAAGTTAACTCGCAAGGATGAGCGATTCATCTGGGGTGTTGAACAAGAAAGAGCCTTCCAAACACTCAAGGAAAAACTGACCCATGCTCCGGTATTAACGTTGTCGGACGGCACAGAAGATATGGGAGTATATTCCGATGAGTCGCACTTGAGACTTGGGTGTGTTTTGATGCAACGGGGCAAGGTTATTGCCTACGCCTCGAGACAATTAAAAATTCATGAAAAGAAATGCCCTACGCACGATCTTGAATTGGCGGCGCTGGTATTCGCTCTAAAAATTTGGAGGCACTACTTGTACGGAGTGAAGTGCACAATATTTACCAATCATAAGAGTCTGAAGTACTTCTTTGATCAAAAGGAATTAAATATGAGACAAAGGCGTTGGTTAGAGAAGGTGAAGGATTATGACTGCGAAATCCATTATCACCCGGGAAAGGCCAACGTAGTGGCAGATGCCCTTAGTAGAAAGGAAGACTTCGTACCTATTCGGGTACGATCCATGCAACTTGTGGTCACCTCGGGATTACTTGAACAAATCCGAGTAGCACAAGAAGAAGCGGTAAAGAAAGAGAATTGGAGAAAAGAACGGAAAGGCATTGATACGGCGAAAACGGTATGAAATATCGGTTCGATAGAATCTGGGTTCCAAACACCTGTGGTGTAAAGGATCTCTTACTCGACAAGGCTCATAAGTCACGTTATTCGATTCATCCGGGAGCAACCAAAATGTACAGAGATCTGAAGCAGAATTATTGGTGGCCCGGGGATGAAAAGAGATGTAGTAAAGTATGTCGAAAAATGTCTAACATGTTTACAAGTGAAAGCGGAACATCAAAAGCCTTATGGTAAGCTCCAACCATTATACATTCCGGTGTGGAAATGGGAACATATTACCATAGATCTACTAACCAAACTACCGAGAACAACTCGTGGATTTGACGCCATTTGGGTAGTTGTAGATCGATTGACATAGAGCGCTCACTTTATTCTGATTCATGAGACGTACACATCTGAGAAGATGTCGGAAGTTTATACGAATGAAATTGTGGCACGCCACGGAGTGCCGGTATCCATCATGTATAATTGATTTTGGAGGGAGTTGGGATATCTGCCTACCACTAGTTGAATTTTCGTATTATAACAGTTACCATTCGAGTATTGGAATGGCTCCATATGAGATGTTGTATGGCAGAAAATGTCGAACCTCGGTGTGTTGGGGTGAAGTGGGTCCTCGTGAACTTGCCCACAAGGATATATTCTGAACCACTAATGAGAAAATAGATACGTTTCGTGCTCAATTGAAAGCGGCTCAAGACTGACAGAAATCGATATGCTGATAACAGACGAAGACCAATCGAGTTTCAGATTGGTGACAGAGTTATGCTCTAGGTATCTCCGTGGAAGGGGATTATTCGGTTCAGGAAAAGAGGGAAGTTGAGCCCAAGATTTATTGGGCCATTTAAAATCACGGAACGGGTGGGTAAGGTAGCCTATTGACTGAAACTACCGGAAGAGTTGAACGGAATACATAGTACTTTTCATGTTTGCACCTCCGAAAGTGTTTAGCCGATGAAACGACATACATCCGCTATGATGATATTGAAGTGGATGATAAACTCAATTATGTGATAAAACCCATTGCAATTCTTGACCAGAAGATCAAAAGTTTACGGAACAAAGAAATTGACCAAGTAAAGATCAAATGGGAACATAGGAAGGGATCGGACATACTTGGGAGTCTGAAGAAGAAATGAGACGCCTCTACCCTTCTCTATTTGGTACGTATTTCGGTTTCGAGGACGAAACCCTCTTTAAGGGGGTGGACTTGTAACACCCAAAAAATATTAGAAATTGATATAAGTTATATATGTTGGTTATAACCAAGAATAATGTGACTAGGAATAACTAACCTAGTTAATAATACAAGGTAGACAACATAGAATTTTAATTAGTAACCCTCTTTTATAAACCTTAATTTTTTAGGGACTAAAAAGGACACAATCGAAAGTGGTTTTTAATAAAAAAAAACTACACCAAAAATACACACTTGTGTGTGTTTCTGGTCGACATAATACACAGAGGAAAAGGGGGTTCTCCTCTTGAACCCTAGCTGAAGGGGTATGATCCCAAAAACCTTGCGCCAACCAAGGGAACCATACTCACTATAGTGATCTGGACGACTGAGAAAGATCACGGTGATGGCATGCTCAGTTTTATAAAATATAGTGATCTCATGACGACATGGCACCTCCCTAACCGTTGATGAGCTCACGATCCGTGTGCACTAACAGATAACCACAACGTAACGGAGTGGCGAAAGATTCCATTAAGATTAACATCTCTCATTTTGGCGCCCAAACCCCGGCTATAAATAAGTAACTTGGACTACAAGTAGAAGGTATTCACTCTCAACTACTCTCTCTCCTACTATACTTTACTTCCGACTACCTGTACTTATTCTCACGCCGGAGGGAAGTCACGGAGAGAACCCCCCTTCTCCCCGTGGCGAGCTAACGGTGTTCCGTTTTGCAGGATCAGTTAGAGTACTGTTGCATTCATCATTGGGAAACCAAATGAAGGATTAACCCCTTTTATGCAGAGCCCATTCCATAGATCTACTTAGATTCTGGTCTAAGTGATTTAGGGTTTCTTCATTGGCGCCCACCGACTTTCTTTTATTTTCTCATCTTTCGTTTTGTTTCACCCAGGTCTACAGCTTCATGGCTGATGGACTGTCATTTCAAGGTCCTCGATCGGAGATCCGTCGCGTCGGCGGAGCTCCTCAGGTCGACGGATAAATCGTTGAGGATTCGTCCGCTGAAGCTGATATGCCATATGATCCTGATCATGCGAGCATTCCTGTAACACCTAATGGCAACCTCCCAAATGTGGGGCAAAAAACCTCATCGAGGATAATGGCAACCTCCTACATGTTGGGGCAAAACCTCATCGAGGACGATGAGTCCCTTAGGGGGGTGATTATAACACCTAATGGCATACCTCCCGTCCGTGGACAGGAGAGATTCCTGGTTCATAAGTAATGCCCTACCTCTAAAATCACCAACGCGTTTTGGGCTTAATGCTAGTGGATGAGAGGAGAACTCCGCAGTTAAGCGTGCTCAAGTGGGAGTAGTACTAGGATGGGTGACCTCCTTGGAAGTCTCCACCAGGGCAACCAAAAACAAAGTTGTAGTTCCTGGATGAGCCACCATCGGGGGCAAAGTGGACAATATTGGTGATAATGAGGGGCAGGGGTGTTACAGAGTGGTATCAGAGCCACTCCTGTGCCGTTCGGGATGTTGGGGCAAAACCTCATCGAGGACGATGAGTCCCTTAGGGGGGTGATTGTAAAACCTAATGGCAACCTCCCAAATGTGGGGCAAAAAAACCTCATCGAGGACGATGAGTCCCTTAGGGGGGTGATTATAACACCTAATGGCATACCTCCCAACATCGTCCGTGGACATGAGAGATTCCTGGCTCATAAGTAATGCCCTACCTCTAAAATCACCAATGCATTTTGGGCTTAATGCTAGTGGATGAGAGGAGAACTCCACAGTTAAGCGTGCTCAAGTGGGAGTAGTATTAGGATGGGTGACCTCCTGGGAAGTCTCCACCAGGGCAACCAAAAACAAAGCCGTGACTTCCTGGATGGGCCACCCATCGGAGGCAAAATGGACAATATTGGTGATAACGAGGGGCAGGGGTGTTACAATTCCTGTAACACCAGCGGCTCCTCATGTTGACATTGCATCAATCCTCCCACCTGGAGAGACTCCATTATCATGATTGATTAAGTCTCAAACTGCTCTAAATGCCATGTATGCTCAGTTATATGCTCAAACCGGAACTCCAGCTTTTCAAGCTCCTGTTGGTGCACCACAAGCCTGTGCTTCCTCGGCCCCTCGAGCATTGAGTTACGGAACTCAGAACCAAGATTGTGCACCTTCGCATGTATCTGTGCATGAAACTGAGATGTATTCTAAAACCAGAAATGATTCTATTCATTCTGGTAATAAACATCAGGGAGAGAATGTCCAGCGACGACCTTCAGTTCACTCACGTTTGGGCCCGCGATTGTCGCAAATGCGGGACACCCAACACGATGAGTATGATAAGACATATGAAGAAGGAGATAGTGCTAGCATTTTTAATCGTCTATCTGCAGACCATGCTAGTTATAAGCCTAGGATCCGAGCAGTGTACTATCCTGAGGCGGAACATGATTATAACTTGATCTACCGACCTGCTGAAGCTGCAGAACAATCAAAGTTTGTGAAGGAAATCGCTCTAGCCCCGCTAGAGCGAGCAAAATTACCATCAAATGTTGGTAAGTTTAACGGATTATCAGATCCAGACGATCACATGCGCCTATTCACCGGCGCAGGACTTATTGGAGGATGGACTCTACCTATGTGGTGTCATCTGTTCATGCAAACGTTGACTGGGGCTGCGCGATTGTGGTTCGATAACTTGCCGACAGGTAAACTCTCTTCATGGAATGATCTTAAGGAAAAATTCCTTACTCATTTCAGTCAGCAGCGTCGTTATGTTAGAGATTCGTCGGATGTGATTGACATCTGGCGAAGAGACAACGAGAGTTTAAAGATTTTATTACGCGATACAACAAGGAGGTTTTAGAAATCGGTGACGTGCATGAAGATCTTATCCGCGCACAGTTCAAGTACGCGGTAAGATGTGACGAAATGATTAAAGTGCTTTATGGTATAACCTTATCTTCCCAAACATATCAAAACTCTTGCGCATGAAATCATATTTAGTCAGTCAACTCTGCTTATCAATATTTTTACCGTAGGCAACAAAAAGCGATTCCTGTAGCAGGGTACTCAACCCTTACAAGGAACGTTACCGCCTCAAACAAAATTTGAACTCTTACTCCTTTCTAAGTATGTAACTGTCAAACTAAACACCATCCTTTTTAGACAAATATGTCACTACTTAAATTTCGGGACGAAATTTCTAAAAAGTAGGGGATACTGTAACATCCGTCAAAAACCGGATTTACCAAACCCGCTTCGTTTATTAACCGAACAACCAGTTAAAAATTTCGTTGCGTATTTAATGCCCAAATTAATTTTAAACGATACATAATTAATAAGTATATTAGAATATAAAATTTATTTTTGAAAATGTATTGAAAATAGTGAATTAAAAATATTATGCTGAAGCCGGGATTCGAACCGGGGTCAGCCGGGCTTAAGCCCAACGACTTATCACACACACACATAACCACTCCGCCACTTGTTGTTTTCTGTAAATGTTAGGAAACAAATAAATCATATAGTCATTAATGAAGTGACCGGTTACGCCAACTGTAACCGAAATCGGTCATCAAACGTCCAAAGACGTTTGATTACTCGCGGTTTACTGAGTTTAACCGATACACCGACAACTCCAATCAATTTTGCTTGAATGAAACTTGAATTCGGGAGTGAATCGGTTTAATAACCGAAAACTTTCAATTCTTGAATTACTTCAATCAAAGACCTCTCTCGCGACTCAAACACACTCTGCAAACTTCCAATTACATTTTCGCACAACTTTCAGTCCGCCGGAGAAGCTTTTTGGACTCGCCGGACTTTCGCCGGAAAACCGAGTTCAATCCATCTTTTCTTCTTACCCAAAAATAGGATCATAGAACTCATACTGACATCACTCCCACTCACCTTAAACCTCTGAAGAATCTCTATCGCAAGAAATTTCACTCGCCGGAATTCTCTGCAAGTCGCCGGAAAACCGGGACTTTCATCTACGCGGTAAATACCTCGACTTTTCTGTTTCCTTCCATTATTATACAAATTCTAACATCACTCCATCACTCAGAATCAACCCCAGACGACATGCCGGATTTCCTGTTTTCGTCGGAAAAGTTCTGAAATTCCAGAAACTTGCTGATAACCGGTATGATCATTCAAACATACTGATAATCATTACTCATTAGTTCAATTTCACATCTAATCCCTCCAAACTGTTAATTGCAGCCGAAGGTCACCAAAACAGAGCCGACGATCTTCGCCGGATTTTCTGAAGAAGACGATCTGTTCGGTACTTTCTTTCCCCAAACTCTTCGGTTCAATACTTTTCAATTGTTCATCTTGTTCATCAACCGAATTAATCAAGTAACAGTTGCTTTGACCGATGTCTGTGTTTTGACGAAGAAGACGAAGTTCAGTTATGTTATAAGATTAATTAAAATCAGTTTTATTAACGGGTTAGACACACAGTCCAGCGGTGGACTGTGTGCAAATAAACACGCATACGTCCCGAGTTCGATTCTTGACACACGCACCTTCGCAGTAATAAAATGTTGTTTTTTTTTAAACTGAACCGGGTTAACTCCGTTAGATGTTAAGTATAATAAAAATCTGTATATTAACCAAGTTAGACACACAGTCCAGCGGTGGACTGTGTGTAACATTAAGTCACAGGTCCCGGGTTCGAGACCTGTTGACGACACCGGTCCGATGATTTAAAACATTTTTGAAAATAAAAGAATTTTGAATAAACTGAGTTAGTATATAAATATAATTAAAAACAAAATTATTTCGGCTTAGACACGTAGCTCAGTTGGTAGAGCTGCGTGCACGCGAACGGGAGGTCTCGGGTTCGAGCCTCACCCGGCGCATACACTTACACAATAAAACCGGTCAACAAGTCAACGGTCCACGGTCAACAAGTCAATGGTCAAAAAGTCAACATTTTTTTATTATTTTTATTTATTTATTTTATTTAAAAATCAATTAAAAATACTTAAAAATAACATTTTTAAAGTTAGAAAATAGCCTAAAACTCACAAAAATATATCCAAAAATCCTATTAAAGTTGTTAATAAAATCCATTTATTTACCTTACTTTTCGTTATTAATTAGGTTAGTTTTTCCTCGTCGATCAATCCTCTAAACTCGTGCGCATTCAACATCATCAACCGAACGCACCCACTGTGAGTGAATCTCTACAAATTCCCCGTTTAAATCACGTTTTTTGGGTGTATCATGTGTCTTACTATTTATTATATTTAAATCATTGTGCATACACCATATCATGAATAAATGTGTATTCAGCTTGTATAAACTGTTTGTGTGGTTATTGTTTAGATTTAATTTATAATTTTCAGTACATGCAATTTCATAGGCCGCCGCTCCCCATTACATTATGAGCGTTGAGCATGTTCCCCATTACATTATGAGCGTGAACCTGCCGTGCCAACATACGATCGGCTCCGTTTGATTGAGCCTTGATCGCACAGACATTTATTATTTTCAGTACATGCAATACGATTGGCTCCGTTTGATTGAGCCTTGATCGCACAGTTTCATTCATGTTATATATTTATGCAAGTTGATATGTTATTGTATGCTGTTGGTTTGTTAATGTATGTTATTGTTTGATGTTGTGTGATATCGTATGCTAATGGTTTGTTATTGTATGCTAATTGTTGTTATTGTATGTTTATTTACGTTTGTTCATATATGAATAGTGCACAATTTTTCCATATAAAATACAATAAGAAATAAATAATAAATGTTTTCTAACAAGGTTCACTCGCCAACTTTTTGTTGATCCAAAAACCATTTTTACACATGATACAGGTGAACAGGATGAAGCAAGGAAAACATAGGAAATGCCTTAGAAGAAAATAATGAAGTCTAGAATGATGTGTAGGACATGATGTAATTATGATTGTATGTTTCCCTTTAAATTGTAATAATAAATATGAAACGTTATAATAAATGTCATGAGCTTTGATGATAACCCAATCATGCCCCGATCACCTTTTCCGCTGCGGGTCGGGGTGTGACAGATTGGTATCAGAGCTTTTGACTATAGGGATATAGGATAGGTTATTAGACCCTTAGAGCCTATACTATAGTTGATTAGATTTTAATTGTTTATGTGGTTATATGCAAACTTATGATATTTATTTGTTTCATATTTATTACATACACAAATGCATGCAAATATTTCCAATGTTACATTTTGTGATATCTAGTGAAGTATACTTATCGTCAAACATACATACTTACATACATATTCATCATACATGTTACAATATTCACATATTCAAATCATCTTCATACTTCCGTTATTCAAGATTTTGTCGCATTTTTTCACTTTTCAAATCTCATCAAAGTGAGTTCTGCGACGGGCATGAAGTAACTGTAAGGGTACAAGTACCGGTGGTCGGAACGTCCTGTCTAGGTTGGCATTCGTATAAATCCAATATAAAGGGCCAGTTTGCCTACCTGGGGACTAACGATGAGAGTACGAAGGACCTATTAGGCCAAAGCATGCCACACCAAACGTCGTTCGAACTAACCCCACTTTGAGGTGTCACCGTGTCCACACCTAGACACATTCCGAATATCATACGTTACATATTTCTCGATTTTCTACGGGTTTTAGTGTACGTAACCAGGCTAACACATGCGAACCATATGAAAAACCCGGTAATCATGGGGGCCCACGTGATTACGAAGGTGAAGTATGGCGGCATGCAAGGCCCAATTACGAGCAAAGCCCAAGACATCCTATGGATGTAGTAGATTTATTATGCTATGTTTATTTTATGAATGTTCATTCCTAAATACGACACATAATCCCAAAAGCATCCAACTCATACTCTTGATATGTATTCCTTGTAGATGTCTTCTAGTCTCGCTCGTAGGAAGATGAGAGCAGGAAAAGCCCGCGAGCGCATGGCTGCCCAAATCGCTCAACAAATGGTTGCCGTAATACCCAACATTATAATCCAAGTCCAACAAGCCCTTACCGCAAATCCCGTCAATCAAGAAGTTCAAAATGTTGTCAACCCTCCCCCAAATACCACTAAATGCACCTACAAGCATTTCAAATCATGTGACCCTACAAAATACGAAGGGACTGAAGGTGTCACCACTCTTCACTATTGGTTTGAAGAAATGGAAAACATTTTTCCGAAAGACAAGGCACGCCTAGAACCAGTTAACTTCCCGTTAACTGGATTCTGCAATGAGGTTGTCTTCCCTCTTGGACAAATAGTTTTTCCCGTGATTCTTTCAGAAGGAAAACACTCACGCACCATTCAAGTGAAGTTCATGGTAATGCCAGCAACATCCTGTCACGACGTGTTATTAGGGAGATGAGCGCAACGAGATTTCAGCATGATCACATCTGCACCTCACGCTGCATGTGGTTTCCCGACGCCAACTGGAGTAGCTATCATCTTCGCGCGAAAAGAGATTATGTCTATTGAAGAACCAGTTGTTAAGGCTGCTAAATCAACATCACCAAATGAACCTGAAAAATGGGTATTGAACAATAAGTATCCTGAGCAACCAATTATCCTTGGTCCTGCAATTTCTATTGCAAGTCGCGCAAAACTTAAGACCTTGTTGTTTCGAAATATGGATATCTTCGCGTGGACTCCTGCAGATATGGTAGGGGTTCCGCGCAAGATAGTTGAGCATTGCTTAAACGTCTTCCCGACGGCGCAGCCAGCAGTTCAGAAAAAGCGCAGCCTTGGATCCGAAAAGACCGAAGCAATGAATGAGCAAGTTGAAGAATTATTGAAAGCTGGGATCCTGCGCGAAGTCAAATATCAAACCTGGGTCGCAAACCTAGTAATGGTGAAAAAGCACAATGGCGGCTGGCGCATGTGCGTTGATTTTAAAGATTTGAATAAAGCGTGTCCCAAAGACTGCTACTCTCTTCCCGAGATAGACAAGAAAGTTGATTCGTTAGCTTCTTTCCATTGGAAATGTTTCCTAGATTGTTACAAAGGATATCATCAAGTGCTAATGAAAAAATAGGACGAAGACAAAACAGCTTTTCGCACGGAGAAATGATTTTTTTGCTACACAAAATGCCCTTTGGTCTCCGCAATGCGGGAGCTACTTACCAAAGATTAATGGACACTGTCTTTGGCGATGACATTGGCAAGACAGTGGAAGTTTACCTCGACGACTTGGTCATCATGAGTAATTCAGAAGAAACAATGCTAGAAAATATCCAGAGAACCTGTGATTCCTTGCGCAAGGTCAATTTGAAGTTAAACCCAGGGAAATGCTCTTTTGGCATGGAAGAAGGAAAATTCCTAGGTTTTGTGGTGATGAAGGAGGGATTTAAGGTCAATCCCCTGATAAGGTGGAGGCCATCCAAAAGATGTCGTCTCCCACCACCATCAAAGAAATGCAACGATTGGCTGGGAGATTAGCTGCGCTTAATCGTTTTTTGGCTAATCATGCTGCGAAATCATTCTCATTAATCCGAACCTTGCGCAATTGTGTCAAAAGTAAAACGTTTCATGGACTCCCGAAGCGGAAAAAGCTTTTCAAGAAATGAAGGATTGTCTTATTCAATTACCCACACTTACTTCGCCGCGCAGTAAAGAGCCGATGATTCTTTATCTTTCAGCATCTCTAATGGCAGTTGGAGCAGTATTAATGGTGGATCGTGAGGGTGTTCAATCTCCAATTTATTACATCAGTAAAATGCTAAATGATCTAGAAACTCGATACTATATAATGGAAAAATTAGTGTTAGCTCTTGTTCATGCTTCGTGCAGGCTGAGACGGTATTTTTCAGGGCACGTCATTACGGTCCTGACAAATTATCATATCGGTCAAGTCTTATCTAAACCAGATGTATCGGGACGCCTCGCGAAGTGGGCAATCGAATTAGGAGCATACAACATCTGTTACAAGCCAAGACCAGCTATCAAAGGTCAAGTATTAGCCGACTTCATTGCTGAAATTCCAGCAGATAAGGTTGAAGAATGCGAAGCAATTCAAAATCCAGTTCCCATTGTTGATGACAGAGAATGGATCTTATACACTAACGGCGCATCAAACAATGATGGGCGGGAGCAGGATTACATTTGATAAGTCCAGACGGTGCAGGATTCACTTATGCAATTCAGCTTGAGTTTAAGAGCACCAACAATGAAGCAGAATATGAAGCTTTCTTAACTGGCTTGCGCCTGGCTATTAAAATGGGTGCGTCGAACCTAGCAACTCATGTTGACTCTAAGCTTGTTGCTGAACAAATTATCGGATCTTATGATGCAAAAGGCGACATCATGGCCCTCTATCTAGAACAAGCGAAAGCACTTATCACTCAGTTTAAGCAATTCCAAGTTGTCCATATAAATTAGAGTGAGAATAAATATGCCGATGCCTTGAGCAAATTAGCTGCAACAAGTTTTCAACATTTGGCAAGAAAGGTTCGCATTGAAGTATTAAGCAACCCATCGGTGCCACTCAAACAAGTAAGCATGGTTGAAATCGGAGATCCATCTTGGATGTCTCCAATAATTATGTACCTGCTGCACGGATCGCTTCCAACAGACAAAGCCCAAGCAAGGAAAATACGATGTAAGGCAATCAATTACGAAATGGCAGATGGTATCTTATACCGAAAGTCATATTCTGGACCTTTACTTCGTTGTGTGAGCAAACATGATGCGCAATATTTAATATGAGAAATCCGCGAGGGATTATGCGGTATCCATTCTGGACCGCGCATGGTGGTGGCCAAGATCATGAGTACAGACTATTACTGGCCTAGAGTGTATGTTGATGCAGTTGAGATTCTGCGCAAGTGTATGTCCTGTCAGAGGCATGCACCGAAGACGCTGCGCCCAAAGAATCCTTTGGTTCCGATAACCACCGCTTGGCCTTTCCAACAGTGGGGGTTGTTCTCATCGGACCCTTTCCGATTGCGCCGAGCGCATTCAAGTTCGTTATTGTCGCTATCGATTACTTCACCAAATGGGTAGAGGCGAAGCCATTGGCATCCACTACAGCAATGGTAGTTCGTAAATTTATATGGGAAAATATCATCTGCTGGTTTGGCCTACCGCTACGAATCATCACCGATAACGGTCCCAATCTCACAGCTACAGAACTGCAAGCCTGGATGCAGGAAATGAAAATCGAGCATGTTTTTACCTCTGTTGCCCATCCACAGGCAAACGTTCAGGTAGAAAGCATAAACAAACAATTGGTGGAAGGCATTAAGGTACGCTTAGGTACGGCGCGACGTGGTTGGGTTGATGAATTACCAAGTATACTATGGGCGCACCGAACGATGCCAAAAACAAGCACTGGCGAAACACCATTTAGTCTTGTTTACGGCACGAAAGCCGTAATACCCATGGAGATTGGCCTTCCATCACCCAGAATGATAGCTCTTGAAAAGCACAATAATGAAGAATAGCGCCGACTTGATCTAGATTTGGTTGAAAAGAGGCGCGAGAATGCAGCAATACGCGAAGCAAAGTATAAATCTCAAATGGAAAAATATTATAACAAACGGGTACGCGTATGCACTTTCTTACCCGGAGATTTTGTACTTCGCGACAAAGAAGCATCGAACGTTGAAAAGCCAAGAAAACTGGCACCCAAATGGGAAGGACCTTATGTAATTCATGAAGTCCTGGGCAAAGGAGCTTACACATTGAAGCGCTTGGACGGCTCCAGTGTCCCACGGACCTGGAACGCCCAGCAGTTGCGCAGATGTTACATGTAATCTCAACGCTCATAAGCCCTGTGCCTTATATGAGCCTGCTTACATCAGTTTTCATTTGTAATCTTAGTGACAGATTGTAAGCTTTACGCATTATCAATGAAATAACATACTTTCTGTCACTACTTACATTCTTTTATATTTGTTACAAATGCATGCAATTCCTTTAGATAAACAAAAATACATACTCATGAGCCACAAGACGATATAATGCTTGCGCTCACACATGAAGTTACTTATTGTTCATTTGTTTATCCCAAACAAGTAACTGGTCACATGAAAAAATTGTAAACTAAATATATTATAGTCACATTAAAAAGTACTTGCGCATCAAACGCAACGATCAAAAAGAAAATACAAACAACTACGGGAATATACACAATCTAACTCTATTTCCCTGCTTCCTTCGCATCTTCTTGTTTCTCCGCCTCAGAGAAGATTTCCTTTAGTCTATCCACGAAATCATCATGATGCAGCGCAGCATCGACAAGATCCATGACAGGAATATGTAAATGATCATAACTCTCTTTGGCGGCAGTATAGAGAGCAACAGTGTCGGTTCCATGCGTAGCGGCGCAACTTGTGTCCCATTGGGTTTTCAGCGCATAGGCCACATGAAGTGTGCATTCCTTATAACCCTCAGCATGGCCATCATTACGCGCCGCTACCATGAGTTCCGCCACTCTCTCATCTAACTCCGTCGAGTTCAAGATAGAGTTTGTAATCTGTAAACAAGCGCATCAGTATAAAATGTAATAGTTCAACAAAGATGTTTACATTACAGCACAGGGATAATACCTCCACAATCCCATATTCTCGCAACCAAGTAAGCTGGTTCATAAGGGACTCTGTCAGGCTCTCTGCAGTAGCACGAGCGACCTCCGTATCATTAATCTTTTGTTCGCCTTCGGTCAAGCGGCGGATCAACTCGGCCTTCTCAGTTCGATGAAGGTTGATATCCTTTTTCAAAGTATCAACTTCATCTTGCAGCCGCGCCTGGTCAAATGACATAGAGGTTAGATCATCAATCTCTTTATTCTTAAGGAGGAGAGTCATTTTGGTTGCTACCTCATTCTGCTCACTCCTCTCCCTATGAGAACGAGCCTCTGCCGCCGCAGCAACAACATCATTTTTCCTTGAGCTTTTCAATTTCATTGCGCAGAGAAATATTTTCGTTATTATCTCGGTCACAAGCCTCCACAAAGCACTTGCGATCCTCAGCATGTTGCGCAGCAGTGGCCTCACATTTCCGCTTCCAAGAAAGCGCGGACCATTCTTCAGTCTTCCTTTCCTCCTCAAACTTGGCTTTCTTAGCCTCAAAATCCACGAACATCTTTAACGTCCTCTGTCTTTCAAATTTGGCCTTCGCCTTGTCAATCTCAACCTCATCCCACTCCTTGTTCATGCTGCGCCACTCGCGCACAATTCTGTTCATCGTGGAAGAGGCAAGAGCAGACTCTTGTAAGAATGTTTGATAAGTGACATCATGGTTTTTCTCTTCTTGGCGCTTCACCTCCACCGGAGGGAAGATGCCCTTATACCACTCCCTGCAGGAGTGCCAATCTGTAAAATATCACCCTGTTTAACCTTCCACACAGGCTGATGGATTTCAGAGGCCCACTTCTCAGAATAAGAACGATAATAGTAATCCCCAGGCGTTTCCTTGGGGCGAATCGGTGACTCCACCTCTGGATCTTCAAAAATTGGCATAAAATACTCACCTCTGGTGGAAGGGCCAGCACCCTTAGAAATAAACGTTGAAGGCTCAGGAACGGGCATGGTTGGGTTATCTTGCCCCACAGAACCAGACCCTCCTGCAGCAGCACCCGTGGCAGTATCTTTAACCTGCTCGCCAACAGGATTCTTAGTCACATCTGAGGCAGTATCTTTAACCTGCTCGCCAGCAGGATTCTCAGCATCAACTTGTTTAAGCTCTTCTTCTGGAGCCACCTTCTCAATGTTTTCTGGAATAATGGGGTCAGGATTAAAAAATGGGTGCACTTTGCTCCACATCTACCCCTTCAATATTCTCATACCTACGCGGTGATGGTATAGACGAAGATGATACCGGCACAGCCTTTACAATTTTCTCTGCACAAATAGTCATGTGTGTCAAAACAAAGAAGCTGCACAACTATTAGTAAAAGAGTGCACGGAAATAGTTATACCTGGTGAAAATTTCTTTGCGAAGGCTTCCAAATTGCCTTTCTTTCCTATGCGCGCTGCGCAACCTTTTTCGGCGGAGACGGTGGTAAAGTCTCAGACTCCTTTCTCTTCTTGGAAGTGCGCTTCAACACCTCTTCAGGACTTGAAGGGATCTAAAAAGGATCATCTGGATTCGAAGCAGGAAGAGAGGAGGTGTCGATGGGTTCGGGTTTTGGTTTCCTCAAACCTACAGGCGCAAGACCCTCTAGTGAGTCTGACACCACCACATAATCACACCAAGAATCAGATACGAGACGCGTACCTTTCTTGCCCTCAGCCTTAGTAGCAGCAGAAGGCTTACTTTTCTGGTCAGGCTTGGTGGAGGCTGGTGCAGTAGTAGCAGCAGCAGCAGTTGGCTTTTTCTTCTTCTTCGATTCAGGGCCTACGCCCAAGTTTAACAAATCACCTACATAATCATTAATGGAAAGAAAACGTTGCGCCATAAGTTACATTGCAATATTACTTAAAGAGTTGATACTTACAAGTAATATTGCAATAACTAACTCAGGCTTTACGTTATGTGACTTACCAGTGGTGGCAGTGGGCTGCGCGTTCAGATCTTCTTTCTTAGGGATTTCAAAATTCCCCAAAATCTGATCGAACCAAGGCTCTTCATTTTCCTCAAGAGGCACAACAACCATCTTACCATTGCCTCTCTTAAAAGAGATCAAGTATAACGGCGCAACTATTGAACAAAGCATAACAACTGAATTTCACCAACATGCAACAATTGAGGACAATAGTTCTAAAAATTGAGAAGTTACTTACCAACTCCATCCTCGGTATACACCGGCTTTTCTCGTCTTTCTTTCTTCCATAAGATGCTCATCCCTGCAGAAATTAAAGCCCTCTCTGGCAACATAATATTGGGGATATCTTTTATGTTTTGATACCACACTTCGTTGGTCGGAATGGCCAATGTTTCCAACTCTATATCCTCCGCAGCCTGAACGTTATTACAGTTGGGATCACCGCTGCCTTAACATAGAAAAATTTCTGCTTCCAGTCATGGTAGGATTTGGGCGGTGTCACCAACAACCGCTTGGCCTGTACGCGTTGTTGAAAAGAATAAAAGCCTAAGGAACAATGGAGCTGATAAAATACACGAAAGTTCTCGACCGTCAGAATAATCTGCATCGACCGGCAATCGAATTCGAAGTGCCTGATTCTAACCATTCCCATGGGATTCAACTGGGAAATATGGAATTTGTAATAATCAAGGATCTCCAACAAGAAGTGGGTCACCGGAAGTCTAAAGTTGCCCTCGGCAAAATAATCGTAGAACAACGTGATGTAGCCGGCCCGGAGCATCTGCCGCCGTCGAACTCTCCTTGGGGTAGAATGACCCCCAAGACTTGGCAAATAAAAAATTATTGATCAAAGCATCAAAGTCCTCTCTCTTCCACTTCAATGGTGGAAGTATGGACGCCGCCGGTGCCTCAACTCTCCCAGAGCTAGATCCAGTCGCCATAGAAACCTTGCAGAAAAGAACTCTTGAAAAAGGGATTTAAGAAGAAGATGATCGGAATCCCACAGTCACCGGAAAATATGAAGGATAAAGATTTCTCTCTCTAGAATATCAACTGGTGAAGAAGCAAATGGAGCAACATTCCCCTTATATACTAATCGCAATTAATGCGAGATATGACTACAACGACTTTTGTGACAGTCACATATTCCCAGGTAACTGCAGGAGCGAGTGGGGAACAGTAACCGCCTCATGCGCGCGAGTGTTGCCGAATTATCATTAAATGCTGTAAAACACGTACTATTGATAGCCTGTTAACAGTACCACCACGTCTCAAGAACGTTCGTGTTCACCAACTACATTGACTGGATGAGCAACACATGTCCAAGGTATTCGAATATTTTCCATAAAAGATCACTCGTGACACGTCACCAAGAAAGCATAAAGCAACAAAAGACTAACACTTGTACAGCACAGCATGATTTTTATTAAGTCCAGTGCTCCACCTACTCTTTACTTCCACATAGGAGCAACACTGGACTGGGAGGACTTGAAGGGGTATGGTCCCAAAAACCTTGCGCCAACCAAGGGAACCATACCCACTATTAACTTCTAAGAAGACCTTGCGCAGATTTCTATATCAAGGAAAGTCACTGAAACCCTGCGCCAAGTATCCAAAGAAGGAAAGGATCACTTAACCACCTTGCGCAAGCTCGCGCAAGGTTCAAAGTTAACCTTGATCAAATTCCTTGGATAACACTTTATGTACAAACCTTGCACCGATATTTATATCAAAGCAAGTACTCACCAAAAATGTTGCGCCAAACAGCAGGAAGAGGAAAGAAGATCAGTTAACTAACTTGTACCTCTCGCGCAAGGAAACAGTTAATCCTGAGAAATTCTCCCTTAGCAAAAATCCTTAAGTTGGTGCAGAAGCAAATGGAATCTTTTCTGTTGTAACATACTGTACACGTGGCAAGCAATAGATGGGTAACAGTTGTGAAACCTTCTAGAAGCCACTACTACCCAATCGTGCAAAGCATCTTTTCGGTTACAACCAACTGCCACATGGCAGCATCTGGACAACTAAGAAAGATCACGGTGATGGCATGCTCACTTTTATAAAATACAGTGATCTCATGACGACACGTGGCACCTCCCTAACCGTTGATGAGCTCACGATCCATGTGCACTAACGGATAACCACAACGTAACGGAGTGGCGAAAGATTCCGTTAAGATTAACATCTCTCATTTTGGCGCCCAAACCCCGGCTATAAATAAGTAACTTGGACTATAAGTAGAAGGTATTCACTCTCAACTACTCTCTCTCTTACTATACTTTACTTCCGACTACCTGTACTTATTCTCACGCCGGAGGGTGGTCACGGAGAGAACCCCCCTTCTCCCTGTGGCGAGCTAACGGTGTTCTGTTTTGCAGGATCAGTTGGAGTACTGTTGCATTCATCATTGGGAAACCAAACGAAGGATTAACCCCTTTTATGTAGAGCCCATTCCATAGATCTACTTAGATTCCGGTCTAAGTGATTTAGGGTTTCTTCACTAGCTCTCTAAAATCCATCTGAATCAAAGGGAAATCAAGAGAAGAAATTTGGGACTTTAACTAAATTCGTGATCATCAAAGCTAGGAGAACACAAGGTAAGTCGAATTTTGTTATTTGGTGATATTTTAAAATTTGGATAAACATTCATAAATGAAATTCAAGTGTGAATGTTGAATGTATTAGCGAAATTTTCATGAGTACAAGTCTAGGAACAAACCCTAGATGTAAACTTGTTGAATTAGTGCCATAAATTAGTGATTCGGTTAGTTAACCTTGTATGTAATAAATGGGTTTTATGAATATACGATGAACACTTGATAAATCTATGAACTTTGATGATTTGATGCAAGTTCTAGATATGGTTCATGAACACTAGACATAGAGACTTGATTATGATGTTAAACTTGGTTAAAAGTTAACCATGAATTAGATAAAAGATGCATAAAAATCTTGCCTGCAAGGTGCTTGTGAAAATGCCTAAGTGAATATTGATTGTTGAAAATATAAAAGAGTCGCGTAATTGGCTAAGTTGACAAATTACGTGTGATGTGTGAAAGTATAAGTTCAAAACATGAAGTTGATTGAACTCTGTAGGCAAAGCGAGTGAATCTTCAAGCGGTCGAGTTGGAACGGACGCGCTCTTGAAGGATAAGCTTTAAGGTACGTAACTTGTTGTTTCGTTACATTTCTATAAACAAGTTAGGTCATTGAAGTGTATTATGAATTATTATAGCAAAGTTGGATGTGTTTGGTATGTCAAAGAAGTGATGGAATTCACTCGACAAGCAAACGGGTCAAAATAGAATAGTTAGCCAAATGACAGGTTTAAGTGACGTGAATGTCCAGAACAAGTCGTTAAATTGGATGCGTAATCCGAGTATCGGATACGCTAAAGTTTGAATGATGAACCTTTGATTTGGGTCAAGACTTAGAGAACTAGAATTCTCAAATTATTAATGGAAAAAAGTATGCTTGAATCAAAGATATCAAGCGGATGTAAACGCGTACGTAAACCAGGTAATGGGAGCGAATATGCTAGTTTTCAATAAGCCCGGAAGTGGGTAAAATGGCAAAGGATTAGTCCACACCATAAGTCATAAGGAAAGGTGTTAAACCAAGCGGGTCGAATAATCTCATAAGAGATTTATGAAATACTTATAAAATACATTATAAGTATAGCTTACAAGTCAAGATTTAGTAAACCCGAAGTGTTAAATACACAGGTGTGTGTTACGGTCGTATAGAAACGAGATTCCTGTAAATCGGATAGGTATTTTGAGAGTTATGCAAGTTTTATGTATAACAAGAGAAAATGGCATAGCTGGGCAAGATGCAGCTCCAGGAAAGAAACATTCGGTCGAAATATGGGTGTCGCATCACGCGACGGGATAAGTGAATCATCGTCGCGCTATGCCACGGTCTTCGCGACACCCGACGAGACAAGCAAAACCCATCGCGTGACGCGACAAGCATTAAATCAGGCGAATTGTTTTCTTTTGTTTATTTGGCTTAGAGAACTTGTTAAAATATGTTTATAAAACTACCATGTCTAATGTTTATGGTGGTTTGATTATAGGTGAACGTTATAAGGCTTTCAGACGAAGATCAAGCTTCGTGCAAGAACCGAACACACGTTAAACGAAGCTTCAGCGCCGATCTTGTTTAGTTTGATGTTTTGAACTATGTAAACACTAAATAATTGTATTTTGAATGTTTTAAACAAAGTTGAACAATGTGATGTAAATGTTTTTGTAAAACGGAATTTTTGTCGTAAAATGCAAACTTAAAATGATTAAGTATTATTAAATTTATTATGAATCTTACAACATGTTTGTGAATGCATTTATCATATTGCGTTGGTGATCGTCTTACAAAAAACAAATACATATTGTATTTTATCATTTCTATTAATAATTACATATCAAATAGATTTTATTGGATGTCGGTAGGTGCAACTCAACATTCTTTAATATTGAAACATGATGTCCTTTCGGCCAAAGCCGAAGCCAAACTATGAGACCCACTAACACGCTATCTCTCTTTTTTCAAAAATAATGTTTCAAATCAGTAAGAGCCCAAAAAAAGTTCAATTGATGGAAACATAAAAGACGAATATATTAGATACCGATTCAGGACGTCTAAGTTGAGTTGATTTGTTAAACAAACAAAAACAATTAAATGGGGTTTAGTCTACTATCTATTCATTCTTGATTGGCTTATATTATCTCATATTTGGGAACAAAAGTTAATTGAGCTTCGTATTCTTGAGTTTTAGATCTTATGGTAATTGATGTGCTGAAAGTAGTTTAATAAAAAACGACTAAATTAACCAAAATAAGACTCAAAGTAATACTCTAGACTCACTAAGACACACTAAACTACTAACCGGCAAGTGCGCCGATCGACTCTAGTATAGCTAAGTAATTCTGGATATCGAACCCATGAGACTTGATTGAATTACACTAACGACTCTATCTAGACTAAGACTGACACGGACATGACTAATTATTTATTTGTTTGGGGGGTTACTAAAAATCCTAAATTTGCAGTTAAGTTAAAAATAAATTAATTACGACTAAGACGAAGGTTTAATTCAGTAATGATTAACGACTACCTAGGCTGGATTCCTCTTTAACTTGGAATGGATTTCTATTCGGAACTAAAGTGGTATCGAACCGGGATCTTTGTGTGCTAAACCCTAAGAAATCACGACTAAGACCTCCCGACCGTTCTTAGCAAGAAACTTGTGAGACTCTACAGGGCTGTTACTATTACCGGTTGGTTAGACTTCTTCTCAGTTATCTAACTTCTTTAAAAGTGCCTTAATATGACAATCTACTTCTCAGCGTGAAACTCTAAGGCAACTCTGGATTTTAACTTGGTTTAATAGACACGAATATGATTAGGGAACTAAGACCGATTTCTCTCAAAACCTAATCATAGCTATATACAAACCGAGACCTATTAATAACCTCGAGCCTCTCAACGGAAGATTAGCAGAATACCAAGTTCTAACATCTTTTAATTACTGTTTCTAAGGTTATTGGCCAATTCACCCAAAGACTACCCGAACCCTCAAAGACTCGAACAATCAACACAAACCTATTCTATGAAAGACATTCACCAAGGCTCATGTGAAACAAGTAAATAATCAAATATCAAAACAAGATACGCATATGCACCAAATTGAAGATTCCAAAGTTCTTTACTTTTTAAGAAAATCCATACACACAATAATAACCGAATAAATATCCAAGCTTTATTAAACTATCATCCTAACCTAGGAAGTAACGAAAGGTTTAGCCATAAAATATGGTCTTAAACATCAAAACACAAGTATTCAAGTAAGAATTCATCGAACAAAGTATAAGAAACGAGAAAACAAAGGAAAACCGGGAGACAAAACCCGAATAGTCTTCGATCCTACGCTACCTGCTTCAACCGAACGACTCCCATGCTTTAAACGTCCCGAAAAACTCGTAAATCAGCTGCTGAATTCGCCTTCAGGCTCCTTGATTCGTCACTAGGTCAAATTATGGATATAATGGTGTTTAAATATGGTTTCAGCAGCAATCCGATAGCAACAACGATTTTGTCTCGAAAAAGCACCCCGTCGTGTTACGCGACGAGTCTTCAATACAGCCTTCGCACGACGCGGCGCTTCCAATCCGGAAAATCAATAATTAATTGCTACGCGTTACCCGTAGCCTTACCACTTGGGTGTCGCGTGACGCGACAGGGTCTATTTCCTAGGATTTCTCGTTTTGCGTTCCCGTTCAGCTCCGACTCGTCTGATTCTCACCGCTAGCTCTTTTTCAGTTGATTTTAACCATTCTATGCTCTTTTCAGCAACCGGGACCTGCATAATAACAAACTATCAAAAGAAACTATTCTTCCTATGAAAACAAACAAAACGAATACGGAATCTATACAAACTATACACGAATAATAAATGCATTTTGCAATACATCAAATATCCCCACACTTAATCTTTTTTCGTCCTCGAAAAAGAGTTATGCAATAGAATCATAGTCGGAAAATACTCGAGTTCAAAAACTTGGATTATTCATTAATATTAAAACTTGTACTAACCGCGATTGCAAGTATATTTATCCTCTTAAACCCTCGCCGGTTCCAAGCCCTAATCATACAAATTTAGTTCAAGTATGGTCAATCTACCTGGGGTCTCATGCTAGAAGCCGCTTTTCACATAATCCCGCCTCGAGCTTATAGAACAAAAGGAACAAATCATTTGACCCAATTCCTAACCGTTTTATACCAAAATCAAGAGTATTTAATATCAATTTTTTTAACACTAGACTTTTGCTTTACCTAACCCAGAGGTTGTCTCAACCAGAGTCACCATCCCTGAGAGCAACAACACAAGCGTCGGTATTTTTTTAGCATTTTATTCAAGTTATCCTAGAGGAAATCTAAGTCAGAGTCACCATCCCCAACAAAGATTACATAGGCATCGTCTTTTTATTTCCATCTAGCTCATTTATTATATTTTTTTCATGATAAAAAATTATAATAATTTTAGCTTATAACGGCATTCCTTATACTATTATTGGCGGTTTCGGCTATCTACTTTTCCTAGATGACTACCAGAGCAAACTAACAATTAAGGTACTTTAAGATCAAAGTAACCTAGAAACCGGGTCGGGCCTACTCACATATCCCAAGTTAGACACAAGTTCGCTGTTAGGAAACTTTATATGTAAGTATTTTAGAAAAATGTAATCGGCATGATTAATGGATGAGGATAAAGGTTACAGAAGGCCAACACAACAAAAAGATACAAGGCATAACCCTAGAAGAGAAGAACACATCCTCAACATCAATCGGAAACCGATGCCAAACAAGGAAAGAAGATCAGAAAAGGCCATTCTGATGGATCTAATGATATTTCTGATGAATATCAGAAGATTCTGGTAAAAGTCTGATCATCAGATTTTCTGATGATCTGTTCATCAGATTTCTGATTAGGTATCATCAGAAATCTGATGAAACCTACTTGTTTGAAAAACCGCTCTGCCACAATTCAAAATGCAAGTTGTTCCAAATGGATACAGTGAATATGACAACGAGCTAGTTTATGCAGAGCAAATACATGAATAAACAAATGCTTATTCATGTACCAAGACTTTCTATAAATAGAGGTCTCTTAGGAAAAGGACATGAGTTAAGCCTAACATTTAATACGTACTACCAAAAACTCCACTACCCTTTCATCACAGAATTACACAAGTATTCGTTTGTACTAGCCAATAATCATCCAATCACCTTGTAGACCATTTTGTTTCAAAGTGATATAAAACTTGAAAATTCTGTAAGAGCTTGTTTCTTGAAAGTTCGATTTATGTTTCCGCACACTATTTTCACAACTGCTGAAATTATTTGCCATATTACAATAAAGGAATAATTTTTTCTTTGTCCATCTGGGACCAGCAATTGGTATCAGAGTCTTGTTGAATAAAATATTTTCAAACGATCAATTGATCACTCCTTTTATTTAAATATGGCAAACTTTCAAACTTGGAATAATGTTTTCAACATAGGATTAATGTCAAAGCCTCCGACTTTGCTCAGGGAGGAGTACCCCCAATGGAAAATCAGGATGATCAATTTCCTTAATGGACATGATCGAGCTCTGTTACAATCCATTGTGAGTGGCCTAAATGTACCTATGCTTGAAATACCAGGCACACTAGCAACTGCTGATTCACCTGAAGTACCATCATCTTTTGCCCCAAAAGGAGAAAAAACATGTGGTGATGATGATAAGAAAAAGGTAGAAGCAGATGAAAGGACCAAATCACTTTTGATTATGGCACTTCCCAATGACATATTTTCTCAAGTAGATGCATGTGCATCGGCAAAAGAAATATAGGATCAGTTGGAAAATCTTTGTGAAGGAGGAGAAAGAATGAAAAGAAACAAGAAAACAAATTATGTCTCCTCATATGAGAGATTTAAAAGTTTACCAAATGAAAGCCTTTATGAAACATACAATAGATTTGCAAAACTTTTAAATGAGCTAAAGAAATTTGGAATTGAAAAATCAAATGATGAAAGGAATGTGAAATTCCTAGATGCTCTACCAAGAGAGTGGAGAAGTCTGACCATGACTTTAGCCTCCACTTTAGAGTTGGGAAATATGAGTCTACATGACTTGTATAGCATCCTTGTCCACAGAGAAGAGGAAATCTATGAAGAATCAAATCAAAGAGGGGGATCTATAGCTCTTATCTCAAACGCACAAAAAGTGCCAGTTTGTGATCCACAAACTTCAAACTATCAAAATCCAGAAAATACTGATACTTCATCAGATTTTTCTGCATTTGCTGAGGCAATTGCACTACTCACTAAAACATTCGAGCAAAGACTTAAAGGAGAAAGCCATAAGTACCAGAAAAGTGATAAAGGGATGATGGAAGGAAAAATAAGGGATAAAGGAAAAGCAGAAGTTGTCTGCTATAAGTGTAAGCAAAAGGGTCACTATGCGTCAGAATGCAAGAACAAGAAGGTGAAGGATGTTGCCTACTATGAAAAGAAGTTAAAAGAAGCCAAAAACCAACAACAAGTTGGTCTGATAGCTGGAACAGATGCATGGCTGACAGAAGACTCTTCTGATGAAGATGATGAAGAAATGCCAAATGTTTGTCTTATGGCAAAACTTTCTGATGAAGAAACTACAAACTCAGAGCTGAAGGTAAACACTGAAAATTTTGATCTTGAGCAAAAACTAAACAAACTTATGACAGATTTTACAAACCTTCAAGTAAAACAGAATCTGGAAAGCAAAAAATCAGATGAGTTGCAAAGAACATTGAATAAACTTATAATTGAAAACCAATTATTGATTGAAGAAAACTTGAACAACAAAGCAAAAGTTGAATTTTACGAAATAGAAAGAAAAAATCTGTACAAAAAAAATCATGACAAAAAAATAAATGTAAAAGGTTTTCAACAGGCAAAAGAGTTCATCAACTTTATCAAACAACACCAAAAAATAGAGGAGAAGGATAGAGTTATGTTAAGACAGATACCAGATATCCTACTATCTTTGTAAAAGAAACAGATCAGAAATCTGATAAACTAACATCAGAATCTGACACAGAACCAATAAGTTCTGATAACTCTTTTGTAATTTCAAAAGACACATTTCAAGAAACATCTTAAAAAACATCAAAAGGGCTCTATCCAAAATATCCAAAAATTCCATCTCAAGATCATGTATCAGACACTTGTATGAGTGTTGATATGCTAAAACTGATTCAACACCATCTCCAAACAAGAGTACAATAGTCTGGTCATGGATCAGAATACAACAAATATTTTGATGAAAACACATCCAAAGTAGGAAGCCTATTTAAGAATTCATTAGAAAAAGTACCCAAGCAAGTCTTGGTACCAAAAACCCTCTAACTTTTCCATTTTAGGACCATCATGTACAGCAGATCTGGTATTGCGATTCTGGAAGCTCCAAGCACATGACTGGAAATAGGAGCTTACTCAGTAACTTTGTTCCAAAACTGGGTAAATTAGTAAACTTTGGAAATGGAGTAAAAGGGAGGACTTTGGGATATGGATGTATAAAGTATGGTTCATTAACCATTGAAAGAGTAGCCTATGTGGAAGGCTTAAAGTACAATCTGCTAAGTTGTGGTCAATTCTATGACAAGGGATTTCAGGCAACCTTCCTCCAAGAAAAATGTTTGCTAATTGGTTTGGATGATGATAAAATTTACTTAAGTGGAAAAAGGATCAGAAAGTCCATCTATTACTTTGATTTTAAAGAAGAAACCAAGCATCCTCTATGCTTATTTTCAAAATCCAACTAAGGTAATAGTTGGTTGTGGTATAAAAGATTAGCACACTTAAATTTTAAAAACCTAAGTAAATTAGAAAACAAAGGACCGGTAAAAGGTTTACCATTCATATCCTCAAAGAAGGATAAATTGTGTGAAGCTTGTGAAATGGGAAAATCAAAGAGAAGTCACACAAAACAATTTCTGAATCATCAATCTCACAAAATTTAGAACTTTTGCACATGGATCTTTGTGGACCCATAAGCCCAGAAAGTTTTTCTGGAAAGAAGTACATTCTGGTAATTGTTGATGACTATTCCAGATATGCTTGGGTAGAATTTCTAAGAAAGAAAAGTGAAACACCTGATCTGATCATAAATTTTATCAGAAAAATTGAAAATCTTTTAAAATTAACTCTGAGAAGGATCAGAACAGATAATGGAACATAATTTAAAAATTCAAAACTTGAGAATTTCCTAATCAGCAAGGGAATCTCTCATGACTTTTCTTCTCCAAGAACCCTTAACAAAATGGAGTTGTAGATTGGAGAAACAGAACCTTAGCTGAAGCAGCCAGAACAATGCTAGCTTATGCAAAACTTCCCACATATTTTTGGGCAGAAGTTATAGCAAATGCTTGTTTTACCCAAAACCGAACCATAATCAATAAAAGACTATATAAAAAACCATACAACATCATAAATGGTAGAATACCAAATGTAAAAGTTTTGCACACGTTTGGTTGTAGGTGTTTCGTTTTCAATGATTTTGAAAGTCTTGAGAAATTTGAATGAAAGCAGAAAAAGGAATTTTTCTTGGTTATTCTTTGTCCTCAAAAGCATATAGGATTTTATTCTAAACACAAGGACAATCAGAGAAAGTCTATATGTGTCTTTTGATGATTCAACGGAGACAGAAGTTTCTGATGAATACTTGAAAGAATTAGACCCCTCTGACAATCAAGAACACCTCAATCAACTTTATGAAAGTATAATCAGTGACTTTTTAGAACATGATCGTTATCTAATAGGAACATCAAAAGAACAATCATGTACTAACCCTGCAGGAGAAATGGAAAATGCATCAGAAATTCTGACACAAAATCAAATAACACAATCTCATCAGAAAATCTGACAGATAATTAGAATTCTGATACATCCCACCCTATTGAGGCAAATAATCAGGGAGAAACATCAAATCATTAGAATCAACAAGTTCTCATATCTGTCTCAAATGGATAAAAGGGCTCATTGGAAATATAGATGATGGCGTAAGAACAAGATCTGCAACAGCACATGAATGTGCATATGCTGCCTTTTTAAGCATAATTGAACCAAAATCTGTCAAAGAAGCACTAAACGACACAGACTGGATACAATCAATGCAAGAAGAGCTAGATCAATTTGAAAAGAGTCAAGTATGGAATCTAGTGCCAAAGCCAGAAAATAAGTTTATCATTGGTTCAAAATGGGTATTCAGAAACAAATCTGATGAAAATGGAACGATCACTAGGAATAAAGCAAGGCTGGTGGTGAAAGGTTATTGTCAACAGGAAGGAATAGACTATGATGAAACCTTTAGACCAGTGGCAAGATTAGAAGCAGTAAGAATTTTTCTTGCTTATGCAGCATCCAAAGACTTCAAGGTATATCAAATGGATGTGAAATCTGCATCCCTAAATGGTAGGATTGGGGAAGAAGTATATGTGCATCAACCTGAAGGCTCTGTTGATCTAAAATTTCCAAATCATGTTTACAAATTGAACAAAGCCTTTTATGGGTTGAAGCAAGCTCCTAGAGCATGGTATGAAACTTTGTCAAACTTCTTAATCTGGCTTCACAAAAGGTACAATTGACATAACTCTCTTTCTTAAAACACATAAAGGTCACACTCTGTTACTCCAAATATATGTTGACGACATTATATTTGGATCAACAAATGAAAAAATCTGTAAAAGGTTCAAAAAATTAATGACCAGACACTTTGAAATGAGTATGATGGGTGAGTTAACTTTTTTCTTAGGTTTACAAGTCAAACAAAGAACTGATGGAATTTTCTTGTGTTAAACTAAGTATGTAAAAACAATTTTAACCAAATAGTCACTTGAAAACAGCTCAATTTCAAAAACTCCCATGGCAACAGGAAATAAACTTGGTTCTGATAAAGAAGGAAAAAGTGTATATATTATAACATATAGAGGAATGATAGGATCATTGTTATACTTAGCTGCAAGTAGACCAAACATTATGTTTGCTACATGCTTTCTTGCAAGATATCAATGTGATCCCAAAGAATCTCACTTAAAAGCAGTCAAAAGGGTTTTTTAATATCTAAAAGGCACATCAGAACTTGGTCTTTAGTATCCCAAAGATACCAGTCTAGAGCTAATAGCATACACAGATGCAGATTATGCAGGATGCAAAATTGATAGAAAAAACACATCTGGTGCATGCCAAATGTTGGGAGAGAAGCTAGTATGTTGGGCAAGCAAAAAGCAAAATTGTGTTGCTACATCAACAGCTGAGTGTGAATTCATAGCAGCAGCAAGTTGCTATTCAAAAGTGCTATGGATGAAGACACAACTCAAAGATTATGGAGTAGATCTGAAAAAAGATTCTTGTCTTGTGTGATTCAAAAAGTGCACTAGCTATCACAGAAAATCAAGTTCATCACTCAAGAACAAAACACATAGTTGTCAGGTATCACTTCATCAAAGATCATGTTGAAAAAGGTAACGTAGAAATGTATTTTGTACCAACTGAAAATCAAATTGCTGACATTTTCACAAAACCATTAGATGAAAAGAGACATAATTTTCTGGTCAGCAAACTTGGGATGGTCAACAGAAAATGTGATGAAAATTCAGAAAACAACTTGTCACCAAAACAAAAGGAAAATAGAGAGTCCAAATGCAAAGAATAAGATATTTTGTTAAAATATATTAGTTATTCTGATAAATTAACTTAGTATCTGATGAATCAATAAACAATCTAGTAAAATATCAGAAAATCTGATGAACCATCAGAAATTCTGGTAAATTATCAGAAAATCTGATAAGTTATCAGAAAACTTGATAACTCATCAGAAATCCTGATAAATCAACATAATATGATTAATTATTGACAAATTCACCAGACATATGTTAAAAATCAAAATATCTAATGTGTACATATTTTTCTTTTGCACATACTTCATACAAAAAACAACCCAATGTGTGTAAAAAATTTTCCTTTTTCTTGTTTTTTTAAAAAGGAGGCATTCATAATAATTTTATAAAAGATAAAAATAAAAAAGGTAAAGGGAGACAAGGAGCCACTTGCATGAGCATAGAGCAGCGTGCGTCACAAATGACCCTTCTGAGCAAAATTAATTGTAATACTCTTTTAACTCAATTCATAATCAGCTTAGTCACCATGCTTAGAAGAGTATATAAGGGGACACCTGGGCAGAGAATGATTACAATCTACTAGTTATAGCCACCCAATCAATAAATACACAAAGACTTTCACTCACACAAGCTACCATTTGCCTCTGACGAGGGATCTTCGTGTATTTATGAAGAGAAAGAATAAAAGGACAAAATATTTTAGTTGGTGAAGTTCATTAATAGCAAAGCTATCACTTTCACTTATTTAAACCAACTTCACTTAAAGGTTTTTCATCACAACTATCACTATCAAAACTTCTTCTATTAACTTAAGCCTACTATCTCTCCACCTCACATAACCAAATGGCTAGAGAAATTAAAACAAGACATTTCCCACTCGAACTTCACACTACTCACAACATGAGGGTGAGGATGAGTCTTGATGAGCCTCAATACCAAGGATGCAGGCCCATCCTCAACATGCTGATGCAAAGCCCTCTTGGCTATGCCTTATCAGCATTTAGCTGGTTACACCCCACTATCTTACAAGTGTTCTGGTGGAATACAAAAATAGTCCACCAGGGAACCAAGGTGTGGATCACCAGCTTGGTGATGGGAAGGGAGATCATCCTCGGTGAAGAGACCATCAGATCTGCTCTTCAACTCAACGATGACACTGATGTCACCGTTTTCAGCAGATCAGTTCTGGACCAAACTCTTACAGACATTGGATACTCTTCTCCTAGCACGCGTAGAGGGATTAGGAAATCTGGGTTCATCCCATAGTGGCAGTTTTTGACAACACACCTTGGAGTATGATTCTCTTCAAAATATGGGAGTTTCAATGACTTATCCTATAATTTGTTGGAAGTAGTGCATGCAGTTGTACATGAAAAACCGTACAACTTCTCAAAGTATCTCCTGAGGGGCTTTGAAAGAAACATGCGATGTGCCCGTCCTTTTCTGATCTACCCACGTTTCTTAACAAGGGTGATCACAAGTCAGTTGGACTTCGGAAGCATACGGCAAGACTGGTATCCAAGAGCTCAAGTTATTTTACAAGAAAACATATATGAACCTACCCTTGTCCCAACCACACAACACACCGGACACACAATGGATTTTTGGCTTTTTATAATGCTTTGGTTTGGCATTATTTGGTTTTATTTTGTTGTCTTTGTTTTTATTGTATATATATGAAATATATTAGCCATATTATTAAAAAAAGGAAGGTTGTACCATGAAGGGGGAAGAAAACAAAAGTAGAGGGTTGAAATACACAAAAAGGGGGGGAGTCAAAACAAAGAAAAATGAACTTAGGGTTATCAGAAAGAAAATTTTAACATGTAAAAAGAAATTTTCTGATAAAACAAAGTTTAAAATAACTCCAAAATCTGGTCAGTTAAATCATCAAAAAATAATGATGAAAATAGATAAAAACTGTGTGAAATTTTCAGAAAACAATATTCATTACTATTACCTCTTAAAAAGTTTCACAAAATATTCTTTGAAGAAAAGCACAAAGACTTGGAGTTGCACCAGAAAAGCATATGTAAGTAATCCCTATGAAACTCAACTCATTGCCTCTCATCTTCAAAAAAACTATCATTCCGGATGAACATCCACGCATTTCTGATAAGCTTCTGTTAAATTTTTGATGAATGGAAACATCAAAACTTTGTTCAAAAATACTTCTAAGTGATATCATCTAACAAAGTTTTTCGATGTCACAAGAGAAATGAAAGACATAGTTTAAAGGGTTTCTATTGAACCTTTCACGAAAGGAGGTCCCACTGGAAGAAAAAGGTGAAATTTGGCGGTAGCATTGACCAATCAAATTCCTTTGTTGAAAGGATATACATCAAAACCTTAATAGATAAATTCAAACCTTTTATTTTGACGGTTTTAGTTTTTTAAAGGAAATTAACTCACATTTAAACTGTCATTAACCCACTTAAACACTATCCAGCCACGATCTACCACCCACGTCCTTCACCTCAATAACCCACCTCTTCAAAACCTTCCAGCTCAAGAACCCTAAAATCTTTCTCTCAATCCAAAAGCAGTTACCATGGCCGTAATCAACCATGTCAATCTCAACAATCCACCCATTGAACACTCTGTCCAACTCATCAATGAAGAAAACTTCCTACCAATGAAAAGCAACAACGAGAAGCTGAATACAAAAATTGAAGATTGTGATGTTAAATGCCAAATTCTGATAGAATACTTGACAAGATCTCCTCTGGCACAAGCTTTGGTCAAATCAGAAGTACCCGAAAGCATCTTGCAACAACTCATTCACACTTTGAATGAAACAGGCACCGATGAGTTGAGCGCTCATCTATGGGGAAATATCTTTCTAAAGATCACACCAGAAAAAGTAAGGGAATGTTTGGATCTACCTATATCTGAGCACTATGACCCTGTACCTACAAAGGAAGATATGTTTGAGCAACTTGAAACAATGATGAGCTACGAGAAGAAAATCACAAAAATCGGTGAATTCAAGAGACAAGAATTGCCTGCCTTTTGGCAAGTAATTATGGAAATTCTAAACAAGTGTATGACGTCCAAAATTGGAGGAATTGATGTTTTTTCATAAACATGAATGTTTTAACAATCATGTTTTGTCTCGTTACCGGAACAAACATTGACTATGGAACAAAGATATTCAGATTGATGAAAAGATTAGTGTTAACAAAAGATGGGAGAATCACCTCTCACCTACCATTTCCCAGATTCTGGTCTTTACTGGTTTCTGATGCCTTTGCTGAAAAGAATGTTGAATTCCCTGTATCAGAAAACATGTGGAAAACTGAAGTCATGAAACCTTGGTGTGCTGTCAGTGCTTGGAATCAGACAGTGATGTTCCAGCACTACCAGAGAGTATGATGAATCCGATACCAGAGGAATCACCCTACAAGGCACAACACTTGGAACTCTTAAACAAGAGACAAGAAATTGCTGAAGTGTTTGACAGTACATCCCCACCAGAACATGATGATCAATAGTCAATGGCACCACATACAGAGGAAGAGGATCAAATTGTCAGGCTGACACCAGAACCAGAGGGGAGTGATGAACAAAACCAAGGGTTTGAGCAGCATCATGCAGAAGCATCTCATATGTAAAAACAGGTGAACAAAACATTAATTGTGATGAAAATATTGTTGCAAATTCCATAGATACAGATTCTGATGAATCAGTTGAAGGAAGTTATGTCGTGTTGCCTAGAGAAACTGTTTCTGTTAGAAAATATTTGAGTAGTTCCAAAGATCCACTCTCTGAATCAGATAATGAGGAGGAGAATGTGATGGCAACTGGTGGAGATCAGCCTGCTGATCAAGGAAACCTGGAAGAGAAAAATCAGAGGTTCTCTACAACTCATGGAGAACCATCAATGGTTCAAGGATATGAGGAACACTCGAATTTGAATCAGTTTCAATATCCTGGTAAAGTTGTGCAGGTTGAAACATATACTCAACCTCGTGACTTTGCAACAGCAGTAAGCTTGTCTTCTGCTGGTGTTAGAAGGGGAGCATCTGTTGTTCCACCTATTACCCAACCACCAACCATGACATCTGAAAAACTTCATGAAGAGCTAGATAACATAACCAAAGCCTGCACTGGAAGATCTCCTACAAAGAGAAGTTGGATCTGTTGCTGAATGAAATTAAAAGTTAAAGATCAATATAAAGACTTTATCAGAAATTGTTGAAGTAATCAGAAAATAGACAGAAAGCAACACTGAAGTCCTAAAGAAGATGCAACAGTCATCAGAACACCAAGAAGCAACAACAGGAATTCTTAAGGAGATACAAGAAAAGGTAGCCGAAGCCCTTACCACAAGAGACACTTCAAATTCTAGGAAGATTATGGAAGAAATTCAAATTCTAAGGGCAAATAACAACAGCATAGCAAATGCACTTGAGAAGATGGTGAAAGAAAAGTCTGCACAACACAGTGAACACAGAAGTGAGTTTCAAAGATTGCAAGAGCAGGAAAGAAGAAATGCCCAGACTTTAAGCGATTTGCAATCACTTATTAAGGGTCTGCAACTAAACATTCCCAACTTGGTAAAATCAGGCGTGCAAGAACCTGAAACTCTCATACCACAAAAACCACCACTTCAAAAGAAACCAGAAACCACCCAGCAAACAGAAACAAGTCAGTCACACTCAACATCTCAACTCAACCCACCTCAATGGGTCCTCCTCCTGCAGTTCCTAGAATGGAAAGAAAAAGGGTTCTGGATACTTCACCAGCTAAAACCACTGTTGGGAGCAGTTTCATCCAAAGAGGTCAACCCAAAATGACCACTTCTGGTGAAAGCATCTTCAGCAAACAAATTGTTTCAGCTGAGAAGAGGAAATGGGAAGAAACTGTAACATCATCAAAGAAGCCAAGAAAAGAGATCATTGAAGATTCTTAGGGAAACTTGAAGGAGTACATGGTTCTAACTACTGATCAAGACACTATGATGTTCCCTGAACATTACCTCAGAGAATGCTATTGGAATGATGAGATAGACAAACTTGAAAGGCCTCTCTCTCCTGTGAGCACAAGAATAGTAGATGTAAGATTGAAGAGAGATAGATCCATCCTACACAAGCCTCTCACCAATCCAGTGGTCAGAATTGATAGAATAAGTGAGCAATCTTATTCAGACAAAATCTTGGGAACACACATGCAGAACATGTACTCCTTGCTCAGGGCAGACGGCAGTGTAACAACAGTCATGAATAATGACTTGGCTGATTAACTTCATCCCTTGGATATTATAAAAATGAAACAGCTTATTGACAAAGAGAATGGAAAAACAAAGATCAACAGAAGAGCCATCAGCAGCATTGCCGAAACAGGAAGAAAAGTGTACCAGATAGCAGCCATAGCAGATTTTGATCTAAGCATCAATTTTGAGTATAGCAAGAAAGTACATGTCCCTCCTCCTAACACAGAGATTCCAGCTGAACTTGATGTTTCCGAAGCAAGAACAGGAGCAATCTTTGAAGAACCTGAACTATCAGTGGTATTCAAAGATATCAATAATGAAAGAGCTTTGTTCAGAGTTAATGAAATTTGCAGGTACTCAAATCAGACCTTGAATTACATCAAGGATTGTATGAACAAGAAACAAGACCAACTCAAGAAGAAAGCAAGAAACAATGAGCAGATGAGAAAGAAAGTTGAAGACACAATTGAAGAATGGAAGACAGCTAGGGGATGGTACAAGGACCTACACAAAGCAACCCACAAGAGCATTGAGCACAAGATGAAGTTGAAGAAGGGTGATGTTTACAAGAGTGGACTGAAGAAAAATTAAGAAAAACTCTTAGTTTATGATATGGTTTTGAAGTGACTGTTTTTGAACTTGTCTGAGTTTTCCGTACTTGGTTTGTTTAAACACTGTCTGAAGTTTGTTTGATAGTCATGATTTGTCATTTTTCTTACAATACATAGGGGGGAAACTGTTAGGAAACTTTTTATGTAAGTATTGAAGAAAAATGTAATCGGCATGATTAATGGATGAGGATACAGGTTACAGAAGGCCAACACAACAAAAAGATACAAGGCAGGACACTAGAAGAAAAGAACACATCCTCAACATCAATCAGAAACCGATGCCAAATAAGGAAAGAAGATCAGAAAAGGCCATTCTGATGGATCTAATGATATTTCTGATGAATATCAGAAGATTCTGGTAAAAGTCTGATCATCAGATTTTCTGATGATCTGTTCATCAGATTTCTGATTAGGTATATCAGAAATCTGATGAAACCTACTTGTTTGAAAAACCGCTCTGCCACAATTCAAAATGCAAGTTGTTCCAAATGGATACAGTGAATATGACAACGAGCTAGTTTATGCAGAGCAAATACATGAATAAACAAATGCTTATTCATGTACCAAGACTTTCTATAAATAGAGGTCTCTTAGGAAAAGGACATGAGTTAAGCCTAACATTTAATACGTACTACCAAAAACTCCACTACCCTTTCATCACAGAATTACACAGGTATTCGTTTTGTACTAGCCAATAATCTTCCAAACCTTGTAAACCATTTGTTTCAAAGTGATATAAAACTTGAAAATTCTGTAAGTGCTTGTTTCTTGAAATTTCGATTTCTATTCCGCACACTATTTTCACAACTGTTGAAATCACTTGCCATTGTCAATCTAGGACCAACATTCTCTTCTCATACTATTATTATTTTAAACCCGAACACAACTGACTTTTCTATCATTTTCCGTCTTTATTTTGCAAACTTCTTTAAACGAAAGAAATTTTCTATTTTTTAACTTTTTTGGATTTTTCAAATTTTCTACTAACTAACAACTAAACCAACTAAAATAACTCTACGGCTCATATTTACACTATGTATCCCATCCCCACACTTAAAAATTGCATTGTCCCTGTTGCAAGAACGAGAATAAGACTCAAAACTACCTAACTCCTACTAAATATAAAAACTAAATAAAATAAAATATACAAAAAATACAAGTGAAACAACTTAGCTGATATGGGAGACTGTCAATGTGCCAGTCAATTACACATACGCCCTCCAATCCGAACACACTCAGCAAACAATTCCTAATCCTCACACACGCGAACAAAAGCGATAAAATACACCATACCTATCAAATCAAAATAAACATACCAAACATAGAATAGATAGATATAAAAGTGTCTACAAACAACAACCACAAACCATCAACCAACCAAACCCAACCCAATCTACCAAATTTGAAACTATTCAAAATAAAAGAGTACATAGATAAAAACAACATAAAAATAAATAAAGTAAAAAAGATACTCCATTTAGCTCCAAACGATGTCCATCCCCACACTAATTTTCACCAGTATCCTCCTCCTCCATCTCTTCGTCATCGTTATCATCATCACCACCCTGACCATAAACCTGAAACTTGGGCGTGCGATCAACATACCCATGTTGACCAGAACTCTGACCGCCCTGACCCGAACCACCTGCACCACTAGGATCATAATACCCTGTCATCGGAAATTGCACCGGGTCAACATATGGTTGGAAAAAGTACGGGATGTTCATACTCATAGGACCCATCATATACTTGATCGCTCCATCATGCCTATCCTGCCTATAATCGATCCTACTAAAACCCAAATCCATACGATCATAAAGTGATGCTAGAGTGAGCGGGTTCGGTGATGGCTGCCTCCTAGGATACTGAGGTGCCGGAATATCCTATCTCTGGCGAGGAAACTGACGAGCTGTCGGATAGATACTCTGCATCACATCGTCAGCCGGATGACCCACCGGTGGCATAACCTTTGGCCCCTGCCTAGCATCATTCCACGTAACAGGATTGGTCAGAGTAAGAATACCCGCCAGCTGAAGATCTCTAAGCTCAAAGTGCTTAGACGACGGACCTACACGCAAAGTCTCTAGACTGTACTTCTGAAACACCAGCTGCCACGTCAGATAAAATGCCGCATCAGCTGCCACGTCAGCAAAAACTAACTGGGTTAGGGTTCAGTTAGTTAGGAAGTGTTATCGGCCAATAGGTTGAAAGTTGGGAGTGCTTGTGTACAAATCGAAAGCTGGAAGTGTTATCGGCCAATTGATGAAAGTTTGGGTTGTTTAAATCCAATATCCCTTCTATAAAAGTGAGTATTTGTGACCGTTTGACCGCATCTAAACAGTCGCAAAATTAGCAACAAAAGCCGATCCAATCGCTTATTAGTAATAAAAGTAATTTTTTTTAAAACGTCATCTCACACGCTCTCTAATTCTAAAACTAAGCTTCACCTCTTTTGTCCACCATCGGAGTTAAACCTTCCCCAATTAAAAGTACAATATCTACCGATGTCTCTTTGCAGCAACTTCTTGGAATTGTATCAAATATGAAAGGGTCAAAGGATTGGAAAAAGATTATAGAAGGGGTCCTTTTGGTTAGGACGTGGGAGATATGGAAGGCAAGGAACGAAGGGACATTCAACAACACTCACATCCATTTCGATAGAACGGCGGACATCAAAGAAAATGTGTTTTATTGGATTTCTAGTCGATCTAAGTATGTAAACCTTAATTGGGCTAGATGGCGTGAATTTAATATCCGGGATGTAATTGTTTAACTTGGGGTTCCAGTTTCTTGCTGGGTTTTTTTTCTGTATTATTTATAGAAGTTTCGCCGTTCAAAAAATATCAGCAAATCTCAGTTTTCTAGTAATGATAATTGTCAATGGATTTTGCTTGTTCCACCTTCAAATGGAACATGTTCCGTTATGGACACGTTAAGCACAATGGGCCATTTCATTGAACTTCCTTCCAATACGACACCATAAAAAGCTAGCTACCATTTTCAGCCTAGCTACATGCATATAGGACCCTCAATCACCAGGTCAAACTCAACTTCTCAGACGCTTCATTGAAGATTGCTCGCTCAACATTGTCCCTATATATATATATATATATTATTTACAAAGACAAAAGTTTCGGAGTTAAGGTCAAGGGTTCACATGGGTTTATATATCTTTTACCAAAATCAAAACAATGCAAAAGTCTTCTTTTAAGTAATCACATATGCCAAAATAATAATTTAAACAAAACAAAGATTTAACAAATTCAAACAATAAGTATATAATGTTACATACAATGAACATTGCAATAATATTGAACCACTCATTGTCTTTCAAGAGCATCGATTCCATCTTGCGTACACGAATTATTGCGTCGCGAAGATCGGTCCATACTTAGCATCCTTCGAAAAGAACTCAATCTTGAGGTCGTTCCATTGCCTTTGACAGACGATTGTACCATCTCATCTGATGTCCCTTCTATGGCTACTGCAATAGAAGTGGTAGGTTCTAGAGCTGGAGCGGAGGGTAGGCCCGCCCGCGCCCCTAACCTAGTACTAGCCTCACGGGGCAAGGGTGAGATGGTCGGGCTGAGCTCCACCTCATGACGACAAATGGGACAACTAGAGTGTGACTCCAGCCATTTGTCAATGCAATCAGCATGAAAATGATGTTTGCATGTTGGTAACACCCTGATCATCTGACCATTCTCGAATGAGCTTAAACAAACTGCGCATTCAAGGTTGACCCGTGAATGGTCCGGCCCATTATCACCGCCCTCATACTTGAGTATAGGGAGAGATGCAATAACCATGGGTTCAAGACCCCGTTTGGGCAGCTCGTGAGATTGGATGTGCGCCACAAGCCCGATGCCTTGAAACGTCTCTCGATGGCGAGCTTGGCGGCGAAGTATGTACCTTACATACACATGTAGCATGGTTACAACCACCACAACGGTAGATAAAGTTATAATTGCAACTAGCATGATCTTACTGCTGACATCTGATGGTGATGAGTTCCCGTTGGAGAAAAATATCGAACGTTCGTCATGATCATCATCGTGTTCATGTCCAGACATAACGAGTATCACTAACGGATGAAAAAAAATCCGGTTGCACAAATGAGAAAAATAGGGTTTTTAAGCTTGAAGTAGGTGGGTTTGAAGGTGTAAAATAGATGAGAAAAAAAAGTGGTATATAAATGTGTTGGGTAGATTCGTTTATTGTGTGTGAATTTGACTAATAATGGTGAATTGCGTGGCCAGTAGGTTCATGTTTTTCAAAGATAGAACTGTTGAGTACCTTGTTTCAAATGAGTTGACTTTTCTCCCTCCAGTTGTTCCAAATTCATCTTAAGTTGTTAATTTTGTTAAATTTTTGTGTATATTTGGTTGGTAGGGATCTAAAGATTTCAAATTGAGGAGTGAACGGAAAATATGTATGTATATGTTTCAACGACTTTGTAAGATTGTAGAGGTCAACTTAAATTATCATAAACAAGATTAATTTTATGATACTGTTTAAGGTGTAGATTCTAAACTATATTATTTTTTTGTAAGTTATATAAAATAATAGAAATATATTTTGAAGGCAACGAAAATCAATTGACTGTAGATTAGTGTATGGTGGAGATCTTAATTCCCTCATCAATCTTCACCCATAAATAAAAATAATTGTTCCTATTTATGTAGCATTTAATTCCTTTGAAGTATGGCTATAGATGTCTAATGCATATAAATAATTCACAATTTCTTTCATTTTATTCATAATTAGAAATAAATATGCATTTAAGTGTATTAAAAAATTGGTTAAACCGTATACGTATATGCAATAAATGAGCACATGCAAGTTCAAGCAAAATAAGTAAAATAAGTGATGTATCTATGAATTTTCTTTTTATAGAGCGAAAGTCTTTAGTAGTAACTTGTCATTGTTACGTATAACTAGTGAATTTTCCTCGCACTTTGTGACATGAATTGTGGTTTGGGTTTGACGGTACCGACACTCGTTATAGTAATCAAAAGAGAAAACCCTACATTGATCGAAAACAATAAAAACGAATATCGATATCGGTACCTATGTTGTTCAGTTGATATCGGTTTGGTTGGTTTGCATTCTATGTTAAATTTTTTTCAACATTGACATATAAACTTTATTGAAAACGTCTATTGTGTCACTATGATACAAAACCGAACTGTGACCGACTGAACATCTCTATCTGTACATGTATTTATTTTTATTGTTTTTGCTTTCGACAAGTTAAGATCATATTGCCACCATCCTGTACCGAACCAAACAACATCGGTGTTGGTATGTATTCATTTTTATAGTTTCTTGTTTGATAACAAATATCGTGCCGCTCCGTAGTGAACCGAACCAAACCGAATGAACATCGGTTCGCAACCGGTATTTATATTTATTGTTTTTTTCTTTCAATAAATTGACATTGTATCGTTAGCTGCCATACTAAAAAACTTCGGTACCGATACCTGTATTCGTTTTTATGTTTTTTTTTTGTTTCAAAAGTTTTTCATTTATATAACTCTGTCTATGACGATAAATGAATCTATATTGGTACCGGTACCGTGACAATCTGAACCGATCGATAATGTTTGAACAACATCGGTGTCGATATCGGTGTTTATTTTTATCTTTTTTGATCGATGTAAAACACGTGTTTATTAATATACTAAGTGCAATAATCGTACCTGTAATGTAACGAACCGAACCGATACAGATCCAATGCCCGCAATAACGTGCCATCACAACCCGCATGAATCGTGCATATACTTCAATGAACCGAACAGATACTAATCCAATGCCCGCAAAAATGTACCATCACAATACACGGGCAAATAACTTGAAATGTTAATAAGAAAATAAAAATAGATGCAAATTTTGAAAAAAAAATATTTAAGTTACATATGTTATTACCAAAACTCTAAAAGATCAAAGTGAATGATAAATAAAATACTACTAATAAAAATACAAATACCTATGATTTATTAATTACGTTTACTATTTACTATAAAAAAAATAAATAATAAATAGAATATTACCGAAAGACTAAAAAACGAATACTTTAGAAATTTTGCTTACTGTTCATCACCACATTATATTCATATAGATAATAATAATAATATTTTTTTTCAGTTCAATTCGTGTCAGATCTGGTAATATAAGTAAAAGATAAAACCAACATAAAAATTTCAAATAGCAAAAGTACGCCAATCACGAGAGCCTGTGAAAACATGTAACACAATTATAAAAAAAATTGAATGAACCCATTAAACATGTAACAAAATTTTAAAAAAATGGAATGAACCCATTAAAATCATGTAACCCGTACCTGCTTTGCAAAATCGCATGAAACTAGCAGATGGTCTGCAGTTTCATGTGCAGAATTACAGAATACACACACCACAGATGGAATTTGGACGTGTCGTATTGCCAAAGCCTCCCTTGTAGGTATTCGATTTTGAACCGCTCTCCAAAGAAAGCAATTAATCTTTTTCCGTACCTAACATAACCACCATAACACTTTTGTTTTTGGAATAGTTTGAATGTGGTCCAATTCCTTTCTCAAGACGAATACTTTATATAATTCACATAACTCACGCGTTTGCTAAACCAAACATCTGAACCACTACCCAAATTTTGGCTCTCTAATAGCTTAACACACTCCCACCATTCATTTGCTAGGTTGGAGTGTAGTAGGTTGTTTGCCCTTCCCCATACCCATACCATTTTGCCTCGAGTGATTTGATATCTCTGTTGAATCAAACAAGTTTTGTGATATTCTAAATTGAACAGGTTCGGAAATCTGCCACGTAATGGAGTGTCCCCAACCCACTTGTCAAGCCAAAAATAAAATTAATCGCCACAACCCACCTTTGCTTTCATTTTGTTTCATACCTGTATTGTTTGGTTTTCCGACATCCTACCTATGTTTATAATGTTCTTCCAAGTGCCAGCAAGGGAGCTTTTGAGTGGATGATGTGCGGAATATGGTCTATAAAAACTAACCTAATCTAGACACCCTAGTTTTAAATTTATAAACTAAGACTCTTTAAATGTTAGACCACTGAACAGGCAAGTGTACTTATCGTACGTAGTAAAGCATAATGAAGTCCGAGTATCGAACCCACGAGACACTAGTGACGCGAACTAGACTCTGACTCAACTAATTTCTTAACTGGTTTAATTTGTGTTTTGGGATTTTTCTAATTCTACTAAAGCATGCAAGAGAACAGAACAAGCGAGCGAGATGGTGAAATGACGGGAAGCAGACAATGATGAGAAAGAACTACACAGGCTTCGAATCCCAATGACTAACCTATGACCTCTAGTCCCAACTAAAGGCTAAAGCTCCGAATCTACCCAGAAAACCTCCTTCTAAGGATGATCAACCAAAATAGAAGATGGAACAGAGTGATGAAGTGCTAAACTGGAAACGACTCGACCTATCGACACCGAATCCCACGACTGTCAGATTAAAAGCAACTTGCTAAAATCCTCCGGTCATGAAGATAAACCTGCAAAATAACTGAAAACCTAGGAACCCCTAAACGCAATAAGTAGCCGGATCCGAGCTATCGACCACCCAAACAACCAAACAACGCCTAGCTAATAACCTAGCAATCCTGACTCGTCCCTAGAGTTGCCAGAAAAGGATGCATACTACACTTAGTTGATTTTAACTAATTTAGTTAAACTTGAATCATCTCTAATCCCAAGCTCTAGACCGAAAACCTAATAGATTGGCGTCCTACTCTGCCCAACTGCTGGTTATTTCCTTATTACACGCTTTCGCTCCATTTGCACCAAGACCTGGCAAAACACAAAAGAATATAAAACAACACTAAAAACTAAAAAGAATAAATAAAAACTAAACAAAAACTATACAATTTACACGGGACAAATACGTGTATTTTACCACACATCAAATATCCCCACACTTAACCTTTTTTCGTCCCCGAAGAAGACTTATGCAAACGGAATTAGAATCAGAAAATATTCAGGTTCAAAAATATAGATTACTTATTTAAACTGAAACTCGTGTTAACCACGATTGCAAGTATATGTGTCCTCTTAAACCCAAACCCGGTTCCAAGCCCTTATCATGCGATAGCCAATCTACCTAGGGTCTCACACTAGAAGATGCAGTTCACCTAATCCCGCCTTAAGCTTATAGAACATAAGGAACAACCAATTGGCTATTTCCCTAACCGTTTTATACCAAAATTAAGAGAATTTAATATCAAAATTTTCTCTATTTTTTCTTTCCTTTTGAGCACTAGACTTTGCATACCTAACCCAGAGGCTGTCTCAACCAGAGTCACCATCCCCGAGAGCGACAACGTGAGCTTCGGTAATTTAGCATTTTTATTCAACTCAGCCTAGAGGAAATCTAAATCAGAGTCACCATCCCCAATAAAGATTACATTGGCCTCGTTTTTTTTTTCAATCTAGCTCAATAATTATATTTTTCTCATGATCAAAAATTCTAACAATTTTAGCTTATAACGGCTTCCCTTATAGTATTATTGGCGGTTTCAGCTATCTGCATTTCTAGATGAGCACCCACTAGCAAACTAACAATTAAGGTATTTTAATATCAAAGGAACCTAGAAACCGGATCGGGCCTACTCACATATCCCAAGCTAGACACAAGTTCCATTTTTTAAACTTCTATTATTATTATTCGAACCCAAACATACCTGATTTTTCTATCATTTTTCGTTTTTATTTTGCAAACATCTAAAACAAGAACATTTTCTGATTTTTCAATTATTTTGGATTTTCAAATTTTTTAACTTTTTAATTTTATTATTTTTTTTTACTCAACTCTACCTAAAAACGTAGTTTCCCATCCCCACACTTAAACTCTACATTGCCCTCAATGTAGCATGGAAACCGACTCAAAAAGACTAAAATAAATAAGAATAAAAAAACTAAGAGCAAATTGGAAAGGACTTAGCTGGTTATATAACGTGTAAGCTCCAAAAACTTTTATCCAATCCAGCTCGATCGTATAATTCGTTCGCGGTCAGCTACTCTGACAACTTACTGACATGCTCGATAAATGCATGATATTCGAAAAGCAGCTCCAAAATCACCCGAATGGAGATTGAGTACGGGTGGTACTTATTCAAACCTGCATAAACAAAAACATGCAAAAACCAAAGCAGTACCGACTTCACACAAAAACTAACCTATAAATAATACTTAGACTCGTGATACAAAATAAACGATTCTGTATACACATAAACACGTACCGTGAACTACTAAAAATACACCGAATATATAAATTTAACAAACTCAACAAAACCTCCCCCCACTTGAACTTAATCAGGAGGCTTCTCCTTTATCCAACCCCTATCCAACCCGTTTAATTCCACCCGTTCCTTATTATTAATTAAAATTTTAAGGGTGAAATTTATAAACCTTTTAACAATTTCAAACGGGTCGGGCCACCAATACGTAAACTTACCTGGACCACACCTGATTCATGGCATGTAATGAGAAGGATGGTGTTGTGCAAACTTCAGGGGTTCCTCCTCTTCTTCCTTCGGTACCATCTTCGAATCCTCAGAAGGTGTTGATCCAAGCTCTTTCTTGTCCTCTCCCGTGTTCTAAATCGTGGTGGCAGTCCATCTTTTAACTTCTCCACGGGCCGGTTATCAAACTCCTCAGCCACTTCATCTTCTTCTTCGTTTGGTGCTTGTTTGATCTCCATGGTCGGCGTCCCTACAAGTAATGTCTCTAGATAGGCGAATCACTAACCGGGTCAAATTCTTCATCTTCAAGAGTTGGCAAACCTACCAACTCATCACCAAACTCTTCCTCCCAAGATGGTACATGCTCCTCAATTTGCGCATCTTCCATCTTGTCTAGTGGCTCACTAGCTTCTTCGTCTCTGGGGACGCGGTGTAGTCAGGAATCTCTAATTCCATCTCTTCTACCACTCCCTCATCATCTTCGCTTCATCAATGGGTTCAGGACCGTAATACCATGGCGTGGAATACCAATGGGGTTTCACGTCCTGTTGAACCGGAGGTGGGACTGATTCGTCCATTGTCGTCTCCAATTCTATATCTGATAACTCTAGATCACTGGTAGGATCCTCTTGAACCTCTTCTACCTCAACTCCTTCTTCTTCCGTATCTACTCATCATCTTCACCAATGCCCTCAGCATCCCCCAATGGTGTCTCCATATTGGTAAGCTCGGTGGCATCTACCGGCTCGTCATTCATGCATCGATTTAAATCCCAATCATCATCGTCCCAGAGTATACCCTATGTAACTGAAGGTATTAACCATCGAAAAGCGACTGGACAATCTTCATACCTGTGTGGTCCACCGAGCCCTGACCCGATGGATTCACGTGCTGATTCATGCTTTCCCTCAACATTTGACCTAGTATCTCGAACATTCACTCAAGAATGGCCTTTGGGAAACCTCACATCTCCTTGGTCCTGTGATGTTGCCGTCAACTGAGCGAAGACTTGACATGATTCCACAAACGCCCAAACATAGGGAGGGTACTCGATTTCGTTGCATGCTTGATATGGTAAAAGATAGGAATTCTGAGATGGTTGTGGCTGCGAATATGAGTTAGTGATATGTGGAATACCCCGATGAATTTGGACAATATTTGGTGTAATGGGGTCCTCCACAGATCAAGCACATGATAAAAATACATAAAATAGAGCTAACTAATAAAAAAATATTTACAAAAACGATTAGAACCACTACTACAAGACACAAACCCTAAGACTCAAACTACAAATAAGACCAATTAAACAATTAAGATCAGTCAAAGTTAATAACGTAATCGCCTAAGTGTCCCCGACAACGGCGCCAAAAACTTGATGTGCGGAATACGGTCTATAAAAACTAACCTAATCTAGACACCCTAGTTTTAAATCTATAAACTAAGACTCTCTAAATGCTAGACCACTGACATGCAAGTGTACCTATAGTACGTAGTAAAGCCTAATGAAGTTCGAGTATTGAACCCACGAGACACTAGCGACGCGAACTAGACTCTGACTCAACTAATTACTTAACTGGTTTAATTTGTGTTTTGGGATTTTTCTAATTCTACTAAAGCATGTAAACAAGAGAACAAAACAAGCGAGCAAGATGGTGAAATGACGGGAAGCAGACAATGATGAGAAAGAACTACCTAGGCTTCGAATCCCTATGACCAACCTATGACCTCTAGTCCTGACTAATGGCTAAAGCTCCGAATCTACCAAGAAAACCTCCTGCTAAGGATGATCAACCAAAATAGAAGATGGAACAGAGAGATGAAGTGCTAAACTGGAAACGACTCGACCTATTGACACCGAATCCCATGACTATCAGATTAAAAGCAACTTGCTAAAATCCTCCGGTCATGAAGCTAAACCTGCAAAATAACTGAAAAACCTAGGAACCCCTAAACGCGCATAAGTAGCCGGATCCGAGCTATCAGCCACCCAAACTACCAAACAACGCCTAGCTAATAACCTAGCAATCCTGACTCGTCCCTAGAGTTGCCAGAAAAGGATGCACACTATACTCGGTTGATTTTAACTAATTTAGTTAAACTTGAATTATCTCTAACCTCAAGCTCTAGACCGAAAACCTAATAGATTAACGAACCTAGAATGACCTAAATAGTTCCAGACCAGACTAACAAGATCACCTAACCAAACAACCAAGACAAGTATACAAATTTATAAACAATCACAAAGCAGGAATATGTAAATCATCGCAATTTACTCATTAGTCAAAACCGAATAGTCAAAGCATTAAATCATAATTCATATAGGCCTAGGTGGCATGAAAAGTTTATTAGCCAAGAATCATGGTCAAAAACAAGAAACAAGTCTGAACCGAATGACGAAACATAGTATCAAATCTGAATAAAACACAAAGTAATATCAAACTGTACTAACAAGTTGCGAACCCAAACTCGAATCTTGACCTTCAACTCTCAACTCAAACCAATATTTTTTCTCTCTTCAATCGCCTCTGATCGTATATGGCAGCCTCCTCTTCAGCCGTCGTCTACTGTTCTGTTCGTATCCCTTCGAATATTATATTCTCTTATGCGATATTATATGTATCTCCTAACTTTATAGTAGCCGCCTCTCTGATGTACTTTTAATAGCGTTTAGTTGCCCAGCACAAAATCCTCAGCCCATATGACTTTCTGCTTTACGTAATACCGGGCCCAACAAGAAAATAATAATGGACATGGTCAAGATTTAATAAATTCGGTTAACACCCAAATGCAATTCACGGGTCAAGATTTAATAAATTCGGTTAACACCCAAATGCAATTCACGAAGTCTGCATCTCTTTTTAGTTTGTGCATTTATTACAACTTTCATTCTTTGTGCATACTGACCCCTCATTTTTCAATAGATGTCACGTTTAATTTTTTACTTTCCATTTATTTCATTTCAGGTCCTTAGCATATAAAATAAAGATAGTGGTCTCGACCCACTCAAGAAAATAGCGGCAGTTTTAATTCGGTCATTGGCGTCCTACTCTGCCCAACTGGCTGGTTATTTCCTTACAACTCGTTTTCGCTCCATTTGCACCAGGATCTGACAAAACATAAAAGAATATAACACAACACTAAAAACTAAAAGAAATAAATAAAAACTAAACAAAAACTATACAATTTACACGCGACAAATATGTGTATTTTACCACACATCAATGGATACTCGAGTGGCCTTTAAACCCACAATGTACAGACGTAATGACTCTTGCCATAGGTTGGAAGATTCGTTTTTAAACCAAAGAATCCACTTTAACATTAATGCTTTATTTGTTGATGACGAATTATCAATGCCCAATCCTCCTTGTTCCACCAGTGTTACAACCTTATGCCACGGTACCCAATTCATCTTGTTTTTGTCAAACAAAACCACCCCAAAGGAATTTTCTTCTTATTTTCTCCAATTGCTTCACGACATGTGGCGGTGCATTGAACAAAGAAAAGTAATAGGTCGGGAGACTACCAAGTACCGCCTTTATTAATGTCACCCTTCCGCCAAATGATAAAGTTCTCGTTTTCCATATTGAAGGCTTAGACTCAAAGCGTTCAATGACGGGATTCCAATATTTTAATAACCCCTTATTTGCACCAATCGAGAGGCCAAGGTTCATAAAAGGAAATGTTCTAGTTTTACAACCTAGGATGGAAGCCATTTAAGAGATGTCATCATTGCCAACCCCACCCCAAACAATTGGTTTTTCGAAAAGTTTATACTAAGATCCGAAGATAGATTGAAACCTCTAAGTAACCGGCAAGATTATTAAAATTCAACTCATTCCATTCTCTCACAAAAAATACATCATCCACATATAAGAGATGGGAGATGGAAGGACTCGTTCCTGGTATACCATTGAATATCCCCAAATCATTAGCACTAACTGTAGCCACATGTAGAGCCTCCATTGCAGGAATAAAGAGTAGCAGAGATAACGGGTCACCTTGCCGCACCCCTCTTTGAATATTGAACTCCAAAGTTGGTGACCCATTAACTAGTATGGATGTTCTTGCCGAGGTGAGAATGCCTAAAATCTATTTCCCATTTGTGAAAGGACCGAATCCAAGAAACACTAATTGAGAGAGTCAATGGCTTTTTTAAATCCACTTTAAAAAGCAAGGCCTTTCGTTTTGTTTTCTTGAGCCAAGAGACCATCTCGTTGATAATTAGAGGATCCTCCAAGATGCTACGACCTTCCAAGTATGCGATTTGTACATAGCTTACCAATGAGCCAATGATCGTTTTTAGTCTATTGGCCAATATTTTAGACTCCATTTTTGAGATACAACCAATTTAGACTAATTGGTCGAAACTCTGATAAATTGAGGGTTGGATACTTTTGTGACATTCGCCACAAAACCAGGTAAATCCTAATTCGAATTACCCAACTTACACGATAAACAAACTGTTACTGATTATGCCGCAGATGAGTCCGAGGGCACGTTATGTTAACACACACACACACATATATATATAAACAGCTGCGTTGGGGCCATTGAATTCAGAAAACTGCTTAAACCAAAGAAATTCCAGGTAATCGGGTTTTAATGATTTAAAACTGCCATAGTGCCATAAGAAAACCTAGGAGTACAGAAATGCTCAAACATGATCCTTAGACTATAACATAGGATCATTGATGCTTTATTGGATAGAATTTGCGTTAAATAAAACAATTTCCGATTAGCAGAACGCCTTCAATTTTAACTTGCACTATACAGTTCAAACATGCGTTGTATCATCAGTTAAGCCCAAAAAACTTATATAATATAAACATAAAGTGTTTTGAGTAGTAACGTCCAATCGTTTGCATTTTTGTGTCGGTTGGGTTCGTTTTATATTTCTACGCAAAAACGTCTATAAAAACGTTCCGTTTTGCGAACTTTTACTGCACCCAGAGAGCGGTTAAGACCCGATAACGAACCCGTGCCTAAAATACAACTTGAACTTATCTTAATTGTTGCAATTTGTGTTGTTGATTAGTCAAAGGGGACAAATGTCCACCTTATTTTCTTTCTTAGGCTCGATAACACAAGCACACACACATACACCTTACAAACTTCATTTTTAGTCACAATATGTACCTAACCAACTATTAATAAACATCAAACCTGCATTTGAGACCAGAATTTTCGGACCAACAAGCTCAAGAGCGCAAGGTTTTATCCATTATTTTAATTCTTTTTCTTTTATACTTATATACAATAACTATGTCTATTTTGATCCAAACAAGGCCAATCTCATGGCTATATAATCTATTTTTAAGAGTGTTTGAGTCAAAAAGTTTTGCAAGTGATTAGGTTGAAAAAGATGGAGTTTTGGATCAAAATGGCAATTATACGACACCGAAATGCCTAACGAAAAATAATAGAAAGAGCATACTAAACGGGCTTAATTGATGATTCCAATTGTGTGGTTGTGTTGTACATATTTTGTAGGTGCTATACCCAGAAAATATTCGCAAACGGATCTCGGAATCTAGGCCTTAAGAGCGATACGCAGAATGGTATACTATTTAGGCGAAATTTAGAAGTTTATAGAAATTAGACAAATTGGAAATAAATAATCCCACCTTTTTAACTTTGGCATATTATAATCCCAAGTCAGTTATTAGCCGATAATAATCCGAACTCGTCAACTTTTTTTGTAAAATAGTCTGCGCTAAAATAACTTAACGGAGTTAAGTTTTTTTCCGAACTACAAACCGATGCTTTAGAGCTTTTGATCAGAACGAGAATACGAGTCGATTGATGTAAACCTTACCTCGAAATTGTGCTCGAAATGGCTTGATTTTTGTTAATTAAAGTTTAAACACCCGAATTGAAGCACCGTTTTCGTGGGTTGGGGGCAGTATGTTGAGGTAAGGTTTACATCAATCGACTCGTATTCTCGTTCTGATCAAAAGCCCTAAAACATCGGTTTGTAATTCGGAAAAAACTTAACTCCGTTAAGTTATTTTAACGGCCGAATATTTTACAAAAAAATTGACGAGTCCGGATTATTATCGGCTAATAATTGACTTGGGATTATTATCGGCCAAAGTTAAAAAGGTGTGATTATTTATTTCCAATTTGCCTAGAAATTATTTTAGTTGTCGCTTATGATGTGATAACTATTTGATCATAAGGTTTTACGGCATGGTTTAGGACAGTAGAACAATAATCTCTACAAAATTCGGGAATTTTCGGACAAACGAAGAATATTTGGATAATTTATTACGTTTTAATACAATTATATTGGGAAATTAGTTAATTACATCAATAAATTCCGAATTTTTGCATAATGATCACATATATTATGTGTAAGTTTCACACAAAACTTTGGTGCTCAACAGATAACCCGAGCTAGCAGTTTTAAATCACACGTTTTACGAGGTTTTCGGTATTTTAAAACCGGGTTTGGAGACTTTTCGTGAACTTCAAATTTTTACTGGGAGTTTATATACGTATTAAGAGTGTTCAGTAAAATGTTTGGAATTTTTAGAGTTCGGATGGTCGGTTCGCCATATTAAACAGTTTATATACGATATAAAACATATTTAATTAAAATTAATAAATAATGTTAAAAAATATATAAAAAAACTCTCTGGAAAATTTACATTAGAAATAATTTCTATAAATATTATTGGAATTTTATAAATTACGGGTTTATTTTTATAAAGTTACGCGTTTAATTATTGTTTTTTAATAATCATCGACAAATTTAAACGCGTACACGAACCCGTCAAAGTTTTTATACCACTCAGATGTTATTTTGCAATAATTCGAAGGTCAGGATTAAATCCCGACCCTTTCAGACTAAGTTGGTTTAAAACAGATATATTACACGCTTATCCGGTAATTACGCGACTATAAATACGGAAACGCTTATTTGGGCGCCTAGACCCTCCAAACACCGGAACTCCCTTAATATAAATCTAATCATTTTTCATATACGATAAAATGGTATACTTTGTTTAAACATATCATTTCCCGAACACCTCGAACAAACAACTTTGTTCGGCACGATAAATAGTGTCTGGCATCCAAATTTGATTTCAAAACGTCGATTATGTCCAACTCCATATTCTAATTACCCTAGTTTGTTCCTAGACGTTTAAACCTAGTCTGGCCTAGCCAACATACGTTAACCGTTTGATACTGGTATTAGGTGTGGATTAGCAGACTTTGATAGCCTAGTAGCTATACAATCAGTGAGTTTCTGTCACACCCCTAAGTTCCAACCAAATCCCGGTGGGCCCGGATGGGGAGTATCGTGACGTAAGATTGGTATCGTCATAGTCAAATAACACAGCACCGCAGCAGTCTTGGAGTTAAAATATTATTAAAACCGATAATGTTCAAATGTTCAAAATAAATATACAAACGGCTTATAATAAAGATCCACAGGTGAATCGTAAAAATGGACAAAAGGTGTTCAACAGACTTTAGGCATATCTACGGATTTGCAATATCCTCTTAATAAATACCAAGCAGCTTACAGTCTATTACGTGTTGTACTTGTAACTTAGTCTTTTGAAAATATGTCAGTATACACTGGTAAATACAAATAACCGACACATTTTGAAAACATTTCAAAATTTGTTTTAGGTGCACAAGGCACATAATTTTATAAATAACTTGGGACAATTCAAAATGATCTTGTATACAGTTTTATATGTCTGTCGATACATATGGGGTCCGGTGCAAAAACCAAATAACATGATTAACCGACACGCCACTTAAAACACAAGGAGTATACAAAAATAATTTAGTATTAGCATATGTCAGGTGTATGCCTACACCCCGTGCTTAGGTCGTGGCCATTAGTAACTTAAATGAGCTGAGGTATCCAGGCACGGTCGTATTAACCCCCAATGTTTAAGTTATCAGACAAAACATATTAAAACGGGTTATGCGGATTTCTAGTCACAATCCGAAATATGATCCCACATCCGACCAAGCGGTAATAATATACCGTATCCCAAGCCCGTATAGGGAAAATAGGTTAAAAGTATTTACCTGAGCTAGTACTTGACTTTCAATGGAAAGTTGATATTAACTTAGCCGTTTAATCAATAGTTAAGTGTAGGTAGCATTTACTGGAAGGCTCTAGTCTGGAATGGTGGTATAATAACCAATTAGAATGCTAAAGGGTCCTATTTAAGTCGTAGACTTGGACCGGATAGTTTAACTTAATGAAAACGCTACTATACGCTAGATTAAGCGATGACCGGAACATAATGTAATTTAAACCCGACAAGTATAAGACTTGTATAATATGGGTAAACTAGTTACATTCTAGAATTTGAAATAAAAATGATGAGGTTAAACCCGTTTCGGTTAAGTTTCGCAAACTAGTCACATAATCTTAACCGTGCACATATAAGCGATACCGGGTAACCGGATGAGTCATAAACAGGTCCCATATGCCATTATACTTTAAACAAGTTGTAATATCAGTAAGATATCAACTTGAATGCTCGTTAAGGTTTTAAAATCAAACTATGCCTCATAAGGGCGTTTTGGTCATTAGGTGATGTATAAAAGGAACTTGCATATATTCTGATGTTATGATCATAAACATTCTGGAAAAATACTTAATTTATGATATAATATCAGTAGGATATCAAACATACGTGTGGTTTATAGTTTTAGACCAAACTATGAACCGCAAGGGCATTTTGGTCATTTCACACAAAGTTTTAATAACTTATTTGGGATTCTGAGTTTATAACATGTACCTACTGTAAAAAAACATTTTAAATAAGTTATAACATCAGTAGGTAACAAGTCTTGGTTGGTAAGTATGGTTTTAAAACATACTATGCGCCGAAACGGCGAATAAGTCGCTAAATGACGATTTATGCGATGTATAAATTGATGTTATGATCAGGTTTATATGATTAATATATGTTAATTAATATAAAATACCAGTAGGTGAAAGGTTTTGTACAAAAAGCATGATTAAAACCATTTTAAGTGCCATAAGGGCATTCTTGTCATTTATCGACATAATATAAGAACTTGTACTTAAACTCATATTATAAACTGACTTGACATCCCAAATAATCCTACTTATAATATTACATCAGTAGGTAACGAGTTTAGTATAAGAATTATGTTTAAAATTGTTTTATGTGCCGAAAGGACATTTTAGTCACTTTAAAACATAATTTATGATATTACGCGAAAACTCGGTTTATGATCAGATTATTATAATCAAAATATGTTAAACATTTTAACTTATTAGTATATAAATCAATTGCAAGTTCATTAGTATTTAAACCCTATTTTTAATAAAAAGGGCACAATAGTCAAAGTATAGCATTTGAATGGATACTTGCATAAAACTCAGATTGTGATTATGATAATTTAATATAACCTCATAGGGTTATGCTACATTAATTTATGATCATAATTCAACTTAGACTAGTGGCTAAAGTCGCTAATCCGTGTCAGAATCGAAAGTCAAAGCAGAAGTCAAACTTTGCGACTTTCGGTTGCTAACCGACCTTAAACCTGGAATTGACGAGCCGAACATGTTTACACATGTTCTAAAAATTATTACCAAGTTGTTTAAGTGTTAAAACATATTTTAGAACACCTTTAAACTCAGTTTATGATTATTTCAAAATCTGACCCGTTTGACTTTTTAAAACATAGTATGTTGACTCGTCAATTGACCAAGCAAACGTGATTCTTAGGGGGTGCCCTCTTGAGGGACTATACATAATTACGATCACGTAGCCATTTTCGTTACGAACAATGGCTGGACCATAAAGGTCTAAACCAAAAGTCAAAGTGTTAACGAAAATGCTTGACGTTTTGCTTTAAAAGCCTAATAAACAAAAATGAGGAGGGAAGGAACACTTACAAGTGATCCAAGAGATTAATAAAACTCAGTAGGATGCTCCTATAAGATCAGGAACTTCCAGAGAATGATAGAAAGAAAGAAATGATGAGGTTCAAGTCTTCAAGCTCAACTATGAGCTCTATTTATAGTTGAAGGATGCTAATAGGATCAATCCAGGTGTTAGGAATTGTCCTAGGATGTTAGCAAGTGCCCCTTGACGTGTAGGAGCTTAGAGGAAGGTGGCAATTCGTGAAATAGGTGGCACAAGGGCAGGCAGCCTTGGCTCCCAAACAAAACCTGCCTAGATACAGTCCGTAAACCGTATGGAGTACAGGCTTACGGTCCGTAAGGACCTCCTGGCGCCCCTGGTTTTGAATATGTTACGGACAGTAAGGACTACGCCTTGCGGTCTGTAACCGCCTGCCAATCACTATTACCTCAACATCCTTGCGGTCCGTAAGCACTAAGGCTTACGGGTCGTAAAGGTCACTCAGAGGCCAAAGTTTTGGCATGTTGATATCACACCCGCAAAATTATATGAGTTGGTGTGATCTGACCGGTATCTTCTGTAACGCCCTGCTTTTCGTACTTTCCTTACTTAGAAAGTCTGTTTGTATTCCTATTTTCGGAAACCTTTGTATTATTGTAATCGTAACTCAGTTGTATCATCCGAGACTTTGATCATAAATGAAACTTATTATTTCTTACAAATTCATGTTTTAACACGTTCATACGCTTGATTTCATTATACTTATGATACTTGTTTACAATTCTTAGAAAACGTACAATAAACTTTTCAATACGTGACATACATGAATTATACATCATTCGAACATACACGATACTTATTCACAATTCATGTACTTGATCATGCTTATTATTATGCTTACATTACATAACAACCCTCATACTATGCCTTTTTATGCGAAAACACCCTAAAACCTAACAAACATAAACTTCAGGGACTAAAAATGACAAAAATAAAAAACGTTTGGTGACCAAACCCACTCGCGGGCCGCGACCGTGTTTCCCTTTTCCTCTCACCCCCCCCCCCCCGCCAGAAGCCTTAATCCGCAGAATTGTATTTCCAGCTCATGGATTGGGCAATTGTGTGTTTGTTTGGTGTGTTTCTTGCATTAAACACCACCCAACTCAACCCTAATCACCTCCTATAAAACCCACACTACTTCCACACTTCCTCCACTTTACAAACACTCCAATCTCTCCCTCAAACACTCTAAATCCAGCGGAGAAATCAGTAGCAAGTCAGATTCACTACAAGTTGCAAAAGTGAGCATAACTTGCTCATTTCTTCTTCTTTTTCATTGATTCTTCTTCCAAACCACTTGGAACAACCTTGGGTATGATTCCATGGGTTCTCCTTTGAGAATCCAGACCTGGAACTTCACCAAAAAAGACTCCAAAGTTGATTGAACTTTCTGTTTTGACTTTAAACTTTGTTAAACTTAACTAAACTTGAGTTTTCTCATCTCAAACCTATGTCCTAATGCTCATAATCAAATGAATGGTTAGTTGGGCTTAAAAACAAGGATGAGACATTCAAAATCAGAGGTTTAATCCTCACAAATATTCTGTTTTGTTTATGTTTTTACCCACAAGTAATGAACAAGCTTGAAGCTTGATGTTTATGTGACTAAGGTTAGCTTGGGCTATCCTACTTAAAAGTCCACCATTACTTGTTGTTTCTTAGGTTAGTTATGTCCCATTTTATTTTCCTTATTGCAAGTTCATGACCCTCCTTGTTGTTTATAACAACAAGTGTAGTGGTGAACAACAGAGGTACCTAAATGGAAGCTTTGTTCTTCCTACCTCATGTATGAATTATATGACTCAAAGAAGTGCCTAAATGGAGACTTTAATCTCCTACCTCATGCTTGAAATCCTATATTCTATGTATTATATAAGTATATATATAAATCTAAGTAACAAGACTTGATGATAACTTAGTAGTTACTTGTCAAGGATATGTTACATCATCCATGACCATGCACTTGCTACGATTCTAATGGGTCCTTGAATCCATGAAAACACACCAACTCCTTCGAGTTCCAGTAGTGTCAGAGACAAGTGTTATGTGTACAAGATGATTATTTTCATATGACTATTTTTCATGTTATTTAAATTCCGAATCTACAATCTTCCGTTAACTTCCAATACTTACACACCTTCGTTTACCCCATGTAGGGTAATCTCGGTGTTCCATCTCCAAACTCTCCAACCTTCACGGATAACAAGTAGGAAAGCTTGCAAAACCGTGAGTATACTCGATCCCATTTTCTATTTAAACACTTTGGGTGCAACATGTATAAAGCACAAATCACTATAAAACTTGTTTACACAACTTACTTTATCCATTATTAACATGATACTTGTCCATATTCTTGATTATCGCATGCTACGTTAGACTTGTATTATATGCTCATTAACTTTGCTAGCCTACCTTAACAAATATAGCGTTATAGGAGTAACGCACCGCCCGTAAACTTGTGGTATTGTTAAGTAAACTATATTACACCCTTTTCTTTTCGATGATGTTGGGTAAACACGATTGGGTTAGACTTTGGATTGACATATAAAATCACATGTTTAGTATGTTTGTAACAATTATATGCCATGATTACCATGTTGGATACGAGTCAAACTTTATTCACTATTATGCTATGTAACAAACTTGTATACTCGCCAACCGTTGTTGATATATATTATTTTAATACATGTTGCAGGAATCTAGTTGATGTCATTGAAGAAATACATTTAGGGTGGATTAGATACACACCTAGATTTAATTTACGAATTTCGTTTCATGTTGTATTGTCTTTTGAAACTTGTTGTATTTCCATTTCGAGACATAGTATTATCATTTTAGTATGAATGAAATTTTGAGTTATTAAATATTGTCGCAAAGTAGTGTTATGACGTTTTGAGCAATTTGTTCGTCTCATCCTGATGTTTTCCGCCATCAGTTGGGGTGTAACATCTTCATTGCACAGCGGAAGTATATAGAGCTAAGAATTCTAGAAAGTGAACACCCACTATGTACTCGAATCCCCATGGGTTCTCCTATTATAATTGTGCCACAATTTGAATTTATAACCTGAGAAAGAACATACGGAAAATCAACATAAATTTGTCGAGTTCATAGTTTGTTTGAAAAAAGATTTAAAATAAATCTTTTTCATAACCTGTTTAAGTAATGTTGAGAAACGTAATAAAACCATTTCCTTGGGCATGTCATAGGAAAACATTGTGTTTGTAAAAATTGTATAACCGTCAATGTTCGCGTACGACAAAGACAACATGCCACATGAGCCTATAACCCACCCCGTGCTAAAAAGTGACTCGCCAAACCGTTTACTCAAGACGGTAGATTAGCAGGCGATTATAGTTCCAATATGTAGCGAGGACTTCACTGTATAGTTTTAAGCGACCCTACGACCCTTAGTGTTGAGTAGTGGACAATCCAGTCCGTAAGTCTTCGTGCCTCGCACGAGCATATGTGGGCCTAACCCACTTGAGTCTTTATGCCTCGCACAAGTGAGAATGAGCCTCGCCCATTTGAGTCTATAAGCAGGACCACCCAGTCCCCTTATTTGTATGTAGGATACCCCAGTCCTTGAGTCTGTAAGCAGGACCAACCAGTCCATTTATTTGTATGTAGAACAACCCAATCCCGTTGTAACTAGTACGATCTCGTCACAAGTCATGAAACTCATGCACGTTCTGAAAATATGCGTGTGTTTTGTAAAACCGGTATGTATAGCTTAAACCGTTCATAAACCATTTGAGTTAGTTGGAATTCATTTGTAACATGGTTTAGAAATATGTAATTTTCGTTCATCGAAATATTGTGTACTTTTGCAAAACTTGCATGTCTTTCCACCCCCGAAAACATTTATAAAAATGTAAAACTGTAAAAAAATGGAGGTTATGAACTCACCTGATCAGCAAAGCATAATTCTCCATATATCAAACAAAGACAAGCACAACTCGAAGCGTGAAATAACCTTGTTGTGCCTTACTACAAGTAAAGGACATCTTAAAACCTATTGAAATGTTTCTAGCATGCAATTTGGTCATGTATAATATTCACCCAACTAGCTAGACTCGATAAGGATACTTGTCGTGTGTCAAATGTTTTTGACTTAAGGAACCTTTGGTAATACGTTAAACGATTCTTGAAAAGTATATTTATTCTTCTACAAACTATATAAATATATACAATGTGCGAAACCATGTCTCATGTTAATAATTTATTGTGACCCCGAAAACCAACACAACCAAATTGGTAAATATAGATATTTATAAAAAATGTAAATGTAAATAGTTTATGGACAATATTATCCTTATAGATATCCATGTATAAACCATATTCGAGTATATATACATAGAACCCAATCCATATGGCAAATAAAGCATATATAAAATTATATCTTTATTTTAGAAAGTAATTCGTGTAAATGCGTCACGAGTTTATGTAAATTAAACTACACAGATGTCTCCATAAAAAAACCATATATATATATATATATATATATGATTCGGTTCAAGAGAATCAATCCCAGTTGCGAGAATCATGAGAACTCCTATCATCAAATAGTATATTTACACATCACCCATAACCAAATAAATCAAAAGGGTATTTTAGTCTTTTACTTTCCATTTCACATCTTTTCTCTCTCTTCTATTTAAAAGTCAACATGTCACATCTTTCTCTCTCTTCTATTTAAAACTCAACATGTCACATATTTTCTCTCCATTCTATTTAAAATTCAACATGAGACATCTATTGAGTTGTGATTTTTTGGGTGAGTTCGTTTGGTAAGATCCTCAAATTTCGTAAACCCGAAATCGGGGTGTCGGGGGCGTAAAAAGATGTTTGGCGTAAAAAAAAATTTGTAAAAAAGTTTTTGAAAAAAAAATTTGTAAAAAATGTTTCTGTAAAAAAGGTTTTTGTAAAAATAAAATATTTTTGTTTGGCTTAAAATATTTTTTGTTTTTTGTAAAAAATGTAAACCCGTAAAAAATGTTTTTTTTTTACAAAAAAATTAAAACCACGCGTAAAAAAAGTTTAAAACCGGCGCGTAAAAAAAAATTAAAACCGTGCGTAAAAAAACTTTTATATCGGCGCGTAAAGAAATTTAAAACCGTGCGTAAAAAAAGTTTAAAACCAGCGCGTAAAAGAAGTTCTAAACCGGCGCGTAAAAAAGTTTTAACGCGTAAAAAAAGTTTAAAACCGCGCGTAAAAAAATTTGAAATCCGGACGTAAAAAAGTTTAAAACCGGATGCGTAAAAGAAGTTTGAACTCGCCCGTAAAAAAAGTTTAAAACCGCTCGTAAAATTTTTTTAAGCCGCGCGTAAAAAAGTTTACAACCGCCGCACAAAGAGAATTTTAAACCGGCACGTTAAAAAAATTTAAAACCGCACGTAAAAAAGTTCTAAACCGGCGAGTAAAAAAAGTTTAAAATCGCGCGTAAAAAAGTTTAAAATCGGCACGTAAAAAAGTTTAAAACCGCGCGTAAAAGAAATTTAAAACCTGTGCGTAAAAAAAGTTTAAAACCAGGCGTAAAAAAAGTTTGAACCTGCGCGTAAAAAAAGTCTGAACCGGGCGTAAAAATGTTTAAAACCGGCGCGTAAAAAAAGTTTGAACCTCTACATAAAATAATTTTCTTACTGCATGATTCAAAAATAATATTAACTAAATCACATTAATTAAATCACAACCATTAATTAAAGCACAATGATTACAATTTTAATTACCAATCATTAAATAGCATAGTAAAAATACCAATTTACCCTTATCCTACTAAAAACAAAAACTCATTAATTAAAACACAATGATTACAACTACTTTATTGTCTTTTAATCTCATCAATTATAACACTTTTGATCAATGACTTATATTGGTTCCTACGGTTCTCACAACTCAAGGTGATTCTCATTTTACCCATCCCCTATATATATATATATATACGATTATGTATTTACTTAGTATTTCCCATAAAATATGCAAAAATGAGACAAAGTAGAGCGTTTCTAACTCCTGAAGCTAATATATAGCGTTTCTAACTCTTGAAGCTAATATATATTTCAGTCACATATCAGGTTTCTTTTTTCTCGTATCCACCATAACCATATTTTGAGTGATATTACAAGGATAACTCTTTTGCTTTATAAACAATTTCAAAAATACATATATAAAGTCTTAATAAAAGTATATTTATGTACAAGGCTTTATATATATCAAGGCTCACATGTTCCTTGATATGATGGTTTGTTGTCTTAAATATGTTAGTTTTAATAAATAAATAAATAAAACTACCAGTTAAGAATATTTAGTACCTTTGTACGTTCTTGTAAAATACTTTGAGATTCACCAATTTCTTTTCATGAAAACTAAGTGAGGACTTCAATCGTTTCACAAGTTTTTGAATAAACTAACACTACCTGGGTGAATGTTTTATACATAAACAAACTTGTAAACTTCATAACAAAAAGATTTAGTAACGTGGTTACTCACTTAGAGTAAGCAAGGAGGCTATAGAGATTAGAAAAAGATCTTGAGCTCCTTTAAACCTTGAAACCAACACTTGAATCTGTAGGAACTAGGTTCGCTTTTATTAAAATATATTACGAAATATATAATAAAGAGACTCTCGTTATTCATAGGAAATATGATAGTATAATCCGGTTACAAAACTATATGAAATAAATGAAATACAAATACATTGTACCAATCTTGATTCAAGTCGACGTCTTCGGAAAACTTCAACCGTACCTTGTTGTACGAATCTCCGCTGCAAGACAAACAAAAAATTGTTGACAGTTTTGGTTGAGGCACGTGTTCAACACGCTTCCTTTAAAACAGATTCCGCGCCTCTACTAAAGACGACGCGACTGTTTCTCAGGGTACAACAGCCGAAGCAGTATGTACTGCCGGAGATGGCCACCCGCCCTAGGTTACACCGGATAAAATTATAGTGTTTAAACTCATGTGATGGAAAACAAGTAGAGAGTACTCATCTCTCTAGTTGGTCTTCAAGTGTTCATCCTCATTCTAGTAAGCAATACAATATTCTTGTTCTTTCAAAAGAAGCACATAGCCTACTATTTGTACAAAGAGTTAAGGACTAGTGAAAGGTTTCACTTAATTAGTCACTTAATTAGAGACTTAAAAACTCTAATAAAACTAATTAAATGTCATTTAGAAGCTCTACTCAAGAGTTTCCCTTTTTTTTACCAAATAAAGATTCTAATTAATATTTATAATTTAATGAAATTATAAATATATTAAATATACATTCACCAAATTTCCAACAATCCCCACATGAATGGAGATCGTTCAAAACACATAAAATTTCCAATGGAACCTCGACAGTTGAGTTTTGTATACGATAGGTAGGTGTTACCCTTTGAACATTCGCTCATGAAGTGCACTTAGCCCACTAGCTCTGAGTAGAACTTGATGTCTTTGAACTCGTCTGCCGTTTGTGTAGACGATAATACACTTCACACAAGACTCTCCCTAGCCGGGTCATCTCCTCATAGTCGTGTCCAATAATGGTCGTGGAACACTTTCCTGGTTCCGCGAGAGCTCTAGGAATTGTGCCCTCAATTCCATTCGAAGCGACCCCACTTCTCTCTAACATAGGTGATCCCCTTAGATCATTAAAAGCATTGTGGTTATCGTGATTTATCCAAATCATTTACCACATGTTATGATTAACCTCACTCTTTGTCACTGAATATCATAGGAATAGACCGGGACGTATTTAAACACCTTTTTATACTTTGGGGGTATGTATAACCATATATACTAGATTATGCATATATATCATTTATGCCCCCACAGTGACCACCCTTAGGCATATGAGTTAGTTGTCCTATTGAACTTAGATCTTGGGATCTCTAGTCAACTAAGTTAGGTGTCCTTCACATACCTTTTTTCCATGGGCTTTAGTCTCATTCCACAACTTGATCTCTAATAAACCCTCAGGTTATTGGATCCATAACATTAACAAATAACTTTGCGTATTTGAGATCAGTTGTCATGATGTGTTCTTAACTCGTAAGTTAATTTTGCCTATTGTCAACTTCTAAGACTATAATCTCAGCGGCCATCTGCAATCTGGTTATAATATACGTCTTTGTAAGATACGCGTATCATTTAAGGCAAACACATTTTCATTATGCACTATGACCTTTGTGTCCTCCACTTAGTCGTCTGTTTGCAATGTTAGACTGGATTACAAAATCCTTATTGCCAAACTTTTATGATACAAATGCAAGACACCCCCCACATTTAAACGTTATAGGATATCATTCAGATGGGTTAATGAAAACCATTTCTACATACCCTTATAGGGTTGTTTCTAAATGGATCATCCCCCACATTTCTTGCCATTTGATCAACATATTTTTGTAACTTCACTTACGACGGCATATACAAATATGATTGAACAAGATCAACCTCATTGTATCAATGAATTCAACTCATATTGCATTAGCTTACATAAGCTTCCGAGCTGACCAAAGCAACATATGTCATTGTCATAAGTTTGTCACAAACTTAGAATAATTCTCATGTCTTTTCCTTATAATGAATGAAAATTCTTCCTCAACTTTGTCTATACACAAATTCTTATTGTGTTCATACACATTTGAATGTTTAGAGTTAATTAGTCTTCGTCAAGACCCATAATTAACCAAGTACTAGTCTAGCATGCTTTAGACTACAATACTTTAGCATGGAACAGAAGATGCATCATTCTGGTTCTTCACAGCCCCAAGGATATCATAATATCACTTTGCAACATTCATCATTTGTTAAGACAAAATAATGAGACTTATACATAATCCTAAAACATTAATATTTAGGAAAGTCTCACAAATTATTGTATATAGCACATAGCTAAAATTTATCATGTAATTAAGGAACATAACTTGTTTACCTTTGATCTCCAACGTTTTACCATTGACTCATAAGGACTTAAACATAAGCCTTAATCCAAGTCACTTGGCTAACACATTCATCACTGACAAGATGAATGTTTCTCGTCTACAATCACTATTATGTGTGAGATAGAGTCAACTAGATCGACACTCAACAACATGGCATTAATAATTTTTCCATAAGTGATTTGTACACATCTATTGTTATTCATTAGGAGATATGTATATTTAGGTTGCTCTCCCAAACGAATATAAAATCTCCATATAGTTCTAACAATAATCAAGTGGTCACTTGGAACAAATATCGCAAGATTTATCAAAGGTATACAATAACATATAGTACTTTTCATTCATATGTTAGAATTCACACTTGTGAATTTTCCAATGACTTCTAACAAAATACTTCAACATGAATCTCGTTTGTGTATTTCATCTCAATACACTCACCACTCACTCGTGATGTGGTTACACATTTGATGTCTCGTCTTTTACTTTTAGTCAATGCAACAACTCTCAAGTTGTTCATGTCCAAATAATTTCATGTACTATCCGTTTTGACGTTATACTTATTTTCCACAAAATAATTTACAAGTCACACATTATTGATTTATTTCTTTGTAAAAAATTGCATGTGTTATCCGAAGATATTGAACACAAAACAATAATTACACTAGAAACTAAATCATAAGTGCCAAACACTTTTGAAATTTAAACGCAAACATAGACGATATGGAGACATCAAATATAAAGTGCTTATATCTTTAACACTTTATAATCTGACCGAAATCTTCTCAACGGTATCGTCCCATGGCATGTCTTGAGGTACTCCCTCAATCACCATGAAATAAGTACAAGTTCCTCATTTTATCTTGAAACTTTAAACTTAGACAATTCTTGCTCAAAACAACACCAAGTTGTTATAAAGACTACATTTAAGTAGTAAACTTGAACAATTAAATTTGTTCACAACAACATCAAGTTGTTTTACACCAAATAATATCCACGAGAATGAACATTTACATAAAACGTTTTCCAATTATAAGTTTATAAAGAAATCATTTCTCATCATTTTTAATGCACACATAGGCAATTAAATGTTTACATAAAATATTCCCATTCATTATGGCTTATACAATGTACAATCTCTAACATTGTATTTGTGATACACGTTTTCTAACACACGTGTTAGAAAATTTAAGTCTATATATAAAACATGACCATTTAGATTTAGAAATCACAAATTAAAGTTGGTGATAAATCTCACACAACTACACCATCACTTTATGGTGATTTAATTATTGTATTCTTACTCTTGTAGTATTCCAATCTCATCAAGTTAGGCACATAGTCTACTTTTAATACAAGAGACATGGGGTGGAGAAAAGTCTCACTCAATTAGAGATTTTATTAGAGACATAAAATCTAATAAAAACTAATAAATTGACATAAAACTCTACTTAAGATTTATCTTCCATACTCAATTAGAGATTTTATTAGAGACATAAACTCTAATAAAAACTAATAAATTGACATAAAACTCTACTTAAGAGTTTAACTTCCATACTCAATTAGAGATTTTATTAGAGACATAAACTCTAATAAAAACTAATAAATTGACATAAAACTTTACTCAAGAGTTTAACTTCCATACTCAATTAGAGATTTTATTAGAGACATAAACTCTAATAATAACTAATAAATTGACATAAAACTCTACTTAAGAGTTTAACTTCCACATGAAAAGTTCAGTAAATAATTTTAATGTCATTAAAGTCATAGAACAACACCATCATTTCATGGAGATTTAATTCTTGAAGCCAATCAACTTCAATGTATGACATTCTATTCTAAACCATACAAAGCATAACATGAGTGTTTATATTCATTGAAATCAATGCTACAACAAATTACTTATATAAAATGTTTACATAAAACATTTCAAAGCATTTGTGTTTTAACTATTTTTAACAATCATGTTAACATGAAAGAAATTCTAACGCGGACGTTAGAAATATTAACATTTCCACAAAATGTTAATTCGACTTGTTATAAACACATATATGGTTCAAATAAATAAGTCATTTCCAATACACACATTAGTAAATAAACAACTAAAAATTGCTTCTAAACTAACGCTTTCCATGAACGTTTCTAACTCACATGTTAGAAGACAAATGATTACAAAAATCATTTTACGTCTTACTTGTTCATATCAATCCATGGGTGGATGAAGAGTCTACTTTTAATAGAGACTTAAATAGAGACATAGAACTCTAATCAAGTAACATAAAACTCTTATTTAAAGACATGAAAATTCTACTAAAGAGAATTTAACGTTTACAAAAACGTATGGTTTACACCCATGATTCCGGTCTAACACACAAGTTAGAGAAATTTAACGTTTACAAAAAACGTATGGTTTACACAATAAACCCATTCTAACACACATGTTAGAAAAAATTAAGGATTAACACACAAGTTAGAGAAATTTAACGTTTACAAAAAACGTATGGTTTACACAATAAACCCATTCTAATACAAAGATTAGAAAAAATAACGATTTCAAAATCGTTATAAAACCAAACGATTGAACCAAAACTATTTGTTTTGTACCACGGTATAAGATTTAAGATTGTACCACAATCTCAATAAATCCAAACACACCAAGTTGTACTACATACATATTTTCAAAAAATAATATTTATAAGATCATAATCTCTAAAATATTTTTTATAATAAATCCTTTTGTGAACCCAAAATCCTTATAAAGTTTTAATAGTGTAGCAACAATCTCACGAAATCTGTTTAAGTTTGTAGGAACTAGGTTCACTTTTATTAAAATATATTACGAAATATATAATAACGAGACTCTCATTATTCATAGGAAATATGATAGTATAATCCGGTTACAAAACTATATGAAATAAATGAAATACAAATACATTGTACCAATCTTGATTCAAGTCGACGTCTTCGGAAAACTTCAATTGTACCTTGTTGTACGAATCTCCGCTGCAAGACAAATAAAAAATTGTTGACTGTTTTGGTTGAGGCACGTGTTCAACACGCTTCCCTTAAAACAGATTCCGTGCCTCTACTAAAGACGACGCGACTGTTTCCCAGGGACAACAGCCGAAGCAGTATGTACTGCCGGAGATGGCCACCCGCCCGAGGTTACACTGGATAAAATTATAGTGTTTGAACTCATGTGATGGAAAACAAGTAGAGGGTACCCATCTCTCTAGTTGGTCTTCAAGTGTTCATCCTCATTCTAGTATTCTTCATGTATCAAGCAATACTATATTCTTGTTCTTTCAAAAGAAGCACATAGCCTACTATTTGTACAAGAGTTAAGGACTAGTGAAAGGTTTCACTTAATTAGAGACTTAAAAACTCTAATGAAACTAATTAAATGTCATTTAGAAGCTCTACTCAAGAGTTTTCCTTTTATTTACCAAATGAAGATTCTAATCAATATTTATAATTTAATGAAATTATAAATATATTAAATATCCATTCACCAAATTTCCAACAGAATCTACCCTCTTGAACTTGCAAAATGAAATTGGTGTGTGGGTGAGCTGAAAGCAGTGGAGTAAGGGAGGGAGAGCCGAGACTTTTGAAAAATATCAGCATTTGGTTTGAGGATTTAGTTTGGCTGGTGAAATTGATTGGAGGGATGATGATGGGTAGTTTGTTTATTTATCGTACGGAGGTTTCAATCTTGAATAGATGTTTAGGCGTGGGGTGTGTGTGGATCATGATGGTGTCGTCTAGTTCCCATTCACCATTCTAATCACCATCTAAAAGGTGATAGATGAATCGGACGGTGGTGTAGAAAATATAAAAATAAAAGAAATGGAAGGGAAGGAGGTAGTGTTAGTTGAGTAAAAATAAATATGTAGGTTGATAGGGTAGAAAGGATGCGTGCACTCTTTCCATTTGTTTAGTATGAGTGGTCAACTCAAATTTGAAGCATGCGTGTTGGTATAATTTATAAAAGTAACAATTTAAATCTCAGAAAGTTGAAGCATGTGTGTTGATATAATTTATAAAAGGGACAATGTAAATCTTGGAGAATTTGGGACAGATGGTGGTGGCATTAAAATATTATTAGCAAACTACAACAAACATAACAACAATAATAGGGCAGGTGCGTGGGTAGGGATGACAATAGGTCAGGTTTAGGACATGTTTAAGTAATCTCAAACCCAAACTCAAACCCAGTTAGTTAAGCTTGTCCCAAACCTGTTCCAAAACCCCCCGGGTTTCTAGCGGGTAAATACCTATCGGGTATCAGGTTTACCCTCGGGTTTTGGGTAAACCAGTTAATTATAAAAAATATACCCGTTTGATATACCTGACCCAAAACTCATCGGGTATCTATCAAGTAACTACTACTCAATTACATTTATTTTCTCACTGTAAAAATGAATGAAATAATTACAATGTATACGGAATAAAATACTATATGTATAAGAAATGGGTGTATCATATATAGACATATTTAAAAATATAAAAGAAATTACGGCGGGTAATTGGGTCGGGTAAACGGGTACACTTTATCGGGTAATTGGGTCGGGTAAACGGGTATATCACCAAATCCAAACCCGTGAAAAAAAATAAAAACTAGTCCCAAACCCGTCCCAAACTCAATTATCCGACCCCAAACCCGTCCCAAATTAGTCGAGTTTCGGGTTTACCCATCGAGTTCGAGTTTGATTGCCATCCCTATACGTGGGGAAAGAGGGGTCGGGGTTCTATAAAACAATATATATATATATATATATACCTTTGATTTTGATATATACACATACACATGTCAGTGTATATATTTCATGCGTCTATATACCCATATATGCGTCTTCGCGAATCGTTAGCCTTTATAAAAAAAATATAGGCGTGCGTAAAAAATATAAAGGTTAAACCAAATCATATTTAGATGCATATTATAATATTTTATGCATGAAAATAAGTGTGTCTAACATTTTCTAGTCATCCGATTAATCATCACCCACGTTCGTGTTTGTCGAGTTAACTTCTACATGACCCGGTATTTTTCTAGAAATAACCAAATATAAAATATGACATGGCTAGACATTACTATGCATATAACAATCTAATTAATAAAAAAATTTAAATTTAAAATGTAGGATCGTGATGTGCGCGAGATTCGGGTTCGTATGAATGCTAGCCTGATATTGCGGGTTATCACAGTTGACACATTTGGTCCCTCGACTATTCAAATGTCGTTCAGAGGTTATTATCTTAACATAACGACAAAATTAGTCCCTCTCGTCCAACACGTGGCATACGAGGATCAACGGGACAGGTGTCGGTATTTAACTGGACACGAAATTTGTGGTGTTACAGTTTCACTAACCCTCTCTTTTTAATACATGTTTTATTGTTTTCATAGAGGGTTTATTTGATTAATATACATGTGCACATACAAACTGTCTTGATGCTATTTTTATGAGTAGACACCTAACATGCATAAATCCCCACAAACAAGTTATACAATGCCGATGATTACTGTGGATAGTACTATTTGGCCTGACAATCTTAGACAACACTGAATACACGGTTGTATGCCTACTACACGAACACGCAGTCGCACATATTCATAACGAGCTATGATGTGTTAGCCATAGCCACATTGGGTACTTGGTTATTGGTTGTGGTTGGTGTTGGCCATGGTGATTGGATACTGGTCTCGGCTTAACTTGTAACTCAGAGCGATTTTATCACATGTGCAACAAAACATTTTCAAATATATTTTGAAAACAAACAAACTTGTGGAACTCGCCAACTTTATGTTGATTTTTTTTAAATTAACTTTTCAGGTAACTAGGACACTGCATGACGACCCCCTTAGCTACTTGTGAAGTTTATGTGCGATACTATGTGGATAGAGGCATGCTACTTAGCGAAATAAAACGCTTCATGGAAACTCGCGTAGTATCTAGTTACAATATGTAACAGTGATGTGTAATAGCGACACGTAAAACAACGATGTATCATATTGTTTAATTAATGTTTAATAGAGTATCTTTATAATAATGACTCAAACCAGAAGTGTCTGTTGCATCCCTTTTTATGGTTTCTGTTGGTAGTTGAGGTGTGACAACTTTAGGGGCTAGTATAACAAATCTGGAGTTACAACCACGGTTTAGCTTCCCATTTGCATAGAAGTAAATCAGCTTCCATGATTTCCCAATAGTGTTTTATGAATCTAAAAGTGAAACCGTCTGGTCCCAGGGCCTTATCGTTTCCACAACTCCAAATTGCATCCTTAATTTCTTCTTTGGTGAACTGTTTGACAAATGAGCCCGATTGGGATGAGGATAAAACCTTAAAACTGATGTTGTTAAATTTCGGTCTAGCATGCTCCCGTTCAGTGAAAATGTTTTCCGCAATAATTCTCACAAAAAAATTTGACAACCTAATGCTTCTACCATGGTTGCACCCAGTCGACTTGATTTCTCTCAAGACGCCATATCTTCATTCGACCCGTTTGGTACGTGTAGGAATCCATGTCGATGGTCCCCGCGTCATGATATTGAACGAATACTTCCAATTTGTGAAGACATTGATGATGTAAATTGTGTGTCAGATACACAATTTGAGCCAACATTGGAAGACATGCGGTCCAAGATAACGACTATGTTATGTAGAAGAAGTTATGTTGAAGGAAAAAAAACAAAATTCAGTAATCGAGCCGATCATCAAAAATGGATAACCGATGAAGAAGTAGCTTTAGCTAAAGCATATGTTCATTGCACGAAAAAGGAAAATGGAATTCAACAGAAAAGAGATAGTTTGTGGAAGGTTGTGCATAAACACTTCAATGAACAATTAAGCGATACCGATCAAACGACTTTCAACTAAATTCAAAATGGACGGCCATATTGACTCAAATGAATTGGTTCGACAGGATGTGGATACAAGCTATACAATTTATAAAATTCAGTAATCGAGCCGATCATCAAAAAATGGATAACCGATGAAGATGTAGCTTTAGCTAAAACATATGTTCATTGCATGAAAAAGGAAAATTGAATTCAACATAAAAGAGATAGTTTGTGGAAGGTTGTGCGTAAACACTTCAATGAACAATTAAGCGATACCGATCAAACGACTATCAACTAAATTTAAAATGGATGGCCATATTGACTCAAATGAATTAGTTCGACAGGATCTGGATACAAGTTGTGCAATTTATATTTCTTTAAATTTAATTTATATTTAATATATTTCCTTATAATATTTTTATCTAACTTTAATTTATACTTTTTAATGCAATAGGACCGTATAAGAGAGAGTGGTTGCGACGATATTCATGTTATGAGTAGGGTGCTAAGTAATTTCCAAACTAGATACAAAGCTGGTTTTTAGTATGTCGAGGCTTGGAGAATTGTAAAAGAACATGTAAAATGGGGCTAGGTCCCTTTTATGGGTGAGGATTCCGATGGTAGTTTCGAGAAGAGAAGAATGTCATCAGTAATAGACAACTACTATGCGGGCTCATCCGACGATGCTTTCTCAAGTACTAGGCTTCGTTTAGACTTGAACGAAGAAATCGGGCCTACTCGACCAAAGCGGAAAGTAAGACATCCATCAAGTCGTCAAAAAAGTGTTTTGAACAAAAAAATAGTTGTATACGTCAAAGAAGGACACGTCGATTAAGGAGTTGATGGATGCTAAAGAGAAACAAGTAGACGAGTTGATGCATACTCAACGTGAGAGTGTAAGGAGAATCATGTTTGACTGATACTTTGAGACGTTTACTAAGCCCCATCATCATCTACAAGGTCGGTTAAGAGAAATTGCTATACAATGTAAACGTAAATAGCCGAAATATAGGTTGGTCAACATATGAGATAGATGAATGAAGTTTTATTTTATTAAATTATCGTATTTTATTTATTTTTTTAGTGTGAACCATGTATTTTTTAATGAAAGTATTTAGTTATTCTAATTTTTTTTTTGTTATTTTAAAAAATAAAAGTTTTAGGTGGTTTGAATACAGTTTAGAAAAAAAATGATATGATAGTACAGGGTTAGAGAGAGCTATGTAAAATTGATGTGACAGGGCATGATTGGAGGAAATGAGGGTAGTAGAAAGAGGTGCCCCTCCACCCTTAGTAAGTTGATGATTGATGTAAAGATATAATCAACGAAGTTACTCAGCAGCAATAAAGTTGCCTTAGTAGGAAGTGTAATAAATGGGAACTCAACTTTAGTTAAATGTTATTATCAACTTGGTCGATATTAACACGGTCAGTAGGAATTCCCCCTTAGGGTGGAAGAGGAATTCATTACAACGTCATAATCCATCACTTGATTTTTCTTTAAAATTAAATATACTAAGACCAACATTTTTAAAATACATAAAATTAAATCGAAGGTCCAATTAAAAAAACAACCTACAAGAAGAAAACAACCCAAATATATAACTAAAATAAATTTAAAACTACTCAATCGTCAAAATCGGAAAAGTTGATATTTAAGGCACTAATGTGTTCCGTTAGATTTAACGTTACAAATAAAAAAAAAACACCTAAAATTTTGGAAATGGATGTGTTGAAAACAATTGGGTTGGTAACAGTTTGTCCTATAAACAAGGTTCACCTAGATTAGCACAAACCTTGGCCTATTTTTTTATTGAAAACAACATTTTTTTTGCTTGAACCATCCATTTGTTTTTTTTAAGTGTGGTGTTGTAGTGTTTTTTTTTTAAATGGTATAAGATTTAGTGTGTGTGTGTATATATAGATAAAAAAGTTTTTTTTTGTCATCACAGATTCTCATCACTGTAGTGATACATTTGCTTGCAGCGGTGTTTGACACCCATCACAGAAGCTCCATTAGGCGACACCCCAAATGCCCTTAGTATAAACAATGGGTACTAGGCTCTGTTAGTAACAAAAACACCAACATCATCTCCGTCAAAACTAATCTCCATCTACTTAGCACTATCAATAGCAAACAAACTCAATAAAAACTCCACAAAGTAGTATTTTCTTCATACTAGTAGTAACTACCATAAAAAAAATTTAAGTCTAGTTAGTAATACTTAATTTCCATGGTTGTCTCTTAAAATCTTCGAAAATCTATGAACCCTAGGTGAATATAAAATACAATCCCCTAAATATAAACTTTAAAAAAGAATACATGAAAAAATGTTAAATATATGAAAATGAATTAAAAATTTGTGGAATCATCGGCATGTTGCGGCTGCTTTTTTTACGTGGAAATGTAGATAAAAAATTGCATCATATGGGCATTTGGACAAAGAAACATAGAAAGAGAACACTTTGCTGAAAATTACGTCGTAACTTTTAAAAATCGTAATTTAAGATCACTGACGTAACTTTTAAAAATCGTAATTTAAGATCACGTAAAAGCATCGTAACTTATCCAAATTTATATAGAAAATACACATAGTTGAAAGAAAAAAAAACATCATAAGACTTTTTTTTATAATAAAATTAATTATGCAAAGCTAGTTGTAGATTGAATAATGATTAATTTAAACTAGAATTGCGACGGGTACAAATTTTATATATCACTAAAGTCGTATGTTTGTCACAAAAAAAAAAAAAATTTGTTTCAGTTACATCAAGCAAGCTAGCTGAGGCATGTAGTAAGCAGTGTTACTTCTGACCTATATATAAAGAATTAAGACGCCAAGGGTGGCAAGAGTTTTCATATAAAAATTAGGGATAAACTAGGATACAAATCGAGCACCAAAATTTGATCTACACTTTTATTTTCCCTCCCATGTGATTCCATCATCCCAGGGTTGACCTCCACATGTTCTCCACGGACCTGCACCCTTGGGAATGTCATTCTAGACATACTGCAGCATAAGTGCATAACTATAAAGTTAAAATCAATTAGCAAAATATTGAAGAGCAAGCTTCAGTGCAGAAACACCAGCAAAATTTTAAAAGATTACAAGAGAATGAACCTCATTTTTCTATTTTGCCTTAAAATGTAGAAGTTTTAGTGCTGGTGATTTGAATATCGCTCAAACTCCAATAGCTTTGAGGTAACAACGGCCTGTCCCTAGGACTTGACCATTAAACCAATGCACACATTACACGCGTTACGCGATAGATCTTAGCGTGATAACAAAAGTGACACCACGAACCTGCATCCCTCGGCAATGTCACTACTTGTTTTTGCTTCGACTGGGCGCAAATTCAATGGCTTCAACAATAGCTCCACATTCTGTTACCAACTTAAACCACATCAATAACAATCTCGCCATAGCATCAGTTTCATTCCGTTTGCATAACAACATAATACAAATCAAATAATGAATATTATGTCAGGAGGTGGCGCAAGTATATGTGACTAATCCCAGCAACCGCTTGCTGGTGAACATAATCATTAGAATTAGTTAAAAAAATAGACCAAAAGAAGTAAAACAACTCCATTTGCAATGAAACTGATACAAAAAATCTATGTCTTTTGAAAGATGCAATAGTATTAAGGTGTTATCTGCTCATTTTAAATTAATCCATCGTCCTATAATGGTTGTCCACAAATAAAAACGTAGGGAACTGTAGATAATTAGAGCATCGGGTAACAAACATTGTTTTCACCAGTAATGAAGTACTTAATTGCATAATTTCTGATTTAAGATAAATTTGTAACTTATCGAGCAATCATATCAGTCCACTGAAACATGCTACTCGTACAACTTATCCATTTTTTCAATTGCAGTCCCATTTGTTGCCTCGAGAGCTTTGGTGGCACCATCAACCTACAAGGGAAGCTTTTTATGAATAATTTTCTTGAATAAGGAGGTAAGGGTTGTCTAGCTATCAGTATATAAACTTACAAAATGAAAATGTATGAAGGAGAATCCCCTTGAAACATCAGTAAATTTGTCTCGGACAAGTCGAAGATCCTGTAAATGCATTATTAGCAAACAACAAAACTTATTACAAATTAAAGCAACAAACCATTTGTACCTGAATTGGAGCATGTCTAGCGAATCATTCCCGCGTCAGCATTTTCATCTAATCCTCTTACTACCACCAAAACATGAGTGGGGCCTGAAAGTCCAGAAAAAAATAATATAATTTAAAGTCTGTTTAACAACTACAACCGACCAAACCAATCGATTCAACAAAGAAAAAATTACAAATCACGCAGCAAAAAAACAGAACCATATTGAAGTGAAAACATTAATGGTAGGGTTAATTGAATACAAAAGCAAAGCGAATGCCAAATTAACATGTACAGAGATAATAATCGAGATGTATAACCGATGAAAATATGTGTAAGTGCAAGCTAGGGTGAGGATTATACCTACAGAGAGACGGACTGTTGATCCGATTCACTCTCAATTGTTCATAACTTCCCAAATCTAACAACAATCAATAGGTAAACAACAACAAAAAAACAAACCATCAACAGTTTCACCTAATTAAAACCCCAAATCGCACCTTAATATAGAGACAGGGACGCCGGAACCCTAAGCGCCGCCGTGAACCACTTCGAGACACCTAATCGCTGTTAGAAAGCTTGCCCTCACCGGTGGTTGAGTGACACACCACCGTCTCTCTGTTGACGGAACCCGATCCACGCTTCGTCTCCCAAAACTCCGAATTGGCGTTGATTGGCGACGTTGGTTGAGTGGTTTTTCAAGCGGCAGCGTTGGTTTAGTGAGAGTCGGGGGCCTGATTGTTTTTTCAAGCAGAGATGGTAGTATATGAGAGGTAGTGGTACACTCACTAGACACGTGTTGCAGTTTTATAACACAAACGATTATCTATTTTAAAAGCACCCCAAGCATATAGTACATCCATTGAAGCCCAAAATACTTGCTTATTATTTATAGGTTCAAATAATTTATTTTAACCAAAATTTAGTAAGTAACTATGATTCTTATTTTCATTTAATATAATACAAAATTAGTTAATTAATGTCATCACATTTAACATAAGTAACAAACAAAAATCAACTAAATTTAACGTATAGATAACAAACAAAAATCAACTAAACATGTGGCTACTAGGATTAGAACCCAAGGTCATATTGCTGTTAAAGTGATCTAAACAAAAATCAACTAAACGTGGGGCTATCAGGATTAGAACCCAAGGTCACCTTGTTGTTAAAATGATATGTGAACCACCAGACCAAGAGCCTCATCATGACATTTTCTAGTTCAATACTTATATATTTCAAGTTTCACATGTAAAATTCATTAAAAGACAAAAATTTTCGCCCTCGGAGGGTTTGCCCCTTAGCCATCGCCCACCCCTCCTCGAGTTGACCCTGTTAATTTCATTATACCCGTAAAACTAACCAAATGGTCCGTTTAGTAAAACATGTCTTTTTATTTATTTTTATATCGGGTACATTTTTTATATGCTAATACGTTACCCACATAATAGAAAAATCCTAAATACCTTAAAACTTTACGGATTTGAATCCTCATTTGTGACCTAGTAGTATGATGCTTGGATTCTCCGGTGGAGACTCAAATTTGATCTACACTTGTGTTACTTTTGGTGGATTAAGGTAACAAAAGATTTGAGCTAGGTCTTGTGCAAGGTTGTCACTTTGAATTCAGAGTCCACTCAGGTTTTCGTCCCACGGTGTGTTAGGGCAGAGAGTTATACTTTTATGGTTGCATAACGACTGTGAAGTGAAAACCGATGATATGATTTCCCAGAGAAATGTTCAAGCCACAACACAACACAATGTGACCAAGATAAGACAATGGAGCTCTCCAATCCAAACTAGAAAGTGCGGTAGGCTAACAAATCCCCGTTCCAAAAAAATTGTTAGAGAGTGTTTGGGTTAGCTTATTTTAAAGCAACTTATAATTTATTGACTTATAAAAGTTGATAAGTTTTTTTTAGTGTTTAGATTAGCTTATTTAGAAAGTTCTGTTTAAGAAGTCATTTTTGAGAAGTTAGAAATTATAAGTTCTCACGAATCCCAAACACTACTCAACTAAAGTTATTTGTTAATGGTTATATAATAATAATAATAATATTTGTGGCACGCATTAATTCTCTAGCCAAGAACACCATACCCACATACATAAGCCTGCAAAAGACAATTCGAACATACAAGAATATTTCTGGGATTCAAAAGCAGCGCGGTGGAAGGTGCTGCATCGATTACAATGACATTCATGAGTTGTAGGGTTTGTATTCATCCCCAGTATTCATTTCTAGTTCCGTACAAAACCAAACATATCTTCACGTTCACTTCTTCAACTGGAACGCCGGCTGCTCTTTCGAAAAAAGGAACCGACGGAAACGTCGGTGAAGACGATCGCCGTAACACTTCAGGTATACCGTTTACTGGATTTCTAATTTTGAAGTTGTAATATTTATAAAAATTTGAAAGAGTAAGAGAAGAATCAGAAATTAGAGTTTAGTATGAAGAACCTCAGTTGTTTTGAACAGTCTGTCTGTTTGATTAATTGTACATGATGAAATTGTGTTTGTAGTTGTAGAGCAGGCTGCTGGCTTTCTTAAGATTTAGGGTTTATCATCATTTGTTTAGGTTTAAAGGGAATTAAGAGGCATTAGTTTAGCCTTTATATCATCCAACCCTGGTTTGATCTGATCTGTCAATAGGAGGATGAAGATGGTTATGGTTGTTATGGAAGTTATTAGTTACTCTTGTTTAGTTTTAGCATATGCTTGTGCAAGGAGGGCTTAGTTGTTGTTTGTCAAATTTTGAAAAATAAAATCTGTTTTACTCAAATAAAACATTCCCATTTTGGATCTTCTTTGAGATTTGCCTTTTTATGGCTACCAACAGGGCCATGTTATTGGTTCTGATCCATAGGGTTATTATGTTTTGTAATTATTGAACAGTTGATCAGACAGTTCAGTAATATTGATCACATTCTATTCAAGTACCTGTCGAGTCAAATGATGCAGTTTTCGTCCAAAGAAGGAACAAGTTCATGTTACCTATGTTTCTTAAACCATAAACAGCAAGGATTGTTCATCCTTTAAGCTTTGTCGAGAGCACAGTTAATAGCGGAGGAAAGTACATCAAAGTTCCTGTAAATTATTATCTGGCCATTCCAGAATTGAACTTTTCGCTCAATAGTGTTATATATGTATAGAAATTTTTGGGTATATACGTCCCCCCCCCCCCCCGGTCGGAAATCTCAAGCTTCGCCACTGTGTGAGGGGGGGGGGGCAGGTAAAGCACACCTTACGCAGGGCATGTGGCCTTCAAGTGGTTAAGGCAGTAAACCAGTGGAAACTGGGTTAGAACCTGAATGCTGTAACTATTATAAATAGAAACTTACATATTATAGTTGCTGCAAGCGTATTTTGTTGAGTATGATTTCTTTGGTAACGTGACTCCTATTTATAATGTATGTAGTTCATCATCACACGGTCTAATGAATTGGCCACTAAAACTATCATAAATAGAAGTTTACCTTTAAAACTATCTTCAAAGGTCTGATTTTACCATCATAACACAAAATATGATTCTGACTCGGTTTCCTACTTTTTATTAAGCAGCAGCTTCACCTTCTGCTCGTTCACAGCTCGATCTCTTGGAACAACTTACTACGTCTCCTAGTGGTATGTCAATAACCATTCCCTCAAATATCATGTTTTTTCAAACGTAATTTAATTTTATTCGAGGGTAATCTATTCTCTGTTAATACAGAAAATCTGGTAAGCAATCATCAAATTACCATGTTGAAGCTATTGTACACTTTGAGATATGTATTTTAAGTTCATGTAGCACACCTTCGTGCACTAACCGTTTATATATTCTTTTATATTTTATTCAAATTATGGTTTTGGATTGTTCGGTTTTCAATTCAAACTGAAACCTACCCACTTATATTCGTAGTTTCTAGAAACAGTTCTTCCAAAAATGTTTAAATTTTCAACAATTTCTAGTTTGTCAGGTTAACTGGTGAATCTGTGGGTTGCTGGTTGGCCTGAAACAGTTTTTCCAAAAATGTTGAAATTTTTATATAATTAATGTGTTTGTGTCAAACATATTACTTTAAGAAAATTTAAATAATGATATTATCTTTTAAGATTATGATTTATGAGGTGGGATGCATTGAAACTACACTTTGGTTGACTTTTGATGGCACATTTGACCCGTTTCCTTTTAAAAAAAGCTAATCTTTAGCTTTTTCCGCTAGTGATAAAACTGGCAAAACCTGAATCAACCTATACATACATTCAGTAGTCGAAATTGGCACCCTTACTAGTTTTATCCGGTTCATATGGTTGTATGGAGCAATGATGGGTTTATTTGGTCACCAGATTATGGAAGTGATGGAAACTATGGGGAACTTACAATCCGTGAGAAGCTCATCGAGGTGGTTGGTGACAGGGATGATGATTTTACTATGCGATTGGGCAAAAAGATGAAGGTGCCAAAGCTTTTAACTGTTTCACAAAAGAGAAACATAAGAAGGCAGTCTTATTTAAATGAAGTATCACGGCGAAATGATTCAAATTTCTTTGCCACAATCGGAGCATTTGTGCTTTTGCCCCCGATAATCATATTAGGCGTTGCAATAGTAACTGGTTATGTACAGCTTTTTCCTTGATATATAGTTGAAAACGTGTATAGTTTGGCAACTATTTGAAGCTTTGGTAAGTTGTATCTTGTGCATCAAAAGTTGTTGGATTCCGCCACAGGATTACCATTTAAAGATGGCATAAACATGTTTGTTTGCATAGAATTATGTTTGCTCTTTTGTACATGTTGGTGCTATGCGATCGTTACTCATTAGGGTCTAAACGAGCCAGTTGTTTCTGACTTGCTTGAGATCAACTCAATGTTCTAGTTGAATCAAGTTTAAACAAGCCTGCGGCAGGCAGAGTTTAAGCTTTATCGAGTAAACTGAAAAATATATTACCACATAAAGAACCAACCTTACACATAGGATATGGACTAAAAACACCTTCAAATCTTACACATATCTAATCTAATACTAAGGGTGAAGGGGGTGCATGCCTAATCCCTTTAGGCAAAGTTTTCTATTACCTAATTGAATTGTGCCATGTAATTGCCTAAAACTTTTGCCTATTACCCAAAAAACACAAGGGGTGTATGTCTAAATTAAGATTAAGCAAAGCATTAAAAAAAGGATGATTGGTTGATATAACTTGGGCCCAACACTTTAACCCTTCCCTCTTCTTTGCCTCAAGCAGCAAGCATTCACCGATTTCTCCTCTCTTTCTTCTTTGCAATCGACATCATCATCTTGGTGGTGGTCTTTGCCGTGTGGCAAGGGGTTGCCGAATCCCCTTGCCTAACCCACCTGGCACACCCTAATAAAATAGTCTAATTAGTGACACGACATTCTTATATTAATAAAAGAGTCTACTTAATGCTACATGACGTTCCGTTCTTCAATTCACTAATATTATTACTATTATTAATTAATTAATACAAGACAATAAAAAATCCTTAATAACTTAATACTAATAAATGTTTTATTGTTTACTTCGATATATTTTTTTTGAACGGCAAATTTGGATCACTGACGGACCACTGGAGTATCATCGTGCCACCAACAGAACCACCCGATCATATCCATCTTCACTTAGGCATAATGCCTATACACCAATTCAGGAGGAAACCCAATAAATATGGGAAAAACCCCCCTTGTGAGAATCGAACCCAGAACCAATTGGTCCCAAAGCTTTATCCCACCACCAAGATGGCACTAGGTTATAAAGCCATGGGCACTTAGATATTGATCATTTACTTTTGACTTATCTATAAAATATAATTAGTTATTAGTAACAATTCTATTTATAATAAATAATTTCATTTAATGTCAATGTAACAACACCTTCTTATTCTTTAAAAAGATTTTTTACTGTATGTTTAAAATATCTATCAAATAAATTCTTAGCTTATATTATAATAGTAAAAATGGTAAAGAATAGGTTAATCCAATATTTGAAAACCGGTTTACTTCATGCTTTTAAAACACTTTTAATGTTATTAGATCTGTGTAATACACGGGTTTAGGGATAGGATATCTTTATAATAATTTTGATGCAAGTCTATACTTACTGGATGTCCTACATGGAGTTATATTTTAATGCTTGCCAAACTATTGATAATTACCAAAGGTCAGTGTTCCAGTGACATTATCAAGAAATGTTGATCGAAAGAATGGTTTATGTGATGGAACTCGACTATGGGTCCTATCATTGGGTGATCAGGTTATTAAGGCACTCATATTATCCGAAAGTAATACTAGCACTCGAACGTTTATCCTTAGATTGAAAAGAAATAATACCGAAAAATAGAAGGATCTTGTTTAAATTGAAAAGAAGATAATTTCCTCTCGTCCTATGTTTTGCCATGACGATAAATAAAAGTATAAAACAACTTCTATGTAAAGTTGGTTTGTTACTAAGGGTCTATTTGGTATGGGTTAATGGAATGGACAAGGGAATGGAATGGATGAGGGAATGCAATGGATCATTACCATTCCATGCCTTGTTTGGTTACCGTTGGGAATGGAATGAATTATTACCGTGTATTGTTTGGTAGGCAAAAAAAGACAAACGAATAAAATCGATGGTGAGTGGTGGTTGGTGGCGGTGGAGGTGGAATGGAGGTGATGGCGGGTAGCAGTGACTGGTGGGTGATGAAGGCGACGAGCGGCGGTGGTGGCAGGGACGGTGGGCGGTGGTGGGTGGTGGCGGCGACGATGGTGGTGGGTGGTGGTGGCGACGAGTGGTGGTGACAACGACGATGGTCATTGGTCGTGAGGGAGGCGGCAGTGGGTGGCTATGCTGGCCAATGGGTGGCGGCGACGATGGTGGCCTTCGGGTCAACGACAGTGGTGGGTAGCGGTGGAAGTGGAGGCGATGGCGGAGGTGATGACGGTTGGCGGCAACTGGTGGGTGGTGACGGTGGCGGTCGGCGGTGGTGGCTGGTGGCAGCGGTGGCTGGTGGTGGTAGTGGCGGTGGGTGGTGGTCGCGGCGGCGAGTGGTGGTGACGGCGGCGGCAACAACGGTTAGTCGTGGGGGAGGCGGCGGTGGATGGCAATGGTGGCGGGTGGGTGGCGACGGCGGTGGTGGCCTTCGGGTGGTGATGGTCGTGGGTTGTGATATTCGTGGTGATTCGATCATATATCGATATCCGAACACTTTATCGATCAAAGATTTTTTTTTTATTTCCAAATTTGAATATTTATCATGACAATTGCACACATTCAATTCTTGCATGATTTTAAACTCTTAAACAACTTCTGGTTGTGAAATCGCAAACTGATACGTAAACATAATCAGTTTAATGCGAGTACACTCTGGAACGACATAAGCTAAACATACCGTAAATACCTTTACATAACTTAGAAATAAGTTTTGAAGGTTTCGGTATGGCAAAAACACGCTTATGCAACTTCAAGGGCTATTTTGCAAAATCTGCGAAAGTATGCTGATTCTCGTATTTCTTAATACGGAACACGTACGCACATTCAAAATTTTTGTAATCATTAAAATCTTGTATTTTAGTGATGAGAATGCAAAAATATCATTCGTTACGCAATTACGGTCATTTTCGCATTAATTAAAGTGTTCGTCGTAATTAAGCGAAACACGTAACCGTACAACCGAACGAACCAACATCCCAACATTTTTGAACATATTTCAAGTCTCCTATGCTTTAACGTCCTTATAAAGCTTAAAAATTAGGTTAACTGGTGTTAAAAATGTCAAAACGCGACAAAACAAGTCCAAGGGTCAAATCTGCCAATTTTGAAACTTCTGCCCCTGCAAGGGCCTTACGGATCGTAAGGCCTAAACCCATACGGTCCGTAAGGGGTCCCCAGCTCAGCAGAAACTTGCTAGCAACTTCTTGTGCATTCCTTGCTTACCAAGTTCGCGATTCTTGACACCTATCACCTGCATTGGAGACCTGGAGGGACACTAAGCATTACCATAACACCTCATAGGGCACTTGTCAAGATTTGGGAGCTCCAAGATCACTATAAATAGGTGATCCAAGCTCACTTCAAACTTGCTCATTCCTTCTTTCTTTCTCCCACTCTCTTGGAGCTTGCTTCCATCTTTTGGAGGCCTCCTACTGAGTAATTCTGAGCTCTAAGTGTTCTTCAACACAAGTAAGTGCTCACTTCTTAGTCTTTTCACTATTTTAGCTTATTTTGCGCTAAAAATCAAACAGTTGACTTTCTGTTTGACTTTCGGTTCCGACATTTTTTGTTAACGCAAAGTTCAATTGAACTTTGCAATGTGATCGTAATCACGAAGGTTATGATCCCTAGCGATGCACTTCTGGTTGCACCTTCTGGTTAACACATTTACTAGTCGAAGTGACGAGTCAAAGTTTCGGTCAAAAATGCGCATTATGTGCGTTTTACAACGAAACTAATTTCGGTATCAAAACTACCAAAACATTTTTATAACTTAGTTAGACATGTTTGACATGTCTAACTCGTCACTTCTAGTTTACTGCTTATTTAAGGTCGTACGTCGAGGGGTCTTGACCACCGCTTTGACTTTCGAATCCGACCCGTTTGGTCGATCTTAGGATCCGACCAAACACATAACTAGTGACCATAGTTATATAGGGAATAACCCTCTGAGGTTATATCTTATGGTCACGTCGTTTGGTTAGTGTTATGATAAGTCGCATATTATGCCCTTAATAATGACCAAAATGCCCTTTTTGTGCATAATTCCATCTTATATGTAACCAATTTTTTGACATATAAACTGATGTTGCAACTTTATTAAACTTATTTTGGCATATAAGACTTATCATAAGACTAGTTTGACCACCCGAATGCGTTTTCACGCAAATGACACGTTAAAGTAGCTTAACGAGTCATAATGGGTCAAAAGCACTTAGGAAACGTTCCAAATCAGAATGTTAAGTTTGTTAAACCATATCATGTGAGTTCCAACACTCATTTAGTTTATAAGACTCCATTCTATCCGATCTCTTGTTTTCAAGTCTCGACACTAACATAGTATCCGATACACTAGGAACCACTTCAACACTTGAACTTTTGATGCTTTGAGCTTTGTTTAATCATTTGAACGAGATTTATACACAAACCCATGTGAGTACATAGCTCCCCTCTTTTACGTTTTTCAAATGTTTTGGGGTGATTCATATGTGTAACCAATTTTTCTCAAATGTAAATGTATGGCATGTATGTGTTTACTAAGTACTTTTTGTGTAGTATTCCTATTATGCAAATACGACGATTGATGACACGAACAAAATCCTAGTAGGATCTTTCTATCTTCATAGTCAGATTCTTGTAGGATATTTTAAAGTACAGTCTTAAATCTTCTATCTTCATAGTAAGATTTCTAAAAAGTGTTTTACACGCCGATGGCGATGGTTATTGTTTATGTGTAGAGATTGTTGGTGATTTAGATAACGAAACTAGAGTAATACAATAAGAACATGGTGGATACGCCGCTGGTACTTCCTATATATAAGTGTGCTTATTGTATTACCCTTCGTAGCCTTATCCGAATCACAATTAGGATTTAGGATTTTGTGATTCAATGAGACAAGACGATGTGACCAAACCAAATTCTTAAAGCATCTATCTATCTTTATAGTTAGATTATTGTAGGATGTTTAAAGTACTAAATGGTAGTCCTTTATTTGGATTCTTGTGTACTTTAATGCGTATGAGACAAGACAAGTGACTAAACCAAATCCTTATAGCATCCGTCTATCTTTATAGATTGATTATTGTGGGGTGTTTAATTACTAAATGGTAGTCCTATATATAAGAGTTCTTATTGTATTACCCTTGTAGCGTTATCCTAATCACATTAGGATTTTGTGTTCGATTGTTTCAAAGTACAATATCCAAACCCTTGTAGAACTCTTTCATATTTTTATATGTTATATTCTTAGAAGGATATCCAAAGTATTATTATAAATTATTGATTTGATTTCTAATAATACTCACGCGAGTTATGAACAATTTCAATATTGTTGTTATTAATCCTTGATTGGATTTCTAATAACATACTCACAAGTTTTATGATGGAATTCAATACGATTACAATGAACAAAGTACAATTTTCAATGGCATAAAAATTACTTAGTATTAATCATGTTGCCATATACAAAATTCTTTTGTTACAAGTTTCTTAATCAAGTTAATGTATTGCAATACTAAATCATTTTGCCATTCCTTGGCTTCAAAGAGTCCATTTTCAATAGACGACTCTCGTAGTTGTCGAAGTATTGCAACAATAAACTTTTTGCCATTAACTTGGACAACAAAACTATGTACTCGCCAACATTGTATGTTGATGTCTTTTTTTACATATGTTTCAGGTTTCGATTATTCAAGCATGCTACACATAGGAACACATTCGGGCTTTAGACTGCTTTAAAAAAGACAATTACATGTATTCATTGCTTTGTAAAACAATGTTTAACAATAAAGAAACACTTTAGTACCAGTAGTTGTGAGCAATTTGTAACATGACTCCCCGATATTTCCACCGCGTCCTGTTGTATTACGCGATTGGGGTGTTACAGATTGGTATCAGAGCACTGGTTATAGGGAATTCGGTTATTAGAATGCCTTTAAGCTAGTCTATAACCTTCTTAGGGACCCGGACATGAGTAGACTTAGGATCTCTATCCTAATCCTCATCCTTATTTGTGCTACAACTACTCTATGATTTACAAATCATCTAACCTTAGATGATTTATCCTAAATCCTTAGGCTTATTGCCTTAAAGTATTCCTCAAAATATTTTTCTCAAAACATTTTCATTGGAAAACTTCTCAAAATGTTTTCTCAAACGTTTTCATCAAATGTTTGAGACAAATGTTTCTCGACTTATTTATCTCAAACATTTTATCAAAAAGATTTCTCATAATGTTTTACTCTCAAACATTTTCATCGAAATCTTGGTTTTAATAATGTGAACACATGCAATCTGGAAGGGTGAATGCCTGTACCCGAGTTTTCTGTCTAAGGCTAGAGTGTTCGTACAAATAAGCATTATCGGACCAGCCACTCTTACTTGAGAACTCTTAGGGTGAGTGTTCACTTATAGGCTAAAGTATGTCTTCCCGAAACATTATGAAAACCCATCCACTTTGACCATGACGGACAATTCCCAAAACACTATTACCTTTATGACACTACTCCGACATGTTACCTTTGGTAATATGTTGCAACTATATTCAATGCATTTGAAACAAATTCCATTTTATTTCACGACACTTTATAATCCTACTTCATTTTCAAATACTATTTTTCGTCTTTCAAATTTTCAAAATTTTTATCATTTGGATGAGAATTTTCAAATTTCATCCATAAAAGTTTCTTTATATTTGAAGATTCAATTAAAAATATTTTATCTTAAAAATGATAAAATTTTAAAGGATAAATAAATTTCTTTTAACACAAACCATTAATTTGGTTTGTATTCTCTCATCTAAAAATATAACAAAAGTTTATTTTCAAGCAATCTTCAAAATAAAACCCACAACACTATTTTTCCTAAATACAAGAACAAGATTTTTGAACGAATACCAAGTTAAGATTTTCAATTCACAATGATGTTTTAAAATTATAACAAATCTGTGAGATCTCACTTATTTTTTATTTCATTATAGCTACTTCTTCAAGATGCCTCCTCACCGTGACGCCACTTGGAATGCTGAAGTGGCAGCAATGATCGCTCAACATCTAGCTGTTGTACTCCCAGACATTGTGACCCAAGTTAATCAAAATTACAATAACAACAACAATGTTCCTACGCCATGTAACTACAAACAATTCAACTCAGCTAAACCACTCAAGTTTATTGGGTCTAAAGGAGCAACTGGGCTCCTACAATGGTTTGAGAGTATAGGAAGCACATTCCGCCTTGTTCAGTGTTCTAATGAATGCAAAGTAGAGTTCGCCTCAAGTGTTTTCCAAAAGATAGCACTCGTTTGGTGGAACAGGGTCTTGAGAGAAAGAGGTACAGAAGTAGCTATGGCACAAACGTGGGAAGAATTCAGGAATCTTAGGATGAAAGAATTCTGTCCACGAAGCGAAATGAGGGCACTCGAAACCGAATTTTATTACCTCAAACAAGATAGTGGGGAGAACCGTACCTATACTGACCGGTTTGAACAGTTGAGCCTACTTTGCCCCACTATGGTCACACCTTTGGATCAGGCCATTGAGAAATACATTGATGGCCTACCTGATCCAATCCAAGATATTGTCACTGGTAGCAAACCTACAATGCTTAGGGAGGCTAAGGAATTAGCCGCTACCCTAACTGACTCCCAAGTTAGAAAAAGGAAACTCTTTCGAAAGGGAGACAAGAAACGAACTGCTGAAACTACACAAGAGAAACTAAATGAAACAAAGTGTGAATCTTCCAAAAATTAAAAGAAGAGTAAGCATCAAAGAATTATACGATTGCTACACCAATCCCACTTAACTCAGTACCCGTTAGGGGGTTTTATCATGGGAAACAACCTCTGTGCAATCGTTGTAACTATCATCACCTAGCAAATGCTCCATGCCGCCAATGTACAATCCGCGGTCTTTTTGGGCATCTAGCTGCGACCTGTCGCATCCAAAACCAAGCTGCCCCTACTCAAGCACGCCCTCGCTATCCAGCTGGAGCATGTTTCAATTGCGGTGATTTAAATCATTTCAAGCAAAACTGCCCTAAGCTTGCTAATGCTAATGGACGAGTATACAATGTCAATGAGGTTCAAGCTGATGATCAAGCGCTCATGATCATTTGAACCTTTACGTTTTCTCTTTGTCATCCAAAAACTATGAACAATATTTCAATAATTTGTAATGACAATATAATTTCAAGAACTTTTCCTTCATTCTTGTTATTCGTATTCCATTTACAAATTCGAATGTGATTACACTTTGTGTAATATACAACTGCATACCAACTTCGAGGATTCTGTTCTTTATTATTAGAAACTAAATCTCGCAGTTTAGTATATTATGATTGCACAATAGTGCATTCATACGATCTCTGCAAAACGATCTCTACAAAAACTATGTGTTTATCACTACTACTTTTGTTTTCATGACGTTACACACATGGTTGGTTTATCTATCATGTATAGTACATGATTACAAATATATTTTGCTTCGTATGTTGACCTAACTTACTTAGTACACGATTTATAAATACTTTTTTCGCTTAGTATGTTAACCTAGCATACCTAGCACATAGTTTCAAAATATTATCATGATATACTTACATTGTTTATGACAATCCATGCTTAGTGTATGATGCATACTACCAGTTTGGTAGTGTGGAACATATATTAACATTTGTACTAGAATGAAATACCTGCTACTAAATTTGTTGTATGCAAAACAAGTAGTGCTATCATTTCTAGTATGAAACACGTTCTGATTTAATCGATGTTGTGTTATGAGACTGTTTATTTGATTTAGCTGATTACTTCGACCTTATTATTTGTTTCCTTCACTTAACAAGAGGAGTTGTGTGGACCATGTGACGAAACGTGTAATTATGGGTGCACTCTTAATTACGAGGTTCGACACATGAGAATCATAGTAAACGCTGTTAAGATGGTGGCATAAAATCTAGAGTGATTAGGTAACGGGAAGGGTATGACACAATAAGACCACGGTGGATACGCCGATAGTACTTCCTATATATAAGTGTTCTTATTGTGTTATTCCTCAGAATGTCATTCGGATCACTTGAAGGTTTTATGTTATCTTGGACCATTATGTGATTAAGTGATTATCTGTTATTTGTTTATTGAATGCACTGAACGAGACGAGTACACTCATTAACTCTATTCGAGCCGACCGGGAGTATATTATGGTGTTAAAGGTGACGACCTTGATGCCATAGGTATGTTGACCCGTCTCCTATGCATGAGATTCTCATGGTACATGGGATGTACCTCGTGGGACGTTAGAAACCGTGGACGTATGGCTAGGCTTGAATGTACACCCCTTTGTTTGCTATGGATTTACACTAAGTGCCTAAGTATAACATAGTGCCATAAAAACAATTTTATAAACTCGACGACGCTTTATAGATTCAAAAGTTCTAAAGGGTTGAATACCTTGAAGATACTTTGAATATCTTTGTTTACGCTTTGAATCCCCCAAACATTACCAATACCATATGATGCTTCGCATCTTTGGAATCTCGAGCTTTGTTATCTTTCAAATATTCCAAAAACTCTCTACAGTCTCGAATGAATTTCGGGATGAAATTTCCTAAAGTAGGGGAGACTGTGACATTCATGGTGATTCGATCATATATCATATCCAAACACTTAATCGATCAAAGAAATTTTTTATTTTGTTTCCAAAATTTGAATATTTATCATGACAATTGCACACATTCAATTCTTGCACGATTTTAAACTCTTAAACAACTTATGGTTGTGAAATTGCAAACTGTTACGCAAACATAATCAGTTTAACGCGGCGTACACTCTGAAACGAGGAAATAAGCTAAACATACCTTAAATACCCTTTACATAACTTAGAAATAAGTTTTGAAGGTTTCGGTATGGCAAAAACACGCTTATGCAACTTTAGGGGCTATTTTGCAAAATATGCGAAAGTATGCCGATTCGCGTATTTCTTAATACGGAACACGTACGCACATTAAAAAATTTTTGTAATCATTTAAATCTTGTTTTTTAGTGATGAGAATGCAAAACTATCATTCGTTACGCAATTACGGTCATTTTCGCATTAATTAAAGCGTTCGTCGTAATTAAGCGAAAAGCGTAACCGTACAACCCAACGAACCGACATCCACAACATTTTGGACATATTTTAAGTCACCTATGCTTTAACATCCTTATAAAGCTTAAAAATTAGGTTAACGGGTGTTAAAAATGTCAAAACGCGACAAAACAAGTCCAGGGGCCAACTTTGCCAATTTTGAAACTTCTGCCCCTGCAAGGGCCTTACCGTAAGGCCTAAATCCATATGGTCCGTAAGGGGTCCCCAGCTCAGCAGAAACTTGCTGGCAGCTTCTTGTGCATTCCTTGCTCACCAAGTTCGCGATTCTTTACACCTATCACCTGCATTGGACACCTGGAGGGACACTAAGCATTACCATAACACCTCATAGGGCACTTGTAAAGATTTAAGAGCTCCAAGATCACTATAAATAGGTGATCCAAGCTCACTTCAAACTTGCTCATTCCTTCTTTCTTTCTCCCATTCTCTTGGTGTAACATCCGTCACAAACGGATTTACCAAACCCGCTCCGTTTATCAACCGAACAGTCAGTCAAATTTTTTGTTGCGAATTAAATGCCCAAAATAATTTTAAACGATACGTAATCAATTATTATGCGGGGATATGTATTTAGTTTTTGAAAATCTGTTAAAAATAACAAAATAAAAATGTTTTACTCATGCCGGGTTTCGAACTCGGGTCTATAACCGGCTCAACAACACTTATCACTCAGCTGACCAACCACTCCGCCACTTTGATTTTATGGTAATATCAGGAAACATTTAATTCAAATATTCAAGTCCCGAAGTTAAAATTCAGTAATTTCCGCCCAAATAGCAGTCGTCGGAAATCCCGACGAACTCGCCGTTTAATTACGTTTTCGCCCAATTTAACCGAAGCCTTAACTCTCACAACGGTTATAACCGACGTCTGAACCCGCGACATCAGCCATAACCGCCGGAGAACGGCTGACTTCGAATTTAGACCGAATTCAGACCCCATTCATCTCAATACTACCCTATAAATTCACCCACAACTCGCCAGAAACATTTCACACTCAAATCGCACCCTTTCTCGGCGAAAAATCACTCGCCGGAAATATTTGATCCATCGCCGGAAAACCGTATCAGTAATCTCTGAGCTTTACTGAACCCCCTAACCTTTTACCGAAGTCACCCACAACCTTTGTAAGCTTTCGGAAGACTCTCTGCTGCAAGACACTCGTCGCCGGAAGAACTTGCTGCCACCGGAGTTCTGCCGGAAAACAGAGGAGAAACAGCCGGTACTTTACACGCCTAATTCCTTTCCTTTTTACTTTTATCTCGACTGTAATTGATCATAAAACGCTAAAGGAACTTGAATCAACTTTTCGAACCAGTCAGTCGTCACTTCCGGTTAAAACCAGTGAAGAAGACGACGTTTCAGTAATGGTTAAGTATAATTAAAATCAAGTTATTTACCGGGTTAGACACACAGTCCAGCGGTGGACTGTGTGCACTTTTAACGCTAAGGTCACGAGTTCGAGTATTGTCCCTCACACACCGCCTTGATAAAAATTCTTTTTTCAGCAAACTGAACCGGGTTGATTTAAGTATATGTTAAGTATATTGATAACTGAGTTTATAACCAAGTGAGACACACAGTCCAGCGGTGGATTGTGTGTCCGCTAACCCACAGGTCCCGGGTTCGAGACCTGTGGAGCGCACCGGTTCGCTAGATTTAATTCATTTTTAAAATAAAGGGATTTATGTTTAATTCTAATTAATGTATATATCTAATTAAAATCGGATATATGACGGGTTAGACACGTAGCTCAGTTGGTAGAGCTGCGTGCACGCGTACGGGAGGTCTCGGGTTCGAGCCTCACCCAGCGCACAATAATATGCCTTCCGAACCGGTCAACGTCAGTCAAAGTCAAACGGTCAAAGTCAACTGTAGCAAAAAAAATAAAATATTTTTTTATTATTTTTATTTAATTATTTTAATTAAAAATCAATTATAAATACTTAAAAATAACATTTTTAAGGTTAGAAAATAGCCTCAAACTCACAAAAATACACCCAACAATCCTACTAAAATAGATTAATAAAATACGTTTACTTACCAAACCAAAATGCTATTTATCTAGGTTATTTTCACTCGTGGTTAAAACCACTTCGCGTGCATTCAACCTCATCAACCGAACGCACCCAATGTGAGTGAATTCTTACAAACTCCCCTCTTTATTCATGTTTTGGGGTGTACCATGTGTCGCTTAAACTAATTCTCTTATGCAAATTCGTGCTATATCATTTTATGAACTAAATTAGAATGTAACTATTATTGGTTGTGATGTATTACATATTGTCAAAGTTGTATGCAAATTATTTAGGCCCATCAGTTCCTCGTGGGAGACGAGAACAACGCGTGCCTTAAAACTCATTCATTAGGCCCATCAGTTCCTCGTGGGAGACGAGAACAACGCGTGCCTTAAAACTCATACATTAGGCCCATCAGTTCGTAAGAACAACGCGTGCCTCAAAACTCATTCATTAGGCCCATCAGTTCCTCGTGGGAGACGAGAACAACGCGTGCCTCAAAACTCATACATTAGGCCCATCAGTTCGTAAGAACAACGCGTGCCTCAAAACTCATTCATTAGGCCCATCAGTTCCTCGTGGGAGACGAGTCGAACAACGCGTGCCTCAAAACAATCATTTGGTGTTTGTGTGTTCAATATTCAATATTATGTGTTGTGTGAATAAATTTACATCTACATTTACTCATATGTGGTATGCACATTATTTATAATCAATTGGATAAACTTGTTCAAATGTTTTTCCATAGGATTCACTCGCCAACATTATGTTGATCCAAAAACCTTTTTACACATGATACAGGTGAACAGGTTGAAGCAAGGAAAACATAGGATATGCCTTAGAAGAGAACCAAGAAGCTTAGATTGATAGTTAGAACATGTTGTATCATTTATTGTAATTTTCCATTAAATTGTATTAATAAATATGAAACGTTTAATAAATGTCATGAGCTTTGATGATAACCCAATCATGCCTCGGTCACCTTTTCCGCTGCGGGTCGGGGTGTGACAGATTGGTATCAGAGCCATGACTATAGGGATATAGGATAGGTTATTAGACCCTTAGAGCCTATACTATAGTCTGCCTAAATTTTAAATTGATTAGGTGGTTACATACAAACTTGTGATATTTATTTGTTTCATATTACAGTCAAACATACATGCTTATATACATATTCGTTATACATATATCAATGTTCATATATTCAATTCATTTTCATACTCTCATTATTCAAGGATTTTGTTGCAATTTTCAAATCCCATCAAAGTAAGTTCTGCGACGGGCAATTTTCAAATCCCATCAAAGTAAGTTCTGCGACGGGCATGTAGTAACCGGAAGGGTACAAGTACCGGTAGTCGGGACGTCCTGTCTAGGTTGGCATTCGTATAAATCCAAAATAACGGACCAGTTTGCCTACCTGGGGACTAACGATGAGAGTACGACGGACCTATTAGGCCAAAGCATGCCACACCAAACGTCGTTCGAACTAACCTCACTTTGAGATGTCACCGTGTCCATGCCTGGGCACATTCCGAATATCATACGTTACATATTCTCGATTTTCTCCGGGTTTTAGTGTACGTAACCAGGCTAACACATGCGAACCATATGAAAAACCCGGTAATCATGGGGGCCCACATGATTACGAAGGTGAAGTATGGCGGCATGCAAGGCCCAAATACGAGCAAAGCCCAAGACATCCTATGGATGTAGTAGATTTATTTTTCTATATTTATTTTATGAACGTTCATTCCCCAAACACGACCCACGATCCCAAAGGCATCCAACTCATACTCTTGACATGTATTCCTTGTAGATGTCTTCTAACCTCGCCCGTAGGAAGATGAGAGTAGGAAAAGCCCGTGAACGCATGGCTACCCAAATCGCTCAGCAAATGGCGACCGTAATACCAAACATCGTAGTTCAAGTTCAACAAGCCCTTACCGCTAATTCCGTTAACCCAACCCAACAAGAGATTCCTTGAGTTAAATCAAATGGTCCCCAATTTGTTTACTCCCCTCTACCGTTTGATCGAGCACTACATTCGTGGTCTTCCATCAAAGATTCAAGACTCTGTAATAAGTACCTCGCCTGCAACTTTGGAAGCAGCAATGGAGCTAGCAACCGCGCTCACTGAGAACCGAATCCGAAACAAAGATTTCAAAGAGGAGAAGAAGAAGGATAAAGCATCAACCGAAACCTCAAACTCCACACGAACCGAATCCTTTACGCCACCTACTTCTAAGAGAAAACGTGATGGGCAAATCTTCGCCGTCACCCAACACAACCAACCAGCTTCACAAGTTGTACCTCCTCAAACTATCCCAAACGCTCAAGTAGCACCCAACTCAACTTACCCAAACAAGAAACCTTACAATGGACCTCACCCTCAATGCAACACACCTGTTTCTATCACCATCCATCTACCTTACCCTGTCGACTATGTGCGAATTGTGGACGCTACGGTCATTTGAGCAACGTTTGCCGCACCTCTCAAAACCAAACCTCAACCCCTACTCAACCCATGATCCAAACATATCAACAACCTCAATATCCCATGTACCCATATGTTCGAGCTTGTTTCAATTGTGGCGACCCTACCCATTTTAGAAACACATGCCCTCGTTTGGTTAACATCATAAACGCACAAGCTCAAGCAAACCCAGTTAACCAAGCAAACCAAGCAAACCCAGCTCCACCGCCAGCAAGAGGAAGAGTTTATAACATCAACACCAATCCTGTTGAAGATATTAACGGTCCAAACCAACCACTTAACTAGCCTTCTCTCACCAAGAATCAAGATTCAACTCCAATCACTTAGTTTTTATGTTTATATCTCGATTTTCACGTATCTCAATTGGAATTTTATCCAAGAAATTTTAATGCAAATTACTAGTTCAGTTTGTTTTATACTCATTGATTTAATATTCATATCATCATACTTCACGACATATCTCAGTTTCATCATTTAAAGAAGTTGAGTTGTGTCTCACTTCTACATAGACTAACCTCTCCATCATATTAAACGAGAGAGGTTTTGTCAAACACGGATACTATCAGAATTAAGACTCAAGCGCTGGTTGTTGTTTATGTTGTAGAGTCGCATAGAACTAATCATAACTTGCGGATAAAGTTAATGAGAATTTGACAAGAATATGGTGGATACGCCGCTGGTACTTCCTATATATAAGTATTCTTGTCAAACGATCGGAGGCATTATCAGGCGGTTATGAGAGGTTCCATGCATAGGTTGTTTGTGTGATTAAGTTATTCATTTTCAGTACATGCAATAAGCTCGGCACCGTTTGATTGAGCCTTGAGCACATAGACAATTTCATTTTCAATACATTCAATACGTTCGGCTCCGTTTGATTGAGCCTTGAGCGCACAGACATTTCAATTTCAGTACATACAATACGATCGGCTCCGTTTGATTGAGCCTTGATCGCACAGATATATTTCATTTCAGTATTTTTATGTTTGTCGTATTGGTTGTAGAGTTATAGGACTAATCATAATTCACTGATAAAACCAATGAAAATTTGACAAGAATATGGTGGATACGCCGCTGGTACTTCCTATATATAAGTATTCTTGCCAAAGGATCAGAGGCGTTATCAGGCGGTTATGAGATGTTCCATGTAGGATTTAGTATTGCCTTGATTGAAATTTGTGTTACATATATATATCATCTCACTATTTAAAGAAATTGGAATGTGATCCATTTCTACATAGACTAACCTTTCCATCATAACAAACGAGAGAGGAACTGTCACCATTCAAACATATATATTATCAGAATGTGGATTCAATTATTAGTTGTTGTGTTTTTGTGTAGATTGTAGTATTAGAGGTTTTGCCTTAGTATATAACCATACTTTTCCAAACATATCTAAACTCTTATACACGATATCATTTTAGCGAATCATTCCTGCTTAACAATACTTATACAGTAGGCAACAAAAAGCGATTCCTGTATTAGGATACTTAACCTTTACAAGGAACGTTACCGCCTCAAACCAAAAACTTAAACCCTTATTTCTTCTAAAGCGTGTAACTGTCAAAACTAAGCACCATCATTCTTTTAGTCAAATATATCACTATTTAAATTTCGGGACGAAATTTCTAAAAAGCAGGGGATACTGTAACATCCGTCACAAACGGATTTACCAAACCCGCTCCGTTTATCAACCGAACAGTCAGTCAAATTTTTTGTTGAGAATTAAATGCCCAAAATAATTTTAAACGATACGTAATCAATTATTATGCGGGGATATGTATTTAGTTTTTGAAAATCTGTTAAAAATAACAAAATAAAAATGTTTTACTCATGCCGGGTTTCGAACTCGGGTCTATAACCGGCTCAACAACACTTATCACTCAGCTGACCAACCACTCCGCCACTTTGATTTTATGGTAATATCAGGAAACATTTAATTCAAATATTCAAGTTCCGAAGTTAAAATTCAGTAATTTCCGCCCAAATAGCAGTCGTCGGAAATCCCGACGAACTCGCCGTTTAATTACGTTTTCGCCCAATTTAACCGAAGCCTTAACTCTCACAACGGTTATAACCGACGTCTGAACCCGCGACATCAGCCATAACCGCCGGAGAACGGCTGACTTCGAATTTAGACCGAATTCAGACCCCATTCATCTCAATACTACCCTTAAATTCACCCACAACTCGCCAGAAACATTTCACACTCAAATCGCACCCTTTCTCGGCGAAAAATCACTCGCCGGAAATATTTGATCCATCGCCGGAAAACCGTATCAGTAATCTCTGAGCTTTACTGAACCCCCTAACCTTTTACCGAAGTCACCCACAACCTTTGTAAGCTTTCGGAAGACTCTCTGCTGCAAGACACTCGTTGCCGGAAGAACTTGCTGCCACCGGAGTTCTGCCGGAAAACAGAGGAGAAACAGCCGGTACTTTACACGCCTAATTCCTTTCCTTTTTACTTTTATCTCGACTGTAATTGATCATAAAACGCTAAAGGAACTTGAATCAACTTTTCGAACCAGTCAGTCGTCACTTCCGGTTAAAACCAGTGAAGAAGACGACGTTTCAGTAATGGTTAAGTATAATTAAAATCAAGTTATTTACCGGGTTAGACACACAGTCCAGCGGTGGACTGTGTGCACTTTTAACGCTAAGGTCACGAGTTCGAGTATTGTCCCTCACACGCCGCCTTGATAAAAATTCTTTTTTCAGCAAACTGAACCGGGTTGATTTAAGTATATGTTAAGTATATTGATAACTGAGTTTATAACCAAGTGAGACACACAGTCCAGCGGTGGATTGTGTGTCCGCTAACCCACAGGTCCCGGGTTCGAGACCTGTGGAGCGCACCGGTTCGCTAGATTTAATTCATTTTTAAAATAAAGGGATTTCTGTTTAATTCTAATTTATGTATATATGTAATTAAAATCGGATATATGACGGGTTAGACACGTAGCTCAGTTGGTAGAGCTGCGTGCACGCGTACGGGAGGTCTCGGGTTCGAGCCTCACCCAGCGCACAATAATATGCCTTCCGAACCGGTCAACGTCAGTCAAAGTCAAACGGTCAAAGTCAACTGTAGCAAAAAAAATAAAATATTTTTTTATTATTTTTATTTAATTATTTTAATTAAAAATCAATTATAAATACTTAAAAATAACATTTTTAAGGTTAGAAAATAGCCTCAAACTCACAAAAATACACCCAACAATCCTACTAAAATAGATTAATAAAATCCGTTTACTTACCAAACCAAAATGCTATTTATCTAGGTTATTTTCACTCGTGGTTAAAACCACTTCGCGTGCATTCAACCTCATCAACCGAACGCACCCAATGTGAGTGAATTCTTACAAACTCCCCTCTTTATTCATGTTTTGGGGTGTACCATGTGTCGCTTAAACTAATTCTCTTATGCAAATTCGTGCTATACCATTTTATGAACTAAATTAGAATGTAACTATTATTGGTTGTGATGTATTACATATTGTCAAAGTTGTATGCAAATTATTTAGGCCCATCAGTTCCTCGTGGGAGACGAGAACAACGCGTGCCTTAAAACTCATTCATTAGGCCCATCAGTTCCTCGTGGGAGACGAGAACAACGCGTGCCTTAAAACTCATACATTAGGCCCATCAGTTCGTAAGAACAACGCGTGCCTCAAAACTCATTCATTAGGCCCATCAGTTCCTCGTGGGAAACGAGAACAACGCGTGCCTCAAAACTCATACATTAGGCCCATCAGTTCGTAAGAACAACGCGTGCCTCAAAACTCATTCATTAGGCCCATCAGTTCCTCGTGGGAGACGAGTCGAACAACGCGTGCCTCAAAACAATCATTTGGTGTTTGTGTGTTCAATATTCAATATTATGTGTTGTGTGAATAAATTTACATCTACATTTACTCATATGTGGTATGCACATTATTTATAATCAATTGGATAAACTTGTTCAAATGTTTTTCCATAGGATTCACTCGCCAACATTATGTTGATCCAAAAACCTTTTTACATATGATACAGGTGAACAGGTTGAAGCAAGGAAAACATAGGATATGCCTTAGAAGAGAACCAAGAAGCTTAGATTGATAGTTAGAACATGTTGTATCATTTATTGTAAATTTCCATTAAATTGTATTAATAAATATGAAACGTTTAATAAATGTCATGAGCTTTGATGATAACCCAATCATGCCCCGGTCACCTTTTCCGCTGCGGGTCGGGGTGTGACACTTGGAGCTTGATTCCATCTTTTGTAGGCCTCCTACTGAGTAATTCTGAGCTCTTAAGTGTTCTTCAACACAAGTAACTGCTCACTCCTTAGTCTTTTTCATTATTTTAGCTTATTTTGAGCTAAAAGTCAAACAGTTGACTTTCTGTTTGACTTTCGGTTCTGACCATTTTTTGTCAAAGCAAAGTTCAATTGAACTTTGCAACGTGATCGTAATCACGAAGGTTATGATCCCTAGCGATTACACCTTCTGGTTACCACGTTTACTAGTCGAAGTGACGAGTCAAACTTTCGGTCAAAAATGCGCATTATGTGCATTTTACAACAAAACTATTTTGGGGTATCAAAACTCCAAGTTTTGATACCAAAACATTTTAATAACTTAGTTAGACATGTCTAAGTCGTCACTTCTAGTTTAGTGCATATTTAGGTTCGTAAGTCGAGCGGTCTTGACCACCGTTTGGTCGATCTTAGGATCTGACTAAATACATAATTAGTGACCATAGTTATATAGGGAATAACCCTCTTAGGTTATACCTTATGGTTACGTCGTTTGGTTAGTGTTATGATAAGTCGCATATTATGCCCTTAATAATGACCAAAATGCCCTTTTTGCGCATAATTCCATCTTAAGCATATGTAACCAACTTTTTGACATATAAACTGATGTTGCAACTTTATTAAACTTATTTTGGCATATAAGATTATCATAAGACTAGTTTGACCATTCTAATGCGTTTTTACGCAAATGACACGTTAAAGTAGCTTAACGGGTTAAACGGGTCAAAAGCACTTAGGAATCGTTCCAAATCAGAATGTTCAGTTTGTTAAACCATATCATGTGAGTTCCAACACTCATTTAGTTTATAAGACTCCATTCTATCCGATTTCTTGTTTTCAAGTCTTGACACTAACATAGTATCCGATACACTAGGAACCACTTCAACACTTGAACTTTTGATCCTTTGAGCTTTGTTTAATCATTTGAACGAGTTTTATACGCAATCTCATGCGAGTACATAGCTCCCCTCTTTTATGTTTTTCAAATGTTTTGGGGTGATTCATATGTGTAACAAATTTTTCTCAAATGTAAATGTATGGTATGTATGTGTTTACTAAGTACTTTTTGTGTATTATTGTCACACCCCGACCCGCAGCGGAAATAAGAGTCGGGGCATAATTGGGTTATCACCAAAGCTCATGATGTTTACTAATATGTTTCATATTTATTGAATCCAAATTTCATTTCAAAGTTCCAAGTCAAATTCATACAATACAAGGAAAGGAAAAAAAATTAACTAAACAAATCCATAATCTAAACTGGTTTATTCTTCTAGGCCGCCCTATATGTTTCTTGCTTCAACTTGATCACCTGTATCATGTGTAAAAATGGGAAATTTTGGGTCAACAAAAGTTGGCGAGTGAACCTTGTTAAAACATTTGTTATTGATTTATTATTTAATTAAATTTTGGGAAAATTGTGCAATAATCATATATGAACAAATGTATGTAACATAACAATCACAACCACCTTGCTTAAGCATGAAATGAGAATGACAATGTATGTGTTGGCAACGTCCCGTTCACGCTCATAGGTAATGGGGAACGGACGGCCTATGCTAATGTATGTGAGATCAAGGCTCAATCAAACGGAGCCGATCTTATGTTGGCAACGCCTGGTTCACGCTCATAGGTAATGGGGAACAGCTCACGCTCATAGGTAATGGGGAGCGGCGGCCTATGAAATGTATGAACTGAAATGATAAAATTAATCTAAACTTCAACCACACAGTCAATGGATACACCTTGAATACACATTGATCATAAACATGATGGATGCACAATGTTTAATTATAATAAATAAATACGACACATGATACACCCCAAAATGTGATTAAAACGGGGAATTTGTAGAGATTCACTCACATTGGATGCGTTTGTTTGAAGATGTTGGATGCGCACGAGTTTAGGGGATTGATCGACGAGAGATAACTAACCAAATAAGTAATGAAAAGGCACGGTAAGTATGTGGATTTTATTAACTATTTTAATAAGATTTTTGGGTATAAATTTGTGAGTTTAAGGCTACTTTCTAACCTTGAAAACGTTATTTTTAAGTATTTTTAATTGATTTTTAATTTAAATAATTGATTTAATAAATAAAATAAATAATAAAAAAAAGTTGACTTTGACCGTTGAACGAGACCGTTGACCGTTACTGTTAACCGGTTTAATTGTGTGAAATTGTGCGCTGAGTGAGGCTCGAATCCGAGACCTCCCGTACGCGTGCACGCAGCTCTACCAACTGAGCTACGTGTCTAACCCGAAATAATTCTGTTTTTAATTATACTTATATACTATTTACTTTAAACCGAAAATTATTTATTTTTAAAAAGCTTTTAAACGTAACGGACCGGTGCTGACCACAGGTCTCGAACCCGGGACCTGTGGGTTAGCGTACACACAGTCCACCGCTGGACTGTGTGTGTCACTTGGTTATTAACTCGGTTTTTATTATACTTAACATAGACTGTGCGTCAACCTGGTTCAGTTAAAAAGGCAGATTTTTATTTCAAGTGAGTAAAGCTGGGACAGGGTTCGAACTCGCGTCTCGTGTATGTTTGTTGCACACAGTCCACCGCTGGACTGTGTGTCTAACCCGTTTATTAAACCGATTTTAATTGTTCTTATATTATACCACACTTCATCTTCTTCGTTCAAAACATAAACATCGATCAAAAGACTGTTATTTGCTAAGTTAGCTCAATGAAGGTTATGAGCCATCGAAAAGAAAATAAATGGAAAGAGATTGGAGGGTTGATTGTACCAACTGTTCGCTTTTCTTCAGACGTTCGGCAAGGTCGTCGGCTCCGTCTTGGTGAGCTGCGGCTGATAGAATCTACCAACAATTTGGAGGGATTAGATGTGAAGTGGGACTACTGGGTAATGACTATCAGTGAAATAGAAGAATCATACCGATAATCAGCAGTTCCCCTGAAAGTTCAGAAATTTCTCCGGCGAATCAAATAATCCGGCAACGTCGACTGCAAAGGATTCTGGGTGAGGGATTTATATTAGAATTAGTCTAATAAAGGAATGAGCCAGAAAAATCGAAGAAATTACTGTGCAGGTGGAAGTCTCGGTTTTCCGGCGACTTGCAGATGTTTTCCGGCGAGTAAATTTTCGTCGAGAAAAAGTGCGATTTGGGAGCGAAAAGGTTTCTGGTGAATTGTGGGTGAATTTATAGGGTAGTATCGAGGTGAATGGGGTCTGAATTCGGTCTTAATTCGAAGTCAGCCGTTCTCCGGCGGTTACGGCTGTTGTCGCGGGTTCAGACGTCGGTTATAACCGTCGTTAGAGTTAATTCAATGGTTAATTCGAGCGGAAACGTAATTTATCGGCGAAGTCGTCGGGATTTCCGACGACTGCTTTTTGGGCGCAAATTGACTGAGTTTTGAATTCCGCACATCATTATTTGATTTAATAGATTCATTATCTTAACAGAAAATCAAAGTGGCGGAGTGGTTTATGGCGTGTGAGTTAAGACTTTGAGGAAATATCCGGCTGACCCGGGTTCGACTCCCGGCAGCCGGTTTTCCTTTTTAATTAATTCATTTTTATATTTTTACAATTTTAATTTATATCTTTTAATTTGTTGATCAATTATGAATCGTTTAAAATTAAAATAAGCCGTAAATGAACAACAAAAATTTAAAACTGATTGTTCGGTTATTAAACGAAGCGGGTTTCGAAAACCCGTTTTTCGACAAATGTTACAATTATTCCTATTATGCCAATACGACGATTGATGACACGAACAAAGTCCTAGTAGGATCTTTCTATCTTCATAGTCCGATTCTTGTAGGATATTTTTAGTACAGTCTTGAATCTTCTATCTTCACAGTAAGATTTCTAAGAAGTGCTTTACACGCCGATGACGATGGTTATTGTTTATGTGTAGAGATTGTTGGTGATTTAGATAACGAAACTAGAGTAATACAATAAGAACATGGTGGATACGCCGCTGGTACTTCCTATATATAGGTGTGCTTATTGTATTACCCTTCGTAGCCTTATCCGAATCACCCTTACGATTTAGGATTTTGTGATTCACCGAGACAAGATGATGTGACCAACCGAATCCTTAAAGCATCTATCTATCTTTATAGTTAGATTCTTGTAGGATGTTTAAAGTACTAAATGGTAGTCCTTTATTTGGATTCTTGTGTACTTTAATGGGTATGAGACAAGACATGTGACAAGACAAGTGACTAAACCAAATCCTTATAGCATCCGTCTATCTTTACATTGATTATTGTGGGGTGTTTAAAGTACTAAATGGTAGTCCTTTATTTGGATTCTTTGTGTACTTTAATGCGTATGTGACAAGACGATGTGACAGACGATGATTATGTGGTTATTGTGATTTAGATAACGAAACGAGTGTAATACCATAAGAACATGGTGGATACGCCGCTAATACTTCCTATATATAAGAGTTCTTATTGTATTACCCTTGTAGCGTTATCCGAATCACATTAGGATTTTGTGCTCGATTGTTTCAAAGTACAATATCCAAATTCTTATAGAACTCTTTCATATTTTTATATGTTAGTTTCTCAGAAGGATATTTAAAGTATTATTACAAATCATTGATTTGATTTCTAATAATACTCACGCGAGTTATGACCAATTTTAATATTGGTGTTATCAATCCTTAATTGGATTTCTAATAACATACTCACAAATTTTATGATCAAATTCAATGCGATTACAAGGAACAAAGTACAATTTTCAATGGTATAAAAATTACTTATTATTAATCATGTTGCATATACAAAACTCTTTTGTCACAAGTTTCTTAATAAAGTTAATATATTGCAATACTAAATCATTTTGCCACTCTTTGGCTTCAAAGAGTCCATTTTCAGTAGACGACTCTCGTAGTTGTCGAAGTATTGCAAAACTAAACTTTTTGCCATTAACTTGGCCAACAAAACTATGTACTCGCCATCATTGCTTGTTGATGTCTTTTTCTTACATATGTTTCAGGTTTCGATTATTCAAGCATGCTACATATAGGAACGCATCCGGGCTTTAGACTGCTTTAAACAAAAGACAATTACATGTATTCATTGCTCTGTAAAACAATGTTCAACAATAATAAAAACACTTTAGTACCGGTAGTTGTGAGCAATTTGTAACGTGACTCCCCGATATTTACGCTGCGTCCTGTTGTATTACGCGATTGGGGTGTTACATGGGTGGCGGCGGTGTTGGAGTTGGCGAGTTGCGGGTGGCGGCGATGGTGGACATCGGTGGTCGGTGGTGGTGGCGGGTGGTGGCGACAGACGGCAGTGGTGGGTTATGGTGTTGTTAATGAAGGGCGGAGACGGGATGGAATGAAAAAAACATGGGGGAGGATGAAATAATTTTGAGGAAATGGAATGCATTATGTAATGGATGATTCCAATCATTGACCAACCAAACACCCTTTTTTTCATTCCCTCGTAATGGTTCATTCTATTCCGCCTCTCATTCATGCATACCAAACACTACCTAAAGGAATAGGTTTTTACACATGACCAACTGTTGCGTCATCTATGGTAAAGATATTCACTTATGTAAATTTACGAAGACAGTACAAAACTAAATAATTTATAATTTTATATCCTTAAATTTGTGTACTACACGGATCTAATAATCTAGTATGTTGTGGTTCCAACAATTTAATTGTTGGCCAAAGCAAAAAGAAAGAAACCACAGAGAAGTTCGAGATTTAGAGATCGTTTTTTAGATTAATTTTCTGCATATCATTCTCCAAACCAACAATCCTCTTATAAAGGAAATAAAAGCAAGAGTTAATTTCGGTTTGACTCCTTGAGGTTTACCTATTTTAACCATCTGAGTACGAATTCTTGTTTTTTCTCAAATCATGGCCTAAGGTTTATGAGTATTAACTATTTGACTCCTTATGGCTAACTCCGTCCAACTTTGACGTTAGTTCCTGAAGGTGTAATTGTCCGTTACTAACTAGTAATAAGCACCCTCGCGTTGTGGCGGAGCGAACACGAATGCCACACTACTGCCAGCGACCACCAACACTGAAATTTTAGCGTGTTAATACGAAGAAATTAAACCGAAATATAAAACATATAAGAGAATAACTAAGTTGATCTAGCACCCGCGCATTACGATAAACCAGTCAAACGGAAGAAAATAGACGACGTAAAAACGTTTAACCACACACGCATGTCGTGCCGTGTTAACTCGTAAAATTTAAAACAGAACGTAAAATGAAAATTTTGCGAAAAATGAAAAGTATAGAGGACAAACGTTGAAAGCTAAAAAGTTGTGAGATTAAATTGCAAAAGATGAAAAGTTTTGGGTTAAAAGTAAAAAATCAAATAGTTTTGGATTAAAAATAAAAAAAAATTATTTTTTTGTAAAATTCTCAAAGCATTAGTTACAACAACCCTGTGCCTAAAGGTGTTACAAATTATATTGTTGGATAATTTGGTAAGATAATGAAACCAATAGTTGATTAGGGCACAACCACTTGAGCACAATTTACAACCATACATGCATACAAATGTTTCAAATTAATAGTATATAAATTAGTGTACGATTATTTCTAATGCAAATATACATTTTGCACATGAATTATTAAAGATCATGTGATGAATTAATTGGTGGAACTTGATTACATCAGAAAGAAAAAAAATGGAATCTAACTTATATACAAACTAGGTTATAGTCCCTTGTATTACACGGGTTTTTATAAAACTAATGTTATATAATTAACGAAAAAATATGTTTAAAAAAACATATGCATTTCCAGCTTAAATAAGTCGTGTATTATAGTATAGAATAAAATATAACGTAATTTGTTAACACATAAAGTCTTTAACATACGTATTTAAATAAATGAACATTGACATGAAGTAATAAATTTTATCAAGTTAATTTTCAAAACATAATCTCTTTTGATTGGGTATTAACTTTGATATTTTTTAATATCACCTATCTTATTATTATTTAACCTATTGCTTTTTAACATGGTTACCATCCAACCACATTAAATATTTAAAATATCATTTCTTGCTTACGTAATCAAGTTCTGTCGATTAATTCTATCGCATAGAATTTGAATCCTTCAAGAATAAAATGTATATATGCTATAGAAACAATCATCGACCAAAGGTAAGTAAGAATTTGTATTTGAATTTGATTTATTAAACACTTAAAATTTAATGGACAACTATACCTTCAAGAACTAACGCTAAAGTTGGACGGAGTTAGTCATAAGGAGTCAAATAGTTAACATTCATAAACCTGAAGCCATGATTTAAAAAAACAGAAGAATTCGTACTCAAATAGTTAAAATGAATAAATGTTAGGGAGTCAAATAGAAATCAAGTAAAAGCAAAATAACGAACACCCCACTATTTCCTAATCCTACCAAACATGAGAATATGGGCATTCCCACTATCTCTTTATATTGTAAAGAAATTAAACTTATGCAACATAGTACTAATATACATATAAACAATTTCATGTTTCTAGGTCATGAACAATTTATGATTAAGATTAAAAAGAACATAAGTAGTATATTTAATAAATTGGATAAAACAGATTTATAGACTTGTTACAGGAATATATTGATAACAAAAGTGAAGTATATTTTTCATATGAATACGTTTGGAGATGCTAACTTAACTAACTAATTCATCTCCACGAAATTCTCAGCCATCTCTGGCAACTTTCACATAACTATAACAGTTTATTTTATAAAATCAATGTCAGCTAGTGAAACAATCAAATGTGACAGTGTAACCAAGTGAACAACACAGACTATATTTAAAAATTCGAAACATAGCGACATGACATTCTGTAACTTATTACCTATCTCTAATTTCCCAACTTTTCTCGCCCGTCACATATTTACTATTTATTTTGGTTTGACTGTTTTTATTTTTAACCTTATACTTTTCAAATTTTTAAGATCTGTCACAAATTCTTTTCATTTTTAAGTTTTAACCCAATACTTTTTTACTTTTAGTTTTGATCGCTACTTTCTACGTCAGAACTGCGGGTCTTATGTCGACTTGGTTTTTCTTTTCTATGTTTTATGTTTCGATCTAATTTTTGCTAGTTAATACAATACCTCGCAACGCGAGTGTGTGATTCAACGTTTATTGATCTAGTTCCAAAACTAATCATAAAAAAATAATTATATTATTTAGTTAGTAATAAATAATAATATAGTTTTTTAATATGGAAGGTAAATACATAACGTTTTTTAACAAATCTTTTTTCAGTTTTCCAACATCCCTCTTCCAAGTTCCAACGGCCATATTATCATCCCTCAAACCGAAACCAAAACCCTAATTCATCAACATCTTCTTCTTCTTCCTATTAATATGTTCTCCCCATTCCAACAACCCATTCGCCAAGATGAATCATGACAACAAAGAGAACCTCCCTCCATTCAGCCGTAACAATAACCTCACCATGGCAACGGAGAAGAAGAACAAGCACAGGATTCCCCTTGAAGATATCACTAATCTCATTCTGTATCCAGAGAATTCGCCTGCATCACCTCGCTTGCAATGGGATCGGTCAACTAATCTCAACGCCATTCAATTGGGTTCAAGTTCCCGTTTCTACAGTTTATAATTGTGTTTCAGTCGACAAGGAGCGAAGCAGATCCTAGAGGTTTAATTTTAGATGAATGTCGCAGCAGATTAGTTCGTAAAGATATGTTTAAGTTTCATGGTCTGGTGATGCACAGGGGACAAGTGTAACGGTGGTCTGGTGATGCACAGGGGACAAGTGTAACGGCAATGTCAATTTGAACAAGTGATTTACCGATGTATGTTTTATTATTATTATTTTTGATAAATATGCTCAACTCGATGTCTGTCTCTACTTGATCTGTAATGTTTTACAATTTACATGTATATCAACTTTAGAAATTCTTTTGCCGGATCCTCAAAATTGACAAAGAAGCTATTACTAATTTTAACTTTTTTTTTAATCAAGAAAGACATGTTGATAATTAGATAAAGGGAAAATTACGAATATAGCCATTGACCAAGTTCACTTTCAAAAATATCCAGCTCACGCGTCGGAGGAGGACGCATCAAGCCTCTGATGCGTCGGTGATTATTAATGCAACACATGAAGCAGCAGCCGGCGCATCTCTGTCATAAAGGTGGTTGATGCGTCCGGCTCGCTGCATCGGGTGGCTAGGTGGCGGCTGCAATGTTTGGCTTAATTGGCTTGGAGTCGTTTGGCTTCTAACGGCCTAGAACGCATCAGATGTAGCCGGCAGCTGCATATGGTTTTTTTTTAGTTTTTAGTTTTGTTGGAAAGTTATACTTTTATTTTTGTAAATTTATTTTTTTAAAGCTATAGATAAGGGGCTGTTTGGCAACATCTGAATGGTTAAGTGCTGAATCAGTAAGAAGTCTGAACCATTAAATGTTGAACCAGTAAGAGGTCTAACCATTAAGAGCCAGTATAATACTTAACCGTTCGGAGGCAAATGTCTGACGATTCAGATTAGAGGTCTTAACCATTCAGACTCAGTATAATGCTTAACCATTCCGAGGCAAATGTCTGAACCATTCAGACATTTGCTCGCGAAACAAACAGTCTGAACCATTAAGTGCTGAATCAGTACGAGGTCATTCAGAACCTCATTAAGAGGTAAACAAACAGCCCCTAAGAAATGTTAATGTTTAGTTTATTTTTTTGAAGCTATAAATAAGCAATGTTAATGTTTTTGTTTTGAATGAAAAAACCGATGTTCAATGGTCACATGATAGAAAAAATGCTTACCGTTTTGTTTCAACGTGACGTTTTTCTTAGCTTTAGAATTGCAAGTACGTATGGGCAACAATTTTGGAAGAGAACACAGATGTAACTTATTTTTTTCTCTGGGAGGTTTAGATAACAGAAGAATTTCCTCTCTAAGGGACGGTATCTTAATCTAATAAGAACTCACTTATAAATGGAACTTAGACAACGTGTTAATTATAACTTCAAAAAATTGTTCCATATATTTTGTGTCAGTTACTGTATCCAGAAAAAAAACTATTCCATGCATTTTGTGTTAGTTGTTGTATATTTAAGAAACAAATTGTTCCATGCATTTTGTTAATAAGTTAAAACCTCACATAACACTATAAATACACATAACTACAAGAAACCGTTCCACTTGGGTGGTGGTAAAGTCAGACATTCAAACCTTAGGCGATCTTCTCGTCGATATTCTACCCCTGAAACTGTTCCAGATGCTGTTACCCGTTCATATGCACGAATGAAGTTCCCACAGCAACATTATACCAACCACCGGCAACACCCTGAAAAGTGTTAACACCCATCCTAGCAACAGTCCACGTCCTAGAATTAGCAATTTTCTTTTGATTTTTTTTTTCTCATCCCACTCTATAAGCAAGTGTTTGCCCTAGATACCCTAATTTCGGCACTCATAAAACCATTTTTGCACAGATTGTCGAAAAAATCTAGGAGTTGCGTGTTTGGCGATTTCCGGGATGTTTAGATAAAGCCTTTGTAGACTCCGCACTGTAACATGTCATATAATGATTGTCACACCCAACCGATGGCGGAATCAGATTGTTCGAGAGAATCAATAACGACTATTATAAACGACAATATTTAAAACGTCAATTTCCCATACAATTAACATACAATCATTCCATAATCATTACAAATTCAAACATTCCCAAACAATTCAAGTTCGTCAACTAGATTATTACAAGTTTCTAAAGCATAACCCTAAATCCGATTTGCAGCGATAACATCCTCAACCTGTTACATACGTTAAAATAAAAGTCAATACATAAAGTAAAGGTGAGCATACAGGTTTAGTAGCATATAAATAGAGATAAAGCGTTTACGCATAACCATCATGTACACGTAGAGAAAGTGAATCTAAGTAAGCTAACAATAATGATACAAGCTAACCAACACGACTGCAAGGTTGAGTATGCGTGATACGTGTTCACAACAGCGAACACGCACGTAAAGTGAATATGCGAGCCTTAACAACCCCCAAACCAATCGGGTGCTGAGTCCAAACTATAGTACTATCGTTGCTAAGGGTGGTCTGCAACTCCTCATTATTGACACATAGCAAACAAACATTCAGCGATTCACATATAACATGCAAGAGCAATTAGCTTTAAAAGAGTTTAGCGTTGTGTGTAGCGTGTTTTTATATAGAGAACATATGTAACACCCAAAAGTGCGTTTAAGCGAAAAGGGTTCAAGTATACTCACTGTCGGTGCTCAACGAGGAAACACGAACTGTTGTGGATTGAAGGGAGCGTCGGGATCAGCCTGTAAGCGAGAACAGAAGTGCATCAGTCTTCCGAAGTGCTGAAACGGTCGAAACGGGAAGAGGCAGTAGACAAGTTCGGGCGAAATTGTACCAAGTCTGAGGTTTGGTGACAACTTCGGGCGAAGTTGTACCAAAACTGAGTTTTGGTGACAACTTCGGGCGAAGTTATTCCAATTCTCTTTGGTCAACACAAGTTCGGGCGAAGTTGGCACTAGTCAGGTGACAACTTCAAGCGAACTTTCCCCTTTTTGGAGCGAACTTGTCTGTTTTGGTCCAAAATCGTGTGTTTTCGCGTCGTTTGCTGAGGAAATCGAGTGTCCATCCCTCCAACCTTTAGCTACTGAGCAAACCATAGGATGGAGAGTTCTTTGAGAGCGAGTTTTAGCCATTTTACAGGAACTCGGGCTAATCCGTGTGAACTTGTCGGTTCATACGAGTTAGTCCAGTTCGTGCGAAGTGATCGTATCGTCCATGTGCTTCTGGATCTGATTTCCGCTTGAAACATACGTAATTTCGAATCCATTTCAAGTATCTCGTTGACAGTGCCTCGTTCCACTACTTAGTGAATGAAACACACGTCGGTTAGTCCGTATTTGCTGTAAAAATCAATGCTTTGGATAGTTTTCTCAGATCTAACACTCGGTGAGTCGAAATCATCAAGATTTCTAGCTTAGAGAGCCAAGGCTAAGTCTAATGACCCATTAAGTGTAGTCTAAGCTAAAACAAGAAGTTTTATGGAAAAAGATGAAGATTTTTATAAACAGAGAAGTTTTGATGAAAACGAAGGTAACCCTTGTGTAAAATCGTAGTGGAAAACGTTGTGGTTTGCATAAAACGAGTGGTTCTTACTTGGAAAAACAAGGAAAGTCGGTTTTGGGAGCTCTGGAGCGAAGTTGCAGCAATGAGAGCATGAATGGAGGTGCTGGGTATTTATAGGCGAACTTGTCACATTTCAAGCGAACTTGTCACATTCAAGCGAACTTGGCACAAGTTCGGGCGAACATGGCCAGTTCTGCTTGAATTGTGCAAGTTCGAGCGAACTTGCTTATAATTCTGGTGGCTGGTCAAGTTCGGGGAAGTTGTGTAAACACAACTTCGGCGAACTTGGCCTGGTGGCAAGTTTTGTTCGTTAGGTGCTCGTTTGGTTATTCGATTTGTATTAGATGGTTATGTTAAGCGTTTTAGCGAAGCGTTAAGCGTTGCGTTATTAAATTAATGCGATTGAGCGATTCGTGTGAGCGAGAGCGTTTGGATAGCGAGTACAACCATAAATCATAAAGCACACATAGCACATAAGTAACATCATGTAGCATAATTAACCGCGATTTGAGTTTGCGTTGGGAGTTGCGAGTATTAATCGATTTAAATGCGATAAATAAGCGATGCAATATGCGTTTTAAAATAACTGTAAACCATTATAATTAATCCCAGAGTACAAATGGTTTTGAAAACAGAAATAACGAAAATAACAGAATTCGGATAACAATCCGGAAGATCGGGTTGTTACAGTCTCCCCTCCTTTAGGGAATTTAGTCCCGAAATTCAGGTGGGGGCCGTAACGAAGAGATGAGGATATTTAGCTTTCATATCACTTTCGAGTCCCCAAGTGAACTCGGCGCGTTTGCCTTCCCATCGGACTTTCATAATAGGAATGCGAGAGCGTCAAAGTTTCTTGATCTCTCGATCCATGATTTCTACTGGCTTTTCCACGAAATGCAGGGTTTCGTTTATTTGCAAATCTTTAAGTGGCACATGAAGATTTCCTTCGCTAAACACTTTTTGATGTTTGAGACATGGAAAGTCGGATGTACGTTGTTGAGTTCTTTCGGTAATTCGAGTCGGTAGGCCACTTTGCCAATTCTTTCTAGAATCTTAAAGGGACCCACGTATCGTGGCGCTAGTTTCCCTTTCTTTCCGAAACGGATCACTCCTTTCCAAGGTGAAACCTTTAAGAGAATGTGATCTCCCACTTTGAACTGTAGGGGCTTGCAGCGTTTATCGACAATACTCTTTTGACGACTACGAGCTTTTGGGAGATTGTCTCTAATTTGGAGTCTTGTCTGTTGTTTCTTGTATTAACTCGGGACCAGTGATCAGAGCATCTCCGATCTCGTTTCATACAATAGGCGATCGACATTTTCTGCCGTATAATGCCTCAAAAGGTGCCATTTGAATACTAGTATGATAACTGTTATTGTACAAAAATTATATTAAAGGTAAGTGCGTATCCCAATTACCACCGAAATCTATAACACACGATCGAAGCATGTCTTCGAGGGTGCGAATCGTGCGCTCGGTCTGACCGTCGGTCTGAGGATGGAACACAGTACTAAGGTTACGTCTAGTACTGAGTGCGGATTGGAAAGTGTCCCAGAGACGTGAAGTAAAGCGATCGTCGCGATCAGAGATGATGTCACGAGGAGTCCCGTGTCGACAAATGACTTCGTTGGTGTAGATTCGTGCTAATCGTTCTACCTTAAAGTCTTCTCATATAGCAATAATGTGAGCTGATTTCGTAAGGCGATCGACGATAACCCAAACGCTATCGTGACCAGAAGAGGTGCGAGGGAATTTTGTAACAAAATACATAACTATACTCTCCCATTTCCACACCGGGATGTCGGATTGTTCGAGTAAGTCAGAGGGGCGTTGATGTTCAGCTTTAACTTTTGCACAAGTTAAGCATTTCGACACGTATAGAGCGATATCCTTTTTCATGCCCGGCCACCAATACCTGGAGTGAAGGTCCTGGTACATTTTGTCGGCACCGAGGTGAATGGAGTTTCGAGACTTATGGGATTCAGTCATCAGTAACTCTCGAAGGTTATTGCGGCTAGGGATCCAAATGCGATTCAAAAAATAATAGATCCCGTTAGACTTATTCTCCAGCTGGTTTCGGCACCACATTTCATTTCCTCGTACAAGGTATCCTCAATGAAACATGCGTGCTGGGTTTCGCGGATAAGGGTTTCGAGTTTATTATGGGCTTGGACGTCATGAACGCTATACACATAGCTTCATCGACTAAGAGCATCGGCTACGACGTTTGCTTTGCCGGGATGGTAGCGTATCTCACAATCATAGTCGTTGAGAAGTTTAACCCATCTGCGTTGGCGCGTGTTTAGTTCTTTCTGGTTAAAGATATGTTGTAAGCTCTTATGGTCGGTGAAGACCGTACACTTTGTACCATAAAGGTAGTGTCGCCATATCTTTAACGCAAAAACAACTACACCGAGCTCGAGATCGTGGGTAATGTAGTTCTTCTCATGGATTTTGAGTTGTCGAGATGCATACGCGATAACTTGTCTCGTTGCATGAGAACACAACTGAGACCTAGGTTAGAGGCATCACAATAAACAACGAAATCGTCGTCTCCATCGGGTAGTGCAAGAACGGGAGCGTCGCAAAGCATCCGCTTGAGAGTCTGAAAGGCTTCCTCCTGTTCGGAACCCCAAACAATAGGTTTATCCTTATGAGTCAAAGAGGTAAGAGGCACATCGATTTTCGAAAAGTCGGTGATGAATCGGCGGTAGTAACCGGCCAATCCAAAGAAGGAAAGGATTTCGGACGGATTCTCGTAGTATTCCAACTCTTTACAGCTTCAATTTTGGCAGGACCGACGTGGATTCCTTGGTTATTGACGACGTGATCGAGAAATTGAACTTCATTAAGCCAAAATTCACACTTGGAGAATTTGGCGTAGAGACGGTTTCCTTGGAGAAGTTCGAGAACTAAATGAAAATGTCGCGCGTGTTCGGCTCTCGACTTCGAGTAAATAAGAATATCATCGATGAAAACGATGACGAAACGATCCAAGAAAGCTTTGCACACATGGTTCATCAAATCCATGAAGACCGCAGGTGCGTTTGTGAGTCTAAAAGGCATGACCACGAATTCATAATGGCCATAGCGAGTACGGAAGGGGTTTTCAGAATGTCTTGCTCATGCACACGTGGTGATATCCGGAACGTAAATCAATCTTCGAAAAACAAGTAGCACCTTGAAGTTGATCAAACAAATCATCGATTCGAGGAAGAGGGTAGCGCTTCTTTATCGTGAGTTTGTTAAGTTCATGATAATGGATGCACATTTGGAACGTTCCATCTTTCTTTTTCACAAAAAGAATAGGTGAGCCACAAGGTGAAGTGCTCGGGCGTATGAAGCCTTTATCAAGTAATTCTTGAAGTTGGCTAGATAGCTCGCGCATTTCGGATGGTGCAAGGCGATAGGGAGCTTTAGCGACAGGTGTAGCACCAGGGACGAGATCGATACGGAACTCCACATCACGAGTAGGGGGTAAGCCAGGTAAATCGTCGGGAAAAACTTTAGGGAATTCACAAACAACAGGTACGTCTTTCAAGGTTTTCTTTTCCTTTTCTGGGTTCACGATATGGGCTAGGAAGGCGATGCACTGCTTGCGCAAATACTTGTTCGCTTGGGTACATGACAAAAGCATCAACTTCTTTGAGGGTGTTTCGCCGTAAACATGTAGTTGATCTCCATTAGGAAGAGGAAAACGAATCATTTTATCGAAACAAACGACTTCAGCACGATTCTCGCGAAGAAAATCCATGCCTACTATGACATCAAAACTACCTAATTGCATAGGTATGAGGTCGATTAGGAAGCTTTGATTGTTGAGTTCAAGAGTACAATCACGTAGAATGGAGTTAACGGTAACGGTTCTTCCGGTGGCGATTTCGACGTCGAAAGTACTTAGGAGATTAGCATGTTTACATTTTAAAACCTTTTCGAATTCTAACGATACAAAATAGTTATCGGCTCAGTATTAAATAAACAAGAAGCATAAATACCATTAATGAGGAACGTACCATTGACAACATTGTTGTCATTCTGAGCCTGGCGGTGATTGATGTTGAAAGCCCTTCCACGCACAGCCTGTGGTTGTTGCTGCTGCCGCGGCTGTGGTGGCGGTTGCTGAAGCTGCTGCTGCTGTGGTTCCTGTTTGATAGCACGGTGCGGGCAGACATAGCTGAAATGATTCGGGTTGCCACAAGTGTAGCAAGCACGTGCTTGAACTGCTGGTGCTTGCGGTGCCTGGTTGACTGGCATAGCATTGAGAGGAGCTGGCGGTGCTGCAAGAGCGGGAGGAGCTTGCTGACATGGACCAGTGCGGCGGTGCGCCGTGGAGTGCCCATAGATGTTGCAGTTGGCGCAAAAGCGGCACTTTCCTCCAACCGCATGATGGTATGTGCACTTGGAGAACAGAGGGTGAGGTACAGTATACGCACGCTTAGCAGCTGGTGCGTTGGGAGTAGCAGCTTGGCGAGACTGGGAGTTCGGTGCTAGGACTACTGCGTGGTTCTTGTTGTTACCCTTTCGCTTGGTGTTCTGGTGATTCGGCTTGGAAGCTTGAGATGGAGTAGTATCGGTGCTTGGTTCAACAATAGCTTGGCTGAGGTTCTTGGTTGAGACTTTGAAAGCACCAGCCAAGACTCACTTGTCGTTGATCTCGGCTGCGAGTTTGTAAGTCTCTTTGATGGTAGTTGGTCTTGCAGCTTGAACAAAGTCGGCGACATAGTCGGGGAGAGCGCGGAGATACTGTCACACCCTCAATTTCCACTTGCGGAGTTTTACCGCGAGGCGTGTGAACAAACCGGAATCTGAGACACTAGTAATATCAAATGACTCTAAATGATTTATTTAAACGTTTTCCAAAAAATTTGTTTACCCATTCATAATTATTTTCAATTTGTCTTAGTTTAGTTTCAAAGTTTTAGCGGAAGCATTAGTTTCTAAGTTGTGCGGAAGCATTAAAGTAAAGTAAAGTAAAGTAACGGGCGCCAACATAAACGCCAAAACCAAAAATCCCAAACAATATTCGTAAATGAGACTCGATAAAAGTATGTCTTGGTCAATGCAAGTGAGTGCACCTAGCTCTCCTAGCGTCCTGAGAAACATGTAAAGAAACAAGTGTCAACATTAAAGAAGAGTGAGTTCACAGGTTTTTATAAGTTCATAAGTTCGGTTAAAAGTTTGTTTCCCCCGTTATCCTAACCCGGGATAACGATTTAGTTCCATTATTCCTAATCCGGAATAATAATGTTGGTTCCATTATCCCTAACCCAGAATAATAATGATGTTGGTTCGTAATTAAGTTCAATGTTAACATGTAGGTAGCGAGCCTAAAGTTACGTCACATAAGTGTTCGCGATCGAAGCTGACTGTTATGCCTCCGTGTTGCCAGGTCTATCACTGACCATGGCGAAAGTTAGGCCAAATTAATCACCCGTTGACCATACCCGGTCGGCTAGCGCGACTAGCTCGGGTGGGGCTTGTCGGGCCCAGTAGTACTACTTATAATTTCCCCGCTATCTAACCCAATCTAACGATCCGAGAGTTTGTCGAGGACTTCCGTGATATAGCTGCTTAGTGACCATAACGTACATTAACATTAACTTAGTTACCGAGTAGTTTAACGACGTTAATTTCGCATAACGTAAAAAGATAGAGTTATAGAAGGTATACATGTTTCTCCCCCTGTTGTTTAAAACCGGATAAATTAGGGGCCGTGAACTCACCTTTAATTGCTCGGTTAGTGTAACACAGAAGTAGCAAATGATGGGACCGCTAATTGCGTCCTAACATGTCAATCGATTTAAAGTTAGTGTGTGAACACACTGATACAAGCCCTACGCATAACTAACACACAATGCGGCACACATAATAACAAGTTCGAAAACACAATCATGCATGCAAAGTATTATCATACCAAAATAGTGATCAAACCAACTTGTCATAAACACAAATCAACTCATACAACACTTTGGTACACACATACGCAAGTTATCAAGTTTCAGCTTGTACGCTCATAACTACGGGTGTTTTCGAGGATTTTTATAAAATAGTTCCAACGTTCTAAAAATTCCAATTTTTTACAGGAGATGTCAACTAAACTGTAGAATTTTATGTAAACTTTTCAAGTCCTAAAACTTTACCAATTATTTATAAACATTTCTATACTAGGCTGCAGTCAGATTCATCGCTTTCTGACTGCAGTCCACGGGAAAAATTATTTAAAAATCATCGTTCATCCAATTAACAAAATTCTAGTGGGAGTTTTCCGGAAATTCCCATCTCTAGTTACTGTACAAATTTCGTGACCCAACCCTCTACAGATTATGAAATCCGACTCGATAAACAACTAGCAAATTTTCAGAATTTACGCAGCTTCAGTTGCTGCACTTAAATGACCACTTAAAAATAGCAAACGACCTCAGAAAAATATGAATCCAGCACCATTAGAAGCGTTTTTCAAAAATACACGTTTTAGGCTTCAGAAAATCCACTTTTCGATAAATAATGACCATGTTACAGCCAATTGAAGTTGGCTGTAAATACCATTAAGCAACCTGTTTTCGACTTTCATCGCAATAGAACACGCTTAAACGATCAAGACGCTAAATAACAATGATCAAGAACAGGTTTATTTGTCAGATATCATCATGTACATCAATACCATGCAAACCCTAATCATATAATATGGTTTTTATCACTAAAACCGCCTATGATTTTTGTATTCATCCAAACATCACAATCGCAAAACTCGCACAATTAACCGAACTAAACATAAATCATAACACTTTTCATAACAATGATTCTAACAATACATACAATCATGATCAAGATTTCACAAACCCTAATGTGATTTGCAAAACAATTAAAATCCTAACCTTGATACGATGAAGATTATCGAATCGGGAACAAGATTGGAATCAATCCGGGTTGAAGAAGTTGCGACCGTGAGAGGAGGGGGGGGGGCTGCCGTCGGCTTCTTAGGGTCTAGGGTTTCTTGCTATTTTTTTTAAAACACAAACCCATGCATACATTATATAGCACAAGGAAAAGAAAGGAAAAGGGGTGAGGGGGGGGGGTTTGGGTGAGTAACTTGGGCCTCAAGTTTAGGCTAGTTCCTTGGGCCGCAAGGAGGTGAGGTTGACCCGTTTCGTGGTTCGGTTCAGTTGTTAATTTTATTATATATATATATTATATTTTTTAAAACTAATAATCGCGAAATCAAAACGTGATATAATAATTCACGAAATTCACATACGTCTAATAACACATAGCACGTAATTTACCCAATGCATTCAAAAGTTAGCGTAGTTATTGCGAGCGTGTAATTAAATTCTCCGAATCAATTTAGCGTAGGAATGAATAACCGTGAAGTAGCGCGTTTAAGATACCTGAAAAGCCGGGATGTCACATTATCCCCATGTTGAAAGAATTTTCTTCCCGAAAATTGAGTAAACGCGGTTTAGAATGCAACTCACAAAGATTCAGTTTGTTAGCAATGGTACAAGAAATTCCCAGGCTGTCACATCATCCCCATGTTGAAAGAATTTTCGTCCCGAAAATTTAGTTGGTGGTAACGTTAGATTGCTGCTCAGCTGCAAAAAGGTGTGGGTATTTGCTTTTCATTTGCGTCTCTCTTTCCCACGTGAACTCCGATCCACGCTTAGAATCCCAACGAACCTTGACGATCGTATCTTGCTGTGCCTTCGAGTCTTGATCTCACGATCCATGATCTCGATAGGTTGTTCCACAAAGTGCAGTTGTTCATCCACTTGAATCTCATCCAATGGAATGACTAGGGTCTCATCTGATAGACATTTCTTCAGATTTGACACGTGAAAAACGTTGTGAACTCCACTGAGTTCGGCAGGAAGGTCAATTGATAAGCTACAGGCCCGATACGCTTCAAGATCACAAATGGGCCTACGTACCGTGGTTTAGTTTGCCTCGTTTCCCAAAATGGATTACACCCTTCCAGGGTGACACCTTCAGTAGGACGCGGTCGCCTACTTGAAACTCGAGCGGTTTGCGTCGTTGATCAGCGTAGCTTTTCTGTCGATCTCATGCCGCTGCCATGCGGTTTCTGATTTGCACAATCTTTTCAGTAGCCTCAGGTATCAACTCAGGACCAGTGAGTTGACTGTCACCGACTTCTGCCCAACAGATCGGTGATCTACATTTGCGACCATATAATGCTTCAAACGGTGCCGCTTGAATACTCGTATGGTAACTGTTGTTATACGAGAATTCCACTAAAGGCGGATGGATTTCCCAACTGTTCCCGAAGTCTACCACACATGCCCTAAGCATGTCTTCCAAGGTCTGAATAGTCCTTTCACTTTGACCATCCGTCTGAGGGTGATAAGCTGTGCTCATATATAAGCGTGTGCCCAACGATTTCAGAAGTGACTGCCAAAAGTTGGACGTGAAACGAGCATCTCTGTCTGAGATGATGGACGTTGGCACTCCGTGCCGAGAAACTACTACCTTAATGTAGATGCGAGTCAACTTATCCATCTTATCTGTTTCTTTGATCGCTAGGAAGTGTGCGGACTTAGTTAAACGATCCACGATTACCCAGATGGTATCGCAACCACCCAGAGTTCGCGGGAGTTTAGTGATAAAGTCCATCGAGATCTGATCCCATTTCCACACTGGGATCTCAGGTTGTTGAAGTAGCCCTGATGACTTCTGGTATTCCACCTTGACTTTCGCACAAGTCAAACACTTGCTCACGTAGGTGGCTATATCTACTTTCATGTTGGGCCACCAGTACGCGCTTTAAGGTCTTGATACATCTTGTCAGAACCGGGATGGACAGAGTATCGGGATTTGTGAGCTTCGTCCATAACTAGCTTTCTGAGGTCTCCGTAGAGAGGTACCCATATACGATTCATGAAATACCGGGCACCATTGGGTTTTACTTCCCAATCGCGTTCCATCTTTCCCACAGATTCGGCCTTAATGTTTTCTTCCTTAACCGCTTCTAGCTGCGCATCGCGTATCTGTTCGGGTAACCCCGAATGAATGGTGAATTGTAATGCTCGTACCCGACGAGGTTTCAAGTGCTCCTTCCTACTGAGGGCATCAGCTACCACGTTAGCTTTACCCTGGGTGTACCAAATGGCACATTCATAATCGTTCAGAAGTTCGACCCAGCGACGCTGTCGCATGTTCAACTCCTTCTGGTCACAGATATGCTGGAGGCTCTTGTGATCCGTGTAGATTGTGCACTTTGTTCCATATAGGTAGTGTCTCCAAATCTTAAGCGCAAACACCACTGCTCCCAATTCCAGGTCATGTGTTGTGTAGTTTTTCTCGTGAATCTTCAACTGTCGGGACGCATACGCGATGATCTTATCACGTTGCATGAGTACGCATCCCAATCCCTGAATGGAAGCGTCACAATATACCACAAAATCATCAGTCCCTTTCTGCAAGGACAGAATGGGTGCACTGCAAAGTTTCTGCTTTAGCAATTGAAATGCTGCTTCTGCTTGTCACCCCAAGCATACTTAGTGCCTTTCTGGGTGAGAATGGTAAGCGGTTGCGCGATCTTTGAAAATCCCTCGATGAAACGTCTGTAGTAACCAGCCAAACCCAAAAATTGGCGGATCTATGTCGGTGTCCTGGGTGCTTCCCAGTTCTTGATAGCATGATCTTGGCGGGATCAACGTGGATACCCTTTTCATTCACGATATGCCCGAGGAACTGAACTTCCCGAATCCAGAAATCACACTTTGAAAGCTTGGCATATAGTTTCTCCTGTTGAAGTAATTCCAGCAATAATCGTAGATGTTCAGCATGTTCTTCTTCACCCTTAGAGTAGATGAGTATATCATCGATGAACACGATGACAAACTTGTCGAGATACGGCTTACACACGCGGTTCATGAGGTCCATGAACACCGCGGGTGCGTTGGTGAGACCGAAGGGCATAACCAAGAACTCATAATGGCCATACCGAGTACGAAATGCCGTCTTGGAGATATCCTCCTCTCTGACGCGGAACTGGTGATAACCGGACCGTAGATCAATCTTGGAGTAGTAGCTTGACCCTTGAAGTTGGTCGAAGAGATCGTCGATGCGAGGTAATGGGTATCGGTTCTTGACGGTAACCTTATTGAGTTCCCTGTAGTCGATTCACATGCGGAAGGTCCCGTCCTTCTTCTTCACAAAAAGGACCGGAGCTCCCCATGACGAAGTACTGGGTCGGATAAATCCTTTTTCCAACAATTCCTGAAGTTGGGTAGACAGCTCTTGCAGCTCTGCTGGAGCCAGGCGGTACGGGGCCTTGGCGATAGGAGTTGCATGGTCGCCAATTCGCTTGTCGATGTGGTGGAAGACCAGGTAACTCCTCTGGAAATACACCGGAAAAGTCACGGATGACGGGGATATCTTCAATCCGCTTCTCGTCCTTAGGCTGCTCGGTGACCAGTACGAGCAAAGCGAAGGAGTTCTTTCTCCGAAGATACTTCTGAGCTTGCATGTAAGAGATGATGTTTGTGACAGCGCCTGCCTTCTCGCCTTGCACCATCAAGACTTCATTGTTAGAGAGCGGAATACGGATAGCTTTCTCGAAACAGAGAACTTCAGCTCGGACGTCGGATAGCCAGTCCATTCCGGCTACTACGTCAAAACTACCCAGGGTAGTTGTCATCAGATTAATGGTAAAGGTGTGGCCCGCTAGTTTAAGTTGACAGCCGGTTACTAAATGGGTCACATCTACAGATTTACCATCGGCTAGTTCTATGACGTAAGGGGTCTCTAGGGGTTTAGGCGTGAGATTTAGGTTTTTCCTAAAACAGATATAAAACTCCTATCCGCACCCGTATCAAAAAGTACAGTAGCATAATGATCGTTAAGGGGAAACTTACCGGTGACCACGTTCGAGTCGTTTCTGGCCTCTCCGCGGCCTAGCGTGAACGCACGACCTTTGGCACCTTCTGTGCCACCATTTCCATTGTTGTTGTTGTTGTGGGTTTTTGTGTTGTTGTGTTCCCACCATTGTTGTTATTGTTGCGAAGTTGCGGGCAGTCTCGCTTGAAATGGGTAGTGCTACCGCACTGATAGCAACCCCGGTTAATACCTTGCTGTTGAATCTGGTGCTGATTTTGATTTTTTCGAGACACGATTTCCCTGCGACAATCCTTTGCCGCATGTCCCGTTTTGCCACATCGTTGGCAGCGATTTCCGGCACAAGGGCCATGATGATGGAGGTTACAACGATTACATTGCGGCTTTCGACCCACATAGCGCTTGTGTTCTGGGTGTTGTTGGCGGACTGATTATTGTGACCCCGATTGTTGTTGAAATTATTGAACCGTTTCGTTTCCTGTTGTTGCTGACGAAGACTGTCGAGCAGGTGAGTCTTCAAATTTTCTTTTATTATCAGGGACAACTTCAGTTGCACCCCGAGATGGCAACTTCCTTTGTTCCACCGCCTTATCGGTGAGTTTGTGCGCCAACCTGATCGCTTGATGTTCCGTCGCAGGGTTGCTAGACATTACCATGCCCTGGATCTAGGGACCAGACCCCCAAGATAAAACTCAAGTCGTTTTTCAACGGTGTTAGCCAGGTCGGGACATAGGAACACCAGATCGTGATGTTTCGTCGTGTACGCTTCAATTTCAGATCCTACCATCTTATGGTTCCATAGCGCTTGCTCCAACTGCTGAACTCTGTCCCGCGGACAGTACTCCTATTTGATTAGGGCCTTAAACTCGGCCCAGGCCATTGCGTTTGCAGCAATAAGTCCACGCGTTTGGACTTGTACGTTCCACCAGGTTAATGCCCCATCTTCCAGCGTCGAGGCAGCATACTTGACCTTATGGCCTCAAGGCAATTGTACATCTCGAACACCGATTTAGACTTTTCAATCCAACGGACCAGTCCTATGGGTCCTTCTGCACCCGTGAATTTGCTCGGTTTCGCATCGAGGAACATCTTGTAGGGGTTAAGACCCCCTCCTGAAGACAGAGGATAGGTAGTCAGCGAGAAAGTCTACTAGCCCAACTATTAGATTTTCTCATGAAAATTTAATAATGGTTACCTGCTGGTGGGTTTTGAACACCTGCCAGAGCAGCATTCACGTGTTCTTGGATCATTGCGGCTAATTCTTCAGGTGTCATGTTGAGGTTTCCACGACGTCCAGTTGCCATTTCAGATCTTTGCAAGACAACACAAACACACACTGATAAGTATATAGATCCAATATAGTTATCATACTCCAAACTTCAATCATCACACAAGTTATGTCAACCCAACTAATTAAACAATAAAAAAGGAACATTCGATTAAATAAGTTGCAATGTCTCACAAAATACCAACCAACATCTCAGTTTAATTATAAAGTTTCAAGTTCAAACATAAGTGGAAAATGAACAAACTAAAGAAAACAAAGCGGGAATTGGCGAGACGAGTCAGTCTTCTATGTCTCCATCTCCCAAGTCGCTATCGTTGCCGTCATCCTCTGCGGCGTTTTCAATTTCGACAACCAGTTCCTGTTCCAGCTCCTCTTCCTCCGGATCTTCCTCTGGGTCCTCCTCTGGGTCTTCCTCTGGGTCATCCTCTTCTTCCTCTACTGGCGCTGGAGGGACCGGTGCTGGGGCGGATACTGGGACAGGTGCTTGATTCTGCTCCAGTTCTTGAATCCTCCAACTGGACTCAAGAACTCTGTCTTCGAGCCAGTCAGCCCTCAGCTGCTCTGCACGAAGATCCTTAGCTAAAATGTTTCGAGCTTTCCTATTCTCATGTTGCTCTTCCTCGAGCCTTCCAGTTTTACCAGTTAGTTGACGTATCATCCATCCTTGTGCTTCGATTGTCTCCTGTATTCTCTCTAGTTGTTCCTGTTGTTTTCTTAACATATCCCTAAGTAGGTCGTCCCCTACTTCTAACGAGTTGACCGGTTCGACCGGCATAGCGGTGGTCGGACGGGAAGACGACTCCTCTCCTAGAGCGAGTCTTTTCCTAGCAGCTGAGCGTGTCTCCACGCCATGAGGTGGTGAGGGTTCGACCATAGGTGCCTTCCCCGGCGCCCTTGGTTGTAGAGGTTTGTCGGATGATGATGATGACATTGCCTGTTGGGTTGTGTAGTTAGTTACGAGTTGCGTGCATCACAATATACATTTATATCTTACATAAAACAGTTGTAGTATAACACGTAACAAGATATCACAGTTCGGTGCCAACTAAGTCTAGTGTCGTGTAATCAGCTGTAGTTTAGGTCTACTTTTAATGCAAACCTGGTTCTCTATAGCTAGAGGCTCTGATACCAATCTGTCACACCCTCAATTTCCACTTGCGGAGTTTTACCGCGAGGCGTGTGAACAAACCAGAATCTGAGACACTAGTAATATCGAACGACTCTATATGATTTATTTAAACGTTTTCCAAAAACATTTGTTTACCCATTCATAATTATTTTCAATTTGTCTTAGTTTAGTTTCAAAGTTTAGCGGAAGCATTAGTTTCTAAGTTGTGCGGAAGCATTAAAGTAAAGTAAAGTAACGGGCGCCAACATAAACGCCAAAACCAAAAATCCCAAACAATATTCGTAAATGAGACTCGATAAATGTATGTCTTGGTCAATGCAAGTGAGTGCACCTAGCTCTCATAGCGTCCTGAGAAACATGTAAAGAAACAAGTGTCAACATTAAAGAAGAGTGAGTTCACAGGTTTTTATAAGTTCATAAGTTCGGTTAAAAGTTTGTTTCCCCCGTTATCCCTAACCCGGGATAACGATTTAGTTCCATTAGTCCTAACCCGGAATAATAATGTTGGTTCCATTATCCCTAACCCGGAATAATAAATGTTGGTTCGTAATTAAGTTCAATGTTAACATGTAGGTAGCGAGCCTAAAGTTACGTCACATAAGTGTTCGCGATCGAAGCTGACTGTTGTGCCTCCGTGTTGCCAGGTCTATCACTGACCATGGCGAAAGTTAGGCCAAATTAATCACCCGTTGACCATACCCGGTCGGCTAGCGCGACTAGCTCGGGTGGGGCTTGTCGGGCCCAGTAGTACTACTTATAATTTCCCCGCTATCTAACACAATACTAACGATCCAAGAGTTTGTCGAGGACTTCCGTGATATAGCTGCTTAGTGACCATAACGTACATTAACATTAACTTAGTTACCGAGTAGTTTAACGACGTTAATTTCGCATAACGTAAAAAGATAGAGTTATAGAAGGTATACATGTTTCTCCCCCTGTTGTTTAAAACCGGATAAATTAGGGGCCGTGAACTCACCTTTAATTGCTCGGTTAGTGTAACACAGAAGTAGCAAATGATGGGACCGCTAATTGCGTCCTAACATGTCAATCGATTTAAAGTTAGTGTGTGAACACACTGATACAAGCCCTACGCATAACTAACACACAATGCGGCACACAAATAACAAGTTCGAAAACACAATCATGCATGCAAAGTATCATCATACCAAAATAGTGATCAAACCAACAAGTCATAAACACAAATCAACTCATACAACACTTTGGTACACACAAACGCAAGTTATCAAGTTTCAGCTTGTATGCTCATAAACTAGGCTGTTTTCGAGGATTTTTATAAAATAGTTCCAACGTTCTAAAAATTCCAATTTCTTTACAGGAGATGTCAACTAAACTGTAGAATTTTATGTAAACTTTTCAAGTCCTAAAACTTTACCAATTATTTATAAACATTTCTATACTAGGCTACAGTCAGATTCGTCGCTTTCTGACTGCAGTCCACGGGAAAAAATTATTTAAAAATCATCGTTCATCCAATTAAAAAAATTCCAGAGGGAGTTTTCCGGAAATTCCCTTCTCCAGTTCTGTACAAATTTCGTGACCCAACCCTCTACAGATTATGAAATCCGACTCGATAAACAACTAGCAAATTTTCAGAATTTATGCAGCTTCAGTTGCTGCACTTAAATGACCACTTAAAAATAGCAAACGACCTCAGAAAAATATGAATCCAGCGCCATTAGAAGCGTTTTTCAAAAATACACGTTTTAGCTTCAGAAAATCCACTTTTCGATAAATAATGACCAGGATACAGCCAATTGAAGTTGGCTGTAAATACCATTAAGCAACCTGTTTTCGACTTTCATCGCAATAGAACACGCTTAAACGATCAAGACGCTAAATAACAATGATCAAGAACAGGTTTATTTGTCAGATATCATCATGTACATCAATACCCATGCAAACCCTAATCATATAATATGGTTTTTATCACTAAAACGCAGCCTATGATTTTTATATTCATCCAAACATCACAATCGCAAAACTCGCACAATTAACCGAACTAAACATAAATTATAACACTTTTCATAACAATGATTCTAACAATACATACAATCATGATCAAGATTTCACAAACCCTAATGTGATTTGCAAAACAATTAAAATCCTAACCTTGATACGATGATGATTAGCGAACCGGAAACAAGATTGGAATCAATCCGGGTTGAAGAAGTTGCGACCGTGAGGGGGGGGGGGCTGCCGTCGGCTTCTTAGGGTCTAGGGTTTCTTGCTATTTTTTTTTAAAACACTAACCCATGCATACATTATATAGCACAAGGAAAAGAAAGGAAAAGGGGTGGGGGGGGGGGGTTTGGGTGAGTAACTTGGGCCTCAAGTTTAGGCTAGTTCCTTGGGCCGCAAGGAGGTGAGGTTGACCCGTTTCGTGGTTCGGTTCGGTTCGGTTATTTATTTATTATATATATATATTTTTTTAAAACTAATAATCGCGAAATCAAAACGTGATATAATAATTCACAAAATTCACAAACGTCTAATAACACATAGCACGTAATTTACCCAATGCATTCAAAAGTTAGCGTAGTTATTGCGAGCGTGTAATTAAATTCTCCGAATCAATTTAGCGTAGGAATGAATAACCGTGAAGTAGCGCGTTTAAGATACCTGAAAAGCCGGGATGTCACAGATACTTCTTGATGGCTTTCTCGGTGGTCTCCACTTGACCTGGGCAGATGAGGCTGAGCTGCTTGAAGCGAGCGGTGAGACCCACATTGTCACCACCGTTTTGCTTGATACCCCAAAATTCATTTTCCAACTTCTGGATTTCGTGCGCTGGGCAGAACTCTTTGATCATGAGCTCCTTAAGTTCTTCCCACGCGAGAGAGTAAGCTTCATCGTTACCGTGCTTGTTGCACTCGGCAGTCCACCAGTCAAGTGCCCTTGACTGAAAGACTCCAGTGGCATTGACAGTGCGTAGATTTTCAGGGCATCCGCTTTGTCTGAAGGTGACTTCGATTAAGTCGAACCATTGGTTGGTCCATCTTCGCCTGTGAATGTTGCAGGATCGCAGACCTTAAACTGCTTGAAGCTGAAGCGAGATTTCGGAGCATCGTTCTTGGAATCAATTGATGAGTTGCTGCTAACCGCTTGTATTTCGCTGACAATTTGCGGGATCACCTTAGCCATTTCCCTGGCTACGAGAGAGGCGCTGTGTTTGTCGGCGTTGTTGCGTTGAGTGGTACGACGAGTGTGAGATCCCATGGATGCCATTGCGAAAGTGAGATTCTGTAAAATGACACATAGGGAATTTAGACGAGATTCGATTATAATGGGTTTTTGTTTAAAAGCTTGCGTCTTACAACATATACTTATTATTATTGTTAATCACATAAGGCACAAAACACGTAAGCACGCATCCACGTAAGCACATAAGCACGTAGGCACATAAGCACGTAAGCACATAATCACGTAGGCACATAAGCATGTAAGCACATATTTTGCATGTATTCACCTTCACTAAGACTTACGTAGCACGCTATGATATGTGATTCGTATAAGCGTAATAAGCGAGTAACACCGCATATGAGGACATCAGCGTACGAGGGTTGAGCGTTTTAGTTTGGTTTGTGATTAATTAACGTTTTAGATTACGAGAGCTGTGCGAGTTGTGAAGGTCCGTGATCAGGCGGTTCTAGATGGAAGTTAATGCGTAACATGTCAATTTCGGTAGAATGTTATTACAGAAAGGAGTAGAAGTAGAATGCAGCGGAAGTTTTTTATTATTCATTCATACCGAAAGAGTTTACATCGTTGCCAGGCTGCCGGCGTTCCTGGAGAGAATCCGGCAGCACCTCCCCGTAGGGATGTCATAAACTTAAATGACAAATGAACACACACATATATATAGGGAGACAAGTTTGCCCGGATGTGCTATGGTCAAGTTCGGGCGAACTTGACTAAAGGCACATCAAGTTCGAGCGAACTTGACCAATACAGGTCAAGTTCGGGTGAACTTGATCCCTTTTACACTGAAATCTCCGTATTTCGGTCGTGTGTTCGATTCTAACCTATACAATATTCAACACACGCTATATCTAGCCTATTCGACAAGTGATGAACACCAGGTGCACCAACAGATTCCCCTTTGTTCGTTACTGTCGAATCTTGGTCTTCAAATTTGAGCCGTGTTTGAATATTCTGCAACTTCAATCAAGGTATCTGCCGATGTCGTCGAAACGCGTCAACAAATTCCCCCTTAATTGATGATCCGGGTTTGCATTATCAACCTTTGGATTCCCGCTGAAATCTCCAGTTCAGATATTTGTTTGCACAGTTTCCAACCTCCTCTGATTTGCTTGACCGACAAATTATCTTGAATAGACACCAACTTGAAATTCATCAATACAGCTTTTCCATTTCAACTTTAACCACATCCGCGTTCAGTTTTAGCATATATCTCCCATGCTCGATCTTCCAATCTTCAAAAACTCAACCTTCAATTGATAGAAACTTCGAATTACCACATTGGTAAACTTCAAATCAATGTTAACCCGCAATAATCTGAAATCCCGATTTTCGTAATCACTCCAGATCAGCAAATCGGTAATCTTTTTCAATCAACAAATCTTCATCAGAACCAAATAATCTGGTAACACTTCGACTCTGAGAAACATTCGTCCGCAATCAAAAGCATATTCTTCTTGTTCAGTCACAATGTCAGATATATAGCTATCTCCGGTAGACCAGCGCCACTTAATCACCAAACATCATCATCCAACGGCGGTTGGTCCAAAGAGAAGAATGATTCATATGCTTGAAGACTAAAAATAATGGCCACCAAAGGCTATCATCAGATTTCCTTGGTAATTTTGAAACCATCCGTCTGCGGAGCTAGTCACTAGTTCCTAAGATCATCACCGAACGTTTTGAACGTCCTCGGTTCCTCACTGGTACCAATGATTGCTAATCCAGCTAACTGTTCCATTAACGAAGATCAGGACTCTAACCCTTAAGCATCAATCTGTATCATGATCTGAATAATCGGAACTTCCTGTGATCACAGAATCCTAACGAATCTCAAGTCTCTGCATTTCCCGGTTAATCTGTAGTCGGAAACCACCCGAATACTGTTGCAGTGTCACGAATTTCAAAAATGCCGGAATCTTCATAAGATGACAATTTTTATTCCCCCTCTTTTTTGAAAATTCTGACCAGTCCAATTTTTTCACTGAAATTCCCCCTCAAATCCGGAATTTTCAGTATTTAACAAATGCGGAATTTACTTTAAGGCCATCGGTAGTCTTCAACTCTAATGATCACCAAATTGCTTTGGTGTCAATGACTACCCTCTCATCTTCAACCATCTCTAACCTCATCATCTCAGCCTCTCTCTAAGGCCTCCGACGGTGTCCCCGAATAGTCAGTATCTGACATTAAAATTTCGAAAAAATTTCTATCACGAAATTTTTTCTGGACACCCGTCTCATCAAACCGAGCAATAATTTTTTCAATGCTTTTTTTAGGCATCTTGACAAGTTCGGGCGAACTTAGTCAGTTTGTGACAAGTTCGGGCGAATTTGGTTGGCCACCACCAAGTTCGGGCGAACTTGCTTGAAATAGACAAGTTCGGGCGAACTTGTGCTTAATTTAAAAGAAAATCAGTCAAGTTCGGGCGAACTTGAGAGAAATCTTGAAAAAACCTTGTCAAGTTCGGGCAAACTTGACCTCCACAGGTCAAGTTCGGCCGAACATGGTCTCCCAAATCAGCCTTTTTTCATATTTTTTGATCCAAAATCCTTATTTCTTCGAATTTCGAGATGATTCCATCGTAGATCTGGTCGAAACTGGTTTTCTAACAATCCTATCCGTTCAATTTTAGATTTTGTCCGTGGATTGTATGATTATTTGATGATTTACGTCTAAAACCCCTCCTAATGTCCATAAATGTCCAAATTCATGAGCGTAGGTGATAACCATAGCTCTGATACCAATTGAAGGTCCGTGATCAGGCGGTTCTAGATGGAAGTTAATGCGTAATATGTCAATTTCGGTAGAATGTTATTACAGAAAGGAGTAGAAGTAGAATGCAAGAAGTCTTCTATTATTCATTCATACCGAAAGGTTTACGTCGTTGTCAGGCTGCCGGAGTTCCTGGAGAGAAGTCCGTAGATGCCCGTAATATGCAAAACTAAATATTACAAAAATAAGGGAAGCAAGTTCGCCGGATGTGCTATGGTATTCAATTCGAAGAGTTCGACTTGTGCCATTCGGAACCGTAGCATTCCTGGGTGCCAAACTTGAAACTACAATGCAACATAAGGACAAGTTCGGCTGAGCGGCGAACTTGACCATTACAGTCAAGTTTCGGGCGAACTTGATCCCTTTAAACTGACATAATTCCGTAGCGCTGATCATAATACACAACACCTTACAGCCGTTTCGCAAGTTGGGCGAACTGACTAGCACATCAAGTTCGAGCGAACTTGACAATACAGTCAAGTGGCGACTTGATCCTTAACTGAAATCTCCGTATTTCGGTCGTGTGTTCGATTCTAACCTATACAATATTCAACACACGCTCTATCTAGCCTATTCGACAAGTGACGAACACCAGGTGCACCAACAAGTTGTGCGTATTTCGTAAAGAGAAAAGCGATAAAACGAGAAATCGATAAACCGTAAAATCCACAAAATTTAAACACATAATTAATAATAAAACTCGACGATGCGTAAAATCGGCGATTGCAAGCTTAAATCAATTTGGGCATCCTGGGTTTTGAGACAGCGACTACCCAAAGCGATTCGAAAATCCTCTGAGTTCGGGTACACGATTTGGCCTAATAGACAAATGCTCTCGCCGTAGTACGGTTAACAGCATTTATCCTTCCATTTACGTCATGCCCCGAGTCATCGAAATAGTCAAGACTTTGGTGAGATTGAAAATCGAGGAGTGGAATTAGTCATTAAGATGCGGGTTTCACCCCTAACTTAAGAACTTCGTTCCATGTTTGTGGTTTTCACCGAACGCGTCGGGAGTTCCACGAGAATAGAGGTGGAGATTGTCGTTAAGATATGGATATCACTCCTAACTTAACGAAAGAATCTCGTGCAGTAAATAGTACGTGAAGTGAGTGATCTTATCGAGAGTTCTTGGTTTTCACACCTAATCCCGACACAATCACTCGTTTGCGTTATACGAGCGTTTTCAAGCGTGTACATTGTGTTAGCATTAGGAAAGGCATGTAAGCATTTAAGACAAGTAGTTTAAGTATTTAAGTCGAATAGCGGTTTAATTTGGTACTTAAACTATAGACAAGGTCGAACATGGCAATTCTACCTAATTCCTTATAGTTATGGCTCTGATACCAATCTGTCACACCCCAACCGATGGCGGAATCATCGGGGCGCGACACTAAGCCAATCAGATTGTTCGAGAGAATCCATAACGACTATTATAAACGACAATATTTAAAACGTCAATTTCCCATACAATTAACATATAATCATTCCATAATCATTACAAATTCAAACATTCCCAAACAATTCAAGTTCGTCAACTAGATTATTACAAGTTTCTAAAGCATAACCCTAAGTCCGATTTGCAGCGATAACATCCTCAACCTGTTACATACGTTAAAATACCAGTCAATACATAAAGTAAAGGTGAGCATACAGTTTAATAGCATATAAATAGAGATAAAGCGTTTACGCATAACCAGCATGTACACGTAGAGAAAGTGAATCTAAGTAAGCTAACAATAATGATACAAGCTAACCAACACGATTGGAAGGTGGAGTATGCGCGATACATGTTCACAACAGCGAACACGCACGTAAAGTGAATATGCGAGCCTTAACAACCCCCGAACCAATTGGGTGCTGAGTCCAAACTATAGTACTATCGTTGCTAAGGGTGGTCTGCAAGTCTTCATTATTCACACATAGCAAACAAACATTCAACGATTCACGTATAGCATGCAAGAGCGCTTAGCGTTAAAAGAGTTTAGCGTTGTGTGTAGCGTGTTTTTATATAGAGAACGTATGTAACCACCAAAAGTGTGTCTAAGCGAAAAAGGGTTCAAGTATACTCACTGTCGGTGCTCAACGAGGAAACACGAACTGTTGTGGATTGAATGGAGCGCAAGGATCAACCTGTAAGCAAGAACAGAAGTGCATCAGTCTTCCAAAGTGATGAAACAGTCGAAACGGGAAGATGCAGTAGACAAGTTCGGGCGAAGTTGTACCAGGTCTGAGGTTTGGTAATAACTTCGGGCGAAGTTGTACCAAAACTGAGTTTTGGTGACAAGTTTGGGCGAAGTTGTACCAAAACTGAGTTTTGGTGACAACTTCGGGCGAAGTTGTTCCAATTCTCTTTGGTTAACACAAGTTCGGGCGAAGTTGGCACCAGACAGGTGACAACTTCGAGCGAACTTTCCCCCTTTTGGAGCGAACCTGTCTGTTTTGGTCCAAAATCGTGTGTTTTCGCATCGTTTGCTGAGGAAATCAGGTGTCCATCCCTCCAACCTTGAGCTACTGAGCAAACCATAGGCTGGGGAGGTCTTTGAGAGCGAGTTTTAGCCATTTTACAGGAACTCGGGCTAATCCATGCGAACTTGTCAGTTCATACGAGTTAGTCCAGTTCGTGCGAAGTGACCGTATCGTCCTTGTGCTTCCGGATCTGAGTTTCCGCTTGAAACAGACGTGATTTCGAATCCATTTCAAGTATCTCATTGACAGTGCCTCGTTCCACTACTTGTGAACGAAACACACGTCGGTTAGTCCGTATTTGCTGTAAAAATCAATGCTTTGGATAGTTTTATCAGATCTAACACTCGGTGAGTCGAAATCATCAAGATTTCTAGCTTGGAGAGCCAAGGCTAAGTCCAATGACCCATTTAAGTGTAGATCTAAGCTAAAACAAGAAGTTTTATGGAAAAAGATGAAGATTTTTATAAACAGAGAAGTTTTGATGAAAACGAAGGTAATCCTTGTGTAAAATCATAGTGGAAAACGTTGTGGTTTGCATAAAACGAGTGGTTCTTACTTGGAAAAACAAGGAAAGTCGGTTTTGGGAGCTCTGGAGCGAAGTTGCAGCAAGGAGATCACGAATGGAGGTGCTCGGTATTTATAGGTGAAGGAGAAATGAGAGTGGCAGGGATCAAGTTCGGGCGAACTTGTCACATTTCAAGCGAACTTGGCCAAGTTCTGCTTGAATTGTGCAAGTTCGAGCGAACTTGCTTGTAATTCTGGTGGCTGGTCATTCGTTAAGCGTTTTAGCGAAGTGTTAAGCGTTGCGTTATTATATTAATGCGATTGAGCGATTCGTGTGAGCGAAAGCGAGTACAACCATAAATCATAAAACACACATAGCACATAAGTAACATAATGTAACATAATTAACCACGATTTGAGTTTGCGTTGGGAGTTGCGAGTATTAAGCGATTTAAATGCGATAAATAAGCAATGTAATATGCGTTTTAAAATAATAGTAAACCATTATAATTAATCCCAGAGTACAAACGGGTTTGAAAACATAAATAATGAAAATAACGGAATTCGGATAACAATCCGAAAGATCGGGTTGTTACAATGATATCTTTTTCCTTTACAGTTGCTCTTGACCGTTTTCCCAACCCAATAGTTAAAAGAGTGTTCCGTATTCTAGGAACTGTTGCACATAATGCATTGAAAGATTCCTGAAAATCACAGATCCTGTAAGATTTACAAGTCTTCCACCAAGGTGACTCGTGTTCCATCCTTTTGTTTGAAAGCGTAGGTTGACCATCAAATGACGGCAATATAGCCCGTGAAAGGCCCCCTTATGAAAACACGACTCGTATCACTAAGTGTATAGAATTTGCCTGATCAGATATGATCACCAAATCTGGATGAACGAAAATACAATCTTTAAGTTTCTTCAGGAACCAGGTCCAAGAGTCACCATCATCAGGTTTCCGAATACCGTAGCTAATAGGCAACATCTGGTTGTTTGCATCCTTGCCAACAACCAAGAACATCATTCCTTTAAACTCACCTTTCAAGTGTGTCATGTCTATGATAATCACCGGTCTTAAATTACTAGTAAAGCTCTAAATGTTAAAACAATAATATATTAAATATTCAAGAATAAAGATAATGTTTAGTTTTATCTTTTTTTTATGTAATGTTTAAGTTTTACTAATCTTTAGGTTTTTATATTTTTTTATGTAATGTTTAAGTTTATTTTTTACTAATCTTTAGGTTTTATGTTATTTTTAATGTAATTTTTAACTTTTATGTTTTATCTTTATGAAATTTTAAGTTTTCAAGTTTTATTTTAATGTAATGTTTAAGTTTTATATTTGAAGAAATACCAAATTGATCACTGATCAGTTTGAGGTTAGTGCTTCGACAAATAAAGGTTAATCTTCCTTCGTCTCGCCTATTGGGTGATTTCAATCCTGCAAACACTAAACACACCGTTAAGCTTGTTACGAGGAGGGGAATAGGGGGGTTCTCCTCGTAACCACCCCTCGGCGTGAGAATAAGTATATGTTTTGAGGATAATAAGTGTGTGTATCAAGTGAGAGAGTAGAGAGTGAGATCTTGAACCTCGAGGTGAAGTCTCTTATTTATAGCCGGAGTGGTTTGTGAAGGAGATGGGCTGATGGGCCTTGGGCCTTAGGTCGACAACAAGGAATATCCCTTTGGTCTCCCCTGCTACGACCGTTAATGGTCTCAGGTGTTGGTGATACTTGGCGTGACCTGAATGGATCCACGTGTCCTGACAGTTGTCCTTTTTGTCTGGTCTGTCACCAGCGGTTAGTGGAGATCGTGTGACAGTAATCGGCGCAAGCTGATTGGTACCACGTGTCTGTCCTTGTGTACTTTCTTGTCTCCTGCACGATTGTCCATCGTGCAGTACGATCCAATACAGCATGTTGCGCTCTCATTGGTTCATGGCTCTGCCACTTGTACTGTTGTCCTTGCTATAAGATTTGCGGCGCAGTCTCTCTTTGCGCGAGATAATAGAATACCGCGCGACCTTGTGCTAGGGTCGTTTTTAGTTTACAAGTGTTATGTTAAAAACTTGGACATCGTCCTTGTCTGCGCACGACCTAGTTGCGCCGACACACGCGGCGCGCAGCCTGATACACTCTTCTCGTGTCTATATTGGGTATGGTTATGTGCGCGACCATGGTTCATCCCTTGGTCGGTGAAGGTTTGGGACCATACTCCTTCAATATTTTATTTGTGTGGAATGTTAAAGTTTTTATGTATATCAGACTTACCACAACACTAACGGTGACAAAGACCATTTCACAGTGACTCACTTCATCAGTCAATATGTGATTAATTGTTCTGGGATTTGCCTTCTTTAAATTGTAGTCGTAGAGTGGGAGTTTGGCGAAGGAATTTGCCGAAGTTCCTTGCATAAGCTCTAATTTTACATTTCCCATTCCAAGCTTGCATGCATGTTAGATTGACTTCAGATTTTTGTCTAAAATCTTTGACTATACCGGTGCATCGATAAATGCGACCGCCATCTTTTAATGGTTCTTTTAATAGGCTACCCACCACCTTTGTTACTAATAACCTTCGTAAAACCGACCTAATGAACCACATTTAGTTTTAGTCGGAAAAGTATTAGGGCTTGAATTTTCAAATGAATTTGTAAAATTTGGTTTTCACCATCATTAAAGTTATCGGTTTCAAAAACATGACCATTTAAATTGGGATATTTGAAATCGTAAGAAGGTCTGCTACAAGATGAACCGACATCAAATTCTTGTGCACTATATAATTTAAATAGTTCATAAGGATTGTTTTCAGCCAACTTGAAAGAAAAAAGAAAGAAAGATCATAAACATTTATTATATAGATGGGATCGGTAGTTGAAATCTTATAGGATAACCATGTGATGTTTTGATGGCCACACATCTCATAAACAAAAGTCAAAAGGTGTGATATGAAATATTTGTTGGAGTTTCTTAATCCCGTTAACGACTTCCCACCGGTATAAACAAGAAATCTAACAACCATATCTTGACCAATAATGATTATTTGAAGCAAACTTGATATTTTGTACATTCAAGAAAAACGTGGGGATAAAATATGGCTAACTAAAAAAGAATATCATTGATTGGGTAAAAAACATATCTGGATAATGTGTCCCAAATATTTAAAAAACATGAAATAAATTGTACAGTAACTTAATTCATTCTAGGGACTTAAGAAAAGTGTTTAATTGTACGGAATTTTGATTTTTTAAATGAGAAGCGTCTCCCAACAGTACGGATGACAAGCTTGCGTCGCCGACACATGGAATGCGTAGGACCAGATGCATCGAAGGTTACTGACTCACGGTTGACAGGCTAGCGCCATTGACGCATGGGATGCGTCCGACCAGACGCAACAGGATTTGAACTACAAAGTCGCACCGTAGAAGTCTCCGGACTTTTCCACTAACGCGTCGGCAACGCATGGGAGACATCGGGACGACGCATCGGTTTTACCACCCAACTATATTGCGTCTGAGCCAAGCACTTCCAATCAAGCCAGACGCAAGCCATCTATGACTCCTCCACGAGGCGGCGTTGATGCGTCGATCAGACGCAACCCATCTTCCTCGCCACGTGTCATCTTTCTATTGAAGGATACATCAACCTGACAACCAGACGCAACCCGACTATTGGGATCTGTGATGCGTCCCTCCTCTGACACGTGAGCTGGACATCTTTGAAAATGAACTTGGTCAATAGCTATATTTGTAATTTTCTCCATAGATAAGTATACATCTTGTTTAATTTGCCCTAAAAGCTTATCTATAAATAGCTATATAAAGCAAATCTAATGTACAAAATTGTAATTTTATCACGCGTATAAATTTTAAAACATCATGTATAAACAAGAACAAGCCAATTTAGAGAGGGTAGATTGGGACATTATCCAAAAGTTCAAAAGTTTAAGACACTCTAGGATCATTATAGAGATTTCATCTATCGAATTTTAGAAGCCTAATAGTAATAATTAAGACGCCGAAGGGGATTGATTATACGAATTAAAACTCCAAATTAAAGACAAGCCGCTTCATTTCATCTTCCCCCTAACCCCTCAAATCACATAAAATTCACCGCACCCTACGTATCATCTCTGCAACTTTAGTTGTTGGAGAATGCTCATGTGTGTGAGTATTAGTTCACCTTTTTCGGTCTATGTTCTGATTGTGTTTTTTCATGGTTCTTTGGCAATAATATTGATTTTATTTATCAAAATACTTGTGTGTTTCTGTTCTGATTATTGCTAACGTGCACACATATTATGCAGGGTGTTGCGATCACACAAGATAATTCATTACTAGACAACACTGCGAGGATCGAGGGGTGGTTAGCTAGATTTCTCATGTTTGATTGGGTTGGTGGAATAACATCTGAAATGCCTGCTGTTGGTCTACTGGCTGCAGCACTTCAGGTTTTTATTTTTTTTTATTTTATAATTCAGTTCAATTGCATTTTTGTAAAAACAAAAAAGTGGCTATGTCTAGAAACAAGTACTCAAATATATTTTTAATGTGATATTCAGGGAATTGACATCAAAGTGCATCACTGATGGAAGAGGCAAACGGGACTCCTGAGGTATGATAATTTATATGTTGTTTCTGTGAGTGTAGGACAACAAGTGCACTTACTTGGTAAATGTAAAACTATTGTGTTCCTTTTTATATGTCTTTGTTAATCTTTTGTTACTACCACTATTACAGAGGATCCTTATTTTTTTATGGATAGATCAAGGCCTGGTCCTAAATCTATATTTATTGAGATTTTGTATCGCTGTAGAGTAAGTGAATAATAGAGTACGGTGAACTTTTAAACAATTATAAGTTGTACGTATGCCAATAGTAGTAAGGTGAACTTTTAATAATCTAACATGATGTATGTATGTCAATGGGTCGTTTGCTCATATAAGGCATGTATAATACTAGGTATGCATTTGAATTAGGGGAATTGGCCTGTAATAATCTCACCTAGATCTTATTGGCCATTAATAATCCCACCTTAAAATATTCCCCCACCAGTCCCACCTTTCACCTATTTTTCCTACAATGGTCCCCCGTTAAATAAACTTAACGGAGCTAAGCTTTTTTCCAAATTACAAACATAATTTTTAGGGCTTTTGATCAGAACGATGATACGAGTCCATTGATGTAAAACTTACTTTGAAATGGTGCTCCAAGTGACTTGATTTTGATTAATTGGAAATTTAAACACCCGAATTGAATCGTCGTTTTCATCGTTTGGAGCACCGTTTCGAGGCAAGTTTTACATCAAAGGACTCGTATTGTCGTTCTAATCAAAAGCCCCAAAAATCTGTTTGTAATTTTGAAAAAAGCTTAACTCCGTTAAGGTTTTTTTAACGTGGGACCATTGTAAGAAAAATAGGGTAAAGGTGGGACTGGTGAGGGGAATATTCTGAGGTGGGATTATTGATGGCCAATAAGGTCTAGGTGAGATTATTACAGGCCAATTTCCCTTTGAATTATAGCGTATTAAATTTGATACTTAAAAAATGCATCACACCGTCGTCAATGCGCAACAGGTAAATCCCTAGGACACGAGTGTATTACAATACATTTCACCACAGTTCAAGTACTAGACACACATATTTTTTACGTTCTTTCGTATCTTTATTTTTAAACTGCCTTGTAAATGGTCAATTCCGCTGCAACGCGAGGGTGCCCACTATGGTGCAAACCGCTCAGCACTAAGGCTTTTCTTGTGATGTATATGTTTTTCAGCTTTTTAAAAAAAATAAAAACACTGTATTATAAACTAAAGCCCACAAGTATTTAAAAGGTGATATGAATAACCATGCTTGGTTTTATAGATTAAGTAGAGTTTAATTTGTCGGTATAAATGTTGGGATGTAATATTTGCAGAGGAATCGTCTTGTAAAAGGCCGAAGTTCGATGATGAACCTGTGGCTGAATGCACTTGCTGACTGTTTCAGTACTGGAGAAAAAGAAATATGCCAAGAAGAGGCTTTGAGACTTGTTACAAAGAAGAGGCTTTGAGACTTGTTTTGGAGTACATAAAGGACAACAAGCTTCAGGTATGTGTATGGCCTATACCATATCATAAATTAGATGTGACACTTCAACACTTTTACATGGGTCGTTTTGGGTTGTGCCGTCTTGCTTAATAGTTTACGTGTCAAACGGGACAAAAGTCATGTATTTTTAATGCATAAAGCATTCTAAATCACTGTTTTAAAAATTAGATATTATTGGAATGACAATTATTTTGTGAAGATGTTTGACAAAGAACTTAGTAGTAAGAGATCTTAGTTTTTGCACAGAAAAGTGTCCTGCATTAAGCCATAATTGCCCTTTTGATCTGATGTTGATTTATGCATCCCAAATTATTGCAACATTCTACTGGGCGCATAGTTTTGTGAAAGTCGTTGACTTGTAGTAAATTGTCTAGAAATTGACGAAATAAAGAGAATCAAAATCTATTTTATCAATAAATTGTCAAGACATGAGTAATATGTTCTTAAAAGATTTATTAGAAACGAAAATTTGAACGTTGAAATATGCTGAAGCCTATTTATATGTGTGTGTATGTATGGCTTTTCTTGACATAATATGTGGTGCTTTCATTAAAATGAAATTAAGGTAATATTTAATTTGGTAGACAGGCAGCATTATATTATTCACGGTAAATTATGGTGGAAGCAGAAGAAATATTTGGTGGTTTTATTAACAATTGTATAGTGATAGTTAGTAGTGATGACAAAAATGGGCAGGTTGGGTGGGTAGGTAAGGTCAAAACGAATAACTTTTAGGTACATGTCGAAACAGGTCCCAATGACCCCACAACCACTTTTTTGGACTATATAATTTTTCATGAATAACCAAGTGTTATATATGATATATTGTTTTAAGTCTACAATAATAATAATAATAATAATCAATTTTTAAATTAAATTCTTCTGTTAAGTTACATGTGCTAATAATTCGCACTGGGCACCTTTCGGCTAGTTTCCTTTTAAAACAATATGTACTGGTGGTACTGAAGATTACAGTTAAATAAATTCTAGGCGTTAGCTGCCTAGAGTGGATTTTGCACCCTTAGGGTGGAAGGGGCGCCTGTGGGTAGCGCTTTGCGGGTTGCAACCTGCAGCGGCTACCCCCTTGCGGGTTCAATTTAGCAATCTTTCACGGGTAGGAGAAATCGTTGAAAGACGTGGGGTCCACTCTTTTTTATTAATGCAACGAGAGAAGACGTAATGCCAATGGACTACTTTCTCTAGCAAAGTCAAAGCAGCCTAAATGGGTTTTATGGGTGAACCGTATGAAATCAAATCCAGACCTGGGGATTTGCATGTATACCCTTCTTCATGCATATGCAAGAAACCATTCAAGTTATCAGATAAGGACCAAACAAACTCACAGACTTTGGATATGTATTATTACTAATATATTGGAAATTTCATTGTCACCCTTCTACGTACCACTCCTGTGATCTATTTTTTATGTACTAAATTAAGTTATACTATCACGTAAAGATGCATTGAAAATTGATGTCACATAAAGTTATACTAAGTTATAAACATCAATCGAGAAACTAATCTTAATTATTGTCATTGTTTATTATTAATCCATATTATACTGGTTATTGTATTATACATACTCACATTTAGTTATACGTGTTGCGATTCTCATTCATAACCTAACATAAAACGGAACAATTTATAAACTAATAGACAAGTATAATGGTGTAAATTATCGACCCCGCCGCAACGTGCGGTTTTCCCACTATAATAACTTTTAGAGTATCTATTTGTTCCGGATTTATATATTTGTAATTTGGTAACATAAAAATGTCACATAATACAGATGTTTTTTTAAACCACTCTTATGTTGAAAATTGTGAAAGTCGTATATGCAGATGGGCATAACTAATCAGAATCTACACGAATAGGATTGATAAAGGTACAAATCCTGTTGCGTAACATACAAGCATTTTCACTTAAAGTATCAAACAAAAAAACACATGACCCTCCCCTTTAATCTCCATCACCTCCACTTTTCCTTTCCATCCACTTTTCTCCATCACTTTCTTGTAGCTGAGACCCCCGGGCCTCAATTTATCCTTCTCACAAACACACACAAACATCTTGGTGCACCCCAAACACCAAAGGTCCGGGTCCATAGTCGGATTGAGGAACTTGTCATCTAACCCACTCCCTGATGGGTTAACCAACTTCCATAAATGAACCATAAACTGGTGATATTCCCTCGTCTCGTCTTCAGTTTGGTCTTTTCCACCAAAGAATGGGTTGAGCAGAATAAGACCTGTTAAAATATACCAAGTAAATATCAATGATCGATTTATATATCTATTTCATTTTTTTAATATGTTTGTTTTTGTGTTAAAATATGAAAGTTGAAGGACCATTTTAAATCTGTAAGTGGGATGCTGATGAATTTTATGAAGGTGGGCGTATAAACGAGCTAAGTCAAACCCGAACTCGTTTAGGCTTGAGCTTGGCTTTTTTAACGCTTTATTTCTGTAGTCGAGCTCGTTTTAAGTTCAGCCTGATTCGAGTTTTTAGCGAGTTAATATCGAATAGCTCACGAGCGGCTCTATTCGTTTACATCACTAAACGTTACCCAAATAATTAATTAACATGCAATGTCTTGAAGACCAACGCCTTTGAAGGTCTGCATGGTCTTATCAACTTTAGATTGAATTTATATATATCCATGGTTTTAAGTTAAACTGGAAAATACCCTTCGGGTTGATAATCCTATCCGAGTGCTGACCGACCCGGATAGCCATGCGGTGGGCATGTTCGCCCCTGCACTGTCTCCACCAAAGAAAACGTTTTGAAGATCTGCATGGTTGTTTAACGATGACTCGGGACCATTTCCTGTTACATGAGTAGCCACCCACTTGATTGCTTCCCATGAATCCTCGTACAGTGTCGGTATAGGATGTTCTGGCGCCAACCTGTAGTTAACTGACTATAATCACGTTGGATTCTACTGTAATCAGGTTAAGTGTCGGTTGGTATGTGGAAGAGGCTGCGGATTCGGTTACAAAGCCACCTCCATGGTAATAAATCAAAGTAGGGAGTTTTCTGTTCGGGATTAGGGTTTTGGGAATGTAAAGCCTCACAAAAACGTTGGATTCTTGTGAGATGAAAACATCTTTAGATTGGACACCGGTGAAGGGATCGATTCCGGCTGGGATGATATCATTTCCGATTAATCTTTCACATTGCCCGTCTTTGCGAATTCGCAACCAACCATGAATGTGAATTGGAAATTCTTCTGAGGTTGACATATATTTTGAGGGAAAAGAAGAAGCCATTTTAATATGAAGGTGTGTGTTTCTTAGGAAGGTAAAGCAAACCTTATATACTATATAAAAATCACTGTTTTTTATGCCTTGCAAAGTCATCTCATGCTTTTTATTATTTTATTTAGTGTTTTTTTATGCCTTGCAAAGTCATCTCATGCTTTTTATTATTTTATTTAGTGTTTTAAGAAATGACCATGTGATTTTATTTTTTTTGAAAGGCAAACAAAAGCTCCATATATGTCAACTAACTGGCTGTTAGCCCACCAAATACAATGGTCCACCACACATAATAGAAACAGAAAAAAAACAAGAACAGAAACAAAGTTAAAGTCCTAATGCCATATGGTTGTATTTAGTGTTTTAATAAATGGCCATGTGGTTTTAAGATTCTGTTGTGGTATTCCGCTCAACACCAAAAAAATATCGACAAAAATGTACACATCAAACCAACAATGGAATCGCCCATGGCAACTTCGTCCCTCACCTGCACCATTTTGTGATTCCCACGTGCACCATTTTGTGAACACATACAAAGTCCCATGTTTTATTTCCATACCTTAAGTCAAATTGTATCATTTGCACAGTAAGAATATGTATGCTAGAAAAAAGAAAAATAATTATATACATTTGACTAAAAGATAGAGTAATATCAATTTGACTAAAAAGATACAAAATGTGTTTTATATCAATGGCAATATAGTAAAAATAAACTATTACTACTAGTAATAATAACTTTATGTAACAACCTGTGTGGAGAGGACGTGCTGGGAATTTGAGCTGTATCTTGTTCCATTCGTATGCTACCGCCCAGAAAAACATACCGTTAACAAAAAAATAAACCTAAAACTTAAGAACCTGCAAAATAACAAAACAGAGGAAATATGTAAAAAAACCCTATAAAAAATACAAAAACCAATACGATAATAAAATAGAGAGCTCAAACAAAATTATTAAAAACAAAATAAAATAAAAAATAAAATGAGCTACATATATATATTAAAACATAAAAACAAAATCATCAAATCAATGAAAAGGAAAAAAAAAAACAAAGTTGGACCGGCGGTCAAAATTAAAAAAAAAAACTAGTATTAAGCCCTCAGTGTTGCGGTGTGGGGGGCGGGGTTGTTTCCTTTCTGGTCTATTCCAACTCTTGAGTCATTCTTTTTAACGAAACATGGCATCCTTGAAATATAACTTCACCGTTTGGTAAAAGTCTCATGGTGCAAGATGTTGAGTCTTGTGCCACCACAACCATGTCTGTCTCAAATGTTCCCGGAGCTGCGTAACTCACAAAAAGATATACCAGCTTCTTATAGAATTTGAGACTCCATTTATATGGTTTCTAGGACGTATACGTTATTGGAAAAACACGGGAACAAGCGAGACTGAGGCATTGGACTTTGTCGGTGATGTTGTCTGGCCTGTTAATGTTCGTTGAAATTGAGGGGTGATCGTATGTATGTTACTGCAAAATTTTGTTCAAAACCATTATTTGACGTAGGAGGAAGGAAACAACATACAAGATGTTTGTATGAGATACAGACGATTTATGGCAGATCAATTCTATACTCCCCTTTCACACCTCCTGATATATGAGTTGTTACACTAATTATGCTTGTAAAACCTTCTTTTCAATAATATGCATGCTTTAGAGAATTTATATAAATTATAAATGTTATTGAATTACACATATTATTTAATTTAATTTAGTACACAATATATAAAATACACTAAGATTAAAAGTCACCCAAATTATAGGACGGAAAAGTATTGTGAAATACATAATCTCAAAAGTCTTCCGAATCAACGTGTACGGTTGCATGTTGTGTTTTATCAATAACCTCTTTCTTTGAAACACGTCGAGATGAGCTCTTTGACGACATCGACTGTGAACAACTGTCACGATGATGGCCATACGATTTGCCCCGACCACAATATACTGGAGTGAGTTCCTCTCCTCGGGATAGGATTCGGTTGTTTTCTTTAGGACGACCTGCCTGTCTTTTAGTAATATGCGGTGGTTGTAGAGTAATCAGTCCATTGGGTATCTCCCATTCTGATTTATGCAGGAGTGAATTTATCGCTTCTACATACGTGTTTTTGTATACATCGTTGCTATAACACGACATAGCATAATTACTGCTGTCTTTTCCCTCTAAAAATCTTTAAACTACAATCACGTGCCCACATCATACTTACCAACCCGACGCCTACATGTTTGATTAGAGAAATCAACTAAACCTCTCTTTTCCCGTCTTCAACATCAAAAGTGTTAACACCCATCCTAGAAACAGTCTACGTCCTAAAATTAGCAATTTTCTTTTGATTTCTTTTCTCAGCCCACTCTAAAAGCAAGTATTTGCCCTAGATACCCTGATTTCGGCACTCATAAAACATTTTTGGACAAGTTGTCAAAAAAAATTCTATAAGTTGCGTGTTTGGCGCTTTCCGCAGATGTTTAGATAAAACCTTTAAAGACTCCGCACTTTTGTTGTCATATAATGATATCTTTTTCATGGACAGTGTGCTCTTGACCGTTTCCCCAACCCAATAGTTAAAAAAGTGTTCTGTATTCTAGGAACTGCTGCACACAACGCGTTGAAAGATTCCTCAAAATCACAGAACCTGTAAGAAGGTAAACGTAGGTTTGTCACACCCGCTAAAATCATAGTTTGGTGTGATCTGACTGGTATCTTCATTGCACAGTGGAAGTATAAAAATGCTAAGACTTCTAGAAAGTTGAACGCCTGCTAAGCACTAGAGTCCCAAAGGGTTCTCCTATTCCAACCGTGCCACAATTCGAATGTATAACACGAGAAAGAAACATGCGAAAAATCAACATAAAGTTGGCGAGTTCATAGTTTGTTTGTTTTGTATCAATTGAATCTTAAAACATTAGAAAATCTTGCAGTTGGAATCATGTTTGTGAGATTATAGTATCTCAAAGCATTTGAAATGTCGTATCTGTATACTGGAATTAAAATGTTTTCTGTTATTATTGTAAACCGATACATGTAACTGTTGTGTTAGTAAACCAATAATGAAATGTTTTCTATCGTATCAGTAAACCGGTATTGAAATGTTTTTTGTTATAACTGTAAACCGGTATTGAAATGTTTTCTGTTATACTTGTAAACCGGTATTGAAATGTTTTCTGTTATACTTGTAAACCGGTATTAAAATCATAGTATGTAGGATGCCTAAGGATCAATCGGTGTGTAGCTAATACACTGACCTACATGCCATAAATAAATAACCAAACCGAGACAACTTTGTCATCATAGGGCTCACAAAAGCACTCCAGGGTATACCAACCAGGAGTAGAGCGTGTCTCAAGCTCAATAATCTACACCTTGGTCACTAAGTGATTAATGGTTACCATTGTCATCATTTTCATCATCCTACTTACGCACAGTGATATGTTATCATCTAATTCCATAGCTACATACCAAATGTTATAAATCTGTGTTCTCGATGTGTGTGAACGGGCCTCGCCCTTCACATGTCCTTGTGCCTTGCATGTGTGTCATTAGGCCTAGCCCATGTTATCTTGTCATTCGTATTATTGGGCCTAGCCCATGTCATAAAACTCATGCATGTTTCGAAAACGCGTACGTTCATGTAAAAAACGACATGTTTGGGATAAACTTTTCATAAGCCATTTGTGTTATCTGGAATACGTTTGTAATATGGTTTAGAAATATATGATTTTTGTTCATTGGAATATTGTATGCTTTCGTAAAACTTGCATGTCTTTCCACCCCTGAAAACATTTATAAAAATGTAAAACGATAAAAATTGGGGGTTATGAACTCACCTCGATATCCTTGTGCAAAGCTAGCTTAATGTGATCCATAATGTCGTTTTCAAATTGTAAACTCGCCAGCATGCAATTCTATAACATTCCCATCAAGGAATTAAACTTATAAGTCTCGACTAAAAGCGTAGCTAAACTACGTGCCACCGAGCTCTACCGAATCGTGAACCATACGATTCTATGAAAGTGTTATCAGCTTGGTTTGAAATAACCAATCTATGGTTACTTGATCCCATTTATAATCGGGATAAAATTAAGTCTCGGAAACGACTTAGTTTCCGAGTGATTTAAAATATACATCTATATATAAATATAAATATATTTACGAAGTCGTGTTAGTCGTCGTGAATAGGAATACAGATACGTAACTAGTATTTAGATGAAATCAATACGTTGTAACTCATACAATGGATTTACGCATTTCCGAATAGTCGCCATATACATTGATGGATAATAATACGACCCGTCTAGTGTTCATAAGATGTAGACATATGTATACGTGTATATGTAAATGTAACTACATATGTATGTAAATGTCGCTAGCCGTAATAGTAGACTCGTGTCTCATGAATAATTATCAAAATAATTATATAGTTATACGTCATTAGGAATCGACTTCGTTGGTTTGTTACCAAATAAATCGGTTAATAATATATGTGAAGGTCATGAGGTAATATGTCGAATATCGTTTAGGTGTGTGAAATAAATATAAATAATTATATTTATTTTATAAAATCTTCGAGTTGTAGACACCGGAAATAAATGTAAATAATTGTATTTATTCTATAAAAGATTTCCGATAGGTGTCGTTTTTAAACTATAGACATGTTTTCGTATCACGGATTTTTATAAAAACGGGCGGCGTTTCCTCTGTTTTTGGACGATCCCGCCAATACAAGTTGTCGATATATTTTCAAAACCCAATAAACAATGTAATCACAATATATAACTTCCCATGGTTTTCAAAACATCAAATTTGTTGCGTGCAAGTCTAACACATAAATATATATTTTGTAACGACTCATCGATTCAGTTTTTTACTAACTTATACACGATTTATATACAAAAATCCATCGCACGGGTTCAAGTAATCTTTATAATTTACTCGAAAATATTGTCGTTATATTAGTCGTGGTGGTTCAAGCTAGGTTAGCGTTAAATATTAAAAGTATATAAAACAATATAACAAAATTCACGTGTTAATGATTTACCGAGCCTCGCGTTGACTGTTTTGACTGAGTTGACCGACAGTTGACTAGTTGACATGCGTTAACTGGGTTGACTCGGTGTTGACTGAGTTTATTCCGAGCCCAAAACTGAACCAGTGACATATGTTGACCCGAGCACCGAACCGAACCTCTAATCTGACTCAGACCCGTAACTCGACCCGGTGTTCACCGGCTTTGACCCGAACACGAAGCTTAACCCGAGAAACCCCCAAACCGAACCGTGACTTACCAAAACCCAAACCAAGCATCACAATCAATTGTTTATCTACTTACTGTTTACTTCAAATTGTAATCGTTTTGTACCCTGAGATTCGATATAAACAAGGGTTTATGATATTCTAAATACATTTTCTTCACACAACATCACTGCACATTTAAACGCTTAATACTCGTAACGCTCAATGCAAACTCGAACCACGGATATTTATGTTTTACATGCTATTAAATGTGTTATATGTTTTATATGATTAATGCTCGCTCTCGCTCACTCGCTTAAACTCGCTTTATCGCGCTAAAACGCAACGCAAACGCTGTTAAAGATGGTTATGTTATGCTGTGTGTTCATATATGTTTTATTTTTATATGTGTTTTATATACTCGCTCTCGCTCGCTCACTTTTCGCATTAATACGCAACGCAACGCTTAATGCACCTAAACTAACTAATTCGAATGAAATCACCAAACGAAAATGGCCAAGACGTAAACCAGACCCACTCGTACGAGTGACCACTTGTACGATTGAAGCCTGGCTCACACAAAGCCCACTCGCATGAGGCCCCACTCGTGCGAGGGCTCACTCGCATCAACCCACACCTGCACCTTCTCCTCTTCTCCTATAAATACTACACTTAACCATTCGTGCTCTCCTTGCTGTCACTCGCACAAAGGACTCTCTACACGCTTCTCTCTGTTTCCCAAGTAAGAAACAACGCTTTCCACGTGGATCACAACGATTCCTACAATGATTTTACATGAGATTATCTTCTATTTCATCTAAACTTCCCTGTTTACGAAAACCTTCATCTTTTTCATAAAACCTTCTGATTTTACTTCGGATTCGCACTGGAATGAGTATATTGCGCTTAGATTTAGCTTCCCAAGTTAGAAATCTTGCTATTTTGAGTGTTAGATCCTAACAAAACCATTTTTTATACTCGATTTTTACACAAAAAACGGACAAAACCGACATATGTTTCGTTCACTAGATAGTGGAAAGAAGCGGTGTTAAAACCGTCATGAAAAGGACTCGAATTACATCTATTTCAGGCGAAAGCTCAGTTCTGATTGGACAAAGATGCAAGAACAGTCACTTATGCAGATTGGACTGACTCGCACAAACCACTTTGGGTTTGTACGATCCAATCTAAGTTTCCACGAGAGTCTCACTCGCTCCAGAGACCTCAATGGCACAAGGTTCAATCAGTGTCTCAAGAACACTTGATTTCCCCGACAAACGACGCGAAAACACTCAATTTTGGACTCGAAAAACAGGCCACTCGCACGAGCAGTCGCTCGTACGAGGGATGACTCGCACGAGGGTGATGCCTCGTACGAAGCATGGCTCGCACGAGGGTGATACTTTATGCGAGTTAGGCCTCGTGCGACCCACCTGTTCGTCCCGCACAACTTCCCGTTCAACATTTCAGCACTATTGAATACTGATGCTCTTCTTTTCTATGCGCATGCTGATCCGACGCTCTTCCCGCTCCAGCTCACTTGTGTTTGCTGTTTACGCACCCACTGTGAGTTCACTTGACCCTTTTTGTTTAACGCACTTTTGGGTGTTACATACGTTCGCTATACTAAAACACATCACACAACGCTATAAACACTTAAAACGTAAAACCACTCTCGCATGTCTTTACGTGAAACGTTGAACTGCTATGTGTTATGTTTATGCCTTGAGATTGCCTACCACCCTTAACATGATAGCCGCTATAGGTTGACCCGCCACCCGTGGGATCGGGGTTGTTAAGGTTCGCTTTACTTTTCTGTTTTACGTGCGTGGTCACTTCGGTGGACACGTATGCACATACTCACTCGCGGTCTAATTGGTTTGCTAATTTAGGTGTTTATGACAGATATATATTCACATGACCACGTTTAATCATGCTGGTTTTCGCTAAAATGCTTTATTACTATTACTATGCTAAACCTGTGAACTCGCCTTTACATTATTGTATTGACTTTTATTTTAATGTATGTGACAGGTTGATGGACTATATGCTGCAATTGGATTAGGCCTCTAGAAACTCACTAAATCTAGTTGTCGAATTTTCTTGTTCAAGAAACTTGTAATTTGTTTTGATTATTGTATGAATATTTGTTTAATTTTTATGGGAAATTGAACCTTGATAAATATTGTCATAAAATAGTCGTTATGGATTCTCTTGAACAATCTATTTGCTTAGTACCATATCCAGATGATTCCACCATCGGTTGGGGTGTGACAGATTGGTATCAGAGCCATAACTATAGGGAATTAGGTAGAATTGCCATGTTCGACCTAGTCTATAGCTTAAGTACCCGAAACGGACTATTCGGTTTGTCGAATGGAACACTTGAATTTTTCTTATTATGTTTCTGATCTAGCCCTACATAAACTACATATGCTTTTCCTAAAGTTACCATAAAATACACGCTTGAAATGTTCGTACGACACCAACGAGTGATTATGTTGAGATTAGGTGTGAAAAACCAAGAACTCTCGATAAGATCACTCACTTCGCGTATTATTTATCAGACGAGATTCTTTCGTTGAGTTAGGAGTGATATCCATATATCGACGGAAATCTCCACCTCTATCTAATGGAACTCCCGATGTGTTCGGTGGGAACAACCACAATTATGGAACGAAGTTGTTAAGTTAGGGGTGAAACCCGCATCTTAATAACCAAGTTCATTCTTCGATTTTCAATCTCACCAAAGTCTCGATTAATTCGATGACTCGGGATACGTAGTAACCGGAAGGGTAATGTCGTTAGCCGCTCTGTGGTGAGAGAAATTACCTATTAGGCCAAAGCGTGTACCCAAACTCAAAGGAACGTTCAAATCACTTTGGGTAGTCGCAGTCTCAAAACCCTGGACGCTCCATTTGTTTTAAGCCTGCAATCACAGATTTTACGCATCATCGAAATTTTATTGTGTTTATGTGTTTTAAATTTGTAAATTTTACGCTTTATCGATTTCTCATTTCCTCACTTTTCTCTTTACGAAAATATGCACAACTCGCACAGCTCTCGCAATCTAAAACGCTAATTAATCGCGAACCAAACTAAACCCGCAAATCTCTTACGCGCATGCCCTCATACACTGCATCACTTGCTGATATTACGCTATGCATACACTTATCTATGCATAATTGTTTGAAGTTGAATGCGTGCAAAATATGTGCTTACATGCTTATGTGATTACGTGCTTATGTGATTATGTGCTTACGTGACTATATGTTTATGTGATTATGTGCTTACGTGACTATATGTTTATGTGATTACGTGATTTTGTGCCTTATGTGAATAATAATAATAATAATAATAATAAATATTATGGTGTAAAACTCTAAACTTTTGAACGAAACCCGCTATAATCAAATCTCATCCAAACGCCTTTCTATAGATGGCATCCATGGGATCTCACACTCGTCGCAATGTCCAGCACAACAACGCCGACAAACGAATCGTCCTCTCTCATGGCCAAGGAAATGGCCAAGGTGATTCCTTAGATTGTCAGCGAGATCCACGCCACCAGCAGAAACTTTTCCGTTGACTCCAAGAACAATGCGCCGAAAGCTTCGTTTAGTTTCAAGCAGTTCAAAGCATGTGGTCCTATGACTTTCACAAGCGAAGATGGTGCCAGCAAAATGTTTCAGTGGTTTGACTCAATCGAAGTTACTTTCCGCCAGAGAGGATGTCCGAGAATCTCCGCACTGTTAACGCAACCAGTGTATTTCAGTCAAGGGCACTTGACTGGTGGACCGTTGAGCGTAACAGATGTGGAAATGACGCAGCTTATGGACTCTCATGGGAGGAATTTAGAGAGATTATGATTAAGGAATTCTATCCTCCCCACAAGGTTCAAAAGTTGGAGAACGTGTTTTGGAACATCAAGTAGGTGGGAGGTGATAACGCAGGTCTTACCGCTCGATTCAAGCAGCTCAGCATCATCTACCCAAGTCAAGCGGATACCACCGAGAACGCTATCAAGAAATACCTCCACGCTCTTCCTAATTGTGTTGTTGATTTTGTTCGAGCAGCAAGACCGACGACAATTGAAGAAGCTTATCAACTCGCTGCAGAATCAATGATAAGCGAGTCTTTGCTAGAACTTTCAAAGTCCCAACCAAGAGTGTCAACCAAGTTACTGTTGAACCAAGCGCCGATACGGCTATATCTCAAGTCTCCAAGTCTAAAGGCCACAAGCGAAGAAACGCCAACAAGAATTGCGTAGTAGTCGCGCAACCGAACAATCAGTCTCACCAGATTGCTACTCCTAACGCACCTTCTGCTAAGTGTGCGTATACTGGTCCTCATCCACTATGCCCTAAATGCACCTATCATCATGCAGTTGGAGGCAACTGTCGCTTTTGTACCAACTGCAATTACTATGGTCATTTCACTGTCAGCTGTCGCACAGGCCCTCGTCAGCGAGCTCCTCTCGCAGCACCTCCAGCTCCTCTCCACGCTACTCCAGTCAATCAGGCATCTCAAGCACCAGTTGTTCATGCATGTGCTTGCTACACGTGTGGTGATCCTAGCCACTTCAGCAATGTCTGCCCGCACCACATCGTGAAACAAGAGCTGCAGCAATCACAGCCACAGCAGCAACAACAACAACAACAGACTGTGCATGGAAGAGCCTTCAATATCAACATCAAACAAGCTCAGAATGACAACAATGTCGTCAATGGTACGTTCCTCGTTAATGGTTTTTATGCTTCTTGCATATTTGATACTAGAGCCGATAACTATTTTGTATCGTTTGAATTCGAAAAACTTTTAAAATGTGAATGCGCTAAACTCCCAAAGACCTTTGATGTCGAAGTCGCCACTAGAAGAACAGTTACCGTTAACTCCGTTCTATGTGATTGTAATCTCGATCTCAACAATCACATCTTCTCGATTGATCTCATACCTATGCAACTAGGTAGTTTTGACGTCATAGTAGGCATGGATTTTCTTCATGAAAACCGAGTGAAGTTGTTTGTTACGATAGATGATTTGCTTTCTGCTTCCTAACGGTGAGCAGCTACATGTTTACGGCAAAGGACCCTCAAAGGAGTTGAAGCTTATGTCGTGTATTCAAGCGAACAAGTAGTTGCGCAAGGAGTACATCGCTTTCCTAGCCCATATTGTGAAGCCAGAGAAAGAGAAGAAAACCCTAAAAGACATACCCGTGGTCTATGATTTTCCTAAAGTCTTTCCCAATGATTTACCTGGTTTACCTCCTGCTCGTGATATTGAATTTTGTATTGATCTAGTTCCCGGTGCTACTCATGTCGCGAAAGCTCCCTATCGGCTTGCACCATGCGAAATGCGTGAGCTATTTAGCCAACTTCAAGAGTTACTTGATAAAGGCTTTATACGCCCGAGCACGTCATCGTGGGGCGCACCCGTTCTTTTTGTGAAAAAGAAGGATGGTGTCACACCCAACCGATGGCGGAAACATCGGGATGTGGCACTAAGCGAATCAGATTGTTCAAGAGCATCCATAACGACAATATTTTATGACAATATTTTTGACGTTTAATTTACCATACAATCAAACAAATATTCATACAATAGTCAAAACAGATTACAATATTCCTGAACTAAACAAATCCTACAACTAGATTTAAAGTGAGTTTCTAGAGATCCTACTCATTTGCTGCATAACATAGATGCATCAATCTGTCACATGCGTTAAAAAAAAAGTCAATACAATAATGTAAAGGCGAGTTCACAGGTTTAGCATAATAATAGTAATAAAGCGTTTAGCGAAAAGAGGCACGATTAAACATAAGCATGTGAACATATATATGTCATAACACCGAAATTGCAAACCAATTAGACCGCGGGTGAGATGCGCGATACGTGTCCACCGAAGTGTTCATGCACGTAAGACAGAAAAGTAAAGCGAACCTTAAAACCCCCGAACCTTCGGGTGGCGTGTCAACCTATAGCAGCTATCATGTCAAGGGTGGTAGGAAATCTCAAGGCATAATCATAAAACATAGCGGTTCAACAATTCATGTAAAGTCATGCAAGAGCGATTTTGCGTTTAGAGCGTTTTAGCGTCATGTGATGTGATTTTAGTATAGCGAACGTATATAACACCCAAAAGTGCCTTAAAGAGAAAAGGGGTCAAGTGAAACTCACAGTGGGTGCGTAACAACAAACACCAGGAGCTTAGAGAGGAGAGAAGAGCGTCGGTTTAGCCTGCGCATAGAAATAGAAGTGCATCAGTCTTCGATAACGTTGAAAAGTTGAACAGAGAGTTGTGCGGGATGAACAGATGAGTCGTACGAACTAGCACTCGCAAGAGGCATCACCCTTCGTGCGAATCACCACTCGCGCGAGTCACCATTCGTAAAAGTAGGTGCTCGTGCGGGAGATCTGTTCTTGAGCCCAAAATCGAGTGTTTTCACGTCGTTGGTCGGAAAATCGAGTGTTCATTCCTCCAGCTTTGAGCCACTGATTGAACCATGTGCCAGAGAGGTCTTTAGAGCGAGTGAGTTGTTTGTGGAAACTTGGACTGGGTGTACGAACCTAAAGTGATTCGTGCGAGCCAGTCCAGTTTGTACAAGTGACTGTTCTTGCGTTTTGTGAAAATCGGAACTGAGTCTTCGTTTGAAACAGATGTTGTTGGAGTCCTTTTCATGACGGTTGTAACACCGCTTCGTTCCACTATCTAGTGAACGGAACATATGTCGGTTTAGTCCATTTTTGTGTAAAAATCATGGTTAAAACAGTTTTAGTTGGATTTAACACTCGGTGAGTTCGAAATAACAAGATTTCTAGCTTGGGAATCCAAAGCTAAGCCCAATACACCCGTTTAAGTGTGAATCCTTAATAAAATCAGAAGGTTTATGAAGAAGATGATGATATTCGTAAACAGAGAAGTTTAGATGAAATCGGAGAAGAAGATGATGATTTTCATAAGCCAGAATTCCTTGGCGTAAAAGCGATTTCCTTGAAGGAGTTCGAGAACTAAGCGGATCGATAAACATAATAATGAAGCGATCCAAGAAAGCTTTGCACACATGGTTCATTAAGTCCATGAAGACCGTGGGTACGTTTGTGAGGCCAAATAGCATGACCACGAATTCATAATGGCCATAACGAGTTCGAAAGGCAGGTTTCGGAATGTCTTGTTCTTGCACACGTAGCTGATGATAACCGGAACGTAAATCGATCTTCGAGAAACAAGTAGCACCTTGGAGTTGATCAAATAAATCATCGATTCGAGGAAGGGGTTGCGATTGTTAATAGTAAGCTTATTAAGTTCCCTGTAATCTCATGCACATTCGGAACGATCCATCCTTCTTTTTCACAAAAAGAATGGGTGTGCCCCATGGTGAAGTGCTCGGGCGTATAAAGCCTTTATCAAGTAACTCTTGAAGTTGGCTAAATAGCTCGCGGATTTCGGACGGTGCAAGGCGATAGGGAGATTTCGCGACAGGAGTAGCCCCAGGGATTAGATCAATACGAATTGAACGTCGCGAGCAGGATGCAAACCAGGTAAATCGTTGGGAAGGACTTTAGGAAAATCACAAACAACGGGCATGTCTTTAATAGTTTTCTTCTCATTCACCGGCTTCACAATATGAGCTAGGAAAGCAGTGTACTCTTTGCGCAAGTACTTGCTCGCTGAATACACGACACAAGATTCAATCCTTTGGAGGGTACTTCGCCATAAACACGTAGCTGATCACTGTTTGGAAGTGGGAAGCGAATCATTTTATCGTAGCAAACAACTTCAGCACGGTTCTCACGAAGAAAGTCATGCCTACTATGATGTCAAAACTACCTAATTGCATAGGTATGAGATAGATCGAGAAGGTGTGATTGTTGAGATCGAGATTACAATCACGTAGAACAGAATTAATGGTAACGGTTTTTTTGGTAGTTACTTCGACAACAACGGTATTTGGGAGTTCAGCGCGTTTACATTTTAAAAGCTTTTCGAATTCAAACGATACAAAACAGTTATCGGCTCTAGTATCAAAGAAGCAAGAAGCATAAATACCATTAACGAGGAACGTACCATTGACAACATTGTTGTCATTCTGCCTGTTTGATGTTGATGTTGAAGGCTCTTCCACGCACAGCTAGTGGTTGTTGCTGCCGCTGCTGCTATGGTGGTTGTGGCTCTAGTTTCACAACACGGTGCGGGCACACATTGCTGAAGTGGTTAGGATCACCACATGTGTAGCACGCATGTGCCTGAACAGCTGGTGCTTGAGGAACCTAGTTGACTGGGGTAGCATTGAGAGGAGCTGGCGAAGCTGCGAGAGCGGGAGGAGCTTGCTGACGAGAACCTGAACGGCGGCTGGCTGTGAAGTGACCATAGCGGTTGCAGTTGACGCAGAAGTGGTAGATTTCTCCAACTGTGTGATGATAAGTGCACTTAGGGCACAGTGGATGGCGACCAGCATACGCACGCTTAGCAGGAGGTGCGTTGGGAGTAGCAGCTTGGCGAGACTGGTTGTTTGGCGGTGCGATGACGGCACAATTCTTGCTGGAGTTCTTCGCTTGCGGTTCTGATGATTCAACTTGGAGACTTGAGATGGAGTGGTTTCGGCGCTTGGCTCAACAGTAGCTTGATTGAGATTCTTGGTCGGGACTTTGAAAGTTCCAGCCAAGACTCGCTTATCATTGATTTCAACAGCGAGTTGATAAGCTTCTTCGATAGTAGTCGGTCTGGCAGCTTGAACACAATCAACAACACAATCAGGGAGAGCGCGGAGATACTTCTTGATAGCTTTCTTTGTGGTATCCACTTGACTTGGCACATGATGCTGAGCTGCTTGAATCGGGCAGTGAGACCAGCGTTATCACCTCCAACATGTTTGATGTTCAAGAACTCATTCTCCAACTTCTGAACTTCGTGAGGAGGGAAGAATTCCCTAATTATAAGCTCTCTCAGTTCCTCCCATGAGAGTCCATAAGATGCATCATTTCCTCTCATGTTACGCTCTACTGTCCACCAGTCAAGTGCCCTTGATTGAAACACACCAGTTACATTAACAGTGCAGAGGTTCTCCGAAGATCCACTTTGGCAGAAAGTGACTTCAATTGAGTCAAACCACTGAAACATTTTGCTCGGACCATCTTCGCCAGTAAAAGTCATAGGTCCATATGCCTTGAATTGCTTGAACTGAACGGAGCTTTCGGAGCATCGTTCTTTGAATCCACAGAAGAGGTGCTGCTGACGGCGTGGATGTCGCTGACAATCTGAGGGATCACCTTGGCCATGAGAGAGGCGATTTGTTTGTCGCCGTTGTTGCGCTTAAGAGTGCGACGAGTGTGAGATCCCATTGATGCCATCTACAGTAAGAATTTGAATCAGATTCGATTATTTGTTTAAAAATTTGTGTTTTACACCATATACTTATTATTATTATTCATGTAAGGCATAAAATTACGTAAGCACATAAACACGTAGTCACATAAACACGTAATCACGTAGTCACATAAGCACATAATCACGTAAGCACATAATCACATAAACACGTAAGCACATAAGTCACATAATCACATATCTTGCACATATTCAATTTCCTTTCCATAATGCGTAGCGTGAGCGAGACAAGCATAGGCATAGCGTAAGCGTAAGCGAGTACTATAGCGTACGAGGACATTCGCGTATGAGTGTTGCGGTTTTGCTTGTGATTAATTAGCGTTTTAGATTGCGAGAGCTGTGCGAGTTCTGCATGTTTTAGTAAAGCGAAAAGCAACGAAACGAGAAATCGATAAAGTGTAAAATTCAAAAATTTAAACACATAAACATAATAAAATTCGATGATGCGTATGTGACATCCCGGTTTTTCGGATAACTTAAACGCACTACTTCACGGTTATTAACTCGGAGACTTGAATTTGCACGCTCGAAATAGTTACGATAATTTAGTGAACTTGTCAAACTAATTACGTGCTATGTGTATAAACGTTTGTGAGTTGGTGAATATGTGATGTTCGATTACGTGATTTGTTTTAGTTACGAAATATATATATAATAAATATATAAATGAATCGAGCCGAACCGCGACACGAGCCGGCCTCTTTTCTTGCGACTCAAGGAACCAAACTTGGGGATCAAGTCTTAAACCCAAACCGCCCCACCCAAACCCTTCGGCCGCGAGCAAAGAACCCAAACCGCAACCCTTCCCTTTCCCTTATCTCTTGCGCCTATATATACAAACACACATGCATGCTTTCTTCACAAAACAAAAACACAAAAACCCTATGAGAAATCAGCCGACGGCAGCCCCTTGTTCACCTCCTCGATCGCAAACAGGTTTGCTACATTCTTCTCGGTCGCGACAAGTCTTCCTCATCCCTTATCTCTCGGTCGCGATCTACCTTCAAGCCGAATCCATTCCCATCCAAGTCTCGGCTCATTAAGCTTGATATTAAAGGTTAGGATTTATCATTGTTACAAGATCATATTCGGATATATGTGTTTGAATGTAGTGATTGTGTTGTTTTCGGATTGATTATGCTAGTTTGAAAGTTTGATGTTTTCGGAAACCATGTAACATAGGCTGCGTTTTGATCGATAAAAACTAGAGATTATGATTAGGGTTTGCATGGATATGATATATATAATGATATATGATTGGAAAAATCTGTTCTTGATCGCATATGTTCAATATATAAACGGTTTAAGCGAGTTAGTTTGTGATAGAGTGCTGAATCAGGCTGCTGAATGATGGTTACAGCCGACTTCAACTGGCTGTAACTCGGTCATTAGTTGTCGAAAAACGGATTTTCTGAAGTCTAAAACGTAGAGTTTTAAATAACGAATCTAATGGCACTGGATTCATATTTTTCTGAAGTCGTTTGATATTTTTAAGTGGCCAATTAAGTTCAGTAACTAAAGCTGTGAAAATCCTGAAATTTTGTTAGTTGTTTATCGAGTTGGATTTAATAATCTGTAGGGAGTCGAATCATGAAATTTGTACAGCAACTAGGTATGGAAATTTCCGGGCAACTCCCACTGGAATTTTGTTAATTGGACGAACAGTGATTTTTAAATAAATTCTTCCGTGGACTACAGTCAGAAAGTGACGAATCTGACTGCAGCCTAGTATATTAATATTTATGGATAATTGGTAAAGTATTAGGACTTGAAAAATTTATATAAATTTCTACAGTATAGTTGTCACCTGCTATAAAATAATTGGAATTTTTGGAACGTTGGAACTATTATATAAAAATCCTAGAAAACAGCCGAATTATGAGTATGTAAGCTGAAACTTGATAACTTGTGAATGTGTGCACCAAAGTGTTGCATGGATTGGATTATGTTCATGATAAATTGTTTTGATTACTATGTTCACATGAGGATACTTGCATGCATGTTTGAGTGTTAGGAATTTTGATTGTGTGTATCACTTTGTGCGTAAATTATGTGTAGAATTTATATTGGTGTGTTCACACACTGACTTGAAATCAATTGGTTTATTAGGACGCAATTAGCGGTCCCATCATTTGCAACTTCTGTGTTACACTAACCGAGCAACTAAAGGTGAGTTCACGGCCCCTAATTTTATCCGGTTTTAAACAACAGGGGGAGAAACATGTATACACTCTTCAACTCAATCTCTTTACGTTATACGAAATCAACGTCACATAACTATTCGGTAACTAAGTTAATGTTAATGTAACGTTATGGTCACTAAGCAGCTATATCACATAAGTCCTCGACAATCTCTCGGATCGTTAGTATTGGGTTTAAATAGCGGGGAAATTATAAGTAGTACTACTGGGCCCGACAAGCCCCATCCGAGCTAGTCGCGCTAGCCGACCGGGTATGGTCAACGGGTGAATAATTTGGCCTAACTTCGCCATTTAGGCCTGGCAACACGGAGGCACAACAGTCAGCTTCGATCGCGAACACTTACGTGACATAACTTTAGGCTAGCTACCTATATATGTTAACATTGAACTTAATTACGAATCAACAATATTATTCCGGGTTAGGAATAATGGAACAAACAACAATATTATTCCGGGTTAGGAATAATGGAACCATCAGCAATATTATCCCAGGTTAGGGATAATGGAACCAACAACGTTATTATTCCGGGTTAGGAATAATGAAACTATCGGTATTATTCCGGGTAAGGAATAATGGAACTATCAGTATTATTCCGGGTTGGGAATAATGGAACTAAATCGTTATCCCGGGTTAGGGATAACGGGGGAAACAAACTCATAACCGAACAAACGAATTTATGAAAACCTGTGAACTCACTCATCTTTAATGTTGACACTTGTTTCTTTACATGTTTCTCAGGACGCTAGGAGCTCTAGGTGCACTCACTTGCATTGATCAAGACATCTTTTATCGAGTCTCATTTACAAACATTGTTTTGGGTTTTTCATTTGTTTTGGCGTTTGTGTTGGCGCCCGTTTCTCTACTTATTTTATGCTTCCGCTCAACCATAAAAACTAATGCTTCCGCTAAACATTGGTAACTAACTAAGACAATATAAAATCTACGATGAATGGTTAAACAAATGATTTTTGGAAAACGTATTATCAAATCATATAGGTCGTTCGACGTACTAGTGTTTCAGATTCTGGGTTGTTCACACGCCTCGCGGTAAAACTCCGCAAGTGGAAATTGAGGGTGTGACAGATTGGTATCAGAGCCACTAGCTATAGAGAACCAGGTTTGCATTAAAAGTAGACCTAAACTATAGCTGAATACACGACACTAGACGTAGTTTGGCACCGAACTGTTATATCTTGTTATGTGATGTACCACAACTGTGTTATGAAGAATATGAATGCATAGTAAGAAATGAATGCAACTCGTAACTAACTACACGACCTAACAGGCAATGTCATCATCATCATCATCATCCGACAAACTTTCGCACCCAAGGGCGCCAGGAAAGGCACCTATGGTGGAACCCTTACCATCTTATGGCGTGGAGACACGTTCAGCTGCGAGAAAAAGGCTCGCTCTGGGGGAGGAGTCGTCATCACGCACAACCATCGCTGTGCCGGTTGAACCGGTTAACTCTGTAGAAGTAGGAAACGACCTACTTAGAAATATGATACAGAAACAACAAGAACAATTAGAAAGAATGCAGGAAACCATCCTAGCACAGGGATGGATGATCCGACAACTGACAAGTAAAACTGGCTCGCTCGAGGAAGAGCAACATACGAGTAAGATAGCTCGTAACACCTTAGCCAGAGATCTGCGTGCTGAGCAGATAAGAGCCGACTGGCTCGAAGACAGAGTCCTGGAATCTAGTTGGAGAATTCAGGAGCTAGAGCAAAATCAAGTACCTGCACCAGCACCGGCCCCTCCAGTGCCGGTAGAGGAGGATCCGGAAGAAGATCCAGAGGAGGATCCTGAAGAGGATCCAGAAGAGGATCCAGAGGAAAGATCCAGAGGAGGATTCGGAGGAGGACCCAGCTGCAGAAGCCGGGAATGCCGCGCAGGATGACGGCAACGACAGTGATTTGGGTGATGGAGACGTAGACGACTAACACGTCTCGCTTATTTTATTTACTTTCCTTCAGTCTATTTATTTTCCCACTTGTGTTTAAACTTGAGACTTTATAGTGAATTCATATGTTTGGTTGGCACTTTGTAAGACGTTGAAACCTTATTTAATCAAGTACTTCTTTTGACTATTTAATATATTTGAGCTGACATAACTTGAGAATTATTTAAGTACGAAGTAGGATAACTATATTGGATATATAGACTTATCGGGGTGTGTTTATGTGTTTTTCGAAGATCTAAATGGCAACTGGACGACGCCGAAACCTTAACATGACGCCCGAAGAACTAGCTGCAATGATTCAAGAGCACGTGAACGCAGCTCTAGCGGGTGTTCAGAACCAACCGGCAGCAGGAGGGGGTTTTAACCCCTACAAGATGTTCCTCGACGCGAAACCAAGCAAATTCTCGGGGCAGAAGGAGCCATAGGACTTGTCCACTGGATCGAAAAATCTGAATCGGTATTTGAAATGTGCAACTGTCTGGAGGCCAATAAGGTCAAGTATGCAGCCTCAACACTGGAAGATGGGGCACTAACTTGGTGGAATGCACAAGTCCAAACGCGTGGACTTATTGCTGCAAATGCAATGGCCTGGGTCGAGTTTAAGGCCCTAATCAAAGAGGAGTACTGTCCACGAGACAGAGTGCAACAGTTGAAGCAAGCCTTATGGAACCACAAGATGGTGGGATCTGAAATCGAAGCATACACAGCAAAACATCACGACTTGGTATTTCTATGTCCCGATCTGGCCAACACTGTGGAAAAACGACTCGAGTTCTACCTTGGGGGTCTGGTCCCGGAGATTCAGGGTATGGTGATGGCTAGCAACCCTGCAACTGAACATCAAGCAATTAGATTGGCGCACAAACTCACCGATAAGGCGGTGGAACAAAAGAAGTTGCCAGCTCGGGGTACAACTGAAGTTGCCCCTGATAATAAAAGAAAGTTTGAAGACTCGTCTGTTCGACAGTCTTCGTCATCCCAGCCACAACAGGGGAACCAGAAACGGTTCAACCATTACAACAGCCACCCGGGTCACCAAAATCAGCCCGCCAACAACAACAACAACAACCAGAACGCAAGCGGCTATGTAGGTCGAAAGCCGCAGTGCAATCGCTGTAATCTCCATCATCACGGCCCTTGTGCCGGGAAACGCTGCCAACGATGTGGCAAAGTGGGGCATGCGGCAAAGGATTGTCGCGGGGAAATCATGTCCCGACAAAATCAAAATCAACCCCAGGGTCAGCAGCAGGGTATTAACCGGGGATGCTATCAGTGTGGTAGCACTGCCCACTTCAAAAGAGACTGCCCACAGCTGCGTAACAACAACAACAATGGTGGGAACAACCACAACCACAATAACAACAACAACAATAACAACAACAATAATGGAAATGGTGGCACAGGAGGTGCCAAAGGCCGTGCATTTACGCTGGGCCGCGGAGAGGCCAGAAACGACTCGAACGTGGTCACCGATAAGTTTCCCCTTAATGAACATTTTGCTACTGTGCTTTTTGATACGGGGGCGGATAGGAGCTTTATATTTGAGTCTTTTAGGAAGAACCTAAATCTCACGCCTAAACCCTTAGAGACCCCTTATGTCATAGAACTAGCAGATGGTAAATCCGTAGATGTGACCCATATAGTATCCGGCTGTCAACTCAAACTCGCGGGTCACACCTTTACCATTGATCTGATGACAACTACCCTGGGTAGTTTTGACGTGGTAGCCGGAATGGACTGGCTATCCGACGTCCGAGCTGAAGTTCTCTGCTTCGAAAAATCTATCCGTATTCCGCTCTCTAACGACGAAATCTTGACGGTTCAAGGCGAGAAGGCAGGCGCCGTCACAAACATCATCTCTTACATGCAAGCGCAGAAGTATCTTCGGAGAAAGAACTCCTTCGCTTTACTCGCACTGGTTACCGAACAGCCTAAGGACGAGAAACGTATAGAAGACATCCCTGTCGTCCGGGATTTTTCCGATGTATTCCCAGAGGAATTACCTAGTCTTCCACCCCATCGACAATTGGAGTTTGAAATTAATTGGCGAACCATGCAACTCCTATCGCCAAGGCCCCATACCGCCTAGCTCCAGCCGAGCTGTAGGAGCTGTCTACCCAACTTCAGGAGCTGTTAGAAAAGGGATTTATCCGACCAAGCGCTTCGCCATGGGGAGCTCCAGTCCTTTTTGTCAAGAATGCATCGACTACAGGGAACTCAACAAGGTTACTGTCAAGAACCGATACCCGTTACCTCGCATCGACGATCTCTTCGACCAACTGCAAGGGTCAAGCTACTACTCCAAGATTGATCTACGGTCCGGTTACCATCAGTTACGCGTCAGGGAGGAGGATATCGCTAAGACAGTACTCGGTATGGCCATTATGAGTTCTTGGTCATGCCCTTCGGTCTCACCAACGCACCCGCGGTGTTCATGGACCTAATGAACCGTGTGTGTAAACCATACCTCGACAAGTTTGTCATTGTGTTCATCGATGACATACTCATCTACTCTAAAAGTGAAGAAGAACATGCTGAACATCTACGATTACTGCTAGGATTACTTCAACAGGAGAAACTATATGCCAAGCTTTCGAAGTGTGATTTCTGGATTCGGGAAGTTCAGTTTCTCGGGCATATCGTAAATGAAAAGGGTATCCATGTCGACCCTGCCAAGATAGAAGCTATCAAAAACTGGGAAGCACCCAGGACACCGACGGAGATCCGCCAATTGTTGGGTTTGGCTGGTTACTACAGACGTTTCATCGAGGGATTTTCAAAGATCACACAACCGCTTACTACCCTCACCCAGAAAGGCATCAAGTATGCTTGGGGTGACAAGCAGGAAGCGGCATTTCAATTGCTGAAACAGAAACTTTGCAGTGCACCCATTCTGTCCTTGCCGGAATGGACAGATGACTTTGTAGTATATTGTGATGCTTCCATTTAGGGGTTGGGATGCGTACTCATGCAACGCGATAAGGTCATCGCGTATGCGTCGCGACAATTGAAGGTTCACGAGAAAAACTACACAATGCATGACCTGGAATTGGGAGCAATAGTGTTTGCACTTAAGATTTGGAGACACTACCTCTATGGAATGAAGTGCACAATCTTTACAGACCACAAGAGCCTTCAACACATCTTTGATCAGAAGGAGTTGAACATGCGACAGCGTCGCTGGGTCGAACTCTTGAACGATTATGAGTGTGCCATTCGTGTCACCCGGGTAAAGCTAACGTGGTAGCTGATGCCCTCAGTAGGAAGGAACACTTGAAACCTCGTCGTGTACGAGCATTACAGCTCACTATTCATTCGGGGTTACCCGAACAGATACGCGATTCGCAGTTAGAAGCAGTTAAGGAAGAAAACATCAAGGCCGAATCGGTGGGAAAAATGGAACGCGATTGGGAAGTAAAACCCAATGGAGCCCGGTATTTCATGAATCGCATATGGGTACCTCTCTACGGAAACCTCAGAGAGCTAGTCATGAACGAAGCTCACAAATCCCGATACTCTGTCCATCCTGGTTCGGATAAGATGTATCAAGACCTTAAAGCTGCGTATTGGTGGCCCAACATGAAAGCTGATATAGCCACCTACGTGAGTAAGTGTTTGACTTGTGCAAAAGTCAAGGTAGAGTATCAAAAGCCATCGGGGCTACTTCAACAACCTGAGATCCCAGTGTGGAAATGGGATCAGATCTCGATGGATTTCATCACTAAACTCCCGTGAACTTTGGGTGGTTGCGATACCATCTGGGTGATTGTGGATCGTTTAACTAAGTCCGCACACTTCCTAGCTATTAAAGAAACAGATAAGATGGAGAAGTTGACTCACATCTACATTAAGGAAGTAGTTTCTCCGGCACGGAGTGCCAACGTCCATCATCTCAGACAGAGATGCTCGCTTCACGTCCAACTTTTGGCAGTCACTTCAGAAAGCGTTGGGAACACGCTTAGATATGAGCACAGCCTATCACCCTCAGACTGATGGTCAAAGCGAAAGGACCATACAGACCTTGGAAGACATGCTTAGGGATGCGTAGTAGACTTTGGAAATAGTTGGGAAATCCACCTGCCTTTAGTGGAATTCTCGTATAACAACAGTTACCATACAAGTATATCGGCAGCACCGTTTGAGGCATTATACGGTCGAAATGTAGATCACTGGTCTGTTGGGCAGAAGTCGGTGACAGCCAACTTACAGGCCCTGAGTTGATACTTGAGGCTACTGAAAAGATTGTACAAATCAGAAACCGCATGGCGGCGGCACGAGATCGACAGAAAAGCTACGCTGATCAACGACGCAAACCGCTCGAATTTCAAGTAGGCGACCGCGTCCTACTGAAGGTGTCACCCTGGAAGGGTGTAATCCGCTTCGGAAAACGGGGCAAACTAAACCCACGGTACGTAGGTCCGTTTGTGATCTTGAAACGTATTGGACCCGTAGCTTATCAATTAGACCTTCCTGCCGAACTCAGTGGAGTTCACAACGTGTTTCACGTGTCAAATCTGAAGAAGTGTCTATCAGATGAAACTCTAGTCATTCCATTGGATGAGATTCAAGTGGATGAACAACTGCACTTTTTGGAACAGCCTATCGAGATCATGGATCGTGAGATCAAGACTCGAAGGCACAGCAAGATTCCGATCGTTAAAGTTCGTTGGGACTCTAAGCGTGGACCGGAGTTCACGTGGGAAAGAGAGGACCAAATGAAAAGCAAATACCCCACCTCTTCGCAACTGAGCAGCAAACTTACGATACCAGCAACTAAATTTTCGGACGAAAATTCTTTCAACATGGGGATGATGTGACAACCTGGAAATTTCTCATACTTTCGCGTACCATTGTTAACTAAATCCTTGTGCATGGCACTTGGGAATCTTTGTGCATGGCACTTGGGAACTTCTTGTAACTTCGCGTACCATCGTTAACGAACTAACTCTTTGTGCGTGGCACTCGAAACATGTACGCTGCATTCTAAACCGCGTTTACTCAATTTTCAGGACGAAAATTCTTTCAACATGGGGATAATGTGACATCCCGTTTTTTCGGATAACTTAAACGCACTACTTCACGGTTATTAACTCGGAGACTTGAATTTGCACGCTCGAAATAGTTACGATAATTTAGTGAACTTGTCAAACTAATTACGTGCTATGTGTATAAACGTTTGTGAGTTGGTGAATATGTGATGTTCGATTACGTGATTTGTTTTAGTTACGAAATATATATATAATAAATATATAAACGAATCGAGCCGAACCGCGACACGAGCCGGCCTCTTTTCTTGCGACTCAAGGAACCAAACTTGGGGATCAATTCTTAAACCCAAACCGCCCCACCCAAACCCTTCGGCCGCGAGCAAAGAACCCAAACCGCAACCCTTCCCTTTCCCTTATCTCTTGCGCCTATATATACAAACACACATGCATGCTTTCTTCACAAAACAAAAACACAAAAACCCTAGTGAGAAATCAGCCGACGGCAGCCCCTTGTTCACCTCCTCGATCGCAAACAGGTTTGCTACATTCTTCTCGTCGCGACAAGTCTTCCTCATCCCTTATCTCTCGGTCGCGATCTACCTTCAAGCCGAATCCATTCCCATCCAAGTCTCGGCTCATTAAGCTTGATATTAAAGGTTAGGATTTATCATTGTTACAAGATCATATTCGGATATATGTGTTTGAATGTAGTGATTGTGTTGTTTTCGGATTGATTATGCTAGTTTGAAAGTTTGATGTTTTCGGAAACCATGTAACATAGGCTGCGTTTTGATCGATAAAAACTAGAGATTATGATTAGGGTTTGCATGGATATGATATATATAATGATATATGATTGGAAAAATCTGTTCTTGATCGCATATGTTCAATATATAAACGGTTTAAGCGAGTTAGTTTGTGATAGAGTGCTGAATCAGGCTGCTGAATGATGGTTACAGCCGACTTCAACTGGCTGTAACTCGGTCATTAGTTGTCGAAAAACGATTTTCTGAAGTCTAAAACGTAGAGTTTTAAATAACAAATCTAATGGCACTGGATTCATATTTTTCTGAAGTCGTTTGATATTTTTAAGTGGCCAATTAAGTTCAGTAACTAAAGCTGTGAAAATCCTGAAATTTTGTTAGTTGTTTATCGAGTTGGATTTAATAATCTGTAGGGAGTCGAATCATGAAATTTGTACAGCAACTAGGTATGGAAATTTCCAGGGCAACTCCCACTGGAATTTTGTTAATTGGACGAACAGTGATTTTTAAATAAATTCTTCCGTGGACTACAGTCAGAAAGTGACGAATCTGACTGCAGCCTAGTATATTAATATTTATGGATAATTGGTAAAGTATTAGGACTTGAAAAATTTATATAAATTTCTACAGTATAGTTGTCACCTGCTATAAAATAATTGGAATTTTTGGAACGTTGGAACTATTATATAAAAATCCTAGAAAACAGCCGAATTATGAGTATGTAAGCTGAAACTTGATAACTTGTGAATGTGTGCACCAAAGTGTTGCATGGATTGGATTATGTTCATGATAAATTGTTTTGATTACTATGTTCACATGAGGATACTTGCATGCATGTTTGAGTGTTAGGAATTTTGATTGTGTGTATCACTTTGTGCGTAAATTATGTGTAGAATTTATATTGGTGTGTTCACACACTGACTTGAAATCAATTGGTTTATTAGGACGCAATTAGCGGTCCCATCATTTGCAACTTCTGTGTTACACTAACCGAGCAACTAAAGGTGAGTTCACGGCCCCTAATTTTATCCGGTTTTAAACAACAGGGGGAGAAACATGTATACACTCTTCAACTCAATCTCTTTACGTTATACGAAATCAACGTCACATAACTATTCGGTAACTAAGTTAATGTTAATGTAACGTTATGGTCACTAAGCAGCTATATCACATAAGTCCTCGACAATCTCTCGGATCGTTAGTATTGGGTTTAAATAGCGGGGAAATTATAAGTAGTACTACTGGGCCCGACAAGCCCATCCGAGCTAGTCGCCCTAGCCGACCGGGTATGGTCAACGGGTGAATAATTTGGCCTAACTTCGCCATTTAGGCCTGGCAACACGGAGCACAACAGTCAGCTTCGATCGCGAACACTTACGTGACATAACTTTAGGCTAGCTACCTATATATGTTAACATTGAACTTAATTACAATCAACAATATTATTCCGGGTTAGGAATAATGGAACAAACAACAATATTATTCCGGGTTAGGAATAATGGAACCATCAGCAATATTATCCCAGGTTAGGGATAATGGAACCAACAACGTTATTATTCCGGGTTAGGAATAATGAAACTATCGGTATTATTCCGGGTAAGGAATAATGGAACTATCAGTATTATTCCGGGTTGGGAATAATGGAACTAAATCGTTATCCCGGGTTAGGGATAACGGGGGAAACAAACTCATAACCGAACAAACGAATTTATGAAAACCTGTGAACTCACTCATCTTTAATGTTGACACTTGTTTCTTTACATGTTTCTCAGGACGCTAGGAGCTCTAGGTGCACTCACTTGCATTGATCAAGACATCTTTTATCGAGTCTCATTTACAAACATTGTTTTGGGTTTTTCATTTGTTTTGGCGTTTGTGTTGGCGCCCGTTTCTCTACTTATTTTATGCTTCCGCTCAACCATAAAAACTAATGCTTCCGCTAAACATTGGTAACTAACTAAGACAATATAAAATCTACGATGAATGGTTAAACAAATGATTTTTGGAAAACGTATTATCAAATCATATAGAGTCGTTCGACGTACTAGTGTTTCAGATTCTGGGTTGTTCACACGCCTCGCGGTAAAACTCCGCAAGTGGAAATTGAGGGTGTGACAGATTGGTATCAGAGCCACTAGCTATAGAGAACCAGGTTTGCATTAAAAGTAGACCTAAACTATAGCTGAATACACGACACTAGCGTAGTTTGGCACCGAACTGTTATATCTTGTTATGTGATGTACCACAACTGTGTTATGAAGAATATGAATGCATAGTAAGAAATGAATGCAACTCGTAACTAACTACACGACCTAACAGGCAATGTCATCATCATCATCATCATCCGACAAACTTTCGCACCCAAGGGCGCCAGGAAAGGCACCTATGGTGGAACCCTTACCATCTTATGGCGTGGAGACACGTTCAGCTGCGAGAAAAAGGCTCGCTCTGGGGGAGGAGTCGTCATCACGCACAACCATCGCTGTGCCGGTTGAACCGGTTAACTCTGTAGAAGTAGGAAACGACCTACTTAGAAATATGATACAGAAACAACAAGAACAATTAGAAAGAATGCAGGAAACCATCCTAGCACAGGGATGGATGATCCGACAACTGACAAGTAAAACTGGCTCGCTCGAGGAAGAGCAACATACGAGTAAGATAGCTCGTAACACCTTAGCCAGAGATCTGCGTGCTGAGCAGATAAGAGCCGACTGGCTCGAAGACAGAGTCCTGGAATCTAGTTGGAGAATTCAGGAGCTAGAGCAAAATCAAGTACCTGCACCAGCACGGCCCCTCCAGTGCCGGTAGAGGAGGATCCGGAAGAAGATCCAGAGGAGGATCCTGAAGAGGATCCAGAGGAGGATCCAGAAGAGGATCCAGAGGAAGATCCAGAGGAGGATTCGGAGGAGGACCCAGCTGCAGAAGCCGGGAATGCCGCGCAGGATGACGGCAATGACAGTGATTTGGGTGATGGAGACGTAGACGACTAACACGTCTCGCTTATTTTATTTACTTTCCTTCAGTCTATTTATTTTCCCACTTGTGTTTAAACTTGAGACTTTATAGTGAATTCATATGTTTGGTTGGCACTTTGTAAGACGTTGAAACCTTATTTAATCAAGTACTTCTTTTGACTATTTAATATATTTGAGCTGACATAACTTGAGAATTATTTAAGTACGAAGTAGGATAACTATATTGGATATATAGACTTATCGGGGTGTGTTTATGTTGTTTTTCGAAGATCTAAATGGCAACTGGACGACGCTGAAACCTTAACATGACGCCCGAAGAACTAGCTGCAATGATTCAAGAGCACGTGAACGCAGCTCTAGCGGGTGTTCAGAACCAACCGGCAGCAGGAGGGGGTTTTAACCCCTACAAGATGTTCCTCGACGCGAAACCAAGCAAATTCTCGGGGGCAGAAGGAGCCATAGGACTTGTCCACTGGATCGAAAAATCTGAATCGGTATTTGAAATGTGCAACTGTCTGGAGGCCAATAAGGTCAAGTATGCAGCCTCAACACTGGAAGATGGGCACTAACTTGGTGGAATGCACAAGTCCAAACGCGTGGACTTATTGCTGCAAATGCAATGGCCTGGGTCGAGTTTAAGGCCCTAATCAAAGAGGAGTACTGTCCACGAGACAGAGTGCAACAGTTGGAGCAAGCCTTATGGAACCACAAGATGGTGGGATCTGAAATCGAAGCATACACAGCAAAACATCACGACTTGGTATTTCTATGTCCCGATCTGGCCAACACTGTGGAAAAACGACTCGAGTTCTACCTTGGGGGTCTGGTCCCGGAGATTCAGGGTATGGTGATGGCTAGCAACCCTGCAACTGAACATCAAGCAATTAGATTGGCGCACAAACTCACCGATAAGGCGGTGGAACAAAAGAAGTTGCCAGCTCGGGGTACAACTGAAGTTGCCCCTGATAATAAAAGAAAGTTTGAAGACTCGTCTGTTCGACAGTCTTCGTCATCCCAGCCACAACAGGGGAACCAGAAACGGTTCAACCATTACAACAGCCACCGGGGTCACCAAAATCAGCCCGCCAACAACAACAACAACAACCAGAACGCAAGCGGCTATGTAGGTCGAAAGCCGCAGTGCAATCGCTGTAATCTCCATCATCACGGCCCTTGTGCCGGGAAACGCTGCCAACGATGTGGCAAAGTGGGGCATGCGGCAAAGGATTGTCGCGGGGAAATCATGTCCCGACAAAATCAAAATCAACCCCAGGGTCAGCAGCAGGGTATTAACCGGGGATGCTATCAGTGTGGTAGCACTGCCCACTTCAAAAGAGACTGCCCACAGCTGCGTAACAACAACAACAATGGTGGGAACAACCACAACCACAATAACAACAACAACAATAACAACAACAATAATGGAAATGGTGGCACAGGAGGTGCCAAAGGTCGCGCATTTACGCTGGGCCGCGGAGAGGCCAGAAACGACTCGAACGTGGTCACCGGTAAGTTTCCCCTTAATGAACATTTTGCTACTGTGCTTTTTGATACGGGGGCGGATAGGAGCTTTATATCTGAGTCTTTTAGGAAGAACCTAAATCTCACGCCTAAACCCTTAGAGACCCCTTATGTCATAGAACTAGCAGATGGTAAATCCGTAGATGTGACCCATATAGTATCCGGCTGTCAACTCAAACTCGCGGGTCACACCTTTACCATTGATCTGATGACAATGGCTATCCAAAGTGATTCGACCATTCCTAGCAGATGGTAAATCCGTAAAATTGGTGATTGCGGGCTAAAATAAATGGAGTGTCCTGTGTTTTGAGACAACGGCTATCCAAAGTGATTCGACCATTCCTTTGAGTTCGGGCACAGCTTTGGCCTACTAGGTAGATGCTCTCACCGCCTCACGGCTAACAGCATTACCCTTCCGGTTACTATGTATCCCGAGTCGTCGAAATAATCGTCACAATCCCAACCGATGGCGGAAACATCACCCTTTTGGGCACACGCTTTGTTCTTGGTTTTCACACCTAATCTCGATTGTGTTATATAAGCGTTTTCAAGCGTGTATATTGTGGTACCTTTAGGAAAAGCATATATAGTTTTTGTAACAGAGCTAGATCAGAAACAAAATAGGCACAAATCAGTCGTTCCATTCGCCAAACCGAATGATCTGTCTCGGGTACCTAAGCTATAGACTAGGTCCAACATGGCTATTCCACCTAATTCTTTATAGTTACGGTTCTAATACCAATCTGTCACACCCCAACTGATGGTGGAAACATCGGGTTGTGGCACTAAGCGAATCAGATTGTTCAAGATAATTCATAACGACTATTTTTTATGACAATATTTTTAACGTTTAATTTCCATACAATAGTCAAAACAGATTACAATATTCCTGAACAAAACAAATCCGACAACTAGATTTGAAGTTTGTTTCTAGAGATCCTATTCATTTGCTGCATAACATAGATCCATCAACCTGTCAATGCGTTAAAATAAAAGTCAATACAATAATGTAAAGGCGATTTCACAAGTTTAGCATAATAATAGTAATAAAAAGTTTTGCGAAAACCAGCATGATTAAACGTAAGCATGTAAACATATATATGTCATAACACCGAAATAGCAAACCAACTAGACCACGGATGAGATGCGCGATACGTCTCCACCGAAGTGTTCACGCACGTAAGACAAAAAAGTAAAGAGAACCTTAACAACCCCTGAACCTTCGGGTGGCAGGTCAACCTATAGCAGCTATCATGTCAAGGGTAGTAGGCAATCTCAAGACATAATCATAACACATAATCGAGTGTTTTCACGTCGTTGGTCGGAAAATCGAGTGTTCATCCCTCCAGCTTTGAGCCACTGATCGAACCATGTGCCGGAGAGGTCTTTAGAGCGAGTGAGTCATTTGTGGAAACTCGAACTGGGTCGTAAGAACCTAAAGTGATTCATGCGAGCCAATCCAGTTTGCATAAGTGATTGTTCTTGCGTCTTTGTGCAAATCGGAACTGGGTCTCGTCTAAAACAGATGTAATTCGAGTCTTTCCATGACGCTTGTAACACCGCTTCGTTCCACTATCTAGTGAACGAAACATATGTCCGTTTAGTCCGTTTTTGTGTAAAAATCGATGTTAAAACAATTTTAGTTGGATTTAACACTTGGTGAGTTCAAAATAACAAGATTTCTAGCTTGGGAAGCCAAAGCTAAGCCCAATACACCCGTTTAAGTGCGAATCCTTAATAAAATCAGAAGGTTTTATGAAGAAGATGAAGATTTTCATAAAAGAGAAGTTTAGATGAAATCGGAGATAATCTCGTGTGAAATCGTTGTGATTCATATGAAAAACGTTGTTTCTTACTTGGAAATGAAGGAGAGCGTGTAGAGAGCATTTCGTGCGAGTGACAGCAAGAGAGCACGAATGGCTAAGTGTGATATTTATAGGAGAAGATAGCAGTAGGTGTGTTGGTGCGAGTGGGAGCTCGTGCGAATGGGCACTCGTACGAGTGTCCATACGTATCAATGGGTGTCTTGGTGTGAGCCATGGTTCACTGGTACGAGTGGTCACCTGTACGAGTGGTCACTTGTATGAGTGGTCACTTGTACGAGTGAGCCTACTTTCGCGTTTGGCTATTTTCGTTTGGTGATTTCATTCACGTTAGTTAGTTTCGTTACTTTAAGCGTTTTAACGATGCATTAAGCGTTGCGTTGCGTATAAATGTGATTTAGCAAGCGAGAGCGAGAGCGAGAGCGAGTATATACAACACAATATGAAAACACACACAAGTAAAGCATATAAGAACACACAGAGTAACATTACTACAAATAACATCATTTGTGTTTGCGATTTAGCGAGAGCGAGTTAACGAACAAACAAACACACTCGGCACACAAAGTAACATAATTAACTGTGATTCAGGTTGCGTTAGCGTTGAGCGATTGTGAGTAATAAGCGATTAGATGTGCAATGTTGCTGTGTGATGAAAATGAACTAGTATAAAATAAACCTTTATTTATATTGAATATCGGATTACAAAGTGATTATAAATCGACGTAATCGGCAGAAAGTCACAAACGAAAAGTCAGGTTGTTACAGATGGATCGTTCCGAATGTGCATCTATTATAGGGAACTTAACAAGCTTACTATCAAGAACAGCTATCCGCTTCCTCAAATCGATGATTTATTTGACCAACTTCAAGGAGCTACTTGTTTTTCGAAGATCAATTTACGTTCCGGTCATCATCAGCTACGTGTGCAAGAGCAACACATTCCAAAATCCGCCTTTCAAACTCGCTATGGCCATTATGAATTCGTGGCTATGCCTTTTGGTCTCACAAACGCGCCCGCGGTCTTCATGGATTTGATAACCGTGTGTGCAAAGCCTTCTTAGATCATTTCGTTATCGTGTTTATTGATGATATTCTTATCTACTTGAAGTCGAGAGCCGAACACGCGCGACATCTTCGTTTAGTTCTCGAACTCCTTCAAGGAAATCGCCTTTACGCCAAATTCTCCAAGTATGTGGCTTAGCGAAGTTCAATTTCTCGGTCACGTCGTCAATAACCAAGGAATTCACGTCGACCCCGCAAAAATAGGAGCTGGCAAGAGTTGGATTACTCCGAAGACTCCATCTGAAATCAGTTCATTCCTCGGTTTGGCGGGTTACTACCGTCGGTTCATCACCGACTTTTCGAAGATCGATGTACCTTACCGTGTTAACCCACAAGGATAAACCTTTTGTTTGGGGTTCCGAACAAGAGGAAGCCTTCCAAACCTTGAAGCGTATATGTTGTAGTGCTCCTGTACTCGCGCTTCCCAACGGAAATGACGATTTTGTCGTTTATTGCGATGCATCTAACCTAGGTCTGGGTTGAGTTCTTATGCAACGAGACAAGGTTATCGCGTATGCGCCTCGACAACTCAAAATCCACGAGAAGAACTACACTACCCACGATCTCGAGCTTGGTGCAGTTGTTTTTGCGTCAAAGATATGGCGACACTACCTTTACGGTACCAAGTGTACGGTCTTCATCGACCATAAGAGCTTACAACACATCTTTAGTCATAAAGAGCTGAACATGCGCTAGCGCAGATGGGTTGAACTTCTCAACGACTATGATTGTGAGATACGCTACCATCTTGGAAAAGCAAACATTGTAGCCGACTGCTCTCAGTTGACGAAGCTATGTGCATTGTATTCACAATGTTCGAGCCCAGAACGAACTGGAAACCCGAATTCGTGACGCTCAGCACACATGTTTCAACAAAAATACCTTGCAAGAGGAAATGAAATGTGGTGCGAAACTCAGCTCGTAGAGAAATCTAATGGTATCTATTATAATCTCGATCCTAGTTGCAAAAACCTCCGAGAGTTATCGATGACTGAAGCTCACAAGTCTCGATATTCCATTCACCCCGGTGCTGACAAGATGTACGAGGACCTCCGTTCTAGGTATTGGTGGCCCGACATGAAAAAGGATATCGCTCTGTATGTTTCAAAATGCTTGCGTTGTTTGAGAGTTAAAGCTGAACATCAACGCCCCCACTGGTTTTCTCGAACAACAACCGAAATCCCATTGTGAAATGGGAGAGTATAGCTATGGAATTTGTTACGAAACTCCCACGAGCATCTTTGGTCACGATAGCATTTGGGTTATCGTTGATCGTCTTACAAAATTTGCTCATTTCATTATGATACGAGAAGACATTAAGGTCGAACGATTAGCATGAAGCTATACCGGCAGAGTCATTTTTCGACACAGGACGCCTCGTGATATCATCTCTGATCGCGACGGTCGCTTTACTTCACGTCTCTGGGAAACTTTCCAATCCGCACTCAGTACTACTCTTAATCTCAGTACCACGTTCTATCCCTAGACCGACAGTCAGACTGAGCGCACTAGCCGCACCCTTGAAGACATGATTCGATCATGCGATATAGATTTTGGTGGTAATTGGGATACGCATTTACCTTTAATAGAATTTCCGTACAATAACTTTTATCATACTAGTATACAAATGGCACCATTTGAGGCACTATACAGTAGAAAATGTCGATCGTCCATTGTATGGCACGAGATCGAAGACGCTCAGCTCACCGGTCCCGAGTTAATACAAGAAATGACAGACAGAATTCTCCAAATCAGAGGCAATCTTCAGAAAGCTCGGAGTCGTCAAAAGAGCTACATCAAAAATGCCATAAGCCCCTATAGTTCAAAGTGGGAGATCACGTTCTCTTAAAGGTTTCACCTTGGAAAGGAGTGATCCATTTCGGCAAGAAAGGGAAACTGGCGCCACGATACGTGGGTCGCTTTAAGATTCTGGAAAGAATTGGCAAAGTGGCCTACCGACTCGAAATACTGACGGAACTCAGCAACGTACATCCGACTTTCCACGTTCAAACCTCAGAAAATGACTAGCTGAAGAAAATCTTCATGTACCTCTTAAAGATTTGCAATTAAACGAGACTTTGCATTTCGTGGAAAAGCCAGTAGAAATTATGGATCGAGAAATCAAGAAACTCCGACGCCGTCGCATTCCCGTTGTGAAAGTCAGATGTGAAGGCAAATGTGGCGCCGAGTTCACTTGGGAAATCGAATGTGATATGAAAGCTAAACATCCACATCTCTTCGTTATGTCTACTACTTCAATTTCGTGACGAAATTTCCTAAAGTAGGGGTGACTGTAACAACCCGACTTTTCAATTGTTATCTACTTAGTGTTTACATCGAACTGTAAACGTTTTGTACTCTGAGATTCGATATAAACAAGGGTTTATGATATTCTAAATACATTTTCTTCATACAACATCACTACACATCTAAACGCTTAATACTCGCAACGCTCAATAACGAGTGGTCCGTTGGAGAACTCTTAAGTACTTTAATGGGTAATATAATCATACACGTAATCGGTTTATTGTCTTGAATTAGATAACTATGGTTATTTGGTGTTGCAGGTTGAAACGATGCTTTAAGAGTCAAATTAAGAGTTGGATGAAGGTTCGGAAGTAGCGGAGGTGATTTGGTGGCATGATTAGAGAAATAAGAAGCTCAATAAGAGCTCCACCGTAGCTTACGGTGGCCATCGTAAGCTACGGTGGCCCCTGGACCTCTTCTTCATTGGTCGTAAGGCAGTTTAGAACCACCGTAGCATCCTTGACTCCCCATCGTAAGCTACGGTGGTTGATCGGAGTGTTGTACTCCGGTCAAAGAAAATAATTTAGAGTGCCGAATTACCCTTAACAATGCGTTAGTGGTAGTAAGGGGTCGAACCACGAAGAGTCTGTGGTTTGCGATCGGATGTGATTGATTTTAAATAAGATTGTCACTTTTATGAAGCTTGCTAATGAAATTGATTACATTGTTTGGTTGGAAAGGATGTCGGAATTAACCAACAAGTTTGTTTGATTAATTAACTAACATAAACTTGAGAACGATTGCAATGAAAGTAAATACGATTGTAAAACAATAGTGAGAAAACAAGGTTCACACCCGGTTCAACAATTGCAAGACCTAGGGTTACTACACGTTTTAAATTGGTTTAAACGAATTAGTTCATTAACGGTTTAGAATCACAAAGCTTAGGTGCCAATTGCTATCAACCTCATAGACAATGGACCACAATGCATTTCGTTACTTTGGACAAGTGAAACCTATCAATCGACAAGGCATAGATACGCATATTCATTTCACGAAGTCAAATTTTATAACCCACTCGACAATTCGCAAATACAATACAAACTTAAGACAATTTACAAAAGATTAAATGCAATTCGAATTGTCACAAACCAAATGTTGACACATAGTAAACCCTAGATCTCTTACAAAAGTCTACAACGGGGTGAAACCTCCGGGAATTAACCGCTCATGACGAACGGAACACGATCAACAATGATTGAGAGCTTGATTCTTGACATCTTGAAGCTTGATGATGGAGGTAAATGGCGGTTAGGGTTTGTGGTGATGTATGAAGGTGATTGGTGGATGATGATGAAGGATTACGGTTTGGATTGGTGGGATGATTCGGTTGTAAAACTCCAATAACTCGTATCTCCCCAAAATAGGTCAAAAATTATGTTTTAACTTGTCTCCCAAATCACAAAGCACAAAATTCACGATGCCGCAAACGGAAGCCTGTCGCCGACAGCCAGGAGTGGCGTTGGCGACGACATGTGTGTGTTCCATTTTGTTCCGACGAACTAACCTACTGTGTACGGACATTTTGGATGACGGAAAGATACACGGGGCTTCGCCGACGGCCCATAGTGGCATCGGCGACGACACTCCCAACTTCACTTTTTCTGTTTCCTTCATTTCTTGGTTCCGGTTGATCCCGTTCGCGTCCCGGTGCTCCGTTTTGCTCCCGATTAGCACCTTAAACTCCATAAGACCTGCAAAACACAAACCTTATTAAAAGTAGGCTATCCGGAATTAAAAGTTACGTAAAAAACACAACTTAAACATTAATGATCACCGGTTTTTAACCACGTATCACATCCCCACACTTGTCTTTTGCCTGCCCTCAAGCAAATATGTTTTTCACTTTCACGTGGGTCGAACAAGAAATACACTTCCCATTCTTGAGATGTAAGTTAAGGTCTAATGTCATACCCAGTTCTAGCTTTTTACAATTTTCATCATATTCTAGCGGTAAAAGACTAATCACGTAAAAATGGTTACCCAAGATTAACCCGCCCTTGAAACCCACAAGTCATGCATACCCCTCACAATGTTCTCTCCCCTTGGTTTACAATTGGCTAATTTAATGGTGGATTAGGACTTTTAAAGTGATCACTCAAAACTGAATAGAAGAAGTACCCGCATAGGCTTGCATCTCAATCATTCTCCACCACCAAACACAAATACTAAGCACAAGTCAAAAGGTATTTAAAGGGTTGTAATGGGGCTAGGCTAAGGTATGGAATAGGATATTTTGAAAGTGGCGAAAGCAATGAAAATTCGACTTTTATTACAAAAAACTACACTAAACTGAGTAATAAAAAATCAACAACTAATAGGCAAAAGCGTTCGCCTTTTATTCGACAACTACCACACATCTTTTTGTATTTTTTTCTCAACGACTTTTCTTGTATTTTTCATAACATTTTCCAAATTTTCGATTTTTTTAACAATGTAACTTTACAAACAACTAATCCTAAGATCGAATTTTCATCACACGAGTTAAAAGAGGTTTAATGGTTAAGGGTTAAATGGGGTGATCAAGTGAAAGGTTTAGGCTCAAAGTTGGCAACTAGGGGATAGATTTCGGGTATGGATAGATAAATGGTTTTAAAGGAAAAGGTTCACCTAATGCCTTAATCATTCTCGTGCTTGTATTCGGTCTATGGTCTCAAACGCATCCAAAGATGCAAGTTCTACAATACATGCCTAATGGTCCACTCAAACAAGGAAAAATATATATATATATATATATATATATATATATATATATATATATATATATATATATATTATATATTATATTGTTATAAGAGCGGCTCAAGACGTCACATATAAATGGTATGACATGTGGTATGCATCACTTATAAATTTCTTAGGCGAGTTATTCCCAAATAACCACCCGCTAAATACCTGTCATGCTATTAACTTGAACTTTACCATGACAAAAGACCAAATGAGTTGTGCCATCCTTTGTTAACTTAGTTACTTGTGCTTCTTAGATCGCCTCAAACAAAGACATTTTTGAAATTTTTTGAAATTTCCCCCATCCCCACACTTGAGGTCAACATTGTCCTCAATGTGTAGTGTTTAAATGAATGGGTCAAAATTGAAAAACTATTTCTCCCCCCAACCCCTACACTTGAGGTCAACATTGTCCTCAATGTGTAAGAATGGAGCTTTTAAAATCGCACAAGGGATATGACACGGCTAACTTCCCAAAAATTTCACCCTGAAAAAATAGAACACAATTTACAATCCACTTATTTGCTAAGTAAAAACCAAAAGTAAAAGGAAACGTATGCACCAGGTTTTCAGCTCATTCCTCGTGTGCTCTTCGTTCTTCAATAAACTTGGTCGTCTCACAAACATGGTGTAGAAGCATGCTTCTCAGAACCATCAACATTTGTTATTAGCCTAGTTCTACCAATTTTATGAGAATATTACCAAGCAATACGTTAATTTACTTTTGATTTATGTGGAAAATAATGTACAACAACAACAATCCTAACTCACTTTCGTAGGAATCATGGTTGCATTTAGCTTATGCAACAAGCCCTTTTAAACCTCCCGACAGCTCGAGAGGATGAGTAGGTCTCGTGAGGGTTATATAGGGAACACACCCACAAAGTTCATTTAACTAGGAAAGCGGTAAAAACTAGCTACTACTAACAAAAGACTATTTAAATAAAAGAAAAATGTACAACAACAACAGAGAACATACCTCGCCTATCTCTGATAGCGCCCATTTGGGTCGAACGACGGGTATGGGTTGTAGGAGTACCCGGTGAGGGCTGACATCACCTCCTTCCAACTGTCGAGGGGTCCAGGTTCCCCTTCGGGTGGTGTCAGTAGCTGTGGTGGAAGGAAACTCGAACCCAGAGCCTCGGGACAATGCGGAGATGGGTGGAAGGACCACATGGTATTGGAAGATCCTCGAATCTTTGCCAAGGTGTGTGCTCTTGATATGGCAATCCAGCCATATGGTCCCGCAAGTGCCTTTCTTGATCATGAAGGAATTTGTAATTATTGCGCGCCATTTGCTGGTCGGTACCTATTGCCATCCAACGACGGTCTTTTTGAGCATTCTGTTCCATTTGGAGGGGATATTGCTCCTCCTCCCACTCGCGCCTTCGAGCATTCTCTTGTACCCGCTGCTGCTCCAATTGTTCCATCGGAGATATCTGCTGAGCTTGGAACAGTTGTTGCTCTTCCCAATATTGGTCCACCTTTCCTCGGTGGGCGGCCTCAGCAGACCAATGATCTTGTTGTTGGGTGAAGAAATTTTGTTCCCACTGTCGACGACTCTCGTGATATTCACGGATTTCTCCAATACCTGCCGACACATTGTCATAGATACTCTGGGCTCCCCGATTATAATTGCAAAGATCCGGTTTTCTTAGTGAAACCACACCTGAGCCACCTCATTTGAAACTTCCCGGTGGGCTCTTGCATATCTTTGACGTGGTCTCCTTTCACCACCTTGCTCTTCCTCTTCCTCATCATCACCCATTTCTTCGTCCCCTTGGGCTCCTTGAGCCTCACTTCGATCCACAAATTGAAATCTGTTTCCATGCTCATCCTTAACTGTATACTGGTCACCGAAGACTGAAACATGAAATTTCCAATGGCGCTTCATTGATGCAAAAGAGATCTGATCAATTGGCTTAGCAACCCATAATGACTATGCAGACAATGCGTTTTGCTGCAGGATCATATCACTGATTATTCTCACATATGGGATCATTTTTCTATTGCATGCCTCTTTTGTATCCCACGTATTCATCATCACTATTTTCCACCATGACAGTTTCGGCGAACCGTATAACAATGCATGTAACACCCGACAATCAGGTGCCTTCACTTTCCCCGTGGTCTCCGAACCGCACCATTACATTCTCCAATGAAATGCCTTGAAGAATCTTCCCTTCCAAAGACAAGTCATTCCTTGACTCCCCCATTCCACCTGATTTCACTAACACGGCCGCCAGCATATTCTGCGGATCAGCATCGTTCATCTTGTTATCCAAAAAATGATCAATATTGTATTACTCATATGCTTCAACCCCCAATGAGTCGAACCGGGCTATCACGTTCAAATGATCAAACGACATGATCATTTGATTTTTACCAATGTCACCAACTAGTTGCCACGTGTGAGCGGGCCCATCCCGGTTAACGAACCTTAGCGTTGACAACCATTCATTACTGCCGCCAAATAGACTCGAGGTGTGATGTCCTCACACCAATCCAACACACGTTCCCAGCCGAGCCTCTCAAACTTTTGGACAATCCCAATTGCCCTAAACTCCTCCATATTGACTGACCTTTCCAGAATAGTTCTTTCCGGCACCGAAGTTGTAACATTCCCCGAGACCATCTTCCATTTCCACATCTTCGCTTCCAACTTTTTGTTATTAAATCTTGAAAGAGGTTTCTTTTTTTCATCGTTCCATGCAGATGCAGTACGACTGTTCTTGAATTCTTCCCAAGCCCAATCCTGCCGATACAATCTTGCATCATTTTCTTCAACCGCATCAACTGTTCCCACTTTCGCTGAACATAGCCCGAGCCGGAACCGGCTCCCGAAGATGAGCCTTCACGAGAAGTCTTGCTCCTCTTCCTTCCAAACATGGCTACAATCACAAACAAGGGGAAAACAATTAGCATAACCCACTTCAAATAATTTTCAAACTTTGAACATAGCCTCAATGTTGAACCAAAAGCAAGTTTTAGATGCAAATTAGCGTGTTTAAACTTAAAAAGTAGCAAACTTTATCATATAATACTTATTTTTTTATGCTTACTCTTTGATTCTTAAAAGTTCACAAAAGTTCAACATCATATCTATGTTCAATCACGCAAACAAACAGGTGTAATCACGTCACTATACTTGTTGCATGTTCAAAACCCACCCAAATCACATATTCATTCTCAAATTCAAGCAATGACCTCTTAAATTGCAATAAACAACATACTCTAAACAAGAGGTTTAAAAAATTTCAGAAGAAATCGACTAACCATATGATAATCGTGCTTAAATTTAAGTAAAACCATACCTTTGATGTTGTTAAACAAGAAGAACTTGGAAAGGATGTAAAACTTGAAGCTTGATGAACACTTTTCCTAAAACCCGAGATTTCAAGTCCAGAAATCTTGCAAACTAGAAAGAACTAATGGAAGTAATGATGGGGGGTTTTGTTCCTCTCCAAAAACACTGAGCATATGCTCAAGAATCAGTAGATTTGGTGGAGATTTGAAGAAGTTATGAATGCTTGAACTTCTAGGGTTCTTGGTTAAGAGATGAAGAAGATGGAGATGATTGGATGAGAGTTATGCAGAAGTTTTGTGGTGTAATGAGTTTGTGGATCAGTTATGGGGTCTACCGAGTCAAGTTTGTGGTTAAAAAAGGCTTTCGGGTTGAGTTTAAACGGGTTTGGAGGTGACCGGGTCCGAAAATACTTGTTAAAAGCAAATCAGCGTCGGCTGACTAACCAAGCACCGTCGCTGATGGTGCTTTGGTCCGTAGCCGACACACTTCAAAAACATGCTTTTTAGCGCAACGCGTTAACCTCCTGTCTACGGAGGAATTGTGCCTCGACACATATACACGCTTCGTCGGCGATGACCTGAAGTCCCGTCGCCGACGCATCTCCCTTTTTCAATTATTTTAAATCTTTTACGAAAATATGGGCAAAAACATGAACTTTTTATAAAGGGGACCTATGCTAGAAAAATTCCTAAAAATTATTAAAAATCTTTTTGTGTGACGTTTTCGGTTTTAATTTAACAATCTTACCACCCCCCGAATAATCGTGTATTGTCCCTAATACACATAAACAAGTCTAAAAACATACCTCATATCTTCGAGACTCGGTCATGATTTTCGGAACTTCACACGTCAAAAGGGGTTAGTACAAACGAAACTCTAGGTATGCACATACTAAATAACACAAAGCACTCAAACAATAATAATTTACAAAACTCTACAAAATGTTTGTTACCATTCGTTAATTGACGTCATAAGTCGGGATACTTGCGACAAAGCTTACCGACTCCGTGACTCCATCATCTTTCTCGTCATTTCCATCAAGAAACAGTTTAAGACGGTGGCCATTAACCGTTTGCTTCGACCCATCCTTCTGGTCCTCGATGGTAACATCACCCAACTTTCCGACCCGTGTGATCACATATGGGCCCATCCACTTACTCTTGAGCTTACCCGGAAAGAATTTAAGCTGTGAGTTGTAGAGCCAAACCTTTTGCCCTACCACAAACTCTTTTGGCTTCAGCTTGGCGTCATATGCCCGCTTCATTCCATCCTTGTATTTCGAAGCACACTCAAACGCCTCCTCCCGAAGCTCTTCCAACTCTTAATTTCAACTTGCGTTCCTTACCTGCATCATCATACTTTAGATTAACCTCTTTAATAGCTCAAAAAGCACGATATAGAAGCTCAACCGGTAAGTGACAATTTTTACCGTAAACTAAGCGGTAAGGTGTGGTGTCAATAGGCGTTTTATGCGCCGTTCGATAGGCCTATAAAGCATCCATCAACTTTGTCGACCAATCCTTACGGTCCAGTCGAACAGTCTTTTGCAAAATCTCTTTAATTTGCCTATTTGACACCTCCACTTGACCACTCGTTTGCGGGTGGTAGGGAGTAGCAATCCGATGGTCAACCCCATACCGTTTTACTAACTTTCCAAAGTTAAAATTATTAAAATGAGATCCCCCATCACTAATGATTACCCGGGGAATTCCAAATCTCGAAATGATGTTGTTTTGCACAAAGTTACAAACAACGGTATGGTCGTTGGTCTTGGTGGCAGTAGCTTCGACCCATTTAGAAAATAGTCGACCGCCACCAAAATGTATAAGTTGCCATGCGAATTTGGGAATGGGCCCATAAAATCAATCCCCCACACGTCAAAAATATCGACAATGAGAATTGTTGCATAGGCATCTCATCCCTTTTCGTATACTCCCTATCTTTTGACACTCGACGCAATTTTTAGCAAAGTTGAACACGTCCTTAAAAATAGTCGGCCAATAAAGACCGCTATTGAGCACTTTGTGCCCCATTTTGTGACCACTAAAATGGCCCCCACGAGCAAATGAATGCAAGTGCGTCAAAACACTCGGGATCTCATCGTCCGGGATACATCTCCGCACAAGTTGATCCGGACATATTTTAAAAAAGTCCGGTTCCTCCAACGTATAGTATTTGCGACATGAAGTGCAATCTCCTCCTACGATCCCAATGAGCTGGCAGGTCACCTGTAAACAAGTAATTCACAATGTTAGCATACCAAGGTAAAACATATACTTTTAAGATATGCTCATCTGGAAACGTGTCATCAATATCTACATGTGAAGAACCCTCTTCCACCATCAACCAGGACAAGTGATCCGCCACCACATTTTCGCTACCCTTCTTGTCCGTATCTCCAAGTCAAACTCTTGTAGTAAGAGAACCAAACGGATCAATCTCGGCTTCTCGTCTTTTTTCTCCATGAGGTACCTGACAGCAGTATGATCAGAATATATAACAACCTTGTTACCCCATATATAAGCCTGAAAATTTTCCAATGCAAATACCACCGCAAGTAGCTCTTTTTTGGTTGTCGTGTAATAATTGCGCATCCGAAAGAGTTTTACTTGCGTAGTAAATAGCCATAGGTTTCTTTTCTACCCATTGACCCAACACGGCCCCAACCGCATAATCACTTGCATCGCACATAATTTCAAATGGTAATGACAAATTCGACGATTGCAATATTGGGGCCCCCACTAACTTCTCTTTTAAAACGTTAAATGCGTTTTGACACTCTTTGTTAAAATCAAACGGTTGGTCTTTAAGAAATAATTTACACAAAGGTTTGTTATGCCACTATACCCCTTAATAAATATTCTGTAAACCCTGCATGACCTAATCCCTTTAGCACTCATGGATATGGTAAAGTGGAGATGACTTGCACCTTTGCACGGTCAACCTCTATCCCACGACTCAACACTACATGCCCCAACACTATCCCTTCTTAAACCATGAAATGGCTCTTTTTCCCAACTTAAAACTAGATTTTTCTCTACACATCTTTTCAAAACCTTTAAAGTTGTTCAAGGCATGTATCAAATGACGACCCAAAAATTGAGAAATCATCGATAAAGATCTATAATGACTCCCCCACCATATCCGAAAATATACTCATCATGAACCTTTGAAAGGTAGCGGGGCGTTACATAGCCCGAACGGCATTCGCCTAAATGCGAAAGTACCACACGGGCAAGTAAACGTGGTCTTAGCTTGATCCTCTGGATGAATAGCTATTTGATTGTAACCCGAATATCCATCCAAGAAACAATAAAACTTTTGACCCGCTAACTTCTCAACAATTTGGTCAATAAAAGGTCTTTAGAAGATGCAGAATTTAACTTCTATAATCAATACAAATTCGCCACCCGGTTACCGGCCGGGTAGAAACCTCTTCACCTGCGTCATTTGTGACGACTTGAATGCCCGCCTTTTTCGGGACCGTCTGTTTTGGGCTTACCCACTGGCTATCAGAGATGGGATAAATAATACTGTAGGACCGATCCTTAATGCTTAGGAACCTAGATTTGATATCTATTGTCTATAATAGCGGAAATATTACTACAAGTTTAGCAATAGACAAGAGTTAATCAGTTAAACATCAATTTTATTGATTAAACGTCAAGAATCCAAATTGACAGACCTTCACTTCAGAGATGCCGAAGTTACAAATGAGAGAGGTATGCTAGCTGTTTATAGACTTGCAAGTCCGCTGGTGGAGGAGTGAAGTTCGGGCGAACTTGCTAAGGCAAGTTCGGCCGAACTTGACATTACATGTAAATCTCCAGCGAACTTGACTACAATATACATAAATACCCTCGATTTCCCTAGCCTATTCAACTCTAATCTACACAGACTCGATATAAGACTAAGATATAGACATTCTGCACCAACATACTCCCCTTGGATAACGTCTTCAGTCTTGTATCAGTCTTCGAAACTCTATCTTCAAATAAACATTAACGAACACGACCGAAGAAGTTCTTGTAAGGGTTCCTTCGTCGTTCTTGCTTCGGATCTGGCATCTGATCTGTAGGAGGCACTTTGTTCATAAATTGAAATCTTCTAATACTTGCCTTTCTACCTTTCTCATGAATAGCTTCTAGACACTTTTCTTCCTTTAAAAACTCAACCATTCCAAATCCCTCCAACTTGTCTGCCACGTCTTTCCTGAATTTACTTCATGCGTATAGCAAACATTCACAACTCATTGATATTGCATAGCCTATTCTTTTTCATGTTCCTCGAATACTATTTTGCTGTAGAACAAACACTTGATATCTTCTCTTGAACAGTTGACAAGCCACATTGGATCTAGAATCCTGATCGTTCTCCACAATCCTCTAATACCCTGAAAACCCAATATCTCCACTCTTTCCTTTGTGATATCCAGATGTTCCTCAAATAGTAATACAATAACTGCTTCACATGTGGTTGGATCTATCTGCCACCACTTGAACACTGGATAGAAATTTTGTTCTATAGGCATCAACGGCATGTTTCTCATCGCTCTTGGTCATTTCATATTCAACGTTATATCTTTCTCCCTTGTTTTCTTGTTTGTCTTAATGCGACGTCCTAGAATAAATGGCTTCCAGTACTTAATTCCCTTTGTCGCTTCAAACTTGATCATTTTCCATAATAACTGATGAATATACTTCATATGATAAGTAACATTCACGTCTGGAGAATCTCCTCAACATCCCAGTACGACAAAGACTTGAAATCAGCCAGATATTTGAAGTATTGCACTCCAAATTCCCTTTTGATTGCATAAACATTCAGCTCCTTGAACCACCCCCAACTGAGAATATCCCCAATGACACATCTTTATCTCTGGTAAAGAATGCTAGAGGACGTCGAAACTTACGTTCGCGACATTTCTTCAAACCAAGATTTCTCGCTTGAGCTATTTCCTCTTTCGTCATCGGCTTTGGAACTTTTCCTTCGCATAAAGATTCCTCAATCTTCTCTTTCAACATATATTCGTCTAGTTGCTTGTACATCTCCTCAAATGTAGGAAAACTATCCGTATTAGGACCGACGTAGTTTGCAGTTTGATCTGTTTCATCATCAGAAGACCAATCTTCAACAATCACTCTATTGTATTTATCAGTTTCAAATCTTCTAATGCACTGATAATCATTCGGCTCAAAAGTGTTAACATTCAACATTTCCTCTTCAAAATCAAACTCTAGATTTTCAGCATCAACTTCAATCAACTTCGCCAAATCTTCTTTCATGTAATTGTGCACAAACTCGCCTTCCTCAACATTATGTTCAAGCATCAAGATCATAGGCTTTGTCGCTGCAACAGGCTTTGCAAATCTATCAACATTCGACATATCAACATCATCAGTTGGCCCTGTTTGCCCTGACTCCCCCTGAATCTGATCATCCATCTTATTAGATTCATCGTCCATTAGAGAAGAAAAATCAACGTCATCCGAAACGTTTCCTTCACTGATTCTCATACCAACTCCTCCCTGATCGTCATCATCATCATCATCATTAGCAACATTCCAATCTTCATACTCAGAATCGTCTTTCTTTTCATCATCATCTTTATCCTCTTTCTCTGCTTCTTCATCGTCCTTATCTTCAGAAGCAACAATAGGATCAGAAGGCTTGACAGATTCGTCAACCTTTGGAATATCAGACTCAGAAGCTATAACAACATCATCAACAGACTTCTCTGCAGCTTAAGATGATTTAAGGGTTTCACCCTCAACACCTTTACCTTTGCCGCTTGCTGCTAATTCTTTTTCAGATCTTTCCTTAGCTTTCTGATGATCCAGACGATCATATTCAGAGATGAAATCAATCCCAAGTGTATAAGATAACACTTTCTGCATTCTTGTGAATCTACGATCATTTAGGGCTTGGATTGACTTCAGATCAGCAATTTCTGTCTGCAGCTTCTCATTTACATCTTGCAGACTCTCAATTAGAGCTTTGAAGTATTCTCATTCATTCTCCAACACTTTAACCTTATCATCTAACATCTCTTTCTCTACTGCATTTTGATTCATTTTCTTTACCAGTTCAGCTTTCTCAACTTCATTTTGTTGAACTTTCTCTTCTAAAATCTTTACACGTTTTTCAAGAAGATCAACATTCGTCTCTGGAAAGAAATCAATTTGATCTTGAAGACTAATTGGATCATTATGCATATCCCAAACAGATTTGCCTTGGAGTAGACTTTGGAGTAGCAGTTTGTGGTGTAGACTTCTTTAGAGTAGAACTTTCAAAATGTGAAGTCGTTGGAGCAACAGGAGATTGAATAATAGGCCACTTCCAATAAACCAGACACAGCAGGTTCTTGTGTTGCTCCTGGCCTTTCAGCTTCCATTGTGTGACTCCTGGACGTTCAGCTTCACTTGTAGCAACAACAGGAGGTTCTTGTGTAGGAGGTTCTTGTGTAACTCTTATTACCTATGAACCAGAAGGTTCTTGTGTAACTCCTGCGCTTTTCAGCTTTCCCTTATATCGTTTACTAACTGGCTTTTGAGCTTTCTTTGTTTTCTTCCTGCCTTTTGTCTGAGGAGACCCTGTAGTCTTTGTCGATGAAACTGTAGCAGATTTCACTCGCTTTGCTTTTTTCTTGAGTCTTTCCTCATCAGATTCCTTTTCAAGATTCGGATCGAAATCAGCATCAGTCTCTTTAACTTTTTCTGCTTCAGTCTCTGCTATTGTTCTCTTAGTAATTCTTTCTAGAGAATCATCAGAATCATCATCGTTTTCGGAAGTAGCAGAAATAACATCATCTTCCTGAGTCGTTTTCTCAACTTCTTGACTCTCTGTGACAATTGCTGCGCTAGAACCAGCTTCAGCTTGAATATTCTCTGGTTCATCTTCATCAACAAGCATTGTCTCTACTTTCTTTGCAGCATGTTTCTTTTTAGGCTTATCAACTTCAGCCTTTAGGAACCAATCACTACGAGCTTTTGGCTTGAAACCTTTAAACCACTCTTTTTCAGTATTCAACTCATTCTTGTCACCGCTATCGTCTTTTCTCCATTTGTTATAAGTCGGCGCTATATAATTTTCATCTTTGATAGCCCCAAATACTGGCTTTGCCACCGGTGCTGAGTCTTGCTTTTGAAACTTTAACAGTCGGCGCTATTAATTTTCATCAGTCGGCGCTATATAATTTTCATCTTCACAGTTGTATCATCAAGATGACTGAGATATAAGATGTCATTCAGATTACGTGCAATGTTTGTGAATTTCTCATCGGTTAGCATCTGCACGAATCTTGGATACAAGCATAACCTTGAATCATCCATATTTCTCGACATATGTGTAAACACAAGCTTTGAATAGTTGAACGGCTTCTTCAAAATCAGTGCCGTTGCCATACAGGCCATGTAATCCTGAACATCGTCTAGGCCTGCTTTGCGGTGACTGAAAGTATGAATAATCGCATGCATTAGGAGCTTGTAGGGACTAGGCACTTCCCCTTTCTTCAGAGTCGGTTTGTTAACGCTCCCCTTATAACCATTCGATAAAAACAACCTCTAACCATCTTCTCGTACAAGAAAAACGGATCATCTTTGTCATTGTTGAATTGAAGAATCCTGCGAATATCTTCCTCTGTAACAGTAATCTCTTTGACTTCGTTCCCGACTTGAACAGATGAGATAATAGACTTCTTATCATCGCTGAGCTTTGCGTTCGTCCAAAAGTGATAAGTGCGAGTCCTGTAAGATACAGTGCGTTCCGTAATAGCTCGATGAATAGGACACTTTTTCAGAAACTTTAAAATGCTGTCATATTCTTTCAGTGATGGACATATCGTCTTGTCGAGCGTGATACACGTATTGTGGAACTTAGAAAAATCCATAGCAATCACACGCGTTGGAACTTGAGCCTGAAAAATGACGCAAAAACAATTAGCATGCATTACGAGAAAAAGTTACAAAATTTTTTCAACACTTTTTCATCAAGTTCGGGTGAACTTGATGTGTGTATTACATTCTGAATTTGCCAAGTTCGCCCGAGCATGTATTACAAACATGTTCAAACAGCCAATATAAGTTCGGGCGAACCTATACATTTCAACATTTTAAAACCTAAGTTCGGGCGAACTTAGAACATACATCTTTCAATCCCTTTCAGAAGTTCGGTTGAACTTAAGTCCAAAACAGATTTATTCAGATTGGATAGCAAGTCTGGTCGAACTTGATAACAAGTTCGGCCGAACTTGTTATCTCTTTCGATCAAACATGTTCACTTTATTAATCAACAATTTCAATCAAATCCAAGCTATTTTCACGGTCGATTTAAGTTGTAGATTATGATTGTAAACTCAGTTTAGTCATTAGAACCCTAGATCTACCAAATTTTAACATTTCAGATTTGATTTCATCGATTAAGATCTAATTCATGGTTCAAATGATGAATACACACCTCTTCCATTGTAATAAGTGTGCTAATCACTTAAAACAATCCAAATTTTGGCAGTAATTCGACTCTAAGATGACAATTTCTCACAATCGCTCACAGATGATAAGTTCGCTCAGAGTGTTATGGGTGCATTTAATGAGTTCGGCCGAACTTACTTAGGTATTATACCTTGTCAAATTCGGGCGAACTTGATAAGCCCAGTTCAAAAGCCCAATAGAAGTCCGGGCGAACTTATCTTTTTAAACAGCCATCAGTTGCAAGTTCGGTCGAACTTGCTGAAATGTTAACCTTTGTTTAGTTTAACAAGTTCGACCGAACATGCCAAAAACAAATCCAAACTTTTTCAACTTTTGCAATTAAGTCCCTGAACTTTCCAACTTTTACCAGTTAGAAAAATCCACTCAGTTGACCAAGTCCAAGCTAATGACCTTGGTTAACCAATTTGTCTGCCGAGTCAAAGTTAATGACCCCGGTTTGACTCGTTACGAACAAACTGTTGATATTTTCAAAATCAAAGTTTCAACTTAATGAACTTTTCATCGTTTTGGCTTTTCATATTTTACAGATTAGCTCCCAGCCTATTGTCAATGAGATTCCCACCAATTTAGCACCTTACCAGACTTCGTAGACCCGTTCTCCAACATTGGTTTGCTGAAAACAATGTAGAAACAAAATCTTTTTGTATTTTTGTAAGTTTTATGCTAAAACACACTGAAAATCTTTTTGGATTTAATCTGAAAAGCTGATAAACTATGTATAGAACAATGTAAACTATGTACAAACATATTTACAGACATATTTTTGTGAATTCGTGTCTAAGGATCATACCAGTTAAATGAGTCATATCACCAGTACCGTTGACCTTTAGATGACTTTAAGTTTTAAACTTGTTTACCTAGATTGTCGATATGTTTGTCCACTTAAACTTTACCACATTTCTCAACTGTTCCAATATATGTTAAGGTATGATTAATGAAACTTGACTTATCTGCGGTTCCCACTTCTTGAATTACTCCTGTATCAGATTCCTAGATTTATCTTACAGTGAATATAGCGTAATTGATATATGTATCTGGGTTTGCGAGACCTTGAGAGCTCAGGTTAGTACTACCATACAGAAAAAGAGATGAAGGCTCGACTTTAAGGTGTGTTCCAATTAAGGAAACTTTTCAACACTGCAAATGATTAGATCTTTCGATACTTTTCAAGATTGCATGCAGTTTAGGGGTTTATAGCAAAAGTATTATAGAAGTTTTAGGCTATTGCTTCCGCAAAATTAGAAGAACTTGTATAATACCCCAGATATCAACTATCTATAAAGACCTCGTATCTCAGAATCAGGCAATCTTTCAAACAAAACTTCGGAGTACTAAGTCCATATATCCAAGATATGTTAATCCACAAGATTAAGCAGTTGTAAAATTTAGTTTATATCTCGAAAACAGTTTACTGAACGTGTTAAGCCAATCGACACATCCACAGTAAGACTTGTTTATCACTTTTAAACTTTACATTTCTTTAGCATACTGTGATAGTCCACTGATGTACTATCATTTCCTTTTTGTGACACTGAATTCTTTTTGTCTTTTTCAATGTTTTGTACTTTTTGCATTTTTCATATGTTTTTGAATTTTAAAATTTTCAAATGGTTTTGTATTTTCTCTAACATTTCTCCCCCTAAAATTAAAAACATCTTTTTGTATTTTAGTTTTTAATAAAATTCTATACTAGAAAGATATAGACAAACCAATGTGGATCACGTGAACTCGTCGTCCGGCGTCCGCACCTGTCAGCAAATTTTTCATACCATTAATTCTCAACAAGTATTTAAACCGTGATAAAGAAAATGGTTTGGTATAAAATTAAGCCATTCGTTCGTCGGTGTGGATTTTTTCTATTCGCACCAACTTCTTTTCATAGCAGTCACGAATGAAGTGATAACGAATTTCAATATGTTTTGTGCGTGAGTGATGAACTGGATTTTTGGTTATATCAATGGCTGCCTTATTATCAACATACAATGGAGTGTCGAGAAATTGCAGACCATAGTCTCTTATCTGCTGTTGTATCCACATAATCTGTGAACAACAGCTGGAGGCCGAGATATACTCAGCTTCACAGGTAGAGACAGCACCGTAGTCTGTTTCTTACACTGCTAGGTTATCATTCTTGTTCCGAAGAACTGGCATCCCACTGTAGTCGATTTTGAATTCAACTTATCTACACCAAAATCAGAATCAGCGTATCCTACAAGATCGAAACTACATTCTTCGGGTACCACAAGCCGGTGCTTGGGCATCCCTTCAGGTATCTAAAGATTCGCTTCACGATCTGGCACATAGGCAGGAAGGATACATGATATCTAGGCACGATGCCATCAGATACATCAACGATCCTATCATTGATCTGTAGAGCGTCTCATCAACTTTGGTTCCAGTTTCGTCAATGCAAATCCCGTGATTAAGAGCAAGAGGAGTAGATAACGGATTCAAGCTTTCCATATCAAACTTCTTCAAGATGTCATGCACATACTTGGTCTGATGAATGAAAATACCATCAGGAAGTTGATCTACTTGCAATCCGAGGAAGAATTTCATTTCGTCCATCGAAGACATTTCGAATTTCTTCTTCATGATGCCCTCAAACTCCTTGCAAAGACTATCATTCGTTGATCCAAAGATGATGTCGTCCACATAGATTTGAACGATAATTAGATGACTACCAACTTCTCTGGTGAAGAGAGTACTATCCACAGTTCCTCTGATAAAGCCGTTTCCCACGAGATGTTGCGATAACGTCTCGTACCAAGCTCTCGGGGCTTGGTGTAAACCGTAAAGAGCTTTATCAAGAAGATATGCTTTCTTTTTGTTGAGTGGATCGACAAACCCCGATGGTTGTCCGACATACACCTTCTCGCGTAATTTTCCATACAAAAAAGCTGATTTGACATCCAACTGATAGACTTTAAATCCTTTCCATGCTGCGAAAGAAAGAAATATTCGAATAATTCTAAGCGAGCTACTGGTGCGTAGACTTCTGTGTAGTCTATCCCTTCCTGTTGGTGAAATCCCTTGACAACAAGCCGAGCTTTGTTTCGTACTGTAACTCCTCGATCATCTCGCTTGCATTTAAAGACCCATTTCATATCAATCGCTTTCTGATTTTCAGGTAGGTCTACAAGCTTCCACACTCCTAACTTCTCGAACTGTAACAGTTCCTCTTGCATTGCTTGTACCCAGTTTTCATCGCCTAAAGCTTCAGAAACACTTTTTGGGTCCATCTGTGATATGAAACATGAATAGTAGCAATATTCTTGAATTGGAGCAACACGAGTATAGAAACAACTCAAAGCTTTGTTTATTTGACTCCGTGTTCTCACACCAGCTTGTAATTCGCCTATTATAGAATTTGATGGATGATAAGAATATGATCTTGGCATCACTTCGCCTGGAACAACCACAGTATTCTCTTGATTTGTGATATGTTGATCTACCACTACTTCACTTCAGGAGCACTACTCGGGCTTGCAGATTCATTAAATAAACTTGTAATCTGCCCTGCTTCTTCATCTAAAGAAGATTCTCCATCGGCATCGAATGTTGGAGCCTCATCCGAGTCTGAACTCTGTGCTTTAGAAAGATTAGGATTCACTGTAGTATTGACTGCTTCTGTAATCGGTGTCACTTGATTGTTTGAATTTCTTGACCACCGCTATTACTTGAACTAGCATCAGTAGAAGATGATCCCAACGTGGGTTGATTAACCACAATCGGTCTGACGATTTGCTCTTGATTTGCTGATTGATGAAGATAATATAACGCTGCAATTTCTTCATCAGATGGTTCTTCTGGCAAATCAAATGATTTCCACAAGTCTTGATAGTTGAATAACCATGCATCACCTTTTCTCTGAACAAGATCCGTATAGTTAAAACAATCAACATGCTGCGCTTCAATGACTCTTCTTAATGAGGGAACATAAACTCTTCGCAATGGACTTGCATATCCGAGAAAGAAACCTTCGAGTGATTTAGCTCCAAATTTGCCATCTTGATCGATTATAGTACATGGCGCTCCAAATGGTTCTAAGAACTTTAAATTCAGTTTCCGTCGGTTGATCATCTCAAAACAGGTCTTCTTCGTTGGTTTTACTATTAAGACTCTATTGAGTGTGTAACAAGCCGTTGCAACTGCTTCACTCCAGAAGCTGACTGGAAGCTTTGAGTCTGCAAGCATGGTTTTGCTGCAGAGTGTAGGGTGCACTAAACTCATGCAAAATCCCTTTAGCATTGCAGAATTTCCTCATTTTGGTGTTTTTGAACTCAGTACCGTTGTCACTTCTAATACGTCTCACCGGAAGATGGTACAGGTTCTCAAGTTTCTTAAAAGAATCATCAAATTTTCAAACGTCTCATCTTTTGATTCTTGGAAGAATACCCACAAGTATCGGGAATAATCGTCTGTAACTACTAAGCAGTAGAGATCTCCAGAGATACTTCGAACATTCACCGGACCGAAGAGATCCATATGTAGTCTTTCGAGCGGCAACTTTATCGAATTGAGAATTTTTCTAGGATGAGATTTCTTGATCTGCTTTCCCTTTTTACACTCGAGGCAATTATCTGACATATGAAAACTTTTCAGATTCACACCTTCGACCAAATCGTTATGCACCAAATGATTCATCTTTCTCAGGTGAATGTGGCCCATCTTTCTATGCCATAAGATTGACTTCTTCTCAGTAGCTTTCGAGACAAAACATTGTGCCATTTTTGAAGAAGTAGTAGCATTTCCCATGTCAAGAACATACAAATCATTCTCTCCTGGTGCACACATGAGTATCCACTCGTCTGGTATTTTAAAACCCGATTTGATGATCATGCATTCTTTATCGTTGAAGTGAACAATAAATTTCTTATCACAAATTTGAGAAATACTCAGAAGGTTGTTCTCAAGATCCACAATGTAGTTCACTTGATCAAATGAAACAACTCCGTTTGAGAGCTTTCCCTCAGCGACAATCCTTCCACCTTAGTTTCCAGCAAATCCAACATATCCGCCATTTATAGCTTTTATGTCGAACAAGAGTGCTTTCATTCCTGTCATATGTCTGGAAGCTCCACTATCCAGAATCCACTTGGAAAGTATAGATCTCTGGAGCCCCTTCACATTTCAACAATTAGTTAAACCACGCGACCCAAGCCTTCTTGGTCTTGGGTTGAATTGGATAACCATCATCGTAATCAAATTCACACTCGTCAGCATAATCAAATTCATATTCATCATCTGGATTTTCTTCGATGTTTATGTTTGAAAACTTCACTTTCTTTTTATCTTTCAAACTGTTACCACTTGTAATTTTGACAGTTTCAGACTTGATTTCAGATTTTAATTCTTTCATGTTATCACTAGTCTTAACAGGCTCAGACTTAGCAATTTCAGATTTTGATTCTTTCATGCTATCACTAGTCTTAACAGGCTCAGACTTAGTGATTTCAGATGTTGTTGACCTTTTCTTAGCAACCCAGACTTGTGATTTAATATTAGCCTTTTTGATATAAAACTTTGTTTCGTTTGCTTTTGAAGATTCACCTTTTTTGAACGTTGAATTTTTGAATTTCTTTTCAAAAATTTGTTTCATTTCTTCTTTGTCAACATTTCTTTTTAAGATTCTTATTTGCCCAATCTCTGGTTGCTTTGGTTTTTCAACATCTGAACTTTCTTTCCTTCGAAGATAAGCCGGTTTAGATTTCGGACACTTCCGTGCAATATGACCAACTTCGTTGGACTTGAAGCAACTCTGAATGTCCACTATTGGATTTTACACCACTTGTGGCTTTCGCCTTTTCTCAAAGTTCTTTCTGTTTCTTAAAAAATTTCAACTCTGAATGTCCACTATTGCTTCCCAATCAAACTCTCCTCGTGAACCGTGCTTGTCCCATAAACAAATTTCATGTTTCTATCTTTCTACTCGTGAAATGGTGACTGTATCTTAACCGGTTCTTCTTCCTCATCTAGACCCAACCCAGCTCTCCAGTTTTCTGGATGATCACCACCCTTTCTCCGGTAGTTATTATAATTTCTTTTGGGTTTAGAATAAAATTTCTTTTCATTTTTATCCAGGTCATCTGATGTAACTTCAACCAGTTTAAACAGTTTATCCAATTGATCTTCTTTAACATTCTGAATCGGAAAACTGTCATCAAAGTATAATCTATCAGATTCCTTAACCTTATACATGACAACGTTAGGATCATCACATAGATCATCTTCCGATGATGTCTCGTCATTTTCAGAATTTGTGTCAGAACTGTTCAAACTCGAGGTGGCGCTATGGAAGCTGCCATCATCAGAACCGTTCAGAACATTTTCACCCATTTTTTTTACCACCGCATTTTCATCATCTGATTTAGTATAAACTACATCAATGTTCTCTGGAAACTCATTTTTCTTTTCAGATAACAACTCAATGTTGAGTGCCTTATCCATCCCATCAACCGTTTTGCGACAATATTTCTCGCAAAGGGGTGGAGGAACACTGCTGTATTCTTTACCAATTTTCTTTTTAGGTTTTTCTTCCGATGGAATTGTGGGAAGAATGTGATCAATGACATATGCGTTAGTTGAATAACTTCTTAAAAGTTGTTGAACACGTTATGTTTCAATTCTCATGTCCTGGAGTTGTTGTTTAGTTTCAGCAATGGTGTTAATATAGATGTTTATTGCTTTTTGTTTATCCATTACTTTATGGTATCATGTTGTTCAATGTTATTTCTATCGAGCCTGTCATAATCATCTTCATTTTGTCATACGCTTCCTTCATTGTACGATAATCGTATTTGAAATGTTCGTTATGTACATTGAGTTCAGTGATGATTTGTGATTTTCCAGCGCATTTAGCACATGGCTCGGTCATTTTGTGCAGGTTTTACAACCTCCACAACTTGCACTTTAACAACTTCCTTTACCTCTGGACCTACCTTGGTTAGTTTCGCCATCATAGCTTTATCTGCAAAGTCCTTGAGGTTTTGACAGTTACTTCTTGAACAACATCAGTACTTTCTTCATTCAATTTCTCCTCGATCACTTGCTCCTGAGAACTTCCATCAAAGTGTCCTGCAAAACTATCACACGAGTTAGGAGATAATATTCCTTGGTTCTTCATGTGAAGATATTCCTCTTCCTCCTGTTACCGATTTAAGAATTCCAATCGAAGCCATCATCCTCGTTTGAAGCAACCATTGCCCTATCAGTGTTACTTCTATTTGGATTTTCTTGGATCTCAACTTGTGTCTTCTTTGGGAAAGGCTTGTATTGAAGAGATTTCTTGTAATACTTGTTGCCTCCCCCAAATGGACTTTGATTGCCCATGGCTTCAGGATTTTTGCATTCTCTCTTAAAATGCCCTTTCTGTCGGCATCTGAAACAAGTGACCTTCAATTTGTCGAACCCTAGCTTGTTGCTTGAATTTATGATATATCGGCCAGTGAGTGCAACAAACTTTGTGACCCTTCGAATGTAGAAGCTAGAGACCACTTGATATCCATCAGTTCAAGCTCTTTTTCGTCCACCTGATCGTAGTCTTCGGCGGTCATTTCGGGATTGCCGATTTTTCCAGCTACAACACTTTTGTACGATTCTAGAACAGTGGCAAGAAGTGACTTGTGTTGTTTTGCAACTTGCTTAGAAACAACATTGTTTAGATTTACAGCAATGTTACACTTGTACACATTTATATCAGAATTCGTTTGTTGATTTTGATTTGCTTGACTTTGATAAGAAGCATTTGACCCCGTGCTTGAGAACGAAGAGCTTTGTGGACTTTGATCTTATTGAGGATATGATTGGCTCTGATTCTGTGGAGAAGAATTCATGTTTGCATTGAACGATGTATGTATCTTTGGGCTTGAAATACTATCTTGCATTCCGTTCTTGTAATACAGACCAACATTTTGAACAATGTTAGCATTCTTCGACTTTGCAATCATCAGCAATTCCATTTCATAACCTTCAAGTTTGTCGATGAACGTTGACAACTTAAAGAATTCCCAATTCGGACTTTCTTTAAGAAACATCCAATAAGTAGTCCACTCTCCATCAGGTAAGGCATCTGCAAGCTTATCGATGTATTCTGGTTCAGTCTTCTCGAGACCGTGTCTTCTCATTTGGACTTTCAGATGACAGAAGCGCTCAATCATCTACTTCATTGTCTCGCCCTTCAACATGTTGAAATATCGAACTCCTTCATGATGAGAGCTTTCTTACTCTTGATCATCTTTGTGCTGCCTTGGTATTTCTTGTATCGATCTGCAAGCTAGTATATACTCTGGCAACAAGACCAGAATATCCTCTTTAACAGATTGTTGAATGAGGCTTATCATCTTTTTCTCAGCAATGTACTCATCTTTCTGTATTGTGGTGTACTTGTACTTCTCTAGTACTTGCTGATGTTCGTCCAACGGAATAGTGTAACCTCTCTCAATCGACACCCAGCCTTGGAAATGCATGGCTTGAACCCAATATGTAAATTTCTCCTTCCATTTTTCATAGTCGTCCATGCTCATTAACTTTGGCGGTTTAACGGACGTGCCCATTTCGTTGTCTAGATTGACTTGCTGTATGACAGTAGCATTGGATGTACCCACTCCTGACATATACGCTCTCTGAATATCATCCGTACGCTGAAAACACGTTAAAACTTTTGAAAATGTTAGATTTACTACAAGTTCGGTCGAACTTGTAGTTGTAAATGAAGAATTTACAGAATTTATCACAAGTTCGGTCGAACTTGTGATTCCAGATTTGAAAATATCCCTTGAGAACTTCGGTCGAACTTGCAATCTAGAATTTATAAGAAACTTGTAAGTTCGGGCGAACTTAACCTAAATTTTCTTGATATTAATCAAGTTCGGTCGAACTTGATATAAAATCAATGATTATTTGGTAAGTTCGAGCGAACTTGGAAAATATTTCCTCAAAAACACCTCAAGTTCGAGCGAACTTGGTAAAAACTCACTAAAAATTAACTTTTTAGCACAAGTTCGGTCGAACTTGGCTAACAAGTTCGAAGATTAGGGTTTTGGAAAACATGGTTTTTGCACAATTTTGACACCAATTTGTTTGATTTTAGTCTCCAAACTCTCAGGGGTTTATCTATGATGTATTTAACATGTCGTATTGAAAATTGGACAGAATTTGCCCGTGAATTCTTCATTTTTGTGAAAAAGTTAAGAAAAATAGAAGAATGGAATAGAATTAGAAGTGTTCTTGTGTTGATATCAATCAAATCAGGCTATTCTAGCTCTGATACCACTTGTAGGACCGATCCTCAATGCTTCGGAAACTAGATTTGATATCTATTGTCCATAATAGCGGAAATATTACGACAAGTTTACCAATGGACAAGAATTAATCAGTTAAACGTTAATTTTATTGATTAAACGTCAAGAATCCAAATTAACAGAGCTTCGCCTCAGAGATGCCAAAGTTTCAAATGAGAGAGGCATGCTAGCTATTTATAGACTTGCAAGTCCGCTGGTGGAGGAGTGAAGTTCGAGCGAACTTGACATTACATGTAAATCTCCAGCGAACTTGACTACAATATACATGAATACCGATTTCGCTAGCCTATTCAACTCTAATCTATACAGAGTCGATATAAGACTAAGACATAGACATTCTGCACCAACAGATACCCGCATCTAGCCACTTCAACACCTCCTTCTTGACCACATCTCGCATGTTAGTATTTGTCTCCTTTGTGCATCACGAGAAGGAGTGATACCGTCTTTGGTGATGATTTTATGTATCACCACTAAGGGACTGATTCCCTTCAGATCAGCAATGGTCCACCCAATAGAGGCTCTATTGGTGACCAAAACTCCCAAGAGCTTTTCCTCTTGCTCCTCGGTCAAGTTTGATGCAATGATTACCGGGAGTGTGTTGCCCTCACCCACATAAGCATATTTCAAATGCTTGGGAAACACCTTAAGCTCTACAACCGGAGGCTCAACAAATGACGGCTTCAACTTCGTATCAATCTTCTCCGGAAGACTTTCACTTGGTGTGTCCAAGTAGGCCTTCCTTCCTTTGCCGCCATAACCTCTACCTTCTTCACCTCCTCATCCATGCTCTGATTAGTTTCCATTTGTAACATGTCAAACATAAAGCATTCCTCTATTATGTTTTCCTCTTTGACGCCAATATTTCATAGAGGTATACACTCGTCAATGACGTCCGCCATGTAGCATTCATCACCAACTAGAGGATTCGTTAATCCCGAAAAAACATTCAACCGCAACTGACGATTACCAAAAGTCATGTCAACTGTACCCGTTTTACAATTGATTTGGGCATTTGATGTTGCCAGAAATGGTCGACCGAGAATAACCGTTAGTTGCTTAGTTCGGTCCAAAGAAACGTAATCAAGTACGAGGAAATCCACCGGATAGTAAAAGTCATCAACCTTTACAATCACATCAGTGACTATCCCGTGGGGTAGTTTAGGAGTCAAGTCTGCCAACACCACGGTGGTATTAGACGACTGAAGTGGACCAAACTCGTATTGGTCATACAAACTACCCGGCAGGATATTCACACTTGCCCCAAGATCCAAAAGTGCCCGTGTCATTTTGAACTCACCCACTTGAATGGAAATAATGGGCGCCCCCGGATCTTGCAGTTTTGGTGGAAGTGAACCCGAAAGAATCGATTTAACATTTTCAGTTAAATCAAGTTTCTTTGGAAACTTGTTAGTTCGTTTCTATGTGCACAAGTCCTTCAAGTACTTAGCATATGAGGGTACTTGTTTTATTGCATCCAAGAGTGGTAAATTGATTTTCACTTGTTTAAAGATTTCCCACATCACCACTTGTTGTGGGCCACATTTTGATACCACTTTCTTGGATGGTCCCAACAAAGCTTCGGGATAAGGGGCGGTATTAACCTCCACACCCTTTTCCTTAGCTTTTGGGATTGGACGGTCACAACGGGGGTGGTTTTAGTATTTTTAGAAACAGTTTTCTTTTGACCCGTTTGACCGTCGACACTCTCCTCATCACTAGCATCTTCCAACACCCCTTCAACAAACTGGGGTCGTGGTGCCTCAACACCATTATCTATGACTCGACCACTACGTAAAGAAATTTTATTAATTGGTACCTCACGTGTGTTCTTCGAGTTGGACCCTTGATGCTTAGGGTTCATGGTGGTGTCGCTTGGAAGTCTTCCTCCACTTCCACGCGTTTGGGACATCTCCTCCGCAAGTTGCCCCACTTGTTTCTCCAATGCCTTGTGTGACTTGTCATGTACCTCAAACTCTTTTCTCATTTATGCTTTAACCTCTTGACTTGATGCGGTAATAGAATTCATAATAGCGTCTAACTTCGAGTTTAATGAATCATCACCACCCATTTGAGATCTTGAGTTGTCGCCCCTGTTACCACCTTGGTTATAACTCCATTGGTAGTTCCCCTCACGATTTTGATACCCTTGGTTATTCCCTTGGTTGTAATTTCTTTGGTAACCCCCTTGGTTACCACCTTGGCCTCCACCTTGATTTCCCAGTTGGAAATTCGGGTTCATTGGATTCGAAGCATAACTATACCGGAAATTCAGATGGTTTCTCAAACCGGGATGATAAGTGTTTGAATTCATGTCATTGTTCTTACGATAACCAAACACTTGGTTTACCTCCTCGACATCTTTAGCCATACCCAATCGACAATCACCGTCCTATGACCAATCTCCCCACAATCTTCGCAAACCGCAAATTGCACCGCATTCACATCTTTCTTTTTCATGCGTGCTAATTCCAGCTCCAAAGTGGAAATCCGATCTTTAGAACTAGAATCAAGATCGGGGAATGATCGAGAAATAGGATGCTTTTTAGCCCGGTCGGCCGACTCTTTGGCCTTTGATCTTTTTGCCATCCTTTCGAGGAATTCCCAAGCGTCATCCTCGTGATTACTTAATAGTGTCCCATTGCTTGTCGACTCGAGGTGATTCTATGTCTCTCCATCCCATCCCCTTACAAAACACTTCACTAACTCCCACTTCTCAATTTGATGATGTGGACACTTTCGGATCAATTCCTTATACCTCATGAACGCTTCATGTAACGGTTCACTCGAGAGTTGCTTAAATGCTCTAATCTCATCATGCGCGTCATCAGTTTTGGCCATTGAGTAATACTCATCAAGGAAGGCTTGTTGCATCTCCACCCAAGTATGAATGCTATTAGGGGCAATGTCAAAAACCATTGTTTATCCTTATCCTTTAATGAGAATTGGAAGAGACGTAGACGACCTTATCTTGGGTGAAATGAGCACCCCCAATAGTACTACAAATAGCCGAGAAATTCGCTAAATGTGTGTATGGCTTGTCATTCGATCGCCCGTTGAAGTGAGGAAGGATGTTAATGTAATTTGGTTTGCAATTGAAGGCCACTCTTCCCCGTGGTGGTGGTACTATCGGAGAATCATTCTCCGAAATCATGGGCCGAAATCGGCCATCAACTCCTTGTGGCGGTTGGCATCGATTATTGTTACGGTTATGCCTTGGTGGACCATCCACCTCTTGATTCACCAGTGGTCCATGATTCACCCGTTGATTCGGGTTTTGATTTGCCATACCCACAAAATCAGGAATCCGTGCATTGTTATTGTTGCGGTTGTTATTTGGATTCCTTCGATTGTTGTTCCGGGGTTGACCATTGTTTCCGTACCCATCATTCCGGTTGTACTCACCATAATACTCCTCTTCATTATAACCATCACCGTTATCCCACTCATCATTGCCATCATAAATGTTGGCATTTTGATATCCCTCATCTCAGTCGAAACCCCTACCGTTGTAGAAATTCCCGTTGATTTCATTATCCCCATATCCATAATTCTCCTCCTCTTTCGAATGATATGTATGAATACTAACCCGATCTGGTGAGTGATAACTCGGAATACTATATCTTTTGTCATCCGGGATGTTATTCCTTAGTTCTTTGTAATTCGGTTCGTAATACCCCGCATGGCCGGGTTTACTCATTCAGACTCCGGTCGGTTGAAGTCGAGTCCGGCACCCGAGTTTTGGTTCCGGTTACAGTTGTTAAGGTTGGGAGGTGGATTTTGGTTTTGAGGATCGGGTTGGCGAAGTGGATTGGCAGGAGGGCGTTGTTATTTCCCCGATCGGTTGTTACGGGTTTGGTTGTTTTGTTGATCCATTGGAACGGTTACAACAGATGGTGTTGATGGTGAGTTTTGGGTACTTTGGTTAGGGGCAAGTGTTGCCCTAACCGGCTTGCTAAACTCCTCCTTGCCTCTCGCTCGATTTCGGTTCGTAAACTAACGGTGATGTTCGCCCGAAATTTCGTGTACTCATGCACTACCTGTAATCCGCACAAGTAACACACCCCTCGTACCACAAAAGTAAATAAACTGAAAGAAACAAGCAATTAAACAGATAATCACGAAATCAAACAAAAATCTAAACGCAAAGCGCACTAACTCCCCTGCAACGGCGCCAAAATTTGATCGGAGTGCCATGCTCCGGTCAAAGATAATAATTTATAGTCCCAAATTACCCTTAACAATGCGTTAGTGGTAGTAAGGGTTCGAACCACGAAGAGTGTGGTGTTTGCGATTGGATGTGATTGATTTTAAATAAGATTGTCACTTTTATGAAGCTTGCTAATGAAATTGATTAAATTGTTTGGTTGGAAAGGATGTCGGAATTAACCGACAAGTTTGTTTGATTAATTAACTAACAAAAACTTGAGAACGATTGCAATGAAAGTAAATACGATTGTAAAATAATAATGAGAAAACAAGGTTCACACCCGGTTCAACAATTGCAAGACCTAGGGTTACTACACGTTTTAAATTGGTTTAAATGAATTAGTTCATTAACAGTTTAGAATCACAAAAGCTTAGGTGCCAATTGCTATCAACGTCATAGACAACGGACCAAAATGCACTTCGTTACTTTGGACAAGTGAAACCTATCAATCGACAAGGTATAAATATGCATATTCATTTCACGAAGTCAAATTTCATAACTCACAAGACAATTCGCAAATACAATACAAACGTAGGAAAATTTTCAAAAGATTAAATGCAATTCGAATTTTCACAAACCAAATGTTTAACACATAGTAAACCCTAGAAATTTTACAAAAGTCTACATCGGTGTTAAACCTTCAGGAATTAGCCGCTCATGACGAACAGAAACACGATCAACAATGATTGAGATCTTGATTCTTGACATCTTAAAGCTTGATGATGGAGGTAAATGGTGGTTAGGGTTTATGGTGATGTATGAAGGTGATTGGTGGATGATGATGAAGGATTAGGGTTTGGATTGGTGGGATGATTTGGTTGTATGATGATGATTGGTGATGAATTCCAATGATGTAGTTGATGACTATGGCTCCAAGAACAAGTTTCAAACTCCAATAACTCGTAACCCCCCAAAATAGGTCAAAAATTATGTTTTAACTCGTCTCCCAAATCACAAAGCACAAAATTTGCGATGCAGCAAACGGAAGCCCGTCGCGATGGCCAGGAGTGGCGTCGGCGACGACATGTGTGTGTTCCATTTTGTTCCGACGAACTAAGCTACTGCCTACGGACATTTTGGACGACGTAAAGATACACGGGGTGTCGCCGACGGCCCATAGTGGTGTCGGCGATGGCACTCCCAACTTCACTTTTTCTGTTTCCTTCATTTCTTGGTTCCGGTTGATCCCGTTCGTGTCCTGGTGCTCCATTTTGCTCCCGATTAGCACCTTAAACTCCATAAGACCTGCAAAACACAACCTTTATTAAAAGTAGGCTATCCTAAACTAAAAGTTACGTAAAAACACAACTTAAACATTAATGATCACCGATTTTTGACCACATATCAGTGGGCACCGTATCTTACGGTGGTCCCCAGCGCAGAAAAAATGTAGTTGCTCTATATGAGTGGTTGGGAGGTGTCTTTTCAGTTATCTTATCATTGGAGTTCGATTGGGAGCAGTTCTAGGGCGAAAATTGAGTGTGACATGATAAAACTTTGGGTTTCAATCATTCCATTACACAATTCGATTCGTATGAACATTGTATTTGAAGTGATGATGAACAAAGTGATGTTTGGGTAAGTTTTCCTATGTTTTCCACCGGAGTGTAAGGTTTATCTTTTAAATGTTTGTTGATGTTTATGTTATTTGTAGGAAAATAATCTAATCATTTTGGTTGTGTTATTGTGGTGTTTATGTGTTTGATTGTAATCGTTGATATTGTTTAACATTGTTATCTAAACCATCTGTTCTTGGCGCCGCTGGCAATCGAGATTTATTGGGAGGGATTCGGGGTTGGCTTTATGTAATTAATCATTGGGTGACAATCTTGTGTTCTTGTTATCTAAGAACTTGGTCCCCTTTTATCACAATCAAGCGCATTTTCATGAACTATGTCTATGTATTTCTTCCAAATTAAACATCAATATTATCATTTATGGAAACCCGAAACCGGGGGAAGACATACTCTCTCATTTCTGAATTACAATATTTGATAAGTGTTTTAGTTAATTTTAATTAATCAAACCAATCAATCAAATCTTTGAAATTACTTTTCTACAATTTAGTTTAAAGTTAGTTATTTTGCAAAGCTACATAATAAACACATTTTCCAAAAACTCCATGTGTTCGATACCCACTTACCGCTAGATAATTAGTTGTAATTGGATTAAATTTGAGTGAGACTTTGACATCACGTCAAATTTTGGGGCCGTTGCTGGGGAGTAATTTGGGACCTCAAGAAGGGGTTGTTTATCAACAAAGGCAACAAGTGAAACCTATTCAAGAGGTTGTTAGACAACCACCGGGGTTACAACACATTTGTCCACAAGGGCCACAGTTTCAAAGACTAATGCCTCTACAACAAGTCCAACAACAACAGTTTGCACCTCAAGGGCCGATGCAAGGGCAAGTGGGTCGACCATTTTGCAACCGTTAGATTGGTCAAAGCCGTTCGAAATCATGTGTGGCGCTAGTGATACAACTATTGGAGCGGTTTTGGGTCAAAGAGTTGATAAAAAACCGGTGGTAATATACTATGCACGCAAGACGTTATCTAAGGCGTAACTGAATTACACCACAACTGAAAAGGAGTTGCTTGCGATGGTGTATGCCTTGGACAAGTTTCGGTCTTACATTTGGGGGAGTAAAGTGATTGTGTATTCGGACCATAGTGTGGTTGATATTTGATGGAGAAAAAGGATGCAAAGCCGTGTTTGATTTGTTGGGTGCTTTTGTTACAAGAGTTTGATTTGGAAATTCGGGATAAAAAGGGGTGTGAAAACGTAGTGTCGGATCATTTATCTCGAATTCCATTGGAAGGAATTGATGATGTTAGTGAGATCAATGAATGGTTTCCCGATGAACAATTGTTAGCCATGTTAACCTTCACCGCACCGTGGTATGCTCACTATGTTAATTACTTGGCCACGGGTGTGATTCCGAGTCATTGGACGAAGAAGAGAAGACAACAGTCCATGTCCCAACTTAAACAATACATTTGGGATAAACCAGATCTCTTTAAGATTGGACTCGATCAAGTGGTTCGAAGGTGCGTTCCCGAAACGGAAGTGTTTTGGAGATTTTGACCATGCTCACTCATCTGCTTGTGGGGGCCATTTTAGTGGTCACAAGACGGGGTATCGAGTGCTCACATGTGGGTTTTATTGGCCTACAATTTTTAAAGATGCGTGTGAATATGCCCGGAATTTTCTGAATTGTCAAAAAGTGGGGAGCATTTCGAAAAGGGATGAAATGCCTTTACAACCCATTTTGGTTGTTGAGGTGTTTGATGAGTGGGGCATAGATTTTATGGGTCCCTTTCCAAACTCGAATGGATTTTTATACAGATTGGTTGTGGTAGATTATGTCTCGAAATGGATTGAAGCTATTGCTACAAGGACCAACGATCATTCGGTGGTATGTAAGTTCGTTCAATCAAACATTTTTGCTCGTTTCAGGATTCCAAGTGTTATTATTAGTGATGGTGGTTCACATTTCAAAAATTTTAACTTTGGGAAGTTGTTGTAGTGTTATAGCGTGAACTACCGAGTCGCCACTCCATATCACCCGAAGACAAGTGGACAAGTTGAAGTGTCCAACCCTTAAATAAAAGAAATTTGATGGAAACGATGCGGGTGGAAAGGAAAGATTGGTCGAGCAAGTTAGACGACGCATTATGGGTATACCAGACGGCCTATAAAACTCCAATTGGTACAACTCCTTATCGGTTGGTATATGGGAATGGGTGTCATTTACCAATGGAGTTAGCTCACCGAGCACATTGGGCGATCAAGACGGTCAACGCCGATTATAATGAAGCAGGAAAGATACGGAAGCTTCAATTGAGTGAGATCGAGGAAATTAGAGATGAAGCATATGAGTGCGCATCCGAATACAAAGACAAAGTTAAAAAGGTTCATGATGCGAAGTTACGAAAACACACCTTTGAAGTGGGTCAAAAGGTGTGGTTGTACAATTCGAGGTTGAAGCTTTTCGCGGGTAAATTGAAGAGTAAATGGATGGGGCCTTATGTAATCATTTGAGTGGGTCGATTTGGTATAGAGATTGAAGATGTTCACCATCACACGAAGCAAACGGTGAAGGGGCACTGACTTAAACCATACTTGGAGGGTAACAACATCAACAATCTCGTGCTTGACAAAGTGGGCTACATTCTACGCCCATTGGATGAGGAAAGAGCATAAGAGGCCCAGGTTTAGTAGTGTAAACAATTAGTTTAGTGTAGTGTAGTTTTGTTGTTTTTGTGAAATTTCAGTACTCGTCTTGAATTGTGTTCGAAACAAATGTGGGGAAAATCTTGCGAATTTTTCTAACACAGTGTTTAGGACAACACGGGTCTTTCATGGGGGATAGGGTAATTTTCAAATTACAAATATATATGAAGAAAATTTTTTTTTGCAAGATTTTGATTGCCCAGTGGCCACCGTAGGCTACGGTGGGCGCCGTAGCTTACGGTGAGCCTTGGGAAATCACAATCTTTACGGTAATTGGGAATTGTCTTACAGTGAATATTTCAAGTCAGGTTCCACCATAGCCTACGGTGTGCAACGTACGCTACGGTGGTCCCTGGCGATGTGTGGGGTCGGCATAAAAAAAGTAAAAACGCAAATCACTAAATATTTTACAACCACAACACGAATTTTACTCTCTATTTTCCACTACAAGTTCATCTTATCATTCATTCATCTCTCTAACAAAACCCTAACTTTCATGGCCTCAAACCTTCACCATTCTCTCAAATCTTAACCAAATCGAGTGATTTATGGGTCTATTTTGGCTAAAATTTCACAAGGATTCCAGATTTGTGTTTGCATTACAAAGAATCTTTAGTTTTGGTGGTTGATTTTGGACATCTTATCATTCCTAGCATCTTCAAAGTAAAGGTATGCAATTTATGTTCATTATTTGAAGTACATGGCAGATTTGTAAGTTCTCATCTTTGTTTTTGCTTACACACTTGCTTGTAGTGTTAGGATGGTATGAACTTGTTGAGTTTGTATGGGGTTATGGTTGTAGATGATAAGTTGTGTATGTTAAACATGATTTTTGGGCAGAATTTTGCTAACTAGGGGAAATAAGTCCAAATTGTTGCAAAAAGATGAATAATATGTTTGACTTGCATCTACAACCATAATGCTAAGCAAGTGTGGGGATGTTTGGGTTAATGAGAGTAAAATTTTTGTTGTTTGTTGGTGTTGTTGTGACTTGCAGGATTATGGGTCGAAATGGTAAAGAACAAGTTGGGGGTTGGTTGGAAGTATGTAGAATCCGAGAGGTATCACAAGCTCAAAAGTGAGGGTCAAGGGTGGAGGGCTCTAAAGGCGGATGCTAGACCACTCCAGCCGGGTGAGGCTGATGAACCTGAGAGTGAAGATGAGGCCCCAAGTGGTGATGAAGACTATCAGGATAGGGATGTGGATCAAAGGGAAACCCAATCAGGGTACATGGGAAGTGCATTCGATTATGCACATCAGCCCTATAATCCAAATTGGGCACATATGGGGACTAGGGAACAAGTGGTAGAGCGTAGGTGTGACATCCGGCTTTTCAGGTATCTTAAACGCGCTACTTCACGGTTATTCATTCCTACGCTGATTTAATTCGGAGAATTAAATTACACGCTCGCAATAACTACGCTAACTTTGTGAATTTATTGGGTGAATTACGTGCTATGTGTTATTAAACGTTTGTATATTTTGTAGATTATTGTATCACGCCTTGATTTCGGATTATTAGTTATAAAAAAAATAATAAATAAATATCCGAACCGAACCGAGCCGCGAAACGTGTCGACCTCACCTCCTTGCGGCCTAAGGAACTAACCTAAACTTGAGGCCCAAGCCACTTACCGAAACCGCCCCCGCTTTGCGGTCGCGCCCGCCACCCCCTCCCCTTCTTTTCCCTTGTGCTATATAATTGTATGTATGCATGTTATAGTTTCAAAAAAAAAAAACAACAAACCCTAGTCCCTAGGAGAACCGAAGGCAGCCCATCCCTCTCACGATCACAAGTCTCCAACTTCCGGATTGATTCCAATCTTGTCCCGGTTCGCTAATCATCATCGTTTCAAGGTTAGGGTTTAATTGTTTTGCATTCACATTAGGGTTTGTATAATCTTGATCATGATTGTGTGTAATGGTAGGATTATTAGTATGAAAAGTGTTGTGATTTATGATTAGTTCGGATGATTGTGCGAATCTTTGCGATTTTGATGTTATGTTGAATACTAAAATCATAAGCTGCGTTTTGGCGATAAAGATCATGTTATATAATTAGGGTTTGCATGAATATTTATATACATGATGATAGTTGACAAATAAACCTGTTGTTAATCATTGTTATTAAGAGTCATGATCGTTTAAGCATGTTCTAATGCGATAAAAGTCGAAAACTGTTTGCTGAATGACATTTACAGCCAACTTCAATTGGCTGTAACCTGATCATTATTTATCGAAAAGTGGATTTTCTGAAGCCTAAAACGTGTAATGGCACCGGATTCATAGTTTTCTGAGGTCGTTTGCTATTTTAAGTGGTCATTTAGTGCAGCAGCTGAAGCTGCGTAAATTCTGCAAAATTTGCTAGTTGTTTATCGAGTCGGATCTCATAGTCCGTAGGGGGTTGGGTCACGAAATTTGTACAGTAACTGGAGACGGGAATTTACGGAAAATCCCACTGGAATTTTGTTAATTGGATGAACGATGATTTTTAAATAATTTTTCCCGTGGACTGCAGTCAGAAAGAGACAATCTGACTGCAGCCTAGTATATAAATGTTTATAAATAATTGGTAAAGCGTTAGGACTTGATGGTTTACATAAAGATCTACAGTTTAGTTGACACCTCCTGTAAAAAAATTGGAATTTTTGGAACGTTGGAACTATTTTATAAAAATCCTCGAAAACAGCCCAGTTATGAGCGTACAGGCTGAAACATGATAACTTGTGTTTGTGTGTACCAAAGTGTTGTATGAGTTAATCTGTGTTTATGACAAGTTGGTTTGATCATTATTTTGGTATGATGATACTTTGCATGCATGATTGTGTTTTGAATTGGTTATTACGTGTGCCGCACTGTGTGTTAGTTATGCGTAGGGTTTTGTATCAGTGTGTTCACACACTAACTTTAAATCGGTTGACATGTTAGGACGCGATTAGCGGTCCCATCATTTGCTACTTTTGTGTTACTCTAACCGAGCAATTTAAGGTGAGTTCACGGCCCCTATTTTATCCGGTTTTACACAACAGGGGGAGAAACATGTATACATTCTATAACTCTATCTTTTACGTTATGCGAAATTAACGTCGTTAAACTACTCGGTAACTAAGTTATTGTTAATGTACGTTATGGTCACTAAGTAGCTATATCACGGAAGTCCTCAACAAACTCTCGGATCATTAGTATTGGGTTAGATAGCGTGGAAAGTATAAGTAGTACTACTGGGCCCGACAAGCCCCACCCGAGCTAGTCGCGCTAGCCGACCGGGAATGGTCAACGGGTGATTAATTTGGCCTAACTTTCGCCATGGTCAGTGTGAGGCCTGGCAACACTGAGTCAACAACAGTCAGCTTCGATCGCGAACTCTTATGTGACGTAACTTTAGACTCGCTACCTACATGTTAACATTGAACTTAATTACGAACCAACATTATTATTCCGGGTTAGGAATAATGGAACTATATCGTTATCCGGGTTAGGGATAACGGAAAACCAACTTTTAACCGAACTTGTGAACTTATAAAAAACTGTGAACTCACTCTTCTTTAATGTTGACACTTGTTTCTTTACATGTTTCTCAGGACGCTAGGAGCGCTAGGTGCACTCACTTGCATTGATCAAGACATTTTTATCGAGTCTTATTTACGAATATTGTTTGGGATTTTTGGTTTTGGCGTTTATGTTAGTGCCCGTTACTTTACTTTACTCTAATGCTTCCGCTAAACTTTGAAACTAATGCTTCCGCTAAACTTTGGAACTAAGACAATTTGAAAATAACTATGAATGGTTAAACAAATGTTTTTGGAAAACGTTTAAATAAATCATATAGAGTCGTTCGATATTACTAGTGTCTCAGATTCTGGTTTAGATCACACGACTCGTGGTAAAACTCCGCAAGTGGAAATTGAGGGTGTGATCGATTGGTATCAGAGCCTCTAGCTATAGAGAACCATGTTTGCATTAAAAGTAGACCTAAACTATAGCTGTTACACAACACTAGACTTAGTTGGCACCAAACTGTGATATCTTGTTATGTGTTATACTACAACTGTTTTATGTAAGATATATATGTATATTGTGATGCACGCAACTCGTAACTAACTACACAACCCATCAGGCAATGTCATCATCATCATCCGACAAATCTCGACAATCAAGGGCGCCAGGGAAGGCACCCATGGTCGAACCTTCACCACCTCATGGCGTGGAGACACGCTCAGCTGCTAGGAAAAGACTCGCTCTAGGAGGGGAGTCGTCCTCCCGTCCGACCACCGTTATACCGGTCGAACCGGTCAACTCGTTAGAAGTAGGGGACGACCTACTTAGGGATATGTTAAGGAAACAACAGGACAGCTAGAGAGAATGCAGGAGACTATCGAAGCACAAGGATGGATGATACGTCAACTAACTGGTAAAACTGGAAGGCTCGAGGAAGAGCAACATGAGAATAGGAAAGTTTGATACATTTTAGCTAAGGATCTTCGTGCTGAGCAGCTGAGGGCTGACTGGCTCGAAGACAGAGTTCTTGAGTCCAGTTGGAGGATTCAAGAACTGGAGCAGAATCAAGCACCTGTCCCAGTACCCGCACCAGCACCGGCCCCTCCAGCGCCGGTAGAGGAAGAAGAGGAGGATCCAGAGGAAGACCCAGAGGAGGATCTAGAGGAAGAACCGGAGGAGGACCCGGAGGAAGAGGAGCCGGAACAGGACCCGGCTATTGAAGCTGAAAACGCCGCAGAGGATGACGGCAACGATAGCGACTTGGGAGATGGAGACGTCGAAGACTGACTCGTCTCGCCAATCCCCGCTTTGTTTTCTTTAGTTTGTTTGTTTCCACTTATGTTTGAACTTGAAATTTTATAATTAAACAGAGATGTTTGGTTGGTATTTTGTGAGACATTGCAATTTATTTAATCGAATGTTCCTTTTGATTGTTTAAATTGTCGGGTTGACATAATTTGTGTGATTATTGAAGTGTGGAATATGATAAGTATATTGGACATATATACTTATCGGTGTTGTTTGTGTTGTCTTGCGAAGATCTGAAATGGCAACTGGACGTCGCGGAAACCTCAACATGTCACCTGAAGAATTGGCCGCATTGATCCAAGAACACGTGAATGCTGCTCTGGCAGGTGTTCAAAACCCACCAGCAGGAGGTGGTCTTAACCCTACAAGATGTTCCTTGATGCAAAACCGAGCAAGTTCACGGGTGCGGAAGGACCCATAGGACTGGTCCGTTGGATTGAAAAGTCTGAATCGGTGTTCGAGATGTGCAATTGCCTTGAAATCAATAAGGTCAAGGCCCTAATCAAGGAGGAATACTGTCCGCGGGACAGACTTCAGCAGTTGGAGCAAGCGTTATGGAACCACAAGATGGTAGGGTCTGAAATTGAAGCGTACACGGCAAAACATCATGATCTGGTGTTCCTATGTCCCGATCTGGCTAACACCATCGAAAAACGACTTGAGTTTTATCTTGGGGGTCTAGTCCCTGAGATCCAGGGCATGGTAATGTTTAGCAACCCTACGACGGAGCATCAAGCGATTAGGCTGGCGCATAAACTCACCGATAAGGCGGTGGAGCAAAGGAAGTTGCCACCTCGGGGTGCAACCGAAGTCGTCCCTGATAACAAAAGAAAATTTGAAGACTCACCTGCTCGACAGTCTTTGTCAGCCCAGCCACAACAAGGAAACCAGAAGCGGTCCAACAATTTCAACAACAATCGGGGTCACAATAATCAGTCTGCCAACAACACCCAGAACTCAAGCGGCTATGCGGGTCGAAAGTCGCAATGTAATCGTTGTAACCTCCATCATCATGGCCCTTGCGCCGAAAATCGCTGCCAACGATGTGGCAAAGCGGGACACGCGGCAAAGGATTGTCGCGGGGAAATCATATCTCGACAAAATCAGAATTAGCACCAGGGTCAACAGCAAGGTATTAACCGGGGGTGCTATCAGTGCGGTAGCACTGCCCATTTCAAGCGAGACTGCCCGCAGCTTCGCAACAACAACAATGGTGGGAACAACAACAACAATAACAACAACAACAAAATAACAACAATGGCAACAATGGAAATGGTGGCACAGGAGGTGCCAAAGGTCGTGCATTCACGCTGGGCCACAGAGAGGCCAGAAACGACTCGAACGTGGTCACCGGTAAGTTTCCCCTTAACGATCATTTTGCTACTGTACTTTTTGATACGGGTGCGGATAAGAGTTTTATATCTGAGTCTTTTAGGAAGAACCTAAATCTCACGCCTAAACCCCTAGAGACCCCTTACGTCATAGAACTAGCCGATGGTAAATCTGTAGATGTGACCCATTTAGTAACCGGTTGTCAACTTAAACTCGCGGGTCACACCTTTACCATTGATCTAATGACAACTACCCTAGGTAGTTTTGATGTGGTAGCCGGAATGGACTGGCTATCCGACGTCCGAGCTGAAGTTCTCTGTTTCGAGAAAGCTATCCGTATTCCACTCTCTAACGACGAAGTCTTGATGGTGCAAGGCGAGAAGGCAGGCGCCGTCACAAACATCATCTCTTACATGCAAGCTCATAAGTATCTTCGGAGAAAGAACTCCTTCGCTTTGCTCGCACTGGTCACCGAGCAGCCTAAGGACGAGAAGCGGATTGAAGATATCCCCGTCGTCCGTGACTTTTCCGATGTGTTTCTAGAGGAGTTACCTGGTCTTCCACCAAATCGACAAGTGGAGTTTGAAGTCGAATTGCTGAACCATGCGACTCCTATCGCCAAGGCCCCGTACCGCCTAGCTCCAGTAGAGCTGCAAGAGCTGTTTACCCAACTTCAAGAATTGTTGGAAAAAGGATTTATCCTAACCAGTACTTCGCCATGGGGAGCTCCGGTCCTTTTTGTCAAGAAGAAGGACGGGACCTTCCGCATGTGCATCGACTACAAAGAACTCAATAAGGTTACCGTCAAGAACCGATACCCATTACCTCACATCGACGATCTCTTCGACCAACTTCAAGGGTCAAGCTACTACTCCAAGATTGATCTACGGTCCGGTTATCACCAGTTACGTGTCAGGGAGGAGGATATCTCCAAGACGGCATTTCGTACTCGGTATGGCCATTATGAGTTCTTGGTCATGCCCTTCGGTCTCACCAATGCACCCACGGTGTTCATGGACCTCATGAACCGCGTGTGTAAGCCGTATCTCGACAAGTTTGTCATCGTGTTCATCGATGATATACTCGTCTACTCTAAGGGTGAAGAAGAACATGTGAGCATCTACGATTATTGCTGGAACTACTTCAACAGGAGAAACTATATGCCAAGCTTTCGAAGTGTGATTTCTGGATTCGGTAAGTTCAGTTCCTCGGGCATATCGTGAATGAAAAGGGTATACACGTTGATCCCGCCAAGATCGATGCTATCAAGAACTGGGAAGCACCCAGGACACCGACAGAGATCCGCCAATTTTTGGGTTTGGCTGGTTACTACAGACGTTTCATCGAGGGATTCTCAAAGATCGCACAACCGCTTACCACCCTCACCCAGAAGGGCACCAAGTATGCTTGGGGTGACAAGCAGGAAGCAGCATTTCAATTGCTGAAGCAGAAACTTTGCAGTGCACCCATTTTGTCCTTGCCAGAAGGGACAATGATTTTGTGGTATATTGTGACGCTTCCATTTAGGGATTGGGATGCGTACTCATGCAACGTGATAAGGTCATCGCGTATGCATCCTGACAGTTGAAGGTTCACGAGAAAAACTACACAACACATCACTTGGAATTGGGAGCAGTTGTGTTTGCACTTAAGATTTGGAGACACTATCTATATGGAACAAAGTGCACAATCTACACGGATCACAAGAGCCTCCAGCATATCTTTGACCAGAAGGAGTTGAATATGCGACAGCGTCGCTGGGTCGAACTCCTGAACGATTATGAATGTGCCATTCGGTATCACCCGGGTAAAGCTAACGTGGTAGCTGATGCCCTCAGTAGAAAGGAGCACTTGAAACCTCGTCGGGTACGAGCACTACAGTTCACGATTCATTCTGGGTTACCCGAACAGATACGCGACGTGCAGCTAGAAGCAGTTAAGGAAGAAAACATCAAGGCCGAATCTGTGGGAAAGATGGAACGCGATTGGGAAGTGAAACCCAATGGTGCCCAGTATTTCATGAATCGTATATGGGTACCTGTCTACGGAGACCTCAGGAAGCTAGTTATGGACGAAGCTCACAAATCCCGATACTCTGTCCATCCTGGTTCAGATAAGATGTATCAAGACCTTAAAGCCGCGTACTGGTGGCCCAACATGAAAGCGGATATAGCCACCTACGTGAGCAATTGTTTGACTTGTGCAAAGTCAAGGTGGAATACCAGAAGCCATCAGGGCTACTTCAACAACCTGAGATCCCAGTGTGGAAATGGGATCAGATCTCGATGGACTTTATCACTAAACTCCCGCGAACTCCGGGTGGTTGCGATACATCTGGGTAATCGTGGATCGTCTAACTACCGCACACTTCCTAGCGATCAAAGAAACATATAAGATGGATAAGTTGACTCGCATCTACATTAAGGAAGTAGTTTCTCGGCACGGGGTGCCAACGTCCATCATCTCAGACAGAGATGCTCGTTTCACGTCCAACTTTTGGCAGTCACTTCAGAAAGTGTTGGGTACACGCTTAGATATGAGCACAACTTATCACCCTCAGACGGATGGTCAAAGTGAAAGGACCATTCAAACCTTGGAAGACATGCTTAGGGCATGTGTGGTAGACTTCGGGAACAGTTGGGAAATCCATATGCCTTTAGTGGAATTATCGTATAACAACAGTTACCATACGAGTATTCAAGCGACACCGTTTGAAGCATTATACGATCGCAAATGTAGATCACCGGTCTGTTGGGCAGAAGTCGGTGACAGTCAACTCACAGGTCCTGAGTTGATACTTGAGGCTACTGAAAAGATTGTGCAAATCAGAAACCGCATGGCAGCGGCACGAGATCGACAAAAAAGTTACGTTGATCAACGACGCAAACCGCTCGAATTTCAAGTAGGCGACCGCGTCCTACTGAAGGTGTCACCCTGGAATGGTGTAATCCGTTTTGGGAAACGAGGCAAACTAAACCCATGGTACGTAGGCCCATTTGTGATCTCGAAGCGTATCGGGCCCGTAGCTTATCAATTAGACCTTCCTGCCGAACTCAGTGGAGTTCACAACGTTTTTCATGTGTCCAATCTAAGAAGTGTCTATCAGATGAGAGCCTAGTTATTCCATGGATGAGCAACTGCATTTTGTGGAACAACCTATCGAGATCATGGATCGTGAGATTAAGACTCGAAGGCACAGCAAGATACCGATTGTCAAGGTTCGTTGGGACTCTAAGCGTGGACCGGAGTTCACGTGGGAAAGAGAGGACCAAATGAAAAGCAAATACCCACACCTTTTTGCAGCTGAGCAGCAATCTGACGTTATCACCAACTAAATTTCGGGACGAAATTCTTTCAACATGGGGATGATGTGACAGCCTGGGAATTTCTTGTACATTGCTAACAAACTGAATCTTTGTGCGTTGCATTCTAAACCGCGTTTACTCAATTTTCGGGACGAAAATTCTTTCAACATGGGGATAATGTGACATCCCGGCTTTTCAGGTATCTTAAACGCGCTACTTAACGGTTATTCATTCCTACGCTGATTTAATTCGGAGAATTAAATTACACGCTCGCAATAACTACGCTAACTTTGTGAATTTATTGGGTGAATTACGTGCTATGTGTTATTAAACGTTTGTATATTTTGTAGATTATTGTATCACGCCTTGATTTCGCGATTATTAGTTATAAAAAAATAATAATAAATAAATAGCCGAACCGAACCGAGCCGCGAAACGTGTCGACCTCACTCCTTGCGGCCCCAGGAACTAACCTAAACTTGAGGCCCAAGCCACTTACCCAAACCCCCCCCCTTGCGGTCGCGCCCCCCACCCCCTCCCCTTCTTTTCCCATGTGCTATATAATTGTATGTATGCATGTTATAGTTTCAAAAAAAAACAACAAACCCTAGTCCCTAGGAGAACCGACGGCAGCCCCCCCTCTCTCACGATCACAAGTCTCCAACTTCCGGATTGATTCCAATCTTGTCCCGGTTCGCTAATCATCATCGTTTCAAGGTTAGGGTTTAATTGTTTTGCAATTCACATTAGGTTTTGTATAATCTTGATCATGATTGTGTGTAATGGTAAGATTATTAGTATGAAAAGTGTTGTGATTTATGATTAGTTCGGATGATTGTGCGAATCTTTGAGATTTTGATGTTATGTTGAATACTAAAATCATAAGCTGCGTTTTGGCGATAAAGATCATGTTATATAATTAGGGTTTGCATGAATATTGATATACATGATGATAGTTGACAAATAAACCTGTTGTTAATCATTGTTATTAAGAGTCATGATCGTTTAAACATGTTCTAATGCGATAAAAGTCGAAAACTGTTTGCTGAATGACATTTACAGCCAACTTCAATTGGCTGTAACCTGATCATTATTTATCAAAAAGTGAATTTTCTGAAGCCTAAAACGTGTATTTTTGAAAAACGCTTCTAATGGCACAATATTCATATTTTTCTGAGGTCGTTTGCTATTTTTAAGTGGTCATTTAGTGCAGCAGCTGAAGCTGCGTAAATTCTGCAAAATTTGCTAGTTGTTTATCGAGTCGGATCTCATAGTCTGTAGGGGGTTGGGTCACGAAATTTGTACAGTAATGGAGACGGGAATTTTCGGAAAACTCCACTGGAATTTTGTTAATTGGATGAACATGATTTTTATATAATTTTTCCCGTGGACTGCAGTCAGAAAGAGACGAATCTGACTGCAGCCTAGTATATAAATGTTTATAAATAATTGGTAAAGCGTTAGGACTTGATGAGTTTACATAAAGATCTACAGTTTAATTGACACCTCTGTAAAAAAATTGGAATTTTTGGAACGTTGGAACTATTTTATAAAAATCCTCGAAAACAGCCCAGTTATGAGCGTACAGGCTGAAACATGATAACTTGTGTTTGTGTGTACCAAAGTGTTGTATGAGTTAATCTGTGTTTATAACAAGTTGGTTTGATCATTATTTTGGTATGATGATACTTTGCATGCATGATTGTGTTTTCGAATTGGTTATTACGTGTGCCGCACTTGTGTGTTAGTTATGCGTAGGGTTTTGTATCAGTGTGTTCACACACTAACTTTAAATCGGTTGACATGTTAGGACGCGATTAGCGGTCCCATCATTTGCTACTTTTGTGTTACTCTAACCGAGCAATTTAAGGTGAGTTCACGGCCCCTATTTTATCCGGTTTTACACAACAGGGGGAGAAACATGTATACACTCTATAACTCTATCTTTTACGTTATGCGAAATTAACGTCGTTAAACTACTCGGTAACTAAGTTAATGTTAATGTACGTTATGGTCACTAAGTAGTTATATCAAGGAAGTCCTCAACAAACTCTCGGATCGTAGTATTTGGTTAGATAGCGGGGAAATTATAAGTAATACTACTGGGCCCGACAAGCCCCACCCGAGCTAGTCGCGCTAGCCGACCGGGAATGGTCAACGGGTGATTAATTTGGCCTAACTTTCGCCATGGTCAGTGTGAGGCCTGGCAACACTGAGTCAACAACAGTCAGCTTCGATCGCGAACTCTTATGTGACGTAACTTTAGACTCGCTACCTACATGTTAAATTGAACTTAATTACGAACCAACATTATTATTCCGGGTTAGGACTAATGGAACTATATCGTTATCCCGGGTTAGGGATAACGGGAAAACAACTTTTAACCGAACTTGTGAACTTACAAAAACTGTGAACTCACTCTTCTTTAATGTTGACACTTGTTTCTTTACATGTTTCTCAGGACGCTAGGAGCGCTAGGTGCACTCACTTGCATTGATCAAGACATTTTTATCAAGTCTTATTTACGAATATTGTTTGGGATTTTTGGTTTTGGTGTTTATGTTGGCGCCCGTTACTTTACTTTACTCTAATGCTTTCGCTAAACTTTGAAACTAATGCTTCCGCTAAACTTTGGAACTAAGACAATTTGAAAATAACTATGAATGGTTAAACAAATGTTTTTGGAAAACGTTTAAATAAATCATATAGAGTCGTTCGATATTACTAGTGTCTCAGATTCTGGTTTGATCACACGCCTGCGTGTAAAACTCCGCAAGTGGAAATTGAGGGTGTGACAGTAGGCGTCCTCCTATATTCGCTAATTGGTCTGATTCTGACCAGATGTCTTTTGATCACTTAACGTATATGGGGGCAAGTATGGAGCAGGCACTGAATTGAAACTATGACCGTTTAGAGCAGTGGAACCGTACACGCGCGTGTGCTTTCGAGGAAGAAATGAATAATAGATACCTTGATGATCGTAATCGGCGAATGAATGATGATTGGCATGCGGCGCGTCTGGTTGTTCCCGATCCTCGGACGGTGGGTTACTCCACATTACCGCCATATGATCGTAGTGTGTCTTATCCTACCCCTCCGCTGCATCATTCTATGTGGGTAGATCCACACCAAGGCGAAGGGAGTCATGCGCCGAGCCAACAAGCTGGTGAAGGTCAAGGTGAAGGAAGTAGTGGAAGCGGTGCCTTCGGATTTGGAGAATTCTCGGAGATGATGACATCCATCTTTGGACCTCCTCAACCGCGATATTACTGACCAGGTTATGCTCAGTCTTACCTTGTATATTTTTGTGTATATAATTGTGTTTATGTTCATGGCTGGGTGGTTAGGGTGGTGTGTTGATGTTGATGTTTTTGTTGATGGGTTGTGTAAGTTGGCGGTGTTAGTATTTAAAAATTAAAAAATTAAAAAAATAAAAAAAGAAATTTGCGTTTTGAGTGGCAAATGTGTTGTTGGAATGTTTATAGCGATCCTTCCTTTCCAAAACCATACATTGGGGTCATTGTATCCCAAGTGTGGGGATGGGGGGGGGGATTTTTGATAATTTTAAAAAATCGAGCGAGTATCGTTGAATTGAAAGCTTGACATTAGATCCACATGGCACACCGGCAACCCTTTTGGTCCTTCCATGGTGAGTGTTTGAGCCATGCACTTATTTTGTTAAATCTTCTTTCTTTGATGAGAGTGACGATGTGTGGTTTGTGTTAATATAACTTGTGTAGTAAATGCAATTCGAGGCCTTAGCTTAGCATGTGCGTGAAAATGCTAAGGGCATTTAGGTAGCCTCGTCATGGTGTGCGAGAATGTGGGACTTTGGGGGGTTGGACCTCATAGATTTGACATATGAGCATGGTAGCGTGAGGGGCGGGTTTGGTCTATTAGTAGCCTTATTTGAGCCTATTGCCTATTGTTTGATTACCCATGCCTACTTCCTAAAATTTTTACCCATCTTGAGACGATCCGGTCTAATAGTGTTAGTATTTAGTGTCGGTAAGCTGTCTATGTTATTGCAATATTGGTGCCGAAAAAACTGAGAAAATACAAAAAGAATGAGAATAAATGTTATAGTAGTTGAATAAAAAGAAACGAAAAAGAAAAAGAGAGATGCTAGTTAGTTGAGTTTCTGTAAATAAATGAGACCGGGTTGGATCATTGCGCTACTTTATATATACACTCCATCATTCCCTACCTTTGCACATAGCATCGTTACAGCCTTTTTAAGTCCCTTTGGTTTATGCGTATGTTCTAGCATTATGTAGGTGGAGATTCGATTTAAACACAAGCTTATTGTTGCACAATCACGCATTCGATTTGAGGGTTCTAGCACATTCTTGCTAGTGATTAATTGTCACCGAGAGGAGTGTCATTGTAAGGGGTGTGTCGTGTAGTTTCGATTAAAAGTTAGTAAAGGGTGTCGGTTGTTCGCTTGATTTGATTTGATCTGAATCGTTTGTAAAAGTGGATGATGTTGCGGTTTATGATGATTGCTTGTTGAATGAGTTGCTTGAGGGGAAGCAACGGTTAAGTGTGGTGATGTGACAGGTGGTCTGTTGGACAACTCCTAAGTACTTTAATGGGTAATATAATTGGTGTGCGTTAAGCGTGATATAATTTTATTAATATTTTAAGTCCATTTTACGCATTAGTCAAGTTTTAAATTTATAAAACACGATATTGTACAAACACTAAACACACACTTGGGCAAGTGCACCCATCGCGAGCGTAGTATAGTGTTGGTAAGATACCGAGGTCGTCCAAGGACACAAGAGCTTTTAGTACTGGTTTATCATCAACATCTAATCAATCTAAATTTTGATAAAAGTTTTGAAACATAAAAGTAAATCTAAAAATAAAAAGATAAATAAAAAGGAAATACAAATAGACAAGATAGAATCACTTGGATCCAACTCTTCTTTAATGTACCCTTTGATGATTTTCGCACTTTCGGACTTTTTAAGAGATCATCTTAGTTATAGTAGTAGGCCCTCTTTTTTAAGGTGACGTTACCCTCAACCCAGTGGTTTGAGTCAGCAGGGATACAATCACAAAGGGTCGGAATATTGAAAGACAATTAAATAAGTTATTAGTGCGAAAAGTGGTAGGCCCCTATTTGAAGGTGACGTTATCCTCGGCTAAGTGGTTTGAGTCAGCAAGGATACAATCCCAAGAACATGGTTTAAAGTATTAATAGTAGTTTACATATGAGGGGTTCAAGCTATTCGCACCTCCGCTATGCAATACCTTTGGGGCATTCAAGGAGGTCCTAGTAAGCTTGAACCAAGTCCCCGCATGATCTACACACTAAACGAGACAAGAACTTTACCAAACCACCTTCTAACCCCCTTCCAAGTAGTTAACGCGCTTTATATAGACCTTAAAGACATGAATGAGAAAATCAATGACATCATGAAAAAATGGTTAGGAAAATTCACTTTCAACGTAAGAAACTAGTTATTAAAGTCATTAATACATATTAAATTAAAAAATGCCGAAAGATTAAAAATCAAAATTAATACATGAAAGACTTGTCTTCACCAAGTGATGTAAGAGATTAGCCAAGCATGGCCTTTATTTGACAAGAACTCTTACAATCAATCTTGGATCTCGAGACTACTACACACTCTAAAGATGATAGATGGATGATAGTGGTGAGTGTTGGTTTTGTAGTGGTGGTGGAGTGGTGGCAAAGTGAGAGAGCAGTGGTTTGCCAAGGGATGCCTATGAAGTGAACCAAACACCCCTATTTATAGTCCAAACAGTAGCCCGGCCACGGCCCCGTGTCCAGTGGGCACGGCCCGTGGCCAACTCCTTCTCTTCCTTCATTAATTGCAGTTGTTAGCATAGGGCCCACACGACCCCGTGTCTCCTGGGCACGGCCCCGTGGTCAACTATTTGTTGTACTATCAAGATTCTACAAATCTAAGAGTTGACCACGCCCGTGGTGGGCGTGGAAGCTTCTGCAGGTTTTGTCTTTAAGTGCTCTGGCTGACCACGCCCCATGCCCAGCTGGGCATGGCCCCGTGGCCAGTCTCTGTCTTCTTGTTTTTGACTTTTGGGTGTTGCTGAAGGATCGGGCATGCCACGTTATTCCTTATTTTCGTATTTATGTTGGTTTTGGCTGCTTATTTGCTTCTTTTGTTCTTTTAAGCTCATTTTATCCTGTAAATACAAAAGGAACAAAGAAACGTGCTTTTTCAAACATTAGTACTAAAAAAGGGTTAGTTTTATGCATCATCTGATGTAATTTATATGTTCCATTTTGTACACATCAATAATCATACACTTAATCGGTTTATTGTCTTGAATTAGATGACTACGGTTATTTGGTGTTGCAGGTTGAATCGATGCTTTAAGAGTCGAATTGAGCGTTGGAATGAAGGTTCGGAAGTAGCGGAGGTGATTTGGTGGCATGAGAGTTGTTTTAGAGCAATAAGAAGCTGAATAAGAGCTCCACCGTAGCTTACGGTGGCCAGTGGCCCCTGATCCTCTTCTTCATTGGTCGTAAGGCAGTTTAGAGTCACCGTAGCATCCTTGACCCCCACCGTAAGCTACGGTGGGCACTGTAGCTTAAGGTAGTGCCCAGCGCAGAAAAAACGTAACTGCTCTATATGAGTGGTTGGGGGTGTGTTTTTATGACATCCCGGTTTTCAGATATCTTAAACGCACTACTTCACGGTTATTCATTCCTACGCTAAATTGATTCGGAGATTTAATTTACACGCTCGAAATAATTACGCTAACTTTGTGAACTTATCAAGTGAATTACGTGCTATGTGTATTAAACGTTTATAAGTTCGGTGAGTTATTATGTTATGTTTCGATTTCGTGATTTTTAGTTATAAAAATATATATAGTAAATATATAGACGAATCGAACCGAGACGCGAAACGAGTCGACCTCATTTCTTTGCGACTCAATGGATTAACCAAAACTTGAGGTTCAAGTTAAAGACCAAACCCGCCCCACCCAAGCCCTTTGCGGCCGCAAGGACCAAACCGCAAACCCTTCTCCTTTTTCTTTTCTTTCTTACACTATATAAAGACATATATGCATGTGTTATGTTTCAAAAAAAAAAAAACACACACACACACAAACCCTAGCTCCAAAGAGCCGACGGCAGCCTTCTCCTCATTCCCTCTCTCGGTCGCGATCCCCTTGATTACCCGAATCGACTTCCAATCTCGTTCCCGGTGCGTTAATCCTCATTGTTAAAGGTTAGGGTTTGTCATTGTTTTGCAAAGTCATATTAGGGTTTATAAACTCTTGATCATGCTTGTATGTAATGGTAGAATCAATATTATGAAAGTGTATGATGTTTAGTTCGATAAATTATGCGAGTTTGCGATTATGATGATTAGTTGGAATCAAGAATCATTAGGCTGCGTTTTGTGATAAAAACCATATATAATGATTAGGGTTTGCATGAGTATGATGTACATGATGATATATGATTGATAAATCTGTTCTTGATCGTTTATATTTAACGTCTCGATTGTTTAGCGTGTTATATTGCGATAAAATGTTGAAATCAGGATGCTGAATGGTGTTTACAGCCAACTTCAACTGGCTGTAACTTGGTTATTATTTATCTAAAAACGGATTTTCTGAAGCCTAAAACGTATATTTTTGAAAAACGCTTCTAATGGCGCTGGATTCATATTTTTCTGAGGTCGTTTGATATTTTTAAGTGGCCAATTAAGTGCAGTAATTGAAGCTGTGAAAATTCTGAAAATTTGTTAGTTGTTTATCGAGTCGGATCTCATAATCTGTAGAGAGTTCAATCACGAAATTTATACAGAAACTGGAGATGGAAATTTCCGGGAAACTCCCACTGGAATTTTGTTAATTGGATGAACGGTGATTCTTAAATAAATTCTCCCGTGGACTGCAGTCAGAAAGCGACGAATCTGACTGTAGCCTAGTATATAAATGTTTATGAATAATTGGTAAGGTGTTAGGACTTGAAAATTTTATATAAAATTATAAGTTTAGTTGACACCTTCTGTAAAAAAATTGGAATTTTTGGAACGTTGGAACTATTTTATAAAAATCCTCGAAAACAGCCTAGTTATGAGCATACAAGCTGAAACTTGATTACTTGCGAATGTATGTACCAAAATGTTGTATGAGTTGATTTGTGTTCATGATAAGTTGGTTTGATCATTATGTTGGTATGATATACTTTGCATGCATGATTGTGTTTTCGAATTTGTTATCATGTGTGCCGCATTGTATGATAGTTATGAGTAGGGTTTGTATCAGTGTGTTCACACACTAACTCGAAATCGATTGACTTGTATGATAGTTATGAGTAGGGTCCCATCATTTGCAACTTCTGTGTTACACTAACCGAGCAACTAAAGGTGAGTTCACGGCCCCTAATTTTATCCGGTTTTAAACAACAGGGGGAGAAACATGTATACACTCTACAACTCTACTCTTTACGTTATACGAAATTAACGTCATTAAACTACTCGGTAACTAAGTTAATGTTAATGTACGTTATGGTCACTAAGCAGCTATATCACGGAAGTCCTCGACAAACTCTCAGATCGTTAGTACTGGGTTAGATAGCGGGGAAATTATAAGTAGTACTACTGGGCCCGACAAGCCCCACCCGAGCTAGTCGCGCTAGCCGACCGGGTATGGTCAACGGGTGAATAATTTGGCCTAACTTTCGCCATGGTCAGTGATAGGCCTGGCAACACGGAGGCACAACAGTCAGCTTCGATCGCGAACACTTATGTGACATAACTTTAGGCTCGCTACCTACATGTTAACATTGAACTTACTTACGAAACAACAATATTATTCCGGGTTAGGAATAATGGAACAAACAACAATATTATTCCGGGTTAGGAATAATGGAACCAACATCATTATTATTCCGGGTTTGGAATAATGGAACTATATCGTTATTCCGGTTAGGGATAACGGGGGAAAACAAACTTATAACCGAACTAATGAACTTATGAAAACCTGTGAACTCACTCTTCTTTAATGTTGACACTTGTTTCTTTACATGTTTCTCAGGACGCTATGAGCTCTAGGTGCACTCACTTGCATTGATCAAGACATCTTTTTATCGAGTCTCATTTACGAATATTGTTTGGGTTTTTCTTTAGTTTTGGCGTTTGTGTTGGCGCCCGTTCCTTTACTTTACTTTAATGCTTCCGCTCAACTTTAAAAACCAATGCTTCCTCTAAACATTGAAACCAAACTAAGACAATCTAAAATTAACTATGAATGGTTAAACAAATGATTTTGGAAAACGTATTAACAAATCATATAGAGTCGTTCGACGTTACTAGTGTCTCAGATTCTGGTTTGTTCACACGCCTCGCGGTAAAACTCCGCAAGTGGAAATTGAGGGTGTGACATCTTTTCAGTTATCTTATCATTAGAGTTCGTTTGGGAGCAGTTCTAGGGTGAAAATTTAGTGTGACAAGGTAAAACTTTGGGTTTCAATCATTCCATTACATTATTCGATTCGTATGAACATTGTTTTTGAAGTAATGATAAACAAAGTGATGTTTGGCTCAGTTTTCCTATGTTTTCCTCCGGATTGTAAGGTTTATCTTTTGAATGTTTGTTGATGTTTATGTTATTTGTAGGATAATAATCTAATCATTTTGGTTGTGTTATTGTGGTGTTTATGTGTTTGATTGTAATCATTGATATTGTTTAACATCGTTTTCTAAACCATCAGTTCTTGGTGCCGCTGGCAATCGAGATTTATTGGGAGGGATTTGGGGTTGGCTTTATGTAATTGATCATCGGGTGACAATCTTGCGTTCTTGTAATCCAAGCACTTGGTCCCCTTTTATCACAATCAAACGCATTTTCATGAACTATGTCCATGTAGTTCTTCCTAATTAAACATGAATATGGTCATTCATGGAAACCTGAAACCGGGGGAAGACATACTCTCTCATTTCTGAATTACAATCTTTGATAAGTGTTTTAGTTAATTTTAATAATCAGACCAATCAATCAAATCATTGAAATTACTTTTCTGCAATTTAGTTAATTTGCAAAGCTACATAATAAACACATTTTCCACAAACTCCTTGTGTTCGATACACACTAACCACTAGATAATTAGTTGTAATTGGATTACATTTGAGTGAGACTTCGACATCACGTCACTCAACACTCAACGCAAACTTGAATCGCGGATATTTATGTTTTACATGTTATTATATGTTTTATATGATTAATACTCGCTCTCGCTCATTCGCTTAAACTCGCTTTATCGCGCTAAATCGCAATGCAAACGCTGTTAAAGATGGTTATATTATGTTGTGTGTTGATATATGTTTATTTTTATATGTGTTTTACATACTCGCTCTCGCTCTTGCTCACCCGCTTTATCGCATTAACACGCAACGCTTAACGCACCTAAACTAACTAATATGAATGAAATCACCAAACGAAAACGGCCAAGACGCAAACCAGACCCACTCATACGAGTCACCACTCTTACGAGTGAAGCCTAGCTTGCACAAGACTAACTTGGCTCGCACCAGGCTAACCTGGCTCGCACCAAGCCCACTCGCACGAGGCCCCACCCGTGCGAGGGCTCACTCGCACCAACACACACCTACACCTTCTCCTCCTATAAATACCACAGTTAACCATTCGTGCTCTCCTTGCTGTCACTCGCACAAGGGACTCTTTAAACGCTTCTCTTTTTATCCCAAGTAAGAAACAACGCTTTCCACGTGAATCACAATGATTTCTACAATGATTTTACACGATATTACCTCAGATTTCATCTAAACTTCTCTATTTACGAAAACCTTCATCTTTTTCATAAAACCTTCTGATTTTACTTCGGATTCGCACTGGAATGAGTATATTGGGCTTAGCTTTGGCTTCCCAAGTTAGAACTCTTGCTATTCCGAACTCACCAAGTGTAAGATCCTAACAAAACCATTATACTCGATTTTTACACAAAAAACAGACAAAACGGACATATGTTTTCTTCACTAGATAGTGGAACGAAGCGGTGTTAAAACCGTCATGAAAAGGACTCGAATTTCATCCGTTTCAGGAGAAAACTCAGTTCCGATTGCACAATGACGCAAGAATAGTCACTTGTGCAAACTGGACTAGCTCGCACGAACCACTTTGTGTTCTATGACCCAATATAAGTTTCCACGAGAGACTCACTCGCTGTAGAGAACTCTCCGGCACAAGGTTCGATCAGTGACTTAAGGCTGGAGGGATGAACACTCTACTTCCCCGATAAACGACGCAAAAACACTTGATTTTGGACTCGAAAAACAAGCCACTTGCACGAGCAGTCGCTCATACGAGGGATGGCTCGCACGAGGGTGATGCCTCGTACGAGCCATGCCTCGTATGAAGCATGGCTCGCATGAGGGTGATGCCTCGTGTGAGTGAGGCCTCGTGCGACCCACCTGTTCGTCCTGCACACTTCCCGTTCTATCGTTCAACACTATTGAAGACCGATGCACTTCTGTTTCTACGCGCAGGCTGATCTGACGCTCTTCCCGCTCCAGCTCACTTGTGTTTGCTGTTTACACACCCACTGTGAGTTCACTTGACCCTTTTTTGCTTTAACACGGTTTTGGGTGTTACATACGTTTGCTTTACTAAAACACATCACAAAATGCTTAAAACGCAAAATCACTCTCGCATGACTTTACGTGAAATGCTGAACTGCTATGTGTTATGTTTATCCCTTGCGATTGCCTACCACCCTTAACATGATAGCAGCTATAGGTTGACCCGCCACCCGTGGGATCGGGGGTTGTTAAGGTCCGCTTTACTTTTCTGTTTTACGTGTGTGGTCGCTTCAGTGGACACGTATCGCGCATACTCACTCGCGGTCTAATTGGTTTGCTAATTTCGGTGTTTATGACATATATATGTTCACATGACCATGTTTAATCAAGCTGGTTTTCGCTAAAACGGTTTATTACTATTACTTTGCTAAACCTGTGAACTCGCCTTTACCCTATTGTATTGACTTTTATTTTAACGTATATGACAGGTTGATGGACTATATGTTGCAATTGGATTAGGCCTCTAGAAACTCACTAAATCTAGTTGTCGAATTTTGTTGTTCAAGAAAATTGTAATTCGTTTTGATTATTGTATGAATATTTGTTTAATTTTATGGGAAATTGAACCTTGATAAATATTGTCATAAAATAGTCGTTATGGATTCTCTTGAACAATCTATTCGCTTAGTGCCAAATCCCGATGATTCCGCCATCGGTTGGGGTGTGACAGCATCGTTATGTGTATAGAATTTGCCTGACCAGATATGATCAACAAATCTCAATTGTTATGGGTGAAATTCTGAGTCCGTATCCTTAATTGTATCCTGGAAAATTCGTGTCTATATATAATCAGGATACCGCACTAGGATGTTGGTAATATCCTGATGCAATATCCTGGTGTCGCTAACAATTTGCTTGCAGGACATAGCTGCAGGATCATAACGTTCACAAGGACCCTTTCTCCTGAAGACTCGCTCTTTTCAGTTGGAATATGGACGTTGAAGCCGGAAGACCAGATCTACAACGTTCTAAAAGGAATATACCGAAGTATCCCCGGATTTTAGGATAGTTTGTTATCTGTACTTACTATATAAAGGGATGTACAGATCGATAGAAACACACCTTTTTTCATCTGCTCTCACACACTTTCACTTCAGCTACAACCATTCACAATCACATTCACTAACACTCAGAAATTATTGTAATACTTAGCTAATTCGTACATTATCTTGCATTATATCCTAAATATTCAAGAAATAAGAAGAACAAGGCAGCCCATGATTGTCAGCTCCGAGGTTTTATGTCGGAGATCAAAGTTGATCAAGGGCTTTCCTCGTATATCCCGTGTCCATTTTTCCTTTTCAGCTCATCGTTTGATTATTGATATAGTTCCATATCGTGGCACTATATCCTAAAACCGTTTCCATAAGCAAATCAATCAGCATATTTTTTACGAGTATTTCTAGCACACTACCTCACAAAACTAATTTGATCACTAAATTGCTTCGGTAATTTTTGACCAAAACAATTTGGCGCCCACCGTGGGGCAAGTGGTGCTATTTCAATTAAAAGCTTTGTTAAAATCACTACTTAGCTTTCTATTTTTGAAACATTTTTCACAACTGTTTTCAATGGCTGCAAAATCAAACATGAGCTCTTACTCCATGCCTGCTACAGTCTCTGCTACTCTGGTTCATTGCCTCCCCCACCTTCACAAGCTCAGACTTTCCAAAGGAGGAATGAAATCCAGACACCAAGAGACACAACTACTGCTCAAAATGTCTCCAGACCCGGAGTTTCAGGGAGAACTCCTGTTTTTGCTTCTAATGACGAAATTTTGTCTTTGTTTGGTAGTATACAGGATCAGATGAAGCAATAACAGGAAACTAACTAGATGATAATAAGAGAAATACAACTTTTGAAGTCCAACTCCAAGAGACCTGCTGAGGATGTTGTCACTCCCTTGCAGCCAGGATGTTGAACTTTAGTTCGGCAGTATATACTGAGGATAATCAGGGCAACATTATATCGAGTCACTCCCAGAGCAATATCCCAGAAATCCCCTCATCAGTCAGGATGTCGACTGTCAGCGATCCAGGATACGCTCCAGGATATGGCCAAAATCGCCAAACTGGTAACTCATCTATCAACACTAATATGCTAACTGTTAACAACTTTGAACTTTCACAGGATATAAGTGCAACATCGGCATTATCCAGAGAACTCCAGAAATTGAAGGATATGATATCAACTATGCCTGGGGTAGCAACCAATACCGGAAGTATCACAGGATAGTCACAACATATCCCGCTTTGCTCGCCATATTTGTGATACTGAAATCCTCAAGAGATTCCAAACTCCCAACATGAAGCTTTACGATGGCACGGCGGATCCTGAAGAACATGTTGCTCAGTATAGGGAGAGGATGGAAGTAAATCCTATCCCACCAGACCTAAGGAAGCATGCCTATGCAAAGGCTTTGGTTCCACCCTAACAGGATCAGCCTTGAAATGGCTTTTAAACCTTCCACCTTATTCAATTACATCATTTGCTCATTTGGTTAATCTATTTAAAATCAGTTTTCTTACAGTAGAAGTTTTGAAAAACTGACAAGGCCCTCAAGAATCCTTATGGGATTATGTTAACAAATTCAGCAGGGAATCCCTAGATATCCTAAATCTTGATGTTGCTACGATAGTGCAAGCATTCAAGATGGGATTACAGAAGGATTCCCAATTTTATTAGGATCTTGTGATGAATCCTTGCAGGAATCTGGACGAAGCTCGGAATAGAGCTCTAAGATATATCAGGCTTGAAGATGACAAGAAAATGCAAGAGAGGATGAATGCATCCTCAACATATGAATCAACGAATAGGAAGTCGGGATCCTCATATAAACCATACCGCTCTCAGCCATATGCTAAAAATGACAACAAAAGAGTGAATGCTGTTGAGGACGAAGATGCTGAAGAATATCCTGAATTGTCACAATATTGTTTTTCAGTAAATATCCATGAACTAATATATGCCATGCAGGGACTAGGGGACAGCAAGGTGGTAAGAAAGAACCAGCAAAAGGCTGATTGGAAGGATAAGTCCAAGTGATGTGCCTTCCATGAAGATTTTGGATATGTAACAGAAGATTGCATAGCCCTGAGGAAGGAGATAAGCTACTTGCTGAGCAAAGGCTACTTAAAAGATATTCTTGGCAGAAAGAAGAACAAGGGTCAGGATACTGAGAAGGATCCTGAACGAGCAGCATCACTTCCTCTAGATGCCAAGATAATCAATTTCATATGCGGAGGATCCGATATATGCAGAACCTCATACTCTGCCGCTAAGAGACATGCCAAGGAGGCTAAGGCAGAAAGGGAGACAAGCCAACAAGGATGACAACGCTTACAACTGACAAAGTGATAAGGTTCGATAATGATGACCGGGACAACATTCAAGATCCTCATCATGATGGTCTGGTGATTACTTTATATATTGCTACTCATTTTGTACGCATGATACTGGTAGACAACGGGAGCTCGGTCAACATTATTCAGTTGGAAACCCTGAAGAGAATGAACATTCTAGAATGGAGATTACCTCGAAATCCACTTTGCTCGTAGGATTCAGTAGAGAAGCAAAGAACACTGTTGGAGAGATAAAGTTGCCTGTATATGTTGAAGGAGTGAATTCAATGCAACATTTTTGTGTCATGGATTCGTTATCCTGCTATAATATTATATATTAGGCAGGCCATGGATTCATGATATGAATGTTGTACCTTCCACCTGTCATCAGTGTATCAAGATCCCTACTCCTTGGGGTGTAGTCAAGGTGGAAAGCGATCAACTGGAGGTGAATGAATGTTATTCCTCTTCGATGAAGGCCTCAACAAGATCTAAAGCAGGATAGCAATTAAAGATACAAGCCCAGAATATCGTGGAATCTTCAAAGCAGGATGTTAAGAAAATTATCCTGGATTAGGATAATCCAGATATCTCGGTGCTTGTAGGGGCCAATATCCCCCAGGATATTGATAATCAACTTACTAAGTTTTTGAAATGCAGGATGTCTACGTTTGCATGGAAACACGAAGACATGACATGTATATCAAAAGATATTATAAGTCACAAACTTTTTATTGATAAATCTTTCAGGCCCGTTCAACAAAAGAGAAGGAAATTTGCTCCTGAAAGAAATGCAATTATACAAGAGGAGGTTGAAAGGTTGCTCAAGTCCAAGATGATTAGGGAAGTCAAGTTCCCCAAACGGCTAGCAAACGTGGTGGTGGTTCAAAAGAAGAATGGGAAGTGGAGAGTTTGTGTAGACTACACAGACCTCAACAAAGCTTGTCCAAAAGAACCATTTCCACTACCCAATATAGATTCCATGGTGGATGCAACCGCTGGACATGAAATGCTGACTTTCATGGATGCATCCTCAGGATTTCAACAAATCCAAATGGAACCATCCGACCAGGAGGATACAACATTCATGACACCCACAGGTATATACTGTTATACTACCATGCCCTTTGGTTTAAAAAACGCAGGTGCGACGTAGCAAAGGATGGTTAATTTGATGTTTAAAGACAAACTGGGGGACACCATGGAGGTATATATTGATGATATGGTGGTGAAATCCAAGAAATCGGAGGATCACCTCCAGGATTTAGAGTGTATAATATGAAACTGAATCCTGCTAAGTGCCATTTTGGGGTGGGGGCAGGAAAGTTTTTAGGATACTTGGTGACCAAGAGGGGGATAGAAGCAAGTCCAGAACAGATTAAAGCTATCCTGGATCTTAAATCACCATCCAACATGAAGGTTGTTCAAAGGTTACCAGGAAGAGTAGTGGCATTAAACAGGTTCATATCAAGATCCTCAGAATAATGCAAGTAATTCTATGATATCCTGAAGAAAAACAAAAAGTTTGAATGGGTGAAAGACATGAAGCTTCCCTGCAAGAGTTGAAGCAATATCTTTCAAGTGCACCCCTCATGATGAAGCCCGAGGATGGTGAACCCTTATCCCTATATCTTGCAGTATCAGGGAATGCAGTAAGTGTTGTTTTGGTAAAGGATCATGAAGGTCAGCCGTATCTTGTTTATTATGTTAGTAAAAGCTTATTAGACGCTGAAACTAGATATTCGCATTTAGAGTAATTGATATTAGCTCTAGTAATGGCATCAACTAAGCTTAGACATTACTTTGAAACACATAAGATACATGTTAAAACTAATTATCCTGTGAAAAATGTGCTTAGGAAACCCGAAATATCTGGTAGATTGGCTAAATGGTCTATTAAACTAAGTGCCTATGATCTAGTATATGAACCTAGAAATGCTATAAAGTCTCAGGCTCTAGCAGACTTTGTGGTAGATTTTAGTAGTGATATTCAAAATGAAGCTGACTTAGAAGTACAACAACTAGGTGAGAACTCAGGATGTTGGACATTGTATATTGATGGTGCATCTAACATAAGAGGTGTAGGATTATGGATACTACTAAAATCGCCACAGGGGGACATATTACCCCAGGCTATTAAATGTGAATTTCCTGCTACTAATAATGAAGCTGAGTATGAAGCCCTGATAGCAGGATTAGAATTGGCTACGAATATGAATGTTAAATTTTACAAGTGTATGTTGATTCCCTGTTGATTACTAACCATTTCAATGGATCTTATGCAATCAGGGTGAAAAGTTAGCCGAATATCTTGAAATTGTTAAAAAGTTAACAGGATATTTCGAAAATTTTACACTTGAACAGGTACCAAGAGAAGAAAATGTTGAAGTAGATGCTCTAGCAAATCTAGGATATACTGTCAGGATACCGGAAGGAACTCAGATACCAATACTACATATCATGTATCCTGTGGTGGAACTCCTCAAGCCTCGGGATAAGGAAGTAGCAAGTATCCAGGATCCTGGTGATGGATGCCCTGAGGAGAATCTTGAATCCTAGATGGCTCCAATCATGAAGTATCTTGAAAAAGGAGATATCCCAAAGGATGAAAATCCCAAGGCTTTCAGAATGAAGGTATCCCGTTTTACTATTATAAATATTGTTTTGTATAAGAAATCCCTTGGAGGACCATATCTATGGTGCTTGGAAGATCCTGAAACCAAGGAGGTACTTCAGGATATATACGAAGGAGATTGTGGCAACCATACTAGGGGAAGATCTTTATTCTCGAAGGTGTTAAGAACAGGATATTACTGGCCGACCATGAGAAAGGATGCTGCGGAATATGCTCGGAAGTGCGATGCATGTCAAAGACACAACAACATACTACATCAGCCAGCTGAACCATTATATCATATCATATCCCCTTGGCCATTTATGAAGTGGGGTATGGATATAGTGGGGAAGCTTCCTAAGGCCCCTGGAGGAAAGGTTTTTATGTTAGCAATGACGGATTATTTCTCCAAGTGGGTTGAAGCAGAAGCATTTGTTCAAGTTAGAGATCAAGAAGTAGTGTCTTTCATCAAGAGGAATATTCTAACAAGATTCGGGATACCAGCTGTGATAATTTGTGATAATGGTTCCCAATTCATCAGCAAGAGGACTACTAATTTTTGTAAAAGTTGGGGAACCAAGATGATCACGTCAACACCGGTGCATCCTCAAGCTAACGGACAGGTAGAATCCTCGAACAAGATAATTGTCAATAATTTGAAGAAGAGATTAGGTACTAAAAAGGAAATGGGTAGAAGAATTACCATTTGTCCTATGGGCTGATAGAACAACTGTGAAGAATGCTACTGGGCAAACCCCATTTTCTTTGGTGTTTGGGGCAGAAGCAGTGATTCCAACAGAGACGGTGATACCCACAGCTAGGTCAAGCCTACGGGATCCTGAAACGAATCCTGAAGCCTTATATCAGGAGTTAGACATTTTTGATGAAACAAGGGATGCAGCAAAGCTAAGGATGGCAACATATCAACAAAGGATAGCCAAGTCATACAACAAGAATTTAAGAACCAGAAGATTCCAAGTTGGAGATTCGGTTTTGAGGAAAGCTTTTCAAAACACAACCAATCCTGCCGACGGGAAGTTAGCCCCGAAATGAGAAGGACCTATGAAGTTGAATCAGAATCTGGAAAGGGAGAAATACCGACTCAAGACCATGGAGGGGGATATGATACCAAGATCTGGAATGCTATACATCTTAAAGCTTATTTCAAGTGAGTTTAGAATTTGAATTCTAACTCAGGATGGTATGAATTTTATCTCTTTTAAATATATATTTAATTTAAGTTATTATTTTTTGAAACCCGATACTGACTTAAGCATCGGAGGGGTGTTAGCCAAGCTAACACCCACCTTAGTTTAAAGGTGTTTTGTAGGATTTGCTTAGGATAATACTCGGGATATTTGCTCAAGATGGATCGAAAGACTAGAGTATTGGCCCCCTCTCTCACGTTTAAGGGATTCAGATCCCTTCACAGGTTTCAAGGTATTCACCTTTCTTCCGAATTAGGTTTAAACACCCCGCCTGGAGTGCAAGTATCCGGGTATAGTTCAAGATGGCGAGACCAGTTCATGTAAAAGTGGTGACAATTTTGTTATTGTTGGCTATATCCCGGATCCTTACGGTATATGAGGATTGATCACCCTCTCTCGGAAAGGGTATTTTCATACTCTCTAAGGTTTAAAGGTTTTCACCTTTCTAAGTCTTGGAGTTTATACACTCTCGTATGTAGCGCACGAGAACAAAGGGTTTATCCCCAGGATGCTAAGGGTTTATCCCCAGTAAAACTAAAGGTTTTGACAGACCATGATGATTGTGTTTGTCCGCGTTCTTTTGTGGATGAAAAGTTACAAAGTTTAATCGCTAAGTACTCAAGTGTGTCATACACTGATGCAATATCCTGCACAGACATGGGACATCCATGTTGAGGACATTGCAAGGGATTCAAAGGTTGGAATCGAAAGTTTTTGCCTAAGTATTCCTTGTATGATTTCTTATTTATCAAGTTTTGGAGATCTTATCTGAGTAACCTAAGTTTCCTATAGAGATTATATTCCACCAAGTTTTTGTCTAAACTTTTTATTAGAAAATAATAAAGACACTGAACATTACGTCAGTATCCTGGTCAGGATATACATTCAGGATATTCAAAACATATCTTTCAAAATAAAAACAGGACAACAACGGATAAAGCAGAAAGGTTAGTTTATTATTAACAAATCAAAATGTTATACTCTTGGCTTCGTCTTAAACCAAGACCCGTCCACCAAGAGTATGATAAGTTCTAAGGTATATGAACATTGATAACCGAAGGCTTCGGCCTAGAACCCAGGACCCCTCCACCTTTGGCCATCATAATGTATCTACGTGCAAGAAATATAAATTGTTTGAGTGCAGGAAAAGTAAATTGTTTAAAGGGGGTACAGACCATTCAAATCAAAAAGGTGGGCTCCAGCATAAGCCATAATATCCATCATTGCCCACTTCGATGCTCTCACACAGCAGCATCTTCACCAACCTTCACCACCTCCTCGTTTGGAAGACTCGCAACCACCGTCTCAGCAGGATATTCACCGGATTATCGCCAAGATCCTTCAACTTCGCCTCCCAAGCACTAATATTCTAGGAATGGCATTCAAAGCCTGCAGCTTTGGCTTCGTGAGCCATCTTCAATCTAGCTTGGAGGAGGGAAATTACCATAGATCCTTTGATGTTATCATGGTAAGAGACCATATCCTGCTCATGTTGGGCATGCGCAGCATCCAACTTGATCTAAGCGTCTGAAATAGCCTTCTCCAAAGCGACTTTGGCATCCTTGGTGACCTTCTTTAGTTTATCCTCGTAATGTCGGGTCTTGGTGGCGGCGGCTGTTTGCAGCTGTTCAGTGAGTGCCTCTACCTTCTTTGCTCTGACATCATGGAAGACCGCAATTCCACAAGCCTCTTCATACGCAACCAGTAGACGGTTTAGGCCCTATGGTGCAAGGTATGGGTATCATTATAACTAACCAGAATATCAGTCTAGCATATATTCGCAGGATATAGAGTGTAGATATCTACCTGGTTGAGAAAAGAAGTCATAAGGCTGCTTGATTTAGCGAACCCAAAATTCTCGAAAGGAGAAACCTCAGCAGAAGTGGCGGGGGAATCGGTATCCTTTCTCTTTCGCGAACTGGAAGCCTGAGGCTTAGAAGCTGAAGAAGACTTGGGGACAGCGGTGGGCTTGGAGCTGGAAGAGGGATTCGACGCGGCTGGAGGCTTGGATTTGGACTCTGTCTGTCCAGTTCTTCAAGATCAAAGATTTCGGGGATCTTGGCTGATGTTGCAAACAGAGAGTAATTTCAAACTTAATTATTCAATATTTCTTCTAACTAAACTGATAACAGGGACTTTAAGCAAAAAAAAGAGGACTTGCCAGACATGTTGGAACTGGAATGTTGGCTAGATGTTGTTGGGTTTGGAATAAAGCTTCTTTAAATCTCCAGCAGCTGGTAGATGGCTTGAATCTTGTTCTCCAAATCAGCAAGGGGAGGTGCTAGCTTCCTGAAACCCGTTGCATAAGAAAAGAGAAGGGCATTAGAGCAGAATATTAAACAGGATATTGAGTAAGATATGTCTGAGGAAACCCTAAAACCCTAACTCCTACCCTTGGGAAGCCACTTCACTGGATAATACGCGCCACCAGGGATTGAACTTCTTTATGCAAAAAAGAACTTAGATTTCCATTCCTCTTCATTCCTGGTGGCTCAGAGAATCGGAGGGTCGTTGGAAGTGTAGAACAGGAATCTGCTGGACCCATGGGATCTCAGCTTGTATGCTATTGGAAGATCATTAACGGAAAGCTCAGGAACGTGGGTATTCTTGATCCGGTCAAGAACAACCAACATGCACCAAAGCATGGGCATGGTTTGACAGAAACTGAGGCCGGTGATATTTAAGAAATCGGTGATGAAATCTGAGAATGGAAACCTAAGACCTAAGGTGAAAGGGAAGGCATTGAAGCAGAGCCACTCTGTGGACACCATATCTGATCGGAGTTCCCGGTCGTACGGTCTAAATACCGCGGTATCCGGAAAGATACCAGAGGCTTGGAGGGTCGATAGATGTCGTTGTCGAACGAACAAACTTCCTTCTCCAAATATTGGGGAAGGTTTTGTGGTTTGAACGTAGGAGCAGACTCGCCAGAACAGGATCTTGTTTGCCTCGCCATTGTTGATCGGAAAAAGAAGAAGAAGAATTAAAAGAGGGGAGAGAATTCTTACCTTTTTACTTTCTTGGGTTGTGGTTAAATGGCAAGCAAGTGGGGAAGATATAGGGAGGTAATGAGTAAATATAGCCAGGACAGTTACATCACATCACATCAGAAAATTTTATCCCTTAGCCACGGTAATGATGAAAAATATTATCGTTGGATCCAGGATCCTCAACGGCAACATTTTTGGGGACAATTGTTATGGGTGAAATTCTGAGTCTGTATCCTGAATTGTATCCTGGGAAATTCGTGTCTGTATATAATCAGGATACCGCACTAGGATGTTGGTAATATCCTGATGCAGTATCCTGATAATCGCTAACAATTTGCTTGCAGAACATAGCTGCAGGATCATAACGTTCACAAGGACCCTTTATCCTGAAGACTCGCTCTTTTCAGTTGGAATATGGACGTTGAAGCCGGAAGACCAGGTCTACAACATTCAAAAAGGAATATACCGAAGTATCCCCAGATTTTAGGATAGTTTGTTATCTTTACTTACAATATAAAGGGATGTATGAATGGATAGAAACACACCTTTTTTCATCTGCTCTCACACACTTTCACTGCAGCTACAACCATTCGCAATCACATTCACTAACACTCAGAAATTATTGTAACACTTAGCTGATCCGTACATTATCTTGCACTGTATCCTGAATATTCAAGCAATAAGAAGAACAAGGCAGCTGACGATTGTCAGCTCCCGAGGTTTTATGCCGGAGATTTAAGTTGATCAAGGGCTTTCCTCGTATATCCCGTGTCCATTTTTCCTTTTCAGCTCATCGTTGGATTATTGATATAGTTCCTATCCTGGCACTATATCCTAAAACCGTTTTCATAAGGAAATCAATTAGCATATTTTTTACGATTATTTCTAGCACACTACCTCACAAAACTAAGTTGATCACTAAATTGCTTCGGTAATTTTTTACCAAAACATCAATGAACAAAAATACAATCTTTAAGTTTCGACAAGAACCAGGTCCAAGAGTCACCATTATCATATTTCTGAATACCATAGCCAATAAGAAAAATCCGGTTGTTTGCATCCATGCCAACAACCAAGAACATCATCCTTTAAACTCATCTTTCAATTGTCGCGTCTATGATAATAACTGGTCTTAATTACTAATAAAGCTCCGAATCTGAAAACAATAAAATATTAAAAATTAAAGATCAATTTTATGTAATGTTTAGTTGTATCTTAATGTTTAAGTTTTTTACCTTTATGTAATCATTAGGTTTTGTGCTATATTTTAATGTAATTTTTAACTTTTATGTTTTATCGTTATGAAATTTTAAGTTTTCAAGTTTATTTTAATGTAATGTTTAAGTTTTATACTTTATTTTTATGGAAGGTTAAAGTTTTTATGTACCATTTCAATGCGACTACCTTCATCAACCAATATGTGATAAATATTCCAGGAGTTGCCTTCTCCAAATTGTAGTAGTAGAGAGGGAGTTCGGCGAAAGAATTTGTCGAAGTTCCTTGCATAAGTTCTAATGTGTTACATTTCTCACGCCAAGCTTGCATGTATGTTAGATTGACTTCAGATTTTGGTCTAAAATCTTTGACTATATAAGTGCATTGTAGGACCAATCCTGATAGCATAGGAACCTCGATTTGATATCTAATGTCCATAATAGCGGAAATATTACGACACGATTACCAAATAACAAGAATTAATCAGTTAAACGTCAATTTTATTGATAAACTTCAAATCTCAGTTTGACAGAGCTTCGCTACTCAGAGCACCAAAGTTACAAATGACAAGACACAAGCTAGCTATATATAGGCTAGTAAGTTCGCTGGTGGAGGGGAAGTTCGGGTGAACTTGACATAGTTAAGTTCGGCTGAACTTGAATTCTCAATATTATCACAAGCGAACTTGCTACTATTTTACATAATACTTCGTTTTGCTAGCCTATTCACATCTAATCTATACAGACTCGATATAAGACTAAGACATAGACATTCTGCACCAACAGACTCCCCCTTGGATATCGTCTTCGTCTTTTATCAGTCTTCAAAACTCTGTCTCCAATAAAACTTTAACGCGTACGACCAAAGAAGTTTTTAAACGGCTTCTTTCGTCTTTCCTCTTTGGATCTGGCGTCTGATCAGTAGGTGGCACTTTATTCATAAATTGAAACCTTCTGAGCCTTTCCGCCCTACCTCTTTCATGTATCTCTTCGAGACGCTTTTCTTCCTTCAAAAATTCTACACGTTCAAGATCCCTCCAACTTGATTCCCACATCCTACCAGAGTTCACTTCACGTGCATAGCAGACATTAACGACTCTCTGAAATTGCATAGCTTGTTCTTTTCACGTTCTTCAAACACAATCTTGCTGTAGAACAAGCACTTTATATCTTCCTTCGAGCAATTAACTAGCCACATCGGGTCTAGTATTCTAATCGTTCTCCAAAGCCCTCTCATACCTTGTACACCAAACATTTCAACCCACCCCTTAGTAATATACAGATGATCCTCAAATCGTAATACAATCACAGCTTCACACGTATTTGGATCAATCTGCCACCATTTAAACAATGGATAAAAGTTTTGTTCGATAGGCATCAATGACATGTTTCTCATCGCTCTTGGCCGTTTCATGATCAACGTGATATCTTTCTCCCCTGTCTTCTTGTTCGTTTTTATACGACGCTTCGGTATAAAAGGCTTCCAGTATTTGAAACCTTGTGATGCTTCAAACTTGATCATTTTCCACAGTAATTGATCAATGAACTTCATGTGGTACGTTACATTCCTCGTCTGAACAAGCTCCTCAACATCCCAATAAGGTAACGTCTTGAAATCTGCCAGATATTTGAAGTATTGAACTCCAAATTCTCATTTGATAGCATACACATTCAGTTCCTTAAACCACCCCCAGCTTAGGATATCACCTAATGACACATCTTTATCTCTGGTAAAGAATGCTAGAGGACATCGAAACGTTCTTTCACGTGGCATCTCTTTAAACCAGGATTTCTTGACTTGAGCAATTTCTTCCTTTGTCATTGGCTTTGGAACTTTACCTTCACGCATCGATAGGGCTGGCAATTGGGTACCTGTTAAGACACGATTAGACCTGTTTGACTGAAAAATACACCCTTTGACTTTTTTATTTTTTAAAATAATTAAAATTACAATGTTAGGATCCATCATTTATTCATTTTTGTACATAAAACATAAAACTGTTTTATAAACATGAGGTATAAACTAGTTAAACGAGCGTAATCATGTTTGAAACTTATGTTGTGCGCGTCGTAAAAAACCTGTTAAACCTGTTAAGACACGATTTGCCAGCCCTACGCATTGATTCTTTGATCTTTTCCTTTAACATGTCTTCATTAAGTTGCTTGTACATCTCTTCGAAAGTTGGGAAACTGTCTGTGTTTTGACCAACATACTTTTCAGCTTCGTCTTTCTCGTTGTCAGAAGACCAATCTTCCACTATTACCCTGTTATACTCATCTACTTCATATCTTCGCTGATAATGATACTCGTTAGGCTCAAACGTATTCACATTCAGGACTTGTTCTTCAAAATCAAAATCCAGTGATTCTGCATCAACATCAATCAATTTTGCAAGATCTTCTTTGGAATAGTTGTGCACGAATTCACCCTCTTCCACATTGTGCTCAAGCATAAGTATCAAAGGCTTTGTCGGGACTGCAGCAACAGGATTTGCAATAGTAATAGCATCAGACATATCAATATCATCAGATGGCCCTGTTTGCCCTGACTCCCCCTCATTCTGATCATTCATAGCATTTGCCTCATCATTTAGAAGATTAGAGAAATCAAAGCTTTCATTCACTGCTGCATCAACCACCTTAATCCCTGTACTACTCGGATCATCATCATTCCCTCCATCATGGTTAGAATCATCTTTCGGATCATCATCATTCCCTCCATCATGTTAGAATCATCTTTCGGATCATCAGTTGGTGGTTCATCATCTTTTTCCTTATCTTCAGCTTCCTCATCGTCCTTTTCTTCAGTACCAGTTACAGTATCAGAAGGCTTGAACAGATTCGTCAACCTTAGAAGTCTCGGACTTCAGAAGCTTTCGCAGACTCAATCTCTTTAACAGGTTCAGTGATTTCCGGCATACTTTCAATCAGATGCTTCCCCTTACCCTGTTCAACTAGCTCTCTTTCAGCTTTCTCTTTTGCTTCTTGAAGATCTAATCGAGCATATTCTTCTTTGAAATTAATTCCTAGACTATTAGATAATACCTTCTGAAGTCTGTCAAATATCTTATCATTCATATCTCTTTCAGAACGTAGCTCAGCAATCTCTTTGTTTAATCTTTCATTTGCTTCTTGCAGACTTTCAACTAACGCTTTCAGATAACCTTTGTTGCCTTCAAGAAATTTCACCTTGTCAGATAACATTTTCCTTCTCCATTTCACTCTTTTTCATCAGCTTTTCCAACTCAGCCTTTTCAGATTCATTCTTAGCCACTCTATTTTCCAAGATCTTGACACCTTTTCAAGAACGTCAACGTCTGATTCAGGAAAGAAATCATCTAGATATTGAAGATCCACCGGCACATTTGGAATACCACCAAATATCTTTGTCTTTGGAGTTTTTGGTGTCGATTTAGGAGTATCAGCCTTTGGTGTAGATTTCGGCGTAGAACCTTCAGGTTGAGCAGCTTAAGGATCAGGAGATTGTATCACCAAACTTCTAACAATACAGTCTCAGGAGGTTCTTGTGTAACTCCTGGACGTTCAGCTTCAGAAGAAATAACAACAGGAGGTTCTTGTGTAGGAGGTTCTTGTGTAACTCTTTTCTCCTGTGCACCAGAAGGTTCTTGTGTGACTTCTGTGCTTTTAGGCTTTCCGACATATCTCCTACTTGCAGGTTTCTGAGCTTTCTTTGTCTTTTTCCTTTAGTCTTTGGAGACCCTGTAGTCTTTGTCATTGAAGCTACTGCAAGACTTCACACGCTTTGTTCTTTTCTTTGGTCTCTCTTCATCAGACTCTTTTTCTAATTCAGGATCAAAGTCAGCATCAGTTTCTTTGACTTTTTCTGCTTTTGTTTCTGCTATTGACTTTTTAGTAGCTTTCTCGATCGAATCATCACTATCTTCATTCTCAGAAGTTGCAGAAATCACATCGTCCTCTTGAGTAGTTTTTTCAACTTCCTGACTCTCAGTCACTACTGCTGCACTAGAACCAGCCTCTGTTTGCACGTTTACAGGCTCGTCTATAACCATAGTGTCAGCTTTCTTGGACGTTCATTTCTTTTTCTTCTCGATCTCAGCTTTTAAGAACCATTCACTGCAAACTTTCGGCTTGAACGTTTTAAACCATTCCTTTTCAACATTTAATTCTTGTTCATCACCACTACCTTCGTTTCTCCACTTGTTTTCAGCCGGCGCAACATAATTTTCATTCTTTAATGCCCCAAATATTGGTTTTGCCACTGGTGCTGAATCTTTAAAACTTCTTTACAGTGGTTTCATCGAGATACTAAAGTAAAGAATATCATTTGGATCACGTACAATATGTGTAAACTTCTCGTCGATGAGCATTTGCACAAACCTCGGATATAAACACAATCTCGTATCCTCCGTATTCTTCGACATATGAGTAAATACAAGCTTCGATAGTTATATGGCTTCTTCAAAATCAACGCTATAGCCATGCAGGCCATATAGTCTTGTACATCATCGAGACCTGCCTTTTTATGGCTGAATGTGTGTATGATTGCATGCATGAGAAGTTTGTAGGTGTTTGGAACTTCCCCTTTCTTCAGTGTCGGCTTATTTACGCTTCCTTTATAACCCATTCTATAAAAACAACCTCGAACCATCTTGTCGTCGTTGAATTGTAAGATCCTGTGAATATCCTCCTCTGTGACTGTGATCTCTTTGTTTTCGTCTCCGACTTGTACTGACGAAGTAATAGTCTTTTTGCCTTCGCTTAGACTTGCGTTTATCCAGAAGTGATAAGTATGCGATCGATAGGACACTGTTCCCATCAGTAATAGCTCGATGAATTGGACAATCCTTTAAGAACTTCAAAATGCTTTTGTATTCTTTCAGTGATGGACATAACGCCTTGTCGAGTGTAATACAGGTGTTATGAAACTTAGAAAAATCCATCGTGATTACTCTTGCTGGAACTGGAACCTGAAAATCGACGTAAAACATTAAGCACACATTTCGAGAAAAAGTTGCAAAATTTTCAACATTTTACATCAAGTTTGGGCGAACTTGATGTTGATATTGCAAACATAGTATTGCAAGTTCGCCCGACAAAACATGTTCATTCATTACAACACAGGTTCGGGCGAACTTGTAATTATACTTTTTAGTTTTTATTACCTAAGTTCGAGCGAACTTCAAACATTTTTATCAATTCAGATTTTACACTAAGTTCGGTCGAACTTATGGTTTAAACATGGATAATATTGTTTTCCGATGCAAGTTCGGCCGGACTTGATGAACAAGTTCGGGCGAACTTGTCATCTTCTTGAACAAAACATGCATATTCAATCCTTATCAATCTGATCACTTTTAACACACATACATGGTCAGTTTATGTTGATTAACACACATTTAAGTCCAATTTGTTCGCTCAGAGGGTTTGGGATACTAACAATGAAGTTCGGCCGAACTTACATGCTATATATACTATAGCAAGTTCGGGTGAACTTGCAATCCCATGACTTGAAAGGGAAGAGTAAGTTCGGGCGAACTTACCCAAACTCAACAATAAACAAACTAAGTTCGGTCGAACTTGATTTAATTATAAAACTTTAAACACTAAGCAAGTTCGGTCGAACTTGCCTAAATCAATTTTCAAACTTTCATGATTTTACAATTTAGTCCCTGAACTTTTAACATTTTATCAGTTCTAAAAATCCACTCAGTTGCCCAAGTCCAAGTTAATGACCTCGGTTAACCGATTTGTCTGCCGATGTCACACCCCCAATTTCCACTTGCGGAGTTTTACCGCGAGGCGTGTGAACAAACCAGAATCTGAAACACTAGTACGTCGAACGACTCTATATGATTTGATAATACGTTTTCAAAAATCATTTGTCATAGATTTTATATTGTCTTGATTAGTTACCAATATTTAGCGGAAGCATTAGTTTTTAAAGTTGAGCGGAAGCATAAATAAGTAGTGAAGCGGGCGCCAACACAAACCCAAAACAAATGAAAAACCCAAAACAATATTTGTAAATAAGACTCGATAAAAGATGTCTCGTTCAATGCATGTGAGTGCACCTAGAGCTCCTAGCGTCCTGAGAAACATGTAAAGAAACAAGTGTCAACATTAAAGATGAGTGAGTTCACAGGTTTTCATAAATTCGGTTGTTCGGTTATAGTTTGTTTTCCCCCGTTATCCATAACCCGGGATAACGTGCTGGTTCCATTATTCCAATCCCGGAATAATAAGTTGTTGCTTCCATTATCCTCAACCCGGGATAATATAGTTGTTGTTTCCATTATTCCAACCCGGAATAATAAGTTGTTGTTTCCATTATCCTCAACCCGGGATAATATAGTTGTTTCGTAATTAAGTTCAATGTTAACATATATAGGTAGCTAGCCTAAAGTCATGTCACGTAAGAGTTCGCGATCGAAGCTGACTGTTGTGCCTCGTGTTGCCAGGCCTATCACTGACCATGGCGAAGTTAGGCCAAATTATTCACCCGTTGACCATACCCGGTCGGCTAGCGCGACTAGCTCGGATGGGGCTTGTCGGGCCCAGTAGTACTACTTATAATTCCCCCCGCTATTAAACCAAATACTAACGATCCAAGAGATTGACGAGGACTTAAGTGATAAAGCTGCTTAGTGACCATAACATTACATTAACATCAACTTAGTTACCGAATAGTTATGTGACGTTAATTTCGTATAACGTAAAGAGATTGAGTTTGAAGAGTGTATACATGTTTCTCCCCCTGTTGTTTAAAAACCGGATAAAGTTAGGGGCCGTGAACTCACCTTTTGTTTCTCGGTTAGTGTAGCAAAGAAGTTGTAAAGGATGGGACCGCTAATTGCGTCCTAACAAACCAATTGATTTCACGTCAGTGTGTGAACACACCAATACAAATTCTACACTTAATTTACGCACAAAGTGATACACACTAACAACATATCTAACACTCAAACATGCATGCAAGTATCCTCATGTGAACCTAGTGATCAAAGCAACTTATCATGAACATAATCCAATCCATGCAACAATTTGGTGCACACAATCACAAGTTATCAAATTTCAGCTTAACACTCATAATTCAGCTGTTTTCTAGGATTTTTATAAAATAGTTCCAACGTTCCAAAAATTCCAATATTTTTAAAGCAGGTGCCATTTATATTGTAGAAATTTATATAAATTTTCCAAGTCCTAAATCTTTACCATTTAACCATAAATATTAATATACTAGGCTGCAGTCAGATTTATCACTTTCTGACTGCAGTCCACGAAAGAATTTATTTAAAAATCACCGATTGTCCAATTAACAAAATTCCAGTTGGAGTTGCCCGGAAATTTCCATACCTAGTTGTTTACAAAATTCATGACTCAACTCCCTACTGATTTTAAAATCCAACTCGATAAACAACTAACAAAATTTCAGGATTTTCACAGCTTTAGTTACTGAACTTATTTGGCCCTTTAAAAATATCAAACGACTTCAGAAAATTATGAATCCAGCGCCCTTAGATTCGTTATTCAAATCTCTACGTTCTAGACATCAGAAAATCCGTTTTTCGACAACTAATGACCGAGTTACAGCCAGATGAAGTCGGATGTAACTATTACTCAGCAAACTGTTTCAGCATATCATTATCATAACTCGTATCAGCCGTTCATATGATTAACCTAGGCGATCAAGAACCGGTTTCCTAGTCATAGATCAATACTAATAACATATCCATGCAAACCCTAGTTCATAACTCTAGTTTTTATGAACAAACAAAGCTTATGATTTCAGATTTTCAAACAACCATCCAATGCAAACATTATTAACAAATCGGCTAGCCTAACTTTTCATTCAAACATACTTGGCAAACTTATAAGTTCCGAAAACAATCATACTTGTAACAATGATAAATCAGCCGATTCAAACATATATAACCCGAAAACAACACAATCGTTTCATTCAATCATTCAATCCGAAAAAACAACAAAATCAACACACATGTAATCGAATATGATCTTGTAACATATGATGGATTCTAACCTTTAATAACTAGGTAAGTAAGCCGAGACTTGGACAAGAATGGATTCGGATGTTCAAGCAAGATCACAACCGAAGGAATGAGATGAACCGCTTGCTGTCGCGACCGAGAGATGATGATGGAGTAGGCTGTTTTGTGATCGAAGTAGAGGTGAACAATGGCTGATCTCGCGACCGAATGGAGGTGATCAAGGGCTGCCGACGGCTGTAACTTTTAGGGTTTTGTGTTGTGAATGAATCATGCATGTGGGTTTGTATATATAGCGCAAAGAGAGATGAGGGTTACGGTTTGGGTTTGAATTCGTGGCCGAGGAACTTGGGTTGGTTCGGTTCGGGTTTGGGCTTGATCTCGCGGCCAAGGACTTGGGTTGGTTTAGTTTGGTTTGCACTTGGCCGAGAATGGCTTAAGGTTTAAATCTTGCGGCCGAAGACTTGGGTTTAAGGTTTGGATTAGAACTCGGTTCACTCCTAGAGTCACAAGGGGTTTAGGGTTGGTTCGTGTCGCGGTTTGGTTCGTGTACATATTTATTATATATATGTATATTTTGTAACTAACACAATCACACAAACACACATCACGAATTCATTAACTCGTACACGTTTAATACTTAGCATATACTTTATTTGACAAGTGTTGCGTTTAAGTTATCCTAAAAACCGGGATGTCACATTATCCCCATGTTGAAAGAATTTTCGTCCCGAAAATTGAGTAAACGCGGTTTAGAATGTAGCGTACATGTTTAGAGTGCCACGCACAAAGAGTTAGTTCGTTAATGATGATACGCGAAGTTACAAGAAGTTCCCAAGTGCCATGCACAAGGATTTAGTTATCAATAGTACGCAAAAGTATGAGAAATTTCCAGGTTGTCACATCATCCCCATGTTGAAAGAATTTTCGTCCCGAAAATTTAGTTACTGGTATCGTTAGTTTGCTGCTCAGTTGCGAAGAGGTGTGGGTATTTGCTTTTCATTTGATCCTCTCTTTCCCACGTGAACTCCGGTCCATGCTTAGAGTCCCAACGAACCTTAACGATCGGAATTTTGCTGTGCCTTCGAGTCTTGATCTCACGATCCATGATCTCGATAGGTTGTTCCACGAAGTTGTAGTTGTTTCATCCACTTGGATCTCATCCAATGGAATGACTAGAGTTTCATCGGATAGACACTTCTTCAGATTTGACACGTGAAATACGTTGTGAACTCCATTGAGTTCGGCAGGAAGGTCTAATTGATAAGCTACGGGTCCAATACGTTTCAAGATTACAAACGGACCTACGTATCAGTGGGTTTAGTTTGCCCCGTTTTCCAAAACGGATTACACCCTTCCAGGGTGACACCTTTAGTAGGACGCGGTCGCCTACTTGAAATTCGAGCGGTTTGCGTCGTTGATCAGCGTAGCTTTTCTGTCGATCTCGTGCCGCCGCCATGCGGTTTCTGATTTGTACAATCTTTTCAGTAGCCTCAAGTATTAACTCAGGGCCGGTGAGTTGACTGTCACCGACTCCTGTCCAACAGACCGGTGATCTACATTTACACCGTATAATGCCTCAAACGGCGCTGTCGAAATACTCGTATGATAGCTGTTGTTATATGAGAATTCTACTAGAGGCAGGTGGATTTCCCAACTATTTCCGAAGTCTATGACGCATGCCCTAAGCATGTCTTCCAAGGTTTGTATGGTCCTTTCACTTTGACCATCAGTCTGAGGGTGATAAGTTGTGCTCATATCCAAGCGGGTTCCCAACGCTTTCTGAAGTGACCGCCAGAAGTTGGACGTGAAGCGAGCATCTCTGTCTGAGATGATGGATGTTGGCACTCCGTGCCGAGAAACTACTTCCTTTATGTAGATGCGAGTCAACTTCTCCATCTTATCTGTTTCTTTAATAGCTAGGAAGTGTGCAGACTTAGTTAAACGATCCACAATTACCCAGATGGTATCGCAACCACCCAAAGTTCGCGGAGTTTAGTGATGAAGTCCATCGAGATCTGATCCCATTTCCACACTGGGATCTCAGGTTGTTGGAGTTGCCCCGATGGCTTTTGATACTCTACTTTGACTTTTGCACAAGTCAAACACTTGCTCACGTAGGTGGCTATATCGGCTTTAATGTTGGGCCACCAATACGCAGCTTTAAGGTCTTGATACATCTTATCCGAACCCGGATGGACAGAGTATCGGGATTTGTGAGCTTCATCCATGACTAGCTCTCTGAGGTTTCCGTAGAGAGGTACCCATATGCGATTCATGAAATACCGGGCTCCATTGGGTTTTACTTCCCAATCGCGTTCCATTTTTCCCACCGATTTGGCCTTGATGTTTTCCTCCTTAACTGCTTCTAACTGGGTGTCCGTATTTGTTCGGGTAGCCCCGAATGAATAGTGAGTTGTAATGCTCGTACACGTCGTGGTTTCAAGTGTTCCTTCCTACTGAGGGCATCAGCTACCACGTTAGCTTTACCCGGGTGATACCGAATGGCACACTCATAATCGTTCAAGAGTTCGACCCAGCGATGCTGTCGCATGTTCAACTCCTTCTGATCGAAGATGTGTTGGAGGCTCTTGTTGTCCGTAAAGATTGTGCACTTCGTTCCATAGAGGTAGTGTCTCCAAATCTTAAGTGCAAACACTACTGCTCCCAATTCCAGGTCATGCGTCGTGTAGTTTTTCTCGTGAACCTTCAGTTGTCGCGATGCATACGCGATGACCTTATCACGTTGCATGAGTACGCATCCCAATCCCTGAATGGAAGCATCACAATATACTACAAAGTCATCTGTTCCTTCCGGCAAGGACAGAATGGGTGCACTGCAAAGTTTCTGTTTCAGCAATTGAAATGCTGCTTCTTGCTTGTCACCCCAAGCATACTTGATGCCTTTCTGGTGAGGGTAGTAAGCGGTTGTGCGATCTTTGAAAACCCCTCGATGAAACGTCTGTAGTAACCAGCCAATCCCAAAAATTGGCGGATCTTCGTCGGTGTCTTGGGTGCTTCCCAGTTTTTGATGGCTTCAATCTTGGCAGGGTCTACGTGGATACCCATTTCATTTACGATATGCCCAAGAAACTGAACTTCCCGAATCCAGAAATCACACTTTTGAAAGCTTGGCATATAGCTTTTCCTGTTGAAGTAATCCTAGCAGTGATCGTAGATGTTCAGCATGTTCTTCTTCACTTTTGGAGTAAATGAGTATGTCATCGATGAACACAATGACAAATTTGTCGAGGTATGGTTTACACACGCGGTTCATGAGGTCCATGAACACCGCGGGCGCGTTGGTGAGACCGAAGGGCATGACCAAGAACTCATAATGGCCATACCGAGTGCGAAATGCCGTCTTGGCGATATCCTCCTCCCTGACGCGTAGCTGGTGGTAACCGGACCGTAAATCAATCTTGGAGTAGTAACTTGACCCTTGAAGTTGGTCGAAGAGATCGTCGATGCGAGGTAACGGGTATCGGTTCTTGACAGTAACCTTGTTGAGTTCCCTGTAGTCGATGCACATGCGGAAAGTCCCGTCCTTCTTCTTGACAAAAAGGACTGGAGCTCCCCATGGCTAAACGCTTGGTCGGATAAATCCTTTTTCTAATAGTTCCTGAAGTTGGGTAGACAGCTCTTGCAGCTCGGCTGGAGCTAGGCGGTACGGAGCCTTGGCGATAGGAGTTGCATTGTTCGCCAATTCAATTTCAAACTCCAATTGTCGATGGGGTGGGAGACCAGGTAGTTCTTCTGGGAATACATCAGAAAATTCACGGACGACAGGGATGTCTTCTATGCGTTTCTCGTCCTTAGGCTGTTCGGTAATCAGTGCGAGTAAAGCGAAGGAGTTCTTCCTCCGAAGATACTTCTGCGCTTGCATGTAAGAGATGATGTTGGTGACGACGCTTGCCTTATCGCCTTGTACCGTCAGGATTTCGTCGTTAGAGAGCGGAATACGAATAGATTTTTCGAAGCAGAGAACTTCAGCCCGGACGTCGGATAGCCAGTCCATTCCGACTACCACGTCAAAACTACCCAGGGTAGTTGTCATCAAATCAATGGTAAAGGTGTGACCCGCGAGTTGGAGTTGACAGTCGGATACTATATGGGTCACATCTAAGAATTACCATCGGCTAATTCTATAACATAAGGGGTCTCTAATGGTTTAAGCGTGAGATTTAGGTTCTTCCTAAAAGACTCAGATATAAAGCTCCTATCCGCACCCGTATCAAAAAGCACAGTAGCAAAATGTTCATTAAGGGGAAACTTACCGGTGACCACGTTCGAGTCGTTTCTGGCCTCTCCGCGGCCCAATGTAAATGCGCGACCTTTGGCACCTCCGGTGCCACCTTCCCATTATTGTTGTTGTTATTATTGTTGTTGTGGTTATTGTGGTTGTGGTTGTTCCCACCATTTGTTGTTGTTACGCAGCTGTGGGCAGTCTCTTTTGAAGTGAGCAGTGCTACCACACTGATAGCATCCCCGGTTAATACCCTGCTGCTGACCCTGGGGTTGATTTTGATTTTGTCGGGACATGATTTCTCCACGACAATCCTTTGCCCATGTCCCATCTTGCCACATCGTTGGCAGGATTTCCGGCACAAGGGCCGTTATGATGAAGATTACTGCGGTTGCACTGCGGCTTTCGACCTGCATAGCCGCCTGCATTCTGGTTGTTGTTGTTGTTGACGGGTTGATTTTGGTGACCCCTGTGGCTGTTGTAATGATTGAACCGTTTCTGGCTCCCCTGTTGTGGCTGAGATGACGAAGACTGTCGAGCAGACGAGTCTTCAAACTTTCTTTTGTTATCAGGGGCAACTTCAGTTGTACCCCGTGCTGGCAACTTCTTTTGATCCACCGCCTTATCGGTGAGTTTGTGAGCCAGTCGGATTGCTTGATGTTCAGTTGCAGGGTTACTAGCCATTACCATACCCTGAATCTCCGGAACCAGACCCCCAAGATAGAACTCGAGTCTTTTCTCCACAGTGTTGGCCAAATCGGGACACAGAAATGCCAAGTCATGATGTTTTGCGGTGTAAGCTTCAATTTCAGATCCCACCATCTTGTGGTTCCATAAGGCTTGCTCCAACTGTTGCACTCTGTCTCGTGGACAGTACTCCTCTTTGATTAGGGCCTTGAACTCGGCCCAGGCCATTGCATTGGCAGCAATAAGTCCACGCGTTTGGACCTGTACATTCCACCATGTCAGTGCCCCATCTTCCAGTGTTGAGGCTGCGTACTTGACCTTGTTGGCCTCTAGACTGTTGCACATTTCAAAAACGGATTCAGATTTTTCGATCCAGCGGACCAGTCCAATGGGTCCTTCCGCCCCCGAGAATTTGCTTGGTTTCGCGTCAAGGAATATCTTGTAGGGGTTAAAGCCCCCTCCTGCTGACAGAGAACAGGAAGTCAGCAAGGAATTTTACTAGCCTCACTATTAGATTTTCACACGAAAATTTAATAATGGTTACCTGCCGGTTGGTTCTGAACACCCGCTAAAGCTGCGTTCACGTGCTCTTGAATCATGGTAGCTAGCTCTTCGGGCGTCAATTAAGGTTTCCACGTCGTCAGTTGCCATTTAGATCTTCGAAACACAACACAAACACACCCCGATAAGTCTATATATCCAATATAGTTATCCTACTTCATTCTTTCATAATTATCAAGTTATGTCAACTTAATATGTTAAATAGTCAAAAGAAATACTTGATTAACTGAAATTTCAACGTCTTACAAAAGTGCAAATCAAACATATGAATTCACTATAAAGTCTCAAGTTTAGACACAAGTGGGAAAATAAATAAACTGAAGGGAAGTAAATAAAATAAGCGAGACGTGTCAGTCGTCTACGTCTCCATTCCCCAAGTCACTGTCGTTGCCGTCATCCTGCGCGGCATTTCCAGCTTCTACAGCTGGGTCCTCCTCCGGTCCTCCTCTGGATCCTCCTCAGGGTCCTCCTCTGGATCCTCTTCCGGATCCTCCTCCACCGGCACTGGAGGGGCCGGTGCTGGTGCAGGTGCTTGATTTTGCTGTAACTCCTGAATGTTCCAACTATTTTCCAGGACTCTGTCCTCGAGCCAGTCGGCTCTTATCTGCTCAGCACGCAGATCTCTGGCTATGGTGTTACGAGCTATCTTACTCGTATGATGCTCTTCCTCGAGCGAGTCGGTTTTACCTGTCAGTTGTCGGATCATCCATCCTTGTGCTAGGATGGTTTCCTGCATTCTTTCTAACTGTGCTTGTTGTTTATGTAATATGATTCTAAGTAGGTCAATTCCTACTTCTACAGGGTTAACCGGTTCAACCGGCACAGCAATGGTTGGGCGTGATGATGACTCCTCTCCCAGAGCGAGCCTTTTCCTCGCAGCTGAGCGTGTCTCCACGCCATAAGATGGTAAGGGTTCCACCATAGGTGCCTTTCCTGGCGCTCTTGGTGGCATAAGTTTGTCGGATGATGATGACGATGAGGATGATGACATTGCCTGTTAGGTCGTGTAGTTAGTTACGAGTTGTTTTCATTTCTTATTATGAAGGCATAATCTACATAACACAGTTGTGGTATATTGCATAACAAGATATAACAGTTCGGTGCCAAGCTACGTCTAGTGTCGTGTATTCAGCTATAGTTTAGGTCTACTTCTAATGCAAACCTGGTTCTCTATAGCTAGTGGCTCTGATACCAATCTGTCACACCCCCCAATTTCCACTTGCGGAGTTTTACCGCGAGGCGTGTGAACAAACCAGAATCTGAAACACTAGTACGTCGAACGACTCTATATGATTTGATAATACGTTTTCAAAAATCATTTGTCGTAGATTTTATATTGTCTTGATTAGTTACCAATATTTAGCGGAAGCATTAGTTTTTAAAGTTGAGCGGAAGCATAAATAAGTAGTGAAGCGGGCGCCAACACAAACGCCAAAACAAATGAAAAACCCAAAACAATATTTGTAAATAAGACTCATAAAAGATGTCTCGTTCAATGCATGTGCGTGCACCTAGAGCTCCTAGCAGTCCTGAGAAACATGTAAAGAAACAAGTGTCAACATTAAAGATGAGTGAGTTCACAGGTTTTCATAAATTCGTTTGTTCGGTTATAGTTTGTTTTCCCCCGTTATCCCTAACCCGGATAACGTGCTGGTTCCATTATTCCAATCCCGGAATAATAAGTTGTTGCTTCCATTATCCTCAACCCGGGATAATATAGTTGTTGTTTCCATTATTCCAACCCGGAATAATAAGTTGTTGTTTCCATTATCCTCAACCCGGGATAATATAGTTGTTTCGTAATTAAGTTCAATGTTAACATATATAGGTAGCTAGCCTAAAGTCATGTCACGTAAGAGTTCGCGATCGAAGCTGACTGTTGTGCCTCCGTGTTGCCAGGCCTATCACTGACCATGGCGAAGTTAGGCCAAATTATTCACCCGTTGACCATACCCGGTCGGCTAGCGCGACTAGCTCGGATGGGGCTTGTCGGGCCCAGTAGTACTACTTATAATTCCCCCCGCTATTAAACCAAATACTAACGATCCGAGAGATTGACGAGGACTTAAGTGATAAAGCTGCTTAGTGACCATAACATTACATTAACATCAACTTAGTTACCGAATAGTTATGTGACGTTAATTTCGTATAACGTAAAGAGATTGAGTTTGAAGAGTGTATACATGTTTCTCCCCCTGTTGTTTAAAAACCGATAAAGTTAGGGGCCGTGAACTCACCTTTTGTTGCTCGGTTAGTGTAGCAAAGAAGTTGTAAAGGATGGGACCGCTAATTGCGTCCTAACAAACCAATTGATTTCACGTCAGTGTGTGAACACACCAATACAAATTCTACACTTAATTTACGCACAAAGTGATACACACTAACAACATATCTAACACTAAAACATGCATGCAAGTATCCTCATGTGAACCTAGTGATCAAAGCAACTTATCATGAACATAATCCAATCCATGCAACAATTTGGTGCACACAATCACAAGTTATCAAATTTCAGCTTAACACTCATAATTCAGCTGTTTTCTAGGATTTTTATAAAATAGTTCCAACGTTCCAAAAATTCCAATATTTTTAAAGCAGGTGCCATTTATATTGTAGAAATTTATATAAATTTTCCAAGTCCTAAATCTTTACCATTTAACCATAAATATTAATATACTAGGCTGCAGTCAGATTTATCACTTTCTGACTGCAGTCCACGAAAGAATTTATTTAAAAATCATCGATCGTCCAATTAACAAAATTCCAGTTGGAGTTGCCCGGAAATTTCCATACCTAGTTGCTGTACAAAATTCATGACTCAACTCCCTACTGATTTTAAAATCCAACTCGATAAACAACTAACAAAATTTCAGGATTTTCACAGCTTTAGTTACTGAATTTATTTGGCCCTTTAAAAATATCAAACGACTTCAGAAAATTATGAATCCAGCGCCCTTAGATTCGTTATTCAAATCTCTACGTTCTAGACGTCAGAAAATCCGTTTTTCGACAACTAATGACCGAGTTACAGCCAGATGAAGTCGGATGTAACTATTACTCAGCAAACTGTTTCAGCATATCAATATCATAACTCGTATCAGCCGTTCATATGATTAACCTAGGCGATCAAGAACCGGTTTCCTAGTCATAGATCAATACTAATAACATATCCATGCAAACCCTAGTTCATAACTCTAGTTTTTATGAACAAACAAAGCTTATGATTTCAGATTTTCAAACAACCATCCAATGCAAACATTATTAACAAATCGGCTAGCCTAACTTTTCATTCAAACATACTTGGCAAACTTATAAGTTCCGAAAACAATCATACTTGTAACAATGATAAATCAGCCGATTCAAACATATATAACCCGAAAACAACACAATCGTTTCATTCAATCATTCAATCCGAAAAAACAACAAAATCAACACACATGTAATCGAATATGATCTTGTAACATATGATGGATTCTAACCTTTAATAACTAGGTAAGTAAGCCGAGACTTGGACAAGAATGGATTCGGATGTTCAAGCAAGATCACAACCGAAGGAATGAGATGAACCGCTTGCTGTCGCGACCGAGAGATGATGATGGAGTAGGCTGTTTTGTGATCTAGTAGAGGTGAACAATGGCTGATCTCGCGACCGAATGGAGGTGATCAAGGGCTGCCGACGGCTGTTAACTTTTAGGGTTTTGTGTTGTGAATGAATCATGCATGTGGGTTTGTATATATAGTGCAAAGAGAGATGAGGGTTACGGTTTGGGTTTGAATTCGTGGCCGAGGAACTTGGGTTGGTTCGGTTCGGGTTTGGGCTTGATCTCGCGGCCAAGGACTTGGGTTGGTTTGGTTTGGTTTGCACTTGGCCGAGAATGGCTTAAGGTTTAAGGTTTAAATCTTGCGGCCGAAGACTTGGGTTTAAGGTTTGGGTTAGAACTCGGTTCACTCCTAGAGTCACAAGGGGTTTAGGGTTGGTTCGTGTCGCGGTTTGGTTCGTGTACATATTTATTATATATGTGTATATTTTGTAACTAACACAATCACACAAACACACATCACGTATTCATTAACTCGTACACGTTTAATACTTAGCATATACTTTATTTGACAAGTGTTGCGTTTAAGTTATCCTAAAAACCGGGATGTCACAGCCGAGTCCAAGTTAGTGACCCCGGTTTGACCTGATATGAACAAACTGTTGAGTTTTTCAAAAATCAAAGTTTCAAATTAATGAACTTTTCATTGTTTTGGCTTATCAGATTTTACAGATTAGCTCCCAGCCCGTTGTCAATTAGATTCCCACCAGTTTAGCACCTTACCAGACTTCGAAGACACGTTCACCAACATTGGTTTGCGGAAAACAATGTAGAAACAAAATCTTTTTGAATTCTTTGTAAGTTTATGCTTACTGAAAATCTTTTTGGTTTTAATTTGTAAAGCAGATAAACTATGTACTAAACAAAGTAAACTATGTACTAAACAAAGTAACTATGTACAAACATATTTACATACGTATTTTTATGAATTAGTGTCTAAGGATCATATCAGTTGTATGAGACATATCACCAGTACCATTGACCTTTAGATGACTTTAAGATTTAAACTCGTTTACCTAGATTGTCGATATGTTTGTCCACTTAAACTTTTGACACATTTCTCAATTGTTCCAAGATAAGGTAAGGTATGATTTATGAAACTTGACTTATCTATGGTTCTCATTTCTTGAATATACTCCCGTGTCAAGATTCCCTAGATTTCGTCTTACAGGTGAATATAGCGTAATTGATATCTGTATCTGGATTAATGCGAGGCCTTGAGAGCTCAGGTTAGTACTACTGTACAGACAAAGAGATGAAGGCTCGACTTAGAGGTGTGTTCCATTTAAGGAATCTTTTTAGCACTGCAAATGATTAGATCTTTTGATACTTTTCAATTTTGCACGCAATTTAGGGGTTTATAGCGAAAGTATTATAAAAGTTCTAGGCTATTGCTTCCGCAAAATCAGAATAACTTGTATAATACCCCAGATATCAACTATCTATAAAGACCTCGTATCTCAGAATCAGGCAACCCTTCAATCGAAATTTCGGAGTACTAAGTCCATATATCCAAGATGTGTTAATCCAAAAGTTTAAGCAGTTGTGAAATTTAGTTTATATCTCAGAAACAATCTACTGAACATGTTAAGCCAATCGACACATCCATAGTAAGACTTGTTTATTACTTTTAAACTTTATATTTCTTTAGCATACTGTGATAGTCCACTGATGTACTATCATTAACAAATTATTTTTGTCTTTTTCAATGTTTTTGTACTTTTTGATTTTTCATATGTTTTTTGTATTTTCTCAAAATTTTCTCCCCCTAAAATCAAAAACATATTTTTGGATTTTAGTTTTTAAGAAATACTAAACTAAAAGTTAGACAAACCAATGTGGATCACGTGAACTCGTCGTCCGATCCATATTCAACCTCAGCTTCTGCACCTGTCAGCAAATTTTTAATATCGTTAAGCCTCATGAGATATTTAAATCTTGTTAAAGGAAATGCTTTGGTATAAAAATCAGCTTTTTGTTCATCGGTGTGGATTTTTTCTATTCGCACCAACTTCTTTTCGTAGCAATCACGAATGAAGTGATAACGAATTTCAATGTGTTTAGTGCGTAAGTGATGAACATGATTTTTCGTGATATCGATCGCTGCCTTATTATCTACATATAGAGGCGTATCAAGAAACTGCAGACCATAATCCCTCATCTGTTGTTGAATCCAGAGGATTTGAGAAAAACAGCTGGAAGCAGAAATGTATTCTGCCTCACAGGTAGAGAGAGACCGTGGTCTGTTTCTTGCACTGCCACGTTACCAAACGTGTTCCGAAGAATTGGCATCCTGTCGTTGTAGATTTCGAGTTCAGCTTGTCCAAGTCTGAGTCAGCGTATCCCGTAAGATCAAAATTTTCGTTCTTTGGATACACAAGCCGGTGCTTGGACATCCCTTCAAGTATCGGAAAATTCGCTTGACTATCTGCATGTGTTACACTCGAGGACTAGACTGATATCTCGCACATAGGCAGGTAGGATACATGATATCTGGGCGCGATGTCCTCAGATACATCAAAGATCCTATCATCGATCGATAGAGTGTGTCATCAACTTTGGTTCCAGTCTCATCAATGCAAATCCCATGATTCAGTGCCAGCGGAGTCGAAAGCGGCTTCGAGCTATCCATTTCAAACTTCTTGAGAATTTCGTGAACATACTTTGTCTGATGAATGAATATCTCGTCTGGTAACTGATCGACCTGTAATCCAAGAAAGAATTTCATTTCGCCCATGGAGGACATCTCGAATTTCTTTTTCATGATCTTTTCGAACTCTTTGCAAACACTGTCATCCGTAGAATCGAAGATGATATCATCCAGTCATCCACAAAGATTTGTACAATGATTAGATGAGATCCGACTTCTCTGGTAAACAATGTACTGTCCACTGTTCCTCTTGTAAAGCCGTTTCCAATGAATGTTGCGATATCGTCTCGTACCAAGCTCCCGGGGCTTGATGTAATCCGTATAAGGCTTTGTCTAGAAGATAAGCTTTGTTCTTGTTCAATGGATCGACGAACCCCGGTGGTTGGCCGACGTACACTTGTTCACGAAGTTTACCATAGAGAAATGCAGATTTTACATCCAACTGGTACACCTTAAAACCTTTCCAATCTGCGAACGCGAGAAAAATGCGGATTGAGTCTAATCGTGCAACCGGTGCGTATACTTCTGTGTAATGAATACCCTCTTGCTGGTGGAAACCTTTGACAACCAACCGAGCTTTGTTTTGACTATTACACCTCGGTCATCTCTTTTACACTTGAAGATTCACTTCGTATCTATAGCCTTCTGCTTCGGTGGTAAGTATAAGCCTCCAAACACCCAATTTATCGAATTGTAACAATTCCTCCTGCATTGCTATCACCCAGTTCTCGTCACCCAGAGCTTCATTAACAGTTTTTGGCTCTATTTGAGAAATGAAACATGAATAGTGCAGTAGTCTTGAGTAGGAGCAACTCGGGTGTAGAAACAACTCAGTGCTTTGTTAATTTGGCTTCGTGTACGCACACCAGTTTGCAATTCACCTATAATATTCGTTGAAGGATGGTAAGAATATGATCTTGGCATTTCTTCTCTAGGAACATCAACTGAGCTTTGTTGATTTGAGATGTTTTGATCAACGTTCAATTCAACATTATGAGCACTTGGTGAAGCATTGTTCTGATTGCTCGGGCTAGCAGATTGATTTAACATGTTAGATATCTGCTCAACTTCTTCATCCGATGAGGATTCACCATCAACATCAAATGTCGGCGCTTCATCAGAGTCAGAATTCTGATTCTGAGGCATACTTGGTATTGTTGTTGTATTTTCTAGTTCGGAAGAAACATTCGATGGAGTTATAGACAGTGTAGCTTCTGCTTCAGAAATATTTTCAACTTGAACAGTGCTATTACCAGGACCTGCTCCGGAAGACGAAGAATCCAACGTGGGTTGATTAACCACAATTGGTCTAATGATTTGCTCCTGATTTGCCGATTGTTGAAGATAATATAACGTTGCAATTTCTTCTTCAGATGGTTCTTCTGGCAAGTCGAATGACTTCTAAAGATCTTGATAGTTGAATAGCCATGCGTCACCTCTTCTTTGAATAGGATCCGTATAGTTGAAACAATCAACATGATGTGGTTCAATTACCTTTCTCAATGAGGGAACATATACTCTTCTTAGCGGACTCGCATACCCGACAAAGAAACCTTCAAGCGATTTGGCCCCGAATTTACCATCTTGATCGATTACAGGACATGGCGCACCAAATGGCTCTAAATATTTCAAATTTGGCTTCTGTCGGTTTATCATTTTAAAACACGTCTTTTTCGATGGTTTAACAGTTAAAACCCTGTTTAGTGTGTAGCAAGCCACTGCAACCGCCTCGCTCCAGAAACTGACGGGAAGTTTAGAATCTGAAAGCATAGTTCTTGCCGTTTCAATTAAAGTACAATTCTTCCTCTCAGCTACACCGTTTTGCTGTGGAGTATAGGGTGCACATGAATTGTGCAGAATTCCCTTGGCATTGCAAAATTCTTTCATCTTACTATTCTTGAATTCTGTGTCGTTGTCACTGCGGATTCGTCGGACAGGGAGATGATAAAGGTTTTCTAGTTTCTTGAAAAGAATCACCAAATTTTCAAATGTTTCATCTTTTGATTCTTGGAAGAAAACCCACGAATAATGCGAATAGTCATCTGTCACAACTAAGCAGTATCCTGAAATACTTCGAACATTTACAGGACAAAATAAATCCATGTGGAGACGTTCAAGCGGCAGCTTAATTGAATTCAAAATCTTCTTCGGATGTGACTTTTTTATCTGCTTCCCCTTTTTACATTCCAGACAAGGATCAGACATATGGAAGCTCCGAAGATTAACACCCTCAACCAGATCATTATTAACCAGAAAATTCATTTTACTTAAATGAATGTGCCCCATTTCTGATGCCAAAGAATAGAATCTTTCTCAGTAGCTTTTGTCATAAAACATTGTGCTGATCTTGATGATGTGGTAGAGACGCCCATGTCTAAGACATATAAATCGTTCTCGCGCGGAGCTCGCATCAGAATCCACTCATCAGGTATTTTGAAACCCGACTTTAAGATCATACACTCTTTATCGTTGAAATGCACCGTGAACTGTTTGTCACAAATCTAGTGAAATGCTCAGAAGATTATTCTCAAGCTCAGCAATGTAGTTCACTCAATCAAATGATACTACGCCGTTGGAGAGTTTTTCCTCGGCGACAATCCTTCCACCTTGATTACCGGCAAATCCAACATATCCACCGTTAATAGTTTTTATGTCGAATAAAAGAGCTTTCATTCCCATCATATGTCTGGATGCTCCACTATCCAAAATCCACTTTGAAAGAATGGATCTTTGGAGCCCCTGCACATATTAAAATCTAGTTAAACAGCGTGACCCAAGCCTTCTTGGTCTTGGGTTTGGGATAAAAGCTTGGTAATCATCCTCATAATCTTCATCTGAGCCTCCACTGTCAGTTACATTTTCAAAGTTCACTTTCTTCTTACCTTTTGTTGATATGACAGTTTCGGTTTTGGTCTTAGATTTTGATTCTTTCTGATTATCAGTCTTAACAAGCTCAGACTTGATAATCTCAGATGTTGTTGACTTTTTCTTAGCAATCCAGGCTTGTGATTTTATGTTTGCAATTTTGATGTAAAACTTTGTTTCGATTACCCTGGAAGTTTCCCCTTTTTTGAAAGTTGAGTTTTCAAATTTCAATTCCGTTTTAGGTTTAACCTCAGGTTTTGATTCATTTCTTTTTAAAATCATTACAGGTTTACAAACTTGGTTGCTTTGGTTTTACAACATCTGAACTTTCTTTCCTTCGAAGATAAGCCGGCTTAGATTTCGGACACTTCCGTGCAATATGACCAACTTCGTTGCACTTGAAGCAAGTCCGATTATCATGTGAATGACCACTAGTGGATTTTGCCCCACTTGCAGCTTTGGCCTGATCTCAAAGTTCCTTCTGTTTCTTAAACTCATCATTTGATTGTTTTCCAATCAAACTTTCCTCGTGAACCGTGCTTGTCCCATAAACAAAAGTCATATTCTTGTTTCTATACTCTTGAAACGGTGACTTTTTCTTAACCGGTTCTTCTTCCTCATCTAAACCCAACCCAGCTCTTCGGTTTTCCGGATGATCACCACCCTTTCTCCGGTAGTTATTATAATTTCGTTTGGGTTTAGAATAGAATCTCTTTTCATTTTTCTCCAGGTCCTCTGATGTAACTTCAACCAGTTTGAACAGTTTATCAAATTAATCTTCTTTGACATTCCGAATTGGAAAACTGTCATCAAAATAGAATCTATCAATTCCTTAACCTTGTACATGACAACGTTAGGATCATCACATCGATCATCTTCCGATGATGTATCGTCATCTTCGGATTTTGTGTCAGAACTGTTCAAACTCGAGGTGGCACTCTCTAAGCTGCCATCATCAGAATCATTCAGAACATTTTCAACCACATTTTTAACCATCGCATTATTGTCATCATCTGATGTAGTATAGTTACATCAATGTTCTCTGGCAACTCATTTTTCTTTTTAGATAATAACTCAATGTTGAGTGCCTTATCCATCCCATCAACAGTTTTGCGACAATATTTCTCGCATAGGGGTGGAGGAACATTGTTGTATTCTTTACCATTTTTCTTTTTAGACTTTTTATCATTTTCTTCCGACGAGATCGTGGGAAGAATATGATCGATGACATATGCGTTAGTTGTATAACTTCTTAAAAGTTGTTGAACACGTTCTGTTTCAATTTTCATGTCCTGGAGTTGTTGTTTGGTTTCAGCAATGATATTGATGTAAATATTTATTGCTTTTTGTTTATCCATTACTGTCCCTTTCAACATCCTTACAGTATCGTGTTGTTCAATATCATTTCTATCGAGCCTGCCATAATCATCTTTCATTTTGTCATACGCTTCCTTCATTATATGATAATCATATTTGAAATGTTCATTATGTACATTGAGTTCAACGATGATTTGTGATTTTTCGACACATTTAGCACATGGCTCGGTACATTTTGTAAAAGGTTTCTCAACCTCCACAAACTGCACTTTGACAACTTCCTTTTCGACTATCTTTACCTTTGGACCTACCTTGGTTAGATTTGCCATCAAAGCTTTATTGGCAATGTCCGTGAGGTTTTCAGCATTCACTTCTTGAGCAACATCAATAACTTCTTCATCAGTCGGTTTCTCCTCACCACTTGCTCCTGAGAACTTCCGTCGAAGTTACCTGCAAAACTAGAAGTTGAGTTAGGAGATAAAATGCCTTGTGTCTTCATGTGAAGATAAGTCTCCTCTTCTTCTTTTGTTGCAGATATTGTTCCAGTAGAATATTCTCCAGAGTTGCGTCTTCTGCAGATGTATCTTCAACAATCTCGGCCATCAATGCAACTCATGTCTTCTTTCCAATATAAGAATTCCAATCCAAACCATCATCTTCATTGGTAGCAACCATTGCCTTCTCGGTATTGTTGGATGATTTTTCTTGAATCTCAACTTGAGTCTTCTTTGGAAATGGTTTATACTGTAGCGACTTCTTGTAGTATTCGTTGCCACCTCCAAATGGACTCTGATTGCCCGTTGCTTCAGGATTTTGCATTCTCTCTTGAAATGCTCTTTCTGTCGACATCTAGAACAAGTGACCTTTGATTTGTCAAACCCTAGCTTGTTGCTTGAATTTCGATATCTCGGCCTGTGAGTGCAACAAACTTTGTCACCCTTCAAATGATAGAAGCTAAAGACCATTTTATATCCATCAAATCAAGCTCTACTTCGTCCACCTGATCATAGTCTTCGGCGGTCATTTCAGGATTGCCAATTTTCCCTGCCACTAGACTTTCATACGATTCTAGAACTGTGGCGAGAAGTGCCATGTGTTGTTTTGCAACTTGCTCAAAAACAACATTGTTTAGATTGACAGCAATGTTAGACTTGTACACATTTGGATCATAATTCGTTTGTTGATTCTGATTTGCTTGGCTTTGATATGAAAAATTTGAACCAGTGCTCGAAAATGAAGAACTCTTTGGACTTTGATCATATTGAGGTTGATTTTGATTCTGCGGCGAAGAATTCATATTTGCACTGAATGTTGTTTGAATCTTTGGACTTGAAATGCTGTCTTGCATTCCGTTCTTGTAATATAGACCAACATCTTGAACAGTGTTAGCATTTTTCGACTTTGCGATCTTTAGAAGTTCCATTTCATGACCTTCAAGTTTGTCGATGAATGTAGATAGCTTGAAGAATTCCCAATTCGGACTTTCTTTCAATACCATAAGATATGTAGTCCATTCTCCGTCAAGTAACGCATCAGCAAGCTAATCGATGCACTCTGGTTCTGTCTTCTCAAGACCGTGTCTCCTCATTTGGACCTTCAGATGACAAAAACGCTCAATCATCTGTTTCATCGTCTCGCCCTTCAACATGGTAAAAATATCCAATTCCTTCAAGATAAAAGCCTTTGTACTCATAATCATCTCTGCGCTTCCTTGGTATTTCTTTTGCAGTGATAACCATAGCTCTCGCGCAGTCATGTATTCGGGCAATAAGACCAAAATATCTTCTTTAACGGATTGTATAATGAGACTGATCATCTTTTTCTCAGCAATGTACTCATCCTTTTGTATCGTGAGTACTTGTACTTTTCCAGAACTTGCAAGTCCTGGAGAAGTACAAGTACTCCACAATTCAAAAAGATTAAACATTGCCGAGAAAAAAGATGATCAGCCTCATTCAACAATCTGTTAAAGAGGATATTCTGGTTTTGTTGCCCGAATATACGACTGCGAGAGATCTCTGGCTATCACTGCAAAAGAAATACCAAGGAAGCGCAGAGATGATCAAGAGTAAGAAAGCTCTCATCCTGAAGGAGTTCGATATCTTTAACATGTTGAAGGGAGAAACAATGAAGCAGATGATGAGCATTTCTGTCATCTGAAAGTCCAAATGAGAAGACACGGTCACGAGAAGACGGAACAAGAGTACATCGATAAGCTTGCAGATGCGTTACCTGACGGAGAATGGACTACGTATCTCATGGTCTTGAGAGAAAGCCATAACTGGGAATTCTTTAAGCTGTCTATATTCATCGACAAACTAGAAGGTCACGAGATGGAACTTCTAAAGATCGCAAAGTCGAAAATGCTAACATTGTTCAAGATGTTGGTCTGTATTACAAGAATGGAATGCAAGACAGTATTTCAAGCCCAAAATACAGACAGCGTTCATACAAACATGAATTCTTCTCCATAGAATCAGAACCAATCATATCCTCAACATGATCAAAGTCCACAAAGCTCTTCGTTCTCAAGCACAAGGTCAAATGCTTCTTATCAGAGTCAAGCAAATCACAATCAACAAACAAATTCTGATCCAAATGTGTACAAGTGTAACATTGCTGTAAATCTAAACAATGTTGTTTCTGAGCAAGTTGCAAAACAACACATGTCACTTCTCGCCACAGTTCTAGAATCATATGAAAGTCTTGTAGCTAGAAAGATCATAAATCCCGAAATGACAGCCGAAAACTACGATCAGGTGGACGAAGAAGAGCTTGAGCTGATGGATATCAAGTGGTCACTAGCTTCTATCATTCGAAGGGTCACAAAGTGTGACAACTGTGAAAAATCCCGGTAAACTTTGATTGGTACAAGTCCGTGGTAACCGGACGGGATATGTGTATCATGATATTATTATGATTATGTGTGATACCGAGGACGAAGCAGGTACACTTTAATTGGTCCTAAACTTAAAGCATGACTAAAACTAGAATTGTGCGTAAACTTTGTGAAATTTCATGACTTGTGTGTTGTGCGAAATGATATATGTTATATCTCGGAGGAATCTGAGAACACGTCATGGTTGACATGAACTACTAAGGACCAACGATGCGAGGTTGGCGTCCCTAGCCTTGAACAACGTGTTAAACGGAGACTTGACGTTTAACAGCGCATTACACCTTTGCCGTTGATTATTAGATTATCGGTAGCCTTATTTAAGCTTCCGAGTTCCAGGAATAACTTAGTTTTGTGCCATAGACTGTGACATAAGGTTTGAAAATAATCAAAGTCCGGGCTCGCAAAACGAAGCAGCTCCCGGTTGGGGAAACGCATTCGTTCCGGGCATAACATAAGGCAACCGAATGTGCAAGGAACGATCGATCAAGCTTAATAACACTTAAATGAACGTCAAACAAGACTTTTATGATTAAAACGTAACTGGTTTCGGATTTTAAGATGGTTATGCATAATTTTTAAAACCGAGTCTTTTGACACTAAGTACGGGCAAAACTAAGTCCGTTACGCAAATCGAGAACACGCGCAGGACCCGAAAACGAACCTATACTTATCTGGAAGATAAACATCATCTTTAAGCACGTTATACAAAGCACGAGGTGGCCCTAGGGGACCCACCTCCAAACCGCCAAACCCCCCCATGTAAATATATTTTTTTTATATAATTTTCATTTTATAATTCATTTTTATTACAAAAATTCCTCCAAACCTCCCAAAAATCTACTCTCAAGACCCTTAATTCAGCTGAGTTCTTCACTAATCTTCACTAAATCAAAGGTATTAACCTTGATACTTATGATTCTAAGTCCGTTTCTTCGATCAAACACGATTTCTAGCCGAAAAAACGCTTTTTAATCCATAATTTTGGAGTTTTAAACAAGTTTTAGGGTTGAATATGAAGATTACATGAAATCCCTGGTGTTATATGGCATCCATAGTTACTAATCATTGGGGTTTGATACCCTAATCAACTCTTATTCGACAAAAATCGCTTAACTATTCGATTAACCGAAAAACAATGAATTAAAGCTTGATTGATCTAAGTTCTAGCATATCTGGGTTGTACTTGATGTTGTAGGGTATTGCCAGAAGGTCCATGTAAAATTTTAGAATTTTGGGAATTTTCTACGATTTTTGGTGAATTTTTAACTGTTTTACCGAAAGAATTTCGGAAAAATACCAAACGAATTCAATGAATCACCAAATTTTACAGAGACACTAAGGAACATATGGGGAATTATCTGGGAAAATTTGGAGTCCATTGGATGAGTTTTCATTTGGTTAAAAATCCGCGTTTTCGCGAGTTTTCGGTAGCCGGGAACGCACCGAAACGAAATCGGAAAAATCCTAAAATTTTGTGAGAGGTATCTGGACATGTATAAGGTGTTCTAGGAGTTTTTGGAATTTTTTTAACCATTGATGGTATTTAATTGGAATTATGTGGTTAAAATAGTTTTGTAAATAATTTATTTAAATAAGTAAATTAACAAAATAAATTTCCAGAAATTTTTCATAATACAGATTTTTATATAAAATATATATTAAATGGAAATTTATGAAATTAAAAATAGATTATTTTAAAGCAATTTCGGCAGTTTACCGTATAACGAACCTGCCGGAACTGGGAACTGACCCAACCCGACAAATACTATAGTTGGAACACTGGGAGTATTCCAGGGATTCCCGGGTAATTTGGACACTATGGGTGTGCTCTAAGACAATCTGGGAGAATTCCCGACGGTGAAAATGGGAACTCAAATTTGGGCAACTTAGGCCCCCCAAACACTCAAACTCCCTTAATGGAAAGTTAATCATTCTTGAATAACCACGTGTTGGCACTACTGGTATTCCCGTACCATTACCCGAACACGTTAAACTACTGACTTTGGCTGGCACGCGAATCGATGTCCCGGAAGCCAAACTGAAACTAATACTACCCTGACGTCCATCAACATACAGTGTCCTATAGACTCAATCCGGAGAAAAATCCTGACCGGAGCTAAGTTATAACTATTACTAACTTAGATATGATTTGAGACCATACTTGCATGTGGGTTATTAACATTGATCCAGTTGCTCGATCACTTGTGTGTTAAGACTACTACGTACACTGTGAGTTTCACTACCCCGCTTTTAACTGTTTTATTGTTTTACTTGGTGTGGAATGAATGTTACAAACTGTGTTGATTACACAAACTTATGAACGGAGTTTCACTTCCCAACTCATGAACTTGTTACAAATTGTGATTATTGCCCCAACTTGGGAGTGAGATTCACTTCCCCACTTTTAAACTATTTTACTGTTTTCTGGGGACTTGCATGTTAAAAACTGTGTTGAATACACCAATTTGGGAGTGAGTTTTACTCTCCCACTTGTAAACTGTTTCACTGTTTTCTGTAATGACTTGCATGTTACGAAATGTGTTAATTGCACCAACTTGTGATGCTGTGAATTATCTAACACACGAACTACCTCCCCCTACAAGTGATTGGCGTAAGCCATGGGCAGTGGATAGTACTATTGGTTTGACGAACCCAGTTGCTCCAGGCAGTGTCTAGGTGACACTGTGTGTCGGTGACTAGGCAACTTCACGCGTCCTAAATTCGGTTATATTGATTAGGCATAACTGCAGGGAAACATGACTCAGTTGCCGGGATGACGTGCCTGTCTTGACACGCCCCGGTGGAAAGTGTCTGTGGAGACACGACCCGGTGCGATGATGTGTCTGTAGGACATGGAGTGACTATGACCATGACCATGACTGTGACTGTGACTATGATCGTGACAGCAACTGTGACTAGTGCAATTAAACTTGTTAACATATATGGTTTCACAACAACTAACCAGTGGAACTCACGCAATGTTTAGCTGACTTTTTTAAAACTAACATGCATTTCAGGTAACTTGAGACTGGTGTGATCCGTGTATGTTGTTCAAGACATGTTTGTAGGCGAACCCTGATATAGACGCATGTGTCTTAGAAGACTTATGTGGTTCATGGGAACACGCAGTTGTAACATACATGTAGTATGTAATCAACGTCTTGTAAGTAATAAAATGTAGTGTCTTTATAAACAATGTGCTTGTACCAAAGGTGTCTGTTGCATCCCGGATTATTTTACTCCCGTTGCAAATTGGGGTGTGACAGAAGATGGTATCAGAGCCATTGGTTATAGAGAATTAGGTGCCTTTAAGGAAACCTAGACTATAACTACAGGCTCGGACTATAGTGGACATCATTGGAAAAATTAACCTCCACTAAAGATGCTCAGTGAACACTGTAAAGTATCCTATTTGCAAGTACCAGGATGGCCTTGTGGGGCAAGTGGGTTATTATGGTCTGGAATGTAATAACAGACTTGCTCATACGAGGCAGTGTTGGGAAAGTCGCGGTAATAAACACACTTAAATACGCGGAATGATACATACGTGTGCCAAGGTGATAGTGTGTGAATGTCTGTGCATGAATTAATAGGTGAATTGGGATTGGTGAATAATGCGTTACTACATATGCCTTTGGGATAGGCAGAAAACTGGTATTACAGTCCATTCCACATTCCTACTGACCACCTGTCTAATATACACTAGAGTTGGATTCCTATCACTCACACAGTTGTTACTTATACTTTATAAGGTGAGAACTTGAGCCTTTATTACAATGTGATCTCACCAATTCTATCATTATAATTATTATAACAACGATTGCATACCAGAATGGTATTTCAAAATGAACAAAGATACACAAAGAACGTGCAGGTCGTTCTGATGAACTAGGAGGACGTGTACGGATCCTCACTTCACTTCTTGTTGCTTCACATTCGATTGTTATACAATTGCAGAGTTCGAACATCTTACGAAACTTTTTCGTCCTTGAATCCGCGATTCATTTGATTGTCCGATGGATTCCTCTTCTGCTTACAATATTGGCTTTAGCTTTCACGTCGTGTGATACTATAATACTTAGTGGTATTCCTTAGCACATGTTTTGGTACATGTTATATCTGAATATGACGATCTCCAGGTCATGGAGATGGCATGGAGTGCGTGAATAAGTTACCCTTCCCGTTGTCATTCTATTCCATGGGATATAAAGTCTGTGATGGTACAGCTTCCTTTGAAATGCTTGCGTTGTGGAACATCGTTTCGTGTGACCATTGGTTACATTGTGTTCTTTTATGATTGTTGATTGTTTCGAATTTCAGTTGGTTATTTGCAGAAAGTAGTATGAGGCCCGAATATCGTGGAGAACGGAATATTGATCAGGTAGATGGGTGTGGTGGATACGCTGCGGTACTTCTTATATATAAACACCCGGCTACATGATCAAGGTACCGTTACTCAGGGCAGACGGGCTTCATGTTGCGATTTGTTCGGTTATGTTTTGGGCAATGCGGTAATGAGACTTCGACCCTGTTTGATGCGATAGATGACGCCCTAGTTGTCGTAACCATGATGTCTATACATGGTTGTGGTAATTTTACATGAAAAGTAGTTTGGGTCGACATGTAACGACTTTTGGGTTAATCCGGGAAAGGTTCTTTTTTCGAAATTATAATACGACTTTCGAGGAGTACTACACCCTGGTAGTACTCTGTATTAAACTATTTGGGTATAGCCGGTGATAGCTTACCCACATTGATTACCCAATGTTTGATTCATGATAAGTAGCCATGTTTCTATCGTTGATAAGACAATCCCGCATAATTCATTCCTCTTGGCGGGATTTGCTAGAACGTATAGTCATATATTTGGAATCATTACGATACGGCGAACAACCTATACTCATGTCACCGACCGTTGTCTATGAAACTACTCAATGAAGCATATATTTCCGTTATTAGTTGTTGTTCGCTAATGATGTAATCACTAATTCTTAATAAGGACGCGTAATTATCATTGTATTGATAACCCAAGAGGAATTAGGGGTAACACATAAATGGAGAAAACTCATTCGTCGGGATCAAAGATCGGCAAAAGGTTGTGTGGATGCGGATGTGATTGTAATAAGACTCGCGGAGGCGAGAACAATTTTGCCGATATTTCTCATAAGCGTTCATACTTCGTACTAACATGACACTCCTATGTATACATTTAATCATAAATATACAACATTAACCGCGGTCTAATCCAAGTGTCAATCTAGTAAATTTTGGTTGAGGGTGGTGTAACCGCGGTGCAAAGTAGGAAAACTATAATCATGAAGTAATCAGATTCATTGTTTCAAATCACTTCAATTCTTCTTACTAACACTATTGGAAAGTGTTATGGTCTGGTATATATAAATTACTAATTTGATACGCCTTATCGATTTAGTTCAAAGCAATACAAGATAATTCCCCAGTCACTCGTGAGTAGGGAATGAACGGTACGAAGGGCCGTAACGAAGCTACCTCTTAATGAACATTTAATAAACAAATGACACCAAGCGAATTTTCTGTCGAATGATTATTTTATTTATATATATTTCTGAGTGTCAAATTCGAAGGACGAGATTTAAAAGAATCGTATAGAATTTTTATATATCAAACGATCCCTTGTTTTTATCTTGCATAACTTAGTAAAAATATATTCTAATGATAAACGAGATCGCCTTTGAGTAGTATTCGAGTACCATAATACGCTGACTAATCCATGTGACAACTTTATATACACGGTCTTAAATCAATATCGCCCGTATGAGGGCGGTGCATACGCGTAAGGGGATACAGGGGTTTTGATTCCTTGCGATTAAGGCTTTTCGCGTCATGATACCTACGACGACTGTGCGATTGGGCCTGAGTAGGGACCAACTTAGATACTTATATATCTATGGAACGTATTGACTCCCCAACTCTACGATAATAATAAGACATTGGGGAACACCATATGTCGTCTCCTCTTCCTCGAAACATTTGAGGAGTCCAAATAATTATACGCGGTGTTATTCACAATTCCTATGGAATGATCGAAATTCCCTTTGGACCTTGGTAAAGATGTTATTTGCTAACGCTCTCCTACATGTGTAGGAAGATGATACATGGGATACACTGACTTTCATCCGTCGATTGGACACAAAGTGAACGATACCTTACGCGTGTGAGTAACTAAGAGTATGCGTTAAACAGGGTTGCTTGTCCTCGTGAGCATACGAGAAATAAATTCTTTAGATCAGGGAAGTTTTGTTGAACCACCCTCGTCTTCCTTCGAATGGTTGGTACCTTCAATTGATTTTCAGCTTGATCGATTAAATAAGTATTCGTGAGATACGATGTTATTGAGAAACTCGATTCTTCGTTAATTTCGAGTGACGACAATTCTTGTGCTACTTAAAGAAACATGAATGGGATAAATCTTAAGTATAATATTGTATATATACATATATACATGTGTATTCGTACCACGAGTGAAATTCACGAGCGGGGGATGATTGTCGGAAGCTGTGCGCTAGCATTTACGCGATTTCTGCTTCGGTCATTTAGGGTGAGCGTTTTGGGACCATTCTATTATAAACAAAATATATATGTACATGCATTAATGTCACATTTTCAATCGTCCCATATCACACAAATTCGTCGTACGCATGAGTCTACAACCTGTATACCCAACATCATTATCGTGTATGTAATAATATCCGCCATCATACCACTGCTAAAAATTGCACTTAGACTTAACCCAAAAAGGGCCGATGCTTAAATGTGCGGTCAAAGCATGTCACTAGAGTAGCGTATATACGCCATACTATGAAAAGCATGAACTACTATGTATGAAGGACCACGGTCAAAACTAAACTTTCTTTGAAATAGGAATAGTCTTGAGCTGTCCGAATATTATAATTGGTGTCTTTTGTGCGCTGAACCCACTGGAGGGAAAGCTAAACCAGAAATTTCGTAATCCCGATAATTCTAGATGAAGGGACTAGTGAATCTTCCAAATACGTCCCTCGGATATCATGTCAATCCAGAGCGAAATTCCGTTAGTAAGCACGTCATATATACTTAAAGGATGAATAAAACTTTGACACGACAACTAATACTCTTCAAAATTTGGAGAGTTACTTAACACACGCTATGAATTGTAAATAACTCGATGTGCGGTACTAAGTCAAACTAAATGACCAAAGTGTAGATCGGTGCTTGGTTGGATGCACCGACCGGATGTGAAATGGCATTCATAACCTTTATTCCTATCCTAGCCGTCAGAGTGCTAGGCTTGCCTCGATTGATTACGGTTTTCATTCAGCCTCCTTGAAACTGCTTTTGTTATTTCAAGAGATTGTCGAGCGATTGTGGATCTATGTTATTACATTTCCCAGCAGCACGTATTCCTTCTGTGCCCTATTGGGAAACAGAACTGACTAATCCTACGACCAAGGGGTCGAGAAACTAACAAGCCTAGTCTCGACCAACCCGGGGGCCGGGTCTTCATTCTTATTTGCATTATTACGAATATGAGACTAACGGGAAAAATCAGATTCAGTGGTCAATTGTCCCTATAGGACTAGGGTGACTATGAATTCGGACTTCAGCCCATGGTTTCGTAAAACCACACAAATTTCTTAATCTAAACCAAGGTGGTTTGACATGAACGAATTCGATGCAACCCTTACGTTTAAGCGGTGATTCAGTTGGCGGAGGTGCCAAGATGGGAAGACATTATATCTTTTAATACTTATATACAGATCAGATCTTACTAAGTCCGAATTGACTCGAAAAACCACGAGACCGAGAAGGCAAGTGGTGATTAACCACCTTGTGACTAGTACGGGTTATATTCGCTTAGGCATTAAATAATCTTGGGAAATGATTACTTCTCATTGTCTCCATTAACGACATCATTATGAAATGATAGTCAAGCGTGGCTATGTTCCTACCCTACGAAGGGTACTCCATCAATGGGGAACCTTGATTCGATGACTCGTTACTTAGTCATCTTTTACAGAATTACCCGTACGTCTACGATCAATGCTAATCCCATGTGTAGGGACATTACAGTGATACTTGTGATCGTAAGACACTCATCACGCCTTAAATATTTCTACGCGATATAGTAGCATTCTTGACATTTTTCCACTGGAATTAAACACTTCATTGGGTGGACACCTATCATTCCCGGTATACGGAAATTTTTATATGATATCTCTGGGAGAATCACATCGATGTTATCAAAGTTACTAAGTTATTTCTTTCTGGAAAAGACAAACAGTGGTACCACAGTTGGATCCAAGCTCCCAAAACTTAATGTAAACTGAAATTATTATTGTAGAAATTTTATATCCTTACGACGTGATCTGACTACTGCTCGGGCACACCATTGCTGCAAGTATGCAGATTCGTTGGTACTCGTGTACATGCTTGCCTTATGGCAACCGTAGGCTCGTAAAAGCCTTTCTCTTTCTCTACCATAGAGTAGGGACTCTCGTGGTCGGTTAGTATCAGTCGAAGATACTCGAGTACACAACCATAAGGGAAAATTGGCATGCACCACTCGGTAAGACCAAATTTATTCCCTTAACACAAACATGCGGAGCATGGGGCTCATTATTGCAATGTTCGTAACAAACCTTGGGAGAGTACCCATACTCCTCCTTTATAGGGGATGTTCAATAACTATTAAACGAAATCGTAATGAAACTTATGGAAAAGAAAACGTAATACTTGCAGTCAGCTATAAGCTGAATACGAAACTCATATCCGACTGTGAGTCCAACAACACTCTCACTTTCGGATTGGTAGTGATGACAGACGTTACTCTTAACAATACGTAGGAATTGTGGATGAACAAATTACACTCCTACTATGTAGCACAATTACCATCTCCGTACGATGATGATAGTAAACGAAAAATGAAAACATACTTGTCTGTTAGATGACTGACACAAATATAAATACGGAGCTTTTCAACGAATTACTAAATGAAATTTCGAGGACGAAATTCTTTTAACCGGGGAAGACTGTGACAACTGTGAAAAATCCTGATAAACTTTGATTGGTACCGAGGACGAAGCAGGTACACCTTAATTGGTCCTAAACTTAAAGCATGACGAAAACTAGAATTGTGCGTAAACTTTGTGAAATTTCATGACTTGTGTGTTGTGCGAAACGATATATGTTATATCTCGGAGGAATCTGAGAACACGTCTGTAACATTTGTCGAAAACAGGTTTTACCAAACCCGCTCCATTTTGTAATCGAATATCAAGTTATAAATGTTCGTCGCCTATTTATGCTTATTTTAATTTTTAGTGATACATAATTAATAAACAAACTAAACCATAAAAGTTATAATTGATAAAAAATATAAATAAAGTGATTAAAAATAAAAAGGGGCTGCCGGGACTCGAACCCGGGTCAGCCGGGTTGTAACTTCAAAGACTTAGCACTCACACACATAACCACTCCGCCACTTATTTGTTTTCTGTCAACTCTAGGAAACAAATGAGTCTTATATACAAACCTAGATGAACCGGTTGCGCCAACTGAAAACCGAAATCGGCTATTCAACCGTCTAAAACGTTTGAATAATCACGAATTCAGGTTTATAACCGATGCACCGACAATTCTAATCAATTCAGACTTGAATTGACTTGAATTCTGATGATGATGAGTTTTATAACCGAAGCTACTCAATAATCCGAATTACTGTAATCAAAGAGCTTCTCGCGACTTAGAAACATTCCACAAACCTCCAATTACATTTCCGCACACTTTACAGTCCACCGGTGAAGTTTATTTTACTCGCCGGAAAATTCTGCAAGTTCGCCGGAAAACCGTATTCTTCCTCAAAACGGTAAGTCCTTCAATACCGTCGTAGTCTAACAATTGTTAAGCTATTTCTAACTCAAACCTTTCACTTGAAATCGAATTCAGACGCTACTATCGGATATACCAGTTCGCCAGAAAAGTTCTGGAAATCTTTATTTTCATCTGTGAATCGGTAAGGACATTCAAACACTCTGTTAACGTTTGTTTATCACTTCAATTCCACGATTAGCTAATCAAAACGGTTAATTGTCTTGTTCAGTTGAAGTGCACAAAAACAGAGACCGACACCTTGCCGGAATTCTGAAATAAACCGTTCATCGGTATGTTTACTTCTAATTATCGTTTCTGCCATTTCATATTAGTTTGTACAATGTTTATCAATCGAACTAAACAAGATATAACGGTGTAATCTACTGCCTGTAAAATCTAACGAAGAAGATGAACTGCGCTAACAACATAAGAATAATTAAAATTGGTATTTTGAACGGGTTAGACACACAATCCAGCGGTGGACTGTGTGCGAACAAAAACACGCATACGTCCCGAGTTCGATTCTTGACACACGCACCTTCGCAGTAATAAAATGCCTTTTTTGTTTAAAACTGAACCGGGTTAACTCCGTTAGTTGTTAAGTATAATAAAATTTGTATATTAACCAAGTTAGACACACAGTCCAGCGGTGGACTGTGTGTAACGTTAAAGCACAGGTCCCGGGTTCGAGACCTGTTAGTGGCACCGGTTCGATGAATTAAAATGTTTTTGAAATTAAAAGAATTTTGGATAAATTGAATTAATATATAAGTATAATTAAAAACAGAATTATTTCAGGTTAGACACGTAGCTCAGTTGGTAGAGCTGCGTGCACGCGTACGGGAGGTCTCGGGTTCGAGTCTCACCCAGCGCATTTCAGTCACACAATAAACCGGTCAAACAGTCAAAGTCAAAAAGTCAACGGTCAACCCAAAAAGTCAACATATTTTTATATTTTTAATTATTTAATTTAATTTAAAAATCAATTAAAAATACTTAAAATAATGTTTTTAAAGATAGGAAATAGCCTTAAACTCGTAAAAATACATCTAAAAATTCTATTAAAATCCTTAATAAAATCCACTCATTTACTATATTTTCCGTTATTATTTAGGTTAGTTAATTCTCGTTGTCCCGCTTTTCCAACTCGTGCGCATCTCACCATCTCCAATCAAACGCACCCAATGTGAGTGAATCTTTACAAATTCCCCGTTTTACTCACGTTTTGGGGTGTATCATGTGTCTTGCTATATATTATATTTAAATCATTATGCATACAACATATCATGAACAAATGTGTATTCGGCTTGTTTCAACTGTTTGTGTGGTTATTGTTAGATTCAATTTATTATTTTCAGTACATGCAATTTCATAGGCCGCCGCTCCCCATTACATTATGAGCGTTGAGCATGTTCCCCATTACATTATGAGCGTGAACCTGGCGTGCCAACATACGATCGGCTCCGTTTGATTGAGCCTTGATCGCACAGACATTATCATTTTCAGTACATGCAATACGATCGGCTCCGTTTGATTGAGCCTTGATCGCACAGTTTCATTCATGATTATTTATTGTATGATGTTGGTATGTTAATGTATGCTATCATATGTTACTGTATGTTATAGTTGTGATTGCAATTGCTACTGCTTGATTATTTACATTTGCTCATTCATGATTATGCACAATTTTTCATTGATAAACTAACAAGAAAATCAATAATAAATGTTTATCTAACAAGGTTCACTCGCCAACTTATGTTGACCTAAAAACCCCCATTTTTACACATGATACAGGTGAACCAGCTGCAGCCAGAAACACATAAGATTGGACTAGAAGAATAAAATGATTTAGAGCTTGGAATTATTTGTTTGGTTATTTTCTTTGTATTGTATGGACATGTTTGGATTATTTGGAATGTAATTTTGACTTTAATAAATATGAAACATATTAGTAAATATCATGAGCTTTGGTGATAACCCAATTATGCCCCGACTCTTATTCCGCTACGGGTCGGGGTGTGACAGATTGGTATCAGAGCCATGACTATAGGGATATAGGATAGGTTATTAGACCCTTAGAGCCTATACTATAGTTGATTAGAAATTTTTAAGATTTTTGTGTGTTACATGCCAAATTTCATGATGTTTATATGTTTTATGTTAAATGTTAAATTCAATGTTATGCAAGCATGTTCATAAGTATATATTATCATATAATGCCTATCATGAATCATATTCTCATAACATATCATATCCATGAAAGCACACACCACATCATGATTGCTTTTACAATGATTTTTGTGTTTTCAAATCTCATCATAGTGAGTTCTCATGACGGGCATGTAGTAACTGGAAGGGTACCAGTACCGGTAGTCGGAACGTCCTGTCTAGGCTGGCATTCGTATAAATCCAAAATAAAGGACCAGTTTGCCTACCTGGGGACTAACGATGAGAGTACGAAGTACCTATTAGGCCAAAGCATGCTATACCAAACGTCGTGTGAGCTAACCCCACTTTGAGTTGTCATTGTGTCTACACCTGGACACATTCCGACCATACATCTCGTAAACATATTTTGTGGTTTGCATTCGGGTGATGCGAGTGTTAAATCGCCAATACTAATGTGAATCCTACCAAGCCCATAGTCATGGGGGCCCACATGACTATACAGGTGAAGGTATGGGGGACATTTGAGGCCAACATGAGCAAACCCAAGACATCCTATGGATGTAGTTGCATTATTGATATTTATGTTATTTTCATTTTTCTTAAAGACACATGACACCTAAAAAAAAGACTCCATAAACTCACAATCTTCTTATGTATGTTCCTGTAGATGTCGTCCAGACAACAACGAGAGGGTAAAAGATCAGGAAGGTCTCACGAACGCTTGGCCACACAAATCGCGAAACAAATGGCCACGATACTGCCTGACATTGTGGTCCAAGTACAACAAGCTCTCGCCACAAATCCCACTAATCCTCCCCAACAACATGACCAGAACATCGACAACCCTCCTACCAGCAAGTGCTCATACAAACATTTCAAGTCTTGTGATCCTCCTAAATTTGAAGGAACCGAAGGTGTCACTGCTCTCCTCCATTGGTTTGAGGAAATGGAAAACACCTTCCTCAACTGTGATTGTCCTGAGGATCGCAAGGTTCGATACGCCACCGGGAGACTATTTGGGGTCGCTCTCACCTGGTGGAATACTGAAAAAGGGAAGAGGGGAATTGATGATGCAATGGCCTTAACTTGGGAGGAATTAAGGGAAATCATGACTAGGCGTTTCTGTCCTAGGAGTGAAATTAAAAAGTTGGAAGACGAATTTCATTCTTTAAAGCAGAAGGAGGGAGATCACACCACCTATAACAAAAGGTTCTTAGAGTTGAACCAAATGGTTCCTAATTTGTTTACCCCAACTTATCGTTTGACCGAGCATTATATTCGAGGACTTCCCTCGAAAATTCAAGATTCAGTTCTCAGCATTTCACCGGTAACACTTGAAGCTGCTATGGAGCTAGCGACTGAACTGACCGAGAATCGAATTCGCAACGGGAAGTTTAAAGAAGAGAAAAAGAAAACCCCTGTTGAGGGTCAAACTTCAAACCATTCCATCTCCTCCTCTAAGTTTGCTAACAAGAGGAAGCGCAACACCAGAAATTTCGCTGTTACACAAACCAACTCCCCTATTCCTGTTGCACCCATTATCCAAGTTGTCCCTTCACCTGCACCATACAAAAGACCATACTCTGGCCCGTTACCAAAATGCAACCGTTGCCAATATCACCATTCTCCTATTATCCTTGCCAACATTGCACCGGCTGTGGTCGCGCAGGTCATACTGTTCAAACCTGCCGCATGCCTCAGCGAACGAACCGCCACCAGCCTTCAACCCAAACCCACCAGCAAATAACGGCTCAAGCCCAACAACCCCTACTATATCCACCCGCCCAACATTTAGCCCAAACATATTACCAACCCAATTATCCTATGGGTCAACCTATGCGGGCTTGATACAATTGCGGAGACCCAAGCCATTTCAGAAACACTTGTCCAAGGTTGGTAAACATTATTCATGCTCAGGCCCAAGCCAACCCGGTGAATCAAGCGAACCAAGCTCCTCCACCTGCAAAAGGAAGAGCTTTCAATATCAACGCTAATCAGGCTAGAGCTGACGGCAATGTGGTTAACGGTACGTTCCTTATAAATGGTAGATATGCATCTATGTTATTTGATACTGGTGCGGATAGAAGTTTTGTGTCCTTAGAATTTGAACGTATCTTAAACCAAAATCGGGATAAGCTCATGGAATCCATAACGGTAGAAGTTGCTGACGGGAACCAGTTTCATTAAACTCTATTATACGCAACTGTACACTCACCTTAAACGACCACGATTTCTCAGTCGACCTTATTCCTATGAAGCTGGGAAGTTTTGATATCATAATTGGTATAGACTGGCTCAGTCAACATCAGGCAGAAGTTGTATGTCGCGAAAAATTTATACGTATTCCTCTTTCAAACGGTCTGACTCTTCGAATCTTTGGAGAAACCTCGTCGAAGGGGCTCAGCTTAATGTCTTGTCTTCAAGCCCAAAAATATCTTCGCAAAAATTATGTCGCGTTTTTAGCTCATATCATCAAAAAGGGAACCATGGAGAAGAAACTTGAAGACATTCCAGTAGTAAAAGATTTCCCGCAAGTTTTTCCTGATGACATTTCAGGACTTCCTCTAGTTAGAGAAGTCGAATTCCGTATTGATCTTATACCTGGTGCTACACCAGTTGCAAAGTCTCCTTATAGGTTAGCCCCCTCTGAAATGCAAGAGCTAGCTAGTCAATTACAAGAGTTGACTGACAAGGCATTCATACGTCCTAGCTCATCGCCTTGGGGTGCACCTGTCCTTTTTGTAAAGAAGAAAGATGGATCGTTTCGTATGTGCATCGACTACAGAGAGCTCAACAAATTAACAATCAAGAATCGCTATCCTTTACCTCGCATTGATGATCTTCTCGACCAACTTCAAGGTGCCAGCTACTTTTCCAAAATCGACCTTCGATCTGGTTATCATCAACTTAGAGTACATGAAGAAGACGTCCCAAATACCGCATTCCGAACTCGTTATGGTCATTATGAATTCATTGTCATGCCATTTGGTTTAACCAACGCTCCAGCAGTCTTCATGGACCTAATGAACAGAGTCTGCAAACCTTATCTTGATCGATTTGTTATAGTTTTCATCGACGACATTCTTATTTATTCAAAGTCTAAGTCTGATCATGAGCGTCATCTTCGACTCATCCTTACACTTCTAGAGAATGAAAAGCTTTACGCCAAATTCTCCAAATGCGAATTCTGGTTAAAAGAGGTGCAATTCCTCGGACATGTAGTCAATGACAAGGGAATACATGTTGACCCCTCAAAGATCAAAGCGGTACAAGAATGGCAAGCGCCACGTACACCAACTGAAGTAAGATCTTTTCTTGGTTTGGCTGGTTATTATCGTCGATTCATTTCAAACTTCTCTCGCATTGCTGTACCACTCACGGCTTTAACTCATAAGGGAAAACCTTTCATATGGGGACCCAAGCAAGAAGAAGCCTTCCAAACCCTTAAACAAAAACTCTGTGATGCACCAATCCTCACTCTTCCTGAAGGTTGTGATGATTTTGTGGTCTATTGCGACGCGTCAGGGCAAGGATTAGGCTGCGTTTTGATGCAAAGAGGAAAAGTTATAGCTTATGCTTCGAGACAACTCAAGACGCATGAGAAGAACTATACCACCCATGACCTGGAACTTGGAGCCGTTGTGTTCGCTCTTAAGATATGGAGACATTATCTCTATGGTACTAAGTGTGAAATATACACTGACCACAAGAGTCTTCAACATATCTTCAATCAAAAGGAGTTAAACATGAGGCAACGAAGATGGGTCGAACTTCTAAATGACTACGACTGTGAAATTCGATACCACCCTGGCAAAGCAAATGTGGTGGCCGATGCACTTAGTCGAAAGGGTTATGCAAACTCCATTCGTCTTCTATGTTCGCAAATCATAACTGACATTAAAGATCAAATTCGAGAAGCCCAACATGTTTCAGTAACGGAAGATGATGTACGAAAGGAGATGTCCTGTGGAGCTGAACTTAAAATTAAAACTAAATCTGACGGTATTATGTACTATCTAGATCGTATATGGATTCCTAACCACCACAATCTTCGTGAAATTCTTATGAAGGAAGCTCACAAAACGCGATACTCTATACACCCAGGAGCCGATAAGATGTATCAAGACCTACGATATACCTATTGGTGGCCTGGAATGAAAAAGGATATTACTGTTTTTGTTTCTAAGTGCCTTACATGTTCCAAGGTGAAAGCTAAACACCAAAGACCCTCAGGACTTCTGGTCCAACCTGAAATACCTGTATGGAAGTGGGAAAATATAACCATGGATTTCATTACCGGGTTACCTCGCACTTCTGGTGGGTATGACACTATATGGGTAATAATTGACCGACTTACAAAATCAGCTCACTTTATTCCTATCCGCGAAGATTTCAAGAACGAAAAGCTTGCTCGTATTTATATTAGCGAAATCGTAAGCCGACATGGGGTACCATTAAGCATTATTTCTGATCGTGATGGTCGTTTCACTTCACGAACATGGCAAGCAGTACAAGCCGCTATGGGTACGCGATTAGATCTGAGTACCGCCTATCATCCTCAAACTGATGGTCAATCTGAACGCACCATTCAAACTCTTGAAGATATGCTTCGAGCATGTGTTATAGACTTCAAGGGAAATTGGGACGCTCATCTCCCATTAGTTGAATTTTCGTACAACAACAGCTATTATTCAAGCATCGGCATGGCACCTTTTGAAGCCTTATATGGTCGTAAGTGCCGATCTCCAGTATGTTGGCACGAAATTGGGGAAGCTCAAATCACTGGTCCGGAATTGATTCAAGAAACCACAGACAAGATCCATCAAATTCGAAACAATCTTCAAGCGGCCCAAAGTCGTCAAAAGAGTTATGCAGACAGACGACGGAAGCCTTTAGAGTTTAACATTGGTGATCATGTACTTCTAAAAGTATCACCGTGGAAGGGAGTAGTTCGTTTTGGTCAAAAAGGCAAGCTAGCACCACGCTACGTAGGACCTTTCAAGATACTCGAAAGAGTAGGACCTGTAGCATACAAGCTTGATCTACCAGAAGAACTCAACAGGATTCATCCCACATTCCACGTATCAAACTTGAAGAAGTGCCTCGCTGATGAAAACCTCCACATTCCTCTGGAAGATATTCAGATTGATGAATCTATGCATTTTATTGAAAGACCAGTAGAGATCATGGATTTCGGAGAAAAACGTCTACGACGAAGTCGCATTCCAATTGTTAGGGTACCTTGGGAGTCGAAACGGGGACTTGAGTTTACTTGGGAACGTGAAGACTCAATGCGTGAAAAATACCCGCATCTTTTTCCTACTACTTCTATTACTTAAATTTCGGGACGAAATTCCTAAAAGTAGGGGATACTATAACATTTGTCGAAAACGGGTTTTACCAAACCCGCTCCATTTTGTAATCGAATATCAAGTTATAAATGTTCGTCGCCTATTTATGCTTATTTTTAATTTTTAGTGATACATAATTAATAAACAAACTAAACCATAAAAGTTATAATTGATAAAAAATATAAATAAAGTGATTAAAAATAAAAAGGGCTGCCGGGACTCGAACCCGGGTCAGCCGGGTTGTAACTTCAAAGACTTAGCACTCACACGCATAACCACTCCGCCACTTGTTTGTTTTCTGTCAACTCTAGGAAACAAATGAGTCTTATATACAAACCTAGATGAACCGGTTGCGCCAACTGAAAACCGAAATCGGCTATTCAACCGTCTAAAACGTTTGAATAATCGCGAATTCAGGTTTATAACCGATGCACCGACAATTCTAATCAATTCAGACTTGAATTGACTTGAATTCTGATGATGATGAGTTTTATAACCGAAGCTACTCAATAATCCGAATTACTGTAATCAAAGAGCTTCTCGCGACTCAGAAACATTCCACAAACCTCCAATTACATTTCCGCACACTTTACAGTCCACCGGAGAAGTTTATTTTACTCGCCGGAAAATTCTGCAAGTTCGCCGGAAAAACCGTATTCTTCCTCAAAACGGTAAGTCCTTCAATACCGTCGTAGTCTAACAATTGTTAAGCTATTTCTAACTCAAACCTTTCACTTGAAATCGAATTCAGACGCTACTATCGGATAATACCAGTTCGCCGGAAAAGTTCTGGAAATCTTTATTTTCATCTGTGAATCGGTAAGGACATTCAAACACTCTGTTAACGTTTGTTTATCACTTCAATTCCACGATTAGCTAATCAAAACGGTTAATTGTCTTGTTCAGTTGAAGTGCACAAAAACAGAGACCGACACCTTGCCGGAATTCTGAAATAAACCGTTCATCGGTATGTTTACTTCTAATTATCGTTTCCGCCATTTCATATTAGTTTGTACAATGTTTATCAATCGAACTAAACAAGATATAACGGTGTAATCTACTGCCTGTAAAATCTAACGAAGAAGATGAACTGCGCTAACAACATAAGAATAATTAAAATTGGTATTTTGAACGGGTTAGACACACAGTCCAGCGGTGGACTGTGTGCGAACAAAAACACGCATACGTCCCGAGTTCGATTCTTGACACACGCACCTTCGCAGTAATAAAATGCCTTTTTTGTTTAAAACTGAACCGGGTTAACTCCGTTAGTTGTTAAGTATAATAAAATTTGTATATTAACCAAGTTAGACACACAGTCCAGCGGTGGACTGTGTGTAACGTTAAAGCACAGTTCCCGAGTTCGAGACCTGTTAGTGGCACCGTTCGATGAATTAAAATGTTTTTGAAATTAAAAGAATTTTGGATAAATTGAATTAATATATAAGTATAATTAAAAACAGAATTATTTCAGGTTAGACACGTAGCTCAGTTGGTAGAGCTGCGTGCACGCGTACGGGAGGTCTCGGGTTCGAGTCTCACCCAGCGCATTTCAGTCACACAATAAACCGGTCAAACAGTCAAAGTCAAAAAGTCAACGGTCAACCCAAAAAGTCAACATATTTTTATATTTTTAATTTTTTAATTTAATTTAAAAATCAATTAAAAATACTTAAAAATAATGTTTTTAAAGATAGGAAATAGCCTTAAACTCGTAAAAATACATCTAAAAATTCTATTAAAATCCTTAATAAAATCCACTCATTTACTATATTTTCCGTTATTATTTAGGTTAGTTAATTCTCGTTGTCCCGCTTTTCCAACTCGTGCGCATCTCACCATCTCCAATCAAACGCACCCAATGTGAGTGAATCTTTACAAATTCCCCATTTTAATCACGTTTTGGGGTGTATCATGTGTCTTGCTATATATTATATTTAAATCATTGTGCATACAACATATCATGAACAAATGTGTATTCAGCTTGTTTCAACTGTTTGTGTGGTTATTGTTAGATTCAATTTATTATTTTCAGTACATGCAATTTCATAGGCCGCCGCTCCCCATTACATTATGAGCGTTGAGCATGTTCCCTATTACATTATGAGCGTGAACCTGGCGTGCCAACATACGATCGGCTCCGTTTGATTGAGCCTTGATCGCACAGACATTATCATTTTCAGTACATGCAATACGATCGGCTCCTTTTGATTGAGCCTTGATCGCACAGTTTCATTCATGATTATTTATTGTATGATGTTGGTATGTTAATGTATGCTATCATATGTTACTGTATGTTATAGTTGTGATTGCAATTGCTACTGCTTGATTATTTACATTTGCTCATTCATGATTATGCACAATTTTTCATTGATAAACTAACAAGAAAATCAATAATAAATGTTTATCTAACAAGGTTCACTCGCCAACTTATGTTGACCCAAAAACCCCCATTTTTACACATGATCAGGTGAACCAGCTGCAGCCAGAAACATATAGGATTGGACTAGAAGAATAAAATGATTTAGAGCTTGGAATTATTTTGTTTGGTTATTTTCTTTGTATTGTATGGACATGTTTGGATTATTTGGAATGTAATTTTGACTTTAATAAATATGAAACATATTAGTAAATATCATGAGCTTTGGTGATAACCCAATTATGCCCCGACTCTTATTCCGCTGCGGGTCGGGGTGTGACAACATCATGGTTGACATGAACTACTAAGGACCAACGATGCGAGGTTGGCGTCCCTAGCCTTGAACAACGTGTTAAACAGAGACTTGACGTTTAACAGCGCATTACACATTTGACGTTGATTATTAGATTATCGGTAGCCTTATTTAAGCTTCCGAGTTCCAGGAATAACTTAGTTTTGTGCCATAGACTGTGACATAAGGTTTGAAAATAATCAAAGCCCGGGCTCGCAAAACGAAGCAGCTCCCGGTTGGGGAAACGCATTCGTTCCGGTCATAACATAAGGCAACCGAATGTGCAAGGAACGATCGATCAAGCTTAATAACACTTAAACAAACGTCAAACGAGACTTTTATGATTAAAACTTAACTGGGTTCGGATTTTAAGACGGTTATGCATAATTTTTAAAACCGAGTCTTTTGACACTAATTACGCGCAAAACGAAGTCCATTACACAAATCGAGAACGCGCAGGACCCGAAAACAAACCTATACTTATCCGGAAGATAAACATCATCTTTAACCATGTTATACGAATCACGAGGTGACCCTAGGGGACCCACCTCCAAACCGCCAACCCCCCCCCCCCATGTATATATATATTTTTTATTTAATTTTCATTTTATAATTCATTTTTATTACAAAAATTCCTCCAAACCTCCCAAAAATCTGCTCTCAAGACCTTTAATTCAGATGAGTTCTTCACTAATCTTCACTAAATCAAAGGTATTAACCTTGATACTTATGATTCTAAGTCCGTCTCTTCGATTAAACGGGATTTCTAGCCGAAAAACGCTTTTTAATCCATGAATTTTGGAGTTTTAAACAAGTTTTAGGGCTGAATATGAAGACTACATGAAATCCCTGGTTTTATATGGCATCCATGGTTACTAATCATTGGGGTTTGATACCCTAATCAACTCTTATTCGACAAAAATCGCTTAACTATTCGATTAACCGAAAAATAATGAATTAAAGCTTGATTGATCTAAGTTATAGCATATTTGGATTTTACTTGGTGTGTAGGTACTGAATATAACCTTCACACACTTTTGTGATCAAGATAAACACTTGGAATCGGAAGAATCGCTAGGTATGAACCAAAAACCGAATCTAGGCTAGGCAGAAAATTGTTTTGCCTATAACTTGGTCCGTGTAACTTGGATTGAGCTGAAATTTGGTGTGGTGATGTAGGGTATTGTCAGGAAGGTCCAAGTAAAATTTTAGAACTTTTTGAATTTAATAAGTAAATTAACAAAATAAATTCCCAGAAAATTTTCCCATAATACAGATTTTTATATAAAATATAGATTAAATGGGAATTTATGGAATTAAAAATAGATTAATTTAAAGATATTTCGGCAGTTTACCGTATAACGAACCTGCCGAAACTGGGAACTGACCCAACCCGACAAATACTATAGTTGGAACATTGGGAGTATTCCGGGAGATTCCCGGGCAATTTGGCACTATGGGTGTGCTCTAAGACAATCCGGGAGAATTCCCGACGGTGAAAATGGAAACTCAAATTTGGGCAACTTAGGCCCCCCAAACACTCAAACTCCCTTAATGGAAAGTTAATCATTCTTGAATAACCACATGTTGGCACTACTGGTATTCTCGTACCATTACCCGAACAGGTTAAACTACTGATTTTGGCTGCCACGCGAAACGGTGCCCGAAAGCCAAACTGAAAACTAATACTACCCTGACGTCCACACCATACCATTGTCCTATAGACTCAATCCGGAGTAAAAACTCCTGACCGGAGCTAAGTTATAACTATTACCAACTTAGATAATGATTTGAGACCATACTTGCATGGGGGTTATTAACGTTGATCCAGTTGCTCGATCACTTGTGTGTTAAGACTACTACGTACACTGTGAGTTTCACTATCCCGCTTTTAACTGTTTTATTGTTTTACTTGGGGTGGAATGCATGTTACAAACTGTGTTGATTACACAAACTTACGAATGGAATTTCACTTCCCATCTCATGAACTTGTACAAATTGTGATCATTGCCCCAACTTGGGAGTGAGTTTCACTTCCCCACTTTTAAACTATTTTACTGTTTTCTGAGGACTTGCATGTTAAAAACTGTGTTGAATACACCAATTTGGCAGTGAGTTTTACTCTCCCACTTGTAAACTGTTTCACTGTTTTCTCTAATGACTTGGATGTTACGAAACTGTGTTAATTGCACCAACTTGTGATGATGTGAATTATCTAACACACGAACTACCTCCCCCTACAAGTGATTGGCGTAAGCCATGGGCAGTGGATAGTACTATTGGTTTTGACGAACCCAGTTGCTCCAGGCAGTGTCTAGGTGACAATGTGTGTCGGTGACTAGGCAACTTCACGCGTCCTAAATTCGGTTATGTTGATTAGGCATAACTGCAGGGAAACTTGACTCAGTTGCGGGATGATGTGCCTGTCTTAACACGACCCGGTGGAAAGTGTTTGTGGTGACACGACCCGGTGCGATGATGTGGCTTGTAGGACACTGAGTGACTATGACCATGACCATGACTGTGACTGTGACTATGACCGTGACTAGTGCAATTAAACTTGTTAACATATACGGTTTCACAACAACTAAACCAGTGGAACTCACGCAGCGTTTAGCTGACTTTTTTAAAACTAACATGCATTTCAGGTAACTTGAGACTGGTGTGATCCGTCTATGTTGTTCAAGACATGTTTGTAGGCGAACCCTGATATAGACACATGTGTCTTAGAAGACTTATGTGGTTCATGGGAACACGCAGTTGTAACATACATGTAGTATGTAATCAACGTTTTGTAAGTAATAAAATGTAGTGTCTTTATAAACAATGTGCTTGTACCAAAGGTGTCTGTTACATCCCAGATTATTTTACTTCCACTGCAAATTGGGGTGTGACACAAAGTTTGTTGCACTCACTGGCCGAGATATCAGAAATTCAAGAAACAAGCTAGGGTTCGACAAATCGAAAGTCACTTGTTTTAGATGCCGACAGAAAGGGCATTTCAAGAGAGAATGCAAAAATCCTGAAGCAACAGGAAATCAGAGTCCATTTGGTGGAGGCAACGAGTATTACAAGAAATCTCTTCAATACAAGCCTTTCCCAAAGAAGACACAAGTTGAGATCCAAGAGAAACCAAATAGTAACAACACTGAGAAGGCAGTGGTTGCTTCGAACGAAGATGATGGCTTCGATTGGAATTCTTATATTGGTAAGAAGACCGGAGTTGCATTGATGGCTGAGATTGTTGAAGATGCTTCTGCCGAAGAAGCAGCAGCTCTAGAGAATATTTTATTGGAACAGTATCTGCAACAACTGGAGGAAGAGGAGTATCTTCACATGAAGAAACAAGGCATATTATCTTCTAACTCTTGTGATAGTTTTGTAGGTAACTTTGATGGAAGTTCTCAAGAGCAAGTGATCGAGGAGAAATCGAATGAAGAAGTTACTGATGTTGTTCAAGAGGTGACTGCTGAAAACCTAAAGGACTTTGCTGATAAAGCTATGATGGAAAATCTAACCAAGGTAGGTCCAGAGGTAAAGGAAGTTGTCAAAGTGCAAGTTGTAGAGGTTGTAAAACCTTGTACAAAATGCACCGAGCCATGTGCTGAATGCGCCAAAAAATCACAAATCATCACTGAACTCAATGTACATAATGAACATTTCAAATATGATTATCGTATAATGAAGGAAGCGTATGACAAAATGAAAGATGATTATCGCAGGTCGATAGAAATAATATTGAACAACACGATACTATAAGGATGTTGAAAGGTACAGTAATGGAGAAACAAAAAGCAATAAACATTTTTATCAACACCATTGCTGAAACCAAGCAACAACTCCAGGACATGAAAATTGAAACAAAACGTGTTCAACAACTTTTAAGAAGTTACACAACTAACCATATGTCATTGATCACATTCTTCCTACAATTTCATCGGAAGAAAAAACCTAAAAAGAAGATTGGTAAAGAATACAGCAATGTTCCTCCACCCTGTGCGAGAAGTATTGTCGCAAAACTGTTGATGGGATGGATAAGGCACTCAACATTGAGTTGTTATCTGAAAAGAAAAATGAGTTGACGGAGAACATTGATGTAGTCTATACTAAATTAGAAGATGACAATGCGGTAGTGAAAAAGGTGGTTGAAAATGTTCTGAATGATTCTGATGATGGCAGCTTTGAGAGCGCCACCTCGAGTTTGAACAGTTCTTAGACAAATTCCGAAGATGACGATACATCATCGGAAGATGATCTATGTGATGATCCTAACGTTGTCATGTACAAGGTTAAGGAATCTGATAGATTATACTTTGATGACGGTTTTCTGATTCGGAATGTCAAAGAAGAGCAATTGGATAAACTGTTTAAATTGGTTGAAGTCAAATCAGATGACCTGGAGAAAAATGAAAAGAAATTCTATTCTAAACCCAAAAAAAATTACAATAACTACCGGAGAAAGGGTGGTGATCATCCGAAAAACCGGAGAGCTGGGTTAGGTCTAGATGAGGAAGAAGAACCGGTTAAGAAAATGTCACCATTTCATGAGTACAAAGATAAAAACATGAAATTTGTTTATGGGACAAGCATGGTTCATGAGGAGAGTTTGATTGGGAAGCAATCAAACGACGAGTTTAAGAAACAGAAAGAACTTCGAGATACGGCGAAAGCCACAAGTGGTGTAAAATCCACTAGTGGACACTCACATGATAATCGGATTTGCTTCAAGTGCAACGAAGTTGGTCATATTGCACGAAAGTGTCCAAATCAAAACCAGCTTATCTTCGAAGGAAAGAAAGTTCAGATGTTGAAAAATTTAAGCAACCAGAGCTTGACAAATAAGAATTTTGAAAAGAAATGTTGACATAAAGTAAATGAAACAAATTTTTGAATCAAAACCTGAAGTTAAATCGAAATCTGAAAAGGAGTTCGCAAATTCAACTTTCGAAAAGGTGAATCTTCAAAAGCAAAAGAAACAAAGTTTTATATCAAAAAGGCTAACATAAAATCACAAGCCTAGATTGCAAAAAGGAAGTTGCCAACATCTGAAATCACTAAGTTTGAGCCTGTTAAGACTAGTGATAACATGAAAGAATCAAAATCTGAAATCACTAAGTCTGAGTTTGTTAAGACTAGTGATAACATGAAAAAATCTAAATCTGAAATCAAAATTGAAAATGTCAAATGTTTGAAAGATAAAAAGAAAGTGAAGTTTTCAAACATAAACATCGTAGAAAATCCAGATGACGAATATGAATTTGATTACGATGATGGTTATCCAATTCAACCTAAGACCAAGAAGGCTTGGGTCGCGCTGTTTAACTAATTGTTGAAATGTGCAGGGGCTCCAGAGATCCGTACTTTCCAAGTGGATTATGGATAGTGGAGCTTCCAGACATATGACAGGAATGAAAGCGCTCTTGTTCGACATAAAAGCTATCAATGGCGGATATGTTGGGTTTTATGGAAACCAAGGTGTAAGAATTGTCGCCGAGGGAAAGCTCTCAAATGGAGTTGTTTCATTTGATCAAGTGAACTACATTGCGGAGCTTGAGAACAACCTTCTGAGTATTTCTCAAATTTGTGATAAGAAGTTTACCGTCCACTTCAACGATAAAGAATGCATGATCATCAAACCTGGTTTCAAAATACCAGACGAGTGGATACTCATGCGTGCACCAAGAGAGAATGATTTGTATTTTCTTGACATGGGAATGCTACTACTTCTTCAAAAACGGCACAATGTTTTGTCTCGAAAGCTAGTGAGTTGGAGTCAATCTTATGGCATAGAAAGATGGGCCACATTCACCTAAGAAAGATGAATCATTTGGTGCATAATGATTTGGTGGAAGGTGTGAATCTGAAAAGTTTTCATATGTCAGATAATTTCCTCAAGTGTAAAAAGGGAAAGCAGATCAAGAAACCTCATCCAAGAAAGATTCTCAATTCGATAAAGTTGCCACTCGAAAGACTTCATATGGATCTCTTCGGTCCATTGAATGTCCAAAGCATCTCTGGAGATCTCTACTGCTTGGTAGTCATAGACGATTATTCTCGATACTCGTGGGTATTCTTCCAAGGATCAAAAGATGAGACGTTTGAAAATTTAGTAATTCTTTTCAAGAAACTTGAGAACATGTACCATCTTCCAGTGAGACGCATTAGAAGTGACAACGTACTGAGTTCAAAAACACCAAAATGAGGGATTCTGCAACGCTAAAGGGATTTTGCACGAGTTTAGTGCACCCTACACTCCGCAGCAAAACGTGTCGCTGAAAGGAAAAACAGAACTTTAATCGAAACTGCAAGTACCATGCTATTAGACTCAAAGCTTCCAGCCAGCTTCTGGAGTGAAGCAGTTGCAACGGCTTGCTACACACTTACAGAGTCTTAACAGTCAAATCAACGAAGAAGACCTGTTTTGAGATGATCAACCGACGGAAACCAAATTTGAAGTTCTTAGAACCATTTGGAGCGCCATGTACTGTAATCGATCAAGATGGCAAATTTGGAGCTAAATCACTCGAAGGTTTCTTTGTCGGATATGCAAGTCCACTACAAAGAGTTTATGTTCCCTCGTTGAGAAAGGTTATTGAAGCACAACATGTTGATTGTTTTAACTATACGGATCTTGTTCAGAGAAAAGGTGATGCATGGTTATTCAACTATCAAGACTTGTGGAAATCATTTGATTTGCCTGAAGAACCATTCGATGAAGAAATTGCAGTGTTATATTATCTTCATCAATCAGCAAATCAAGAACAAATCGTCAGACCAATTGTGGTTAATCAACCCACGTTGGGATCATCTTCTTCTGGTGCTAGTTCAAGTAATAGCAGTGGTCAAGAAACTCAAACAGAACAAGTGATACCGACTACAGAACTAGTCAATACGACAGTGATTCCTAATCTTTCTGAATCACAGAGTTCTGACTTGGACGAGGCTCCAACATTCGATGCCAATGGAGAATCTTCTTCAGATGAAGAAGCAGAGCAGATTACAAGTTTAATGAATGAATCTGCAAGCCCGAGTAGTGCTCCTGAAGTTGAAGTAGTGGTAGACAAAATATCACAAATCAAGAGAATACTGTGGTTGTTCCAGGCGAAGTGATGCAAAGATCATATTCTTATCATCCGTCAAATTCTATAATAGGCGAATTACAAGTTGGTGTGAGAACACGGAGTCAAATAAACAAAGCTTTGAGCTGTTTCTATACTCGTGTTGCTCCAATTCAAGAGTATTGCTACTATTCATGTTTCATATCCCAGATAGAGCCAAAGAGTGTTTCTGAAGCTTTAGGCGATGAAAACTGGGTATAAGAAATGCAAGAGGAACTATTACAGTTTGAGAAGTTAGGAGTGTGGAAGCTTGTAGACCTGCCTGAAAATCAGAAAGTGATTGATACTAAATGGGTCTTTAAATGCAAGCGAGACGATCGAGGGGTTATAGTTCAAAACAAAGCTCGGATTGTTGTCAAGGGATTTCACCAGCAGGAAGGGATAGACTACACGGAAGTCTACGCACCAGTAGCTCGCTTAGAATACATTCGAATATTTCTTGCTTTCGCAGCATGGAAGGGATTTAAAGTCTATCAGTTGGATGTCAAATCAGCTTTTCTGTATGGAAATTACGCAAGAAGGTGTACGTCGGACAACCACCAGGGTTTGTCGATCCAATCAACAAAAGAAAGCATATCTTCTTGATAAAGCTCTTTACGGTTTACACCAAGCCCCGAGAGCTTGGTACGAGACGTTATCGCAACATCTGGTGGGAAACGGCTTTGTCAGAGGAACTGTGGATAGTACTCTCTTCACCGGAGAAGTTGGTAGTCATCTAATTATTGTTCAAATCTATGTGGACGACATCATCTTTGGATCAACGAATGATAGTCTTTGCAAGGAGTTTGAGGGTATCACGAAGAAGAAATTCAAAATGTCTTCGATGGGCGAAATGAAATTCTTCCTCGGATTTCAAGTAGATCAACTTCCTGACGGTATTTTCCTTCATCAGACCAAGTATGTGCACGACATCTTGAAGAAGTTTGATATGGAAAGCTCGAAGCCGTTATCTACTCCTCTTGATCTTATCATGGGATTTGCATCGACGAAACTGGAACCAAAGTTGATGAGATGCTCTACAGATCAATGATAGGATCGTTGATGTATTTACCAGCATCGCGCCCAGACATCATGTATCCTACCTGCCTTTGCGCCAGATATCAGTCAGCCCAAGAATATCACACATGCAGATCGTGAAACGAATCTTCAGATACTTGAAGGGATGTCCAAGCACCGGCTTGTGGTACCCGAAGAATGATATTTCGATCTTGCAGGATATGCTGATTCTGATTTTGGTGTAGATAAGTTGAATTCAAAATCGACTACAGCGGGATGCCAGTTCTTCGGAACAAGAATGATAACCTGGCAGTGTAAGAAACAAACTACGGTCGCTCTCTCTACCTGTGAAGCTGAGTATATCTCGGCCTCCAGCTGTTGTTCACAGATTCTGTTGATACAACAGCAGATGAGAGACTATGGTCTGCAATTTCTCGACGCTTTATGTTGATAATAAGGCAGCCATTGATATAACCAAAAATCCGATTCATCACTCACGCCCCGAAACACATTGAAATTCATTATCACTTCATTCGTGACTGCTACGAAAAGAAGTTGGTGCGAATAGAAAAAATCCACACCGACTAACAAAAGGCTGATTTTTATACCAAACCATTTTCTTTATCACGGTTTAAATACTTGTTGATAATTAATGGTATGAAAAATTTGTTGAAGGTGCGGACGCTGAGGTTGAATACGGATCGGACGATGAGTTCGTGTGATCCACATTGGTTTGTATATATCTTTCTAGTTTAGAATTTTATTAGAAACTAAAATACAAAAATATGTTTTTGATTTTAGGGGGAGAAATTTTAGAGAAAATTCAAAAACATATGAAAAATGCAAAAAGTATAAAAACATTGAAAAAGACAAAAGAAAGTCAGTGTCACAAAAAAAGGAAATTATAGTACATCAGTGGACTATCACAGTATTCTAAAGAAATGTAAAGTTTAAAAGTGATAAACAAGTTTTACTGTGGATGTGTCGATAGGCTTAACACGTTTAGTAAACTGTTTTCGAGATATAAACTAAATTTTATAACTGCTTAATCTTGTAGACTAACATATCTTGGATATATGGACTTAGTACTCCGAAATTTCGTTTGAGAGATTGTATGATTCTGAGATACGAGGTCTTTATAGATAGTTGATATCTGGGGTATTATTCAAGTTCTTCTGATTTTGCGGAAGCAATAGCCTAGAACTTTTATAATACTTTCGCAATAAACCCCTAAACTGCATGCAATCTTGAAAAGTATGGAATGATATAATCATTTGCAGAGCTAAAAAGATTCCTTAAGCGGAACATACCTAAAGTCGAGCCTTCATCTCTTTGTCTGTACGGTAGTACTAACCTGAGCACTCAAGGCCTCGCATTAACCCAGATACAGATATCAATTATGTTATATTCACCTGTAAGATGAAATCTAGAGAATCTTGATACGGGAGTATATTCAAGAAGTGGGAACCGCAGATAAGTCAAGTTTCATAAATCAAACGTTAACATATCTTGGAACGGTTGAGAAACGTTGTAAAGTTTAAGTGGACAAACATATCGACAATCTAGGTAAATGAGTTTAAAACTTAAAGTCATTTAAAGTTCAACGGTACTGGTGATATGTCTCAATAAACTGATATGATCCTTAGACACGAATTCACAAAAATATTTATGTAACTATGTTTGTACATAGTTTACATTGTTCTGTACATAGTTTATCAGCTTTATAGATTAAATCCAAAAAGATTTATAGTGTGTTTTAACAAAAACTTACAAAAATACAAAAAGATTTTATTTCTACATTGTTTTCAGCAAACCAATGTTGGAGAACAGATCTTCGAAGTCTGGTAAGGTGCTAAAATGGTGGGAATCTCTTTGACAACGGGCTGGGAGCTAATCTGTAAAATCTGAAAAGCCAAAACGATGAAAAGTTCATTAATTTGAATCTTTGATTTGAAATTATCAACAGTTTGCTCGGAACGGGTCAAACCGAGGTCATTAATTTGAACTCGGCAAACAAATCGGTTAACCAAGGTCATTAACTTGGACTTGGTCAACCGAGTGGATTTTCATAACTGGTAAATAGTGGAAAGTTCAGGGACTAAATTGCAAAATGTTGAAAAGTTTGAAAATTGGGTTTGGCAAGTTCGGCCGAACTTGCTAAACTAATAAAAGTTTAACATTTAAGCAAGTTCGACCGAACTTGCGTTGATGGTTGTTTGAGAAAGAAGAAGTTCGCCCATACTTGGATGGGCCTTTTAACATTGGGCTTGCAAGTTCGGCCAAACTCATTATCACTGAAACCCATCTCTCTAAGCGAACTTACACAGTATGAGCGATTTTGTGAAATTGGCAAGTTAGAGGCGTTATACTGTCGGAATTTATATTGATCTTGGTAATTTGTACACCATTGTCAATGGAAGAGGTGAGAATTTGAGATTATAACCATGAATTGGACATGAATCGAAGTTCTTAGATCTGAATCTTAACAAAACTGGTAGATTTAGGTATCTTGTGGTTAAGTTGGACTTAAATCTGAGTTAAACACCTAAAATCGACCATGGATCTGAATTGAAACGGATTTAAAAAGGTCATATATGAATGATGTATAGTTTTGATGGAGGAGATAACAAGTGCGCCCGAACTTGCTTATCAAGTCCGGCCGAACTTGCATCTCAAACAAATATAAACATTGTTGAAACTCAAGTTCGCCCGAACTTAGAGTGAGATCTGAACTTGTATATGATTATGAGAAGTTCGACCGAACTTGAATTTTAAAAAGCTTGAAAATTGTTATTCATAAGTTCGCCCGAACTTATGTTTGGATGTTTGAAACATATTGCTATACATGTTCGGGCGAACTTGACTAAATCAGATTGTTTTACACACATCAAGTTCGCCCGAACTTGATGAAAAGTGTTGAAAATTTTTATAACTTTTTCTCGTAGTGCGTGCTAACTATTTTACGTCGTTTTTCAGGCTCAAGTACCAGCGCGGATAATTTCTATGGATTTTTCTAAGTTCCATAATACCTGCATCACACTTGATAAAACGATTTGTCGCTGAAGAGTACGAAAGCATCCTAAAGTTTTTGAAGGATTGCCCTATACATCGAGCTATCAGGTAGCGCACTGTATCGTATAGATCACATACATATCATTTATGGATGAATGCTTCGCTCAGTGATGATAATAAGACTATTTTTTCATCTGTGCAAGTTGGGAATGAAGTAAAAGAGATTACCGTCACTGAAGACGATATTCGAAGGATCTTGCAATTTAATGATGACAAAGACGATCCGATTTTCTTGGACGAAAGGATGGTGAGAGGTTGTTTCTACCGAATGGGGTACAAGGGAGTGTTAATAAGCCAACGTTGAAGAAAGGGGAAGTACCTAACCCCTACAAGCTCCTCATGCACACGATTATTCATACTTTTAGCCACAGAAAGGCGGGCCTTGATGACGTGCAAGACTACATGGCCTGTATGGCAACGGCGTTGATTTTAAAGAAGCCGTTCAATTATTCAAAGCTTGTGTTTACTCATATGACGAAGAATATGGATGATTCGAGGTTATGTTTGTATCCAAGATTTGTGCAGATGCTAATCGATGAGAAGTTCACAAACATTGCACGTGATCCAAATGACGTCTTATATCTCAGTCACCTTGATGATACTACTGTCAAGAAGTTGATAAAGTTTCAAAAGCAAGATTCAGCACCAGTGGCAAAGCCATTTTTTGGGGCAATTAAAGATGAAAACTATATTACGCCAGCTGACAATAAGTGGAGGAAAGATGGTAGCGGTGATGAGAAAGAGTTGAATGATGAGAAAGAGTGGTTTAAAGCTTTCAAGCGAAAGCTCGCAGTGATTGGTTTCTTAAAGCTGAAGTTGAAAAGCCTAAAAAGAAACGAGCAGTTAAAAAGGTTGAAACAATGCTAGTTGATGAAGACTAGCCAGAAAATGTTCAAGCTGAAGCTGGTTCTAGCGCAGCATTGTTACTGAGAGTCAAGAAGTTGAGAAAACGACTCAGGAAGATGATGTTATTTCAGCTACTTCAGAGAATGATGAAGATTCTGATGATTCTCTCGAAAGAGTTACAAAGAAATCAATAGTAGAGACTGAGGCAGAAAAAGCCAAAGAGATTGATGCTGATTTCGATCCAAATCAAGAAAAAGAGTCTGACGAGGAAAGACCCAAGAAAAAAAGCTAAACGTGTGAAGTCTGCTACTATTTCAACGACAAAGACTAAGGGTCTCCTCAGACAAAAGGCGGGAAGAAAACAAAGAAAGCTCACAAACCTGCTAGTCATCATTATAAGGGTAAGCCAAAAAGCTAGAAGTTACACAAGAACCTTCTGGCGCACAGGAAAAAGGAGTAACACAAGAACCTCCTACACAAGAACCTCATGTTGTTATTCCATCGGAAGCTGAAAGTCCAGGAGTTACACAAGAACCTCCTGTGATCATTTCATCTAAGACAGAAGGTCCATGAGTCACACAAGAACCTCCTGACGCTGGATTACTCGAAGTGACGATTATTACATCTCCGGTTGCTTCAATGACTTCTCATTTTGAAAGTTCTACGCTAAAGAAGTCTACACCAAAGGCTGCTACTCGAAAGTCAACACCAAAAACTCATGGGCCTAATTTGTTTGGTGATATGCAGAATGAGCCGATTAGTCTTCAAGATCTGAATGATTTCATTCCTGATACTAATGTTGATCTTCTTGAAAAGCATTTAAAGATCTTGGAAGATAAAGTAGCCAAGAACGAAGAAGAAAAAGCTGAGTTGATTAAAAGAATGAATCAAAGCGCAGTTGAGAAAGAAATGTTGGATGATAAAGTCAAAGTGTTAGAAAGTGAACGTGAATTCTTCAAAGCTTTAATTGAAAGTCTGCAAGACGCAAATGAGAAATTGCAGACAGAGATTGCTGAGTTGAAAATGATTCAAGCCTTAAATGATCGAAGGTTCACAAGAATGCAGAAAGTATTATCTAATACTTTGGGTATTGACTTCATTGCCGAATACGATCGTCTAGATAGGCAAGAGGCGAAAGAAAGAGCTGAAAAAGAGCTTGCAGCTAGTGGTAAAGGCAAAGGTGTTGAAGGTGAAGCACCTAAATCGTCTAAAGCTGCAGAAAAGTCTGTTGAAGAGAATGTTGTTGAAAAAGCTTCTGAGTCTGATATTGCTAAGGTGACGAATCTGTCAAGCCTTCTGATCTTGTAAATGTTTCTGAAGAAAAGGACGATGAAGAAGCAGAAGATGAGGGTAAAGATGATGACGACAAGAAAGATGATTCTGATTATGAAGATTGGAGTAATGCTGATGATGATGATGATGATCCTAGTGGTACAGGAATTAAAGTGGTTGAGGCGACAGTTAATGAAAGCTTCGATTTTAATGATCTTCTAAACGATGAAGCTAATGTTATGAATGATCAGATTGGGGGGGAGTCAGGGCATACAGGGCCAACTGATGATATAGATATGACTGATGTTGATAGATCTGCAAAGCCTGTTGCTGTTGTACCAACAAAGCCTTTAATGCTTATGCTGGAACATAATGTTGAGGAAGGAGAGTACGTGCACAATTATACAAAGGAAGATTTGGCGAAATTGATCGAAGTTGATGCTGAAACTCTTAAATTTAACTTTGAAGAGGATGTGTTGAATGTTAACACGTTTGAGCCAAATGATTATCAGTATATACGAAGATTTGAAGCTGATGAGTATAACATAGTGATTGTAGAAGATTGGTCTTCGGATGATGAAACAGATACAACTGCGAAGTACGTCGGTCCTAACACTGATAGTTTTCCTAAGTTCGAGGAGATGTACAAGCAATTAGACGAAGACATGTTGAAAGAGAAAATTGAAGAATCGATACGTGAAGGCAAAGTTCCGAAACCAATGACAAAGGAAGAAATAGCTCAAGCTAAGAAGTCCTGGTTTAAAGAGATGCCGTCGCGAACGTAAGTTTCGACGTCCTCTAGCATTCTTTACCAGAGACAAAGATGTGTCGTTGGGAGATACTCTTAGTTGGGATTGGTTTAAAGAGTTGAATGTGTATGCAATCAAAAGGGAATTTGGAGTGCAATACTTCAAATATCTGGCTGATTTCAAAACGCTACCGTATTGGGATGTGGAGGAGCTTGTGCAAACTGTGAATGTCACATATCATATGAAGTATATTGATCAGTTACTTTGGAAAATGATCAAGTTTGAAGCGACAAAGGGATTCAAGTATTGGAAGCCATTTATTCCAGGTCGCCGAATCAAAACGAATAAGAAGACATGAGAAAAGGATATAACGTTGATAATGAAACGACCAAGAGCGATGAGAAACATGTCATTGATGCCGATTGAGCAAAATTTATATCCAGTGTTCAAGTGGTGGCAGATAGATCCAACCACATGTGAGGTTGTTATTGTGTTACTATTTGAAGAACATCTGGATATCACAAAGGAAAGAGTTGAGATATTGGGGTTTCAAGGCATGAGGGGGTTGTGGAGAACAATTAGGATACTAGACCCGATGTGGCTTGTAAACTGTTCAAGAGAAGATATCAAGTGCTTGTTCTACAGCAAGATAGTATTTGAGGAACGTGAAAAAGAACAGGCTATGCAATATCAAAGAGTTGTGAACATTTTCTATGCACGTGAAGTAAATTCAGGGAAGATGTGGCAGACAAGCTGGAGAGAGCTAGAACGGGTTGAGTTTCTAAAGGAAGAAAAGCGTCTAGAAGCTATACACGAGAAAGGTAAGGCGGCAAGGCTTAGAAGGTTTCAGTTCATGAACAAAGTGCCTCCTACAGATCAGACGCCAGATCCAAAGCAGGAACGACGAAAGAAGCCTTACAAGAACTTCTTCGGTCGTGTTCGTTAATGTTTATTTTGAAGATAGAGTTTTGAAGACTGATACAAGACGAAGACGATATCCAAGGGGGAGTCTGTTGGTGCAGAATGTCTATGTCTTAGTCTTATATCGAGTCTGTATAGATTAGAGTTGAATAGGCTAGCGAAACGAAGTATTTATGTATTTTGGATCAAGTTCGCTGGTGAAGGTCATGTGTAGTCAAGTTCGGTCGTCAAGTTCGCCCGAACTTCATCCCCCACCAACGAACTTGTCAACCTATAAATAGCTAGCATCTCATCCTCATTTGTAACTTGGGCATTTCTGAGGTGAAGCTCTGTCAATTTGGAGACTCGACGTTATATCAATAAAATTGACGTTTAATTGACTAATTCTTGTTATTTGGTAAACTTGTCATAATATTTCCGCTATTATGGACAATAGAGATCAAATCTAGGTTCCTATGCGTTAAGGATCGGTCCTACAGTCTAATGCAATGACATATCCTCTCTCAATAGCCACCCAGCTTTGGAAATGTATGGCTTGAACCCAATAACTGAACTTCTCCTTCCATCCCTCGTACTCGTCCATACTTATCAACTTCGGAGGTTTGACGGACGTGCCCATTTCGTTGTCAAGGTTGATTTGTTGTATGACATTGGCATTGGATGTACCCACTCCTGACATAAACGCTCTTTGAAGATCATCCATCGCGAATATCGACACACGTACGCTGAAAACACGTTCAAACTTTGAAATTATTAGAACAACTACAAGTTCGGTCGAACTTGTAGTGAATGTATGAAGAATTTCAGATTTTAACACAAGTTCGGTCGAACTTGTGTGATTTGTTTTTGAAAAAGATCCTGATAACTTCGAGCGAACTTACAATGATTTTAAGGAAAGCTTACAAGTTCGAGCGAACTTAGTATAATTTCTTGAATTTTATCAAGTTCGAGCGAACTTGGTAAAATATCAAAGGAAACTAAGTAAGTTATAGCGAACTGAATAATATTTCTCTCAAAAACCCTCAAGTTCGAGCGAATTTGATAGAAAATCACTCAAAAAGTGAGTTTCTAAGTCAAGTTTGGCCGAACTTGGGTTACAAGTTCGATCAATTGAGTTTTGAAAACATGGTTTTTGCAATAATTTGACACCAATTTGTTTGATTTTAGTCTCCAAACTCTCAGGGGTTTATCTATGATGTATTTAACATGACATATTCAAATTTGGACATAATTTTCCCGTAAATTCTTCATTTTAGTGTAAAAGTAAAGAAAAATAGAAGAATGGAGTAGAATTAGAGATGTTCTTGTCTTGATATCAATCAAATCAGCTATTCTAGCTCTGATACCACTTGTAGGACCGATCCTGAAAGCATAGGAACCTAGATTTGATATCTAATGTCCATAATAGCGAAAATATTACAACACGATTACCAAATAACAAGAATTAATCAGTTAAACGTGTTTGCATATTTATTTTACATGTAATTGCATTTGAGAAGATATGAAGCAAATTTGCCTCGTTCTTGTTTCTTTTCTCTCTAAACTTCTTGGATGTTGGCCTACTCAATAGGCTCCCCATCAAGTGGTGAATGGTGGTGGTGATGTTGGGTGGTGGCGTCAGGGTAGTGGACGGTGGCGGTGGCAGTGATGTAAGGTGGTGGGTGGTGGTGTAGAATAGAGAGGGACATCTTGTAGAGAGAGTGAGAGAGGGGGGATAGAGACTGCATTTATTATAAATTAAAAAAACAGATTTAAAGAAATTAAAGGTATTGAAGTTACCATTATACCCTTTCAGTTACAAACAATTTGGATGAAGTTAGAGACAGGAAGTAAAATCATGAAGGGCTTCATAGATCAGAAAGTAAACTGACTATTTTTAAAGAATTTAGGACAAAATCATTAAAGTGACTAAACCACGTGATTGTGACAAATAAAATAGTTTCCAAATATGGAAGTCTAGTTTGTCAAATTATTTTTTATGACTGTATGAGCATTTTTTATTATCATGTATATTATTAATATAAAAACTAACGTGTTTTAAGTGGCACCAATTTCTATATTTTCAAACTTGGTTTTCATATACAAAATCTAAGCGCCAAACCTGTTTTTGACCAAAACCAAAACTACAAAACTCTTTTAAAGTTTTCGTTTTTCCCATAAACCCTCCACAACTTCAAATCTCCCTCCATCAATGGCAAAATATCCCTCCAAACCAAAATCCCTAATTCATATTTATATCTTCAGTATGATTTCAATCCATCATCTAATTCTCTAAACATTGTGAAAATGGTGGGGATGGCCTCTTTACTCCAAACTCATGATAATAAAGAGAACATCCCTCCATTCTTCCCAATCAGCAAATTCACCGACAATAAGCTCACCTCGAAGTTGATGATGTTGAAGAAGAAGAAGAAGAAGAAGAAGCATAGGATGCCTCTTAAAGACATTACCAATCTCATCATCAATTCTGCATTCAGTCTCCCGTGAATTCAGCTTCTTTTCGTCATTTGCAAACGGGTTCATTTGATCTGTCAAGGTCTGGTAATCGTCTGTGCAAATCGTTGGATGAAATGCTAGAGGATCAAAATGGCAAGTGGTTGAATGAGATGGATGATGATCAATATCCAGTTGTTAGAAAACCTGATTTGTGTAGAGTTGATGAAAGCTATTTGGACTCTTGCTTTGGTTAAAAGTTGTCTTTTATTGTATAAAAAGGGGGTTTAGTTTGGGATTTAATATGAAATGAATGAAATTGCAACTTTATTCTTTAATTACATCATTCACGTAAAATGTTGAGTATAGAATCAACATTAAAGAGAATCTATAAATGTTAAGTCTCCGTGTTACCGCAGCGCCGTTTGACGCGGGACAGAGCCACCTCAGAGGGCACGGCGGTGGAACACCGTTACACAGTAGCGCATGCGAGGGCGCGGTGGAGCTCGGTATCGCCATCATTGTTTCGCAGATTCACCTTTCGGGGCTTGAATCTCTATGTATCTATGGTTACTTTTGTTGTTATGTTTGTGTTGATTATGATATACGTATTGAATTCTCGTTATATTGAAAGACATAGTTTCACATTTTGATAATGCATGTTGATAAATAATGTTTTAAAAAATAATAATAATACAAAAAGGTTTTTAATTAAAAACCAAATCTATTCACTAACATTTTTGCTGAGCCAAACTCTTTTACCTGTAATACAGATACACAAGTGTGAGCCGAACTTGAGACGAAGACGCTTAGGGCTGGCCTTAGTAATTAAATTGGATTTTTGTTATGTTTCATGAATTTGGTTTATTGTATTGATTTTATGTTTATGTGTGACAAAATTTAGTATGATGCTTTAATCATTATTACTTTATAATAGTTGTTATAAGCTTTGGGCAATCAATAATGCCCCGAGTCGGGGTGTGACATAAAAAAAGAAGAAAGCAAAGCGAGACTTTAGGTATTTTACATTAAAAAATCTGCGTAGAACACTTCTTGTTATACTCATGGATATTTTTTTTCTCAGTTACTGTCTAGGTTTTTAAAGAGTTATCTTAATATATTTGTGCTTACAGTTGGTCCTGTTGGTGGTAGGCTGGCAGAGGAACACCAAGAGCATGATAGAGGTCATGCTTTGCTTATGTCCAATGCTTTTGGTAGTATTATTTTCGACTTTTATGCTAGCATATCATTAACCACTAATTGGGTTTGTAGTCTTTTTTACTTGCGCTTTTACTACTGGTAACCGTACTCAACTTTTATGCTGATTCACGCTTTAATTTATAATTTATAACTTGTTGCAAAACTTAAATGATTCGTTAATTTATATAATCCTACAAGTAGTTGAATTTGAAGCTAATGTTTATTTACAGTTGTTTCACCATATATTCCATAAACGAAACACCTGAATGTAGAAAATCGTTATATGCCAGCACAATAGTCGAAAAGGGTAAATGCACGGTACCCCTGACCGCGGGAGGGTTCTCCCTCCCCAAGCTAGCTTAGCCCCATAGCTGCCTGGGGTTACTACCCAGCAGGATTATTCGGGCCGAGCTGGACTCGAACCCGCGTCCTCCCGTTTGGAATGGGTGAGGCTGGCCACTGGACTGACACCCCGTGGTTTGCCAGCACAATAGTCAGAAATGCAGAAAATGGTTATATGCCAACACAATAGTCAGATAATATTTTTTGAAATGCAATTCAGCAATTCTGAAAATCTACTTCATTTTTCGTTCTTATAGATTATAATTATTAGTTTTCTTAATCTATATGCCAGATATTACTAGCACACATTGTGAGAAAAATGCGGACTGTAAAATCAGGTAACATATAGAAAAATTAGTTTTTTATGTGTTGGGTGCATGAGCAGCCACAAAGGTTTGGTCATCATTAGCGGCTTTGGTGATTAATGCTTTCCAAAATAAGAACAAAGGGAAAGGTTATAATTGAAGAGGTCTTATAAGTAGGTGTGTACATAAACAAGCCTAGACCTACAAAACTGAATAGAGGGTGGGTTATATCTAACCAAGCCAGTTCTAAACTGGTTTAGATGGGTGTTAGTGCATATGTCTGTTGTCTACGTCATTGTATATCGAGTCTGAGCGATTAGAGTTTAATCTGTTAGAAACGAGGCGTATTTGTGTATAAATAGGATCAAGTTCGCCCGGAACTAATGATCTGAACAAGTTCGCCCGAACTTGCTATCCATCCTAGCGAACTTGTAAACTTATAAATAGGTGCCTTGGGTTTCATTTGGAAGGAGTAGCAACTTTGGCACAGAGACGGCGAAGCTCTGTCGGATCCGGAACTTGAATGTATTAAACATTATTGATCAATAAACAAACATTAAATGAGCAATTCTTGTTATTCGATTAACACGTCATTACTTTCCGCCTAATTGGACGTTAGATACAAATCTAGGGTCCTATGCTAAAGGCGGACGGTCCTAACAAGTGGTATCAGAGCCTGGATACCTAGATTTGCTGAATTGATCACAAGAATCACTCTAATTCTACCTCATCCTATCATTTTTCTTATATTTTTCATATATTTGAAGAATTCATGGACAAAAGTTGCTAAAACTTGAACATGTCAAGTAAAATACACTTGTAGTAACCCCTGAGAGTTTGGACATCAAATTCAAACGAATTAATATCAAAAAGTTCAAAAAACCATGTTTTGCAAACAAGCTTTGGCCGAACTTAACATCAAGTTTGACCGAACTTGATTAAAATTCTCTGATTTTTAATCAAGTTCGCCCGAACTTGATTAAATTCTGTTTAATCAAGTTCGCCCGAACTTGACTGTTATTTCAAGAGATTTTGAGAAGTCCGCTAAAACTTGCATCAATTTTCAAATAAACTTACATCAAGTTCACTCGAACTTGATTAAGTTTATTGAATTTCAGTTATAAGTTCGCTCGAACTTAACAATTTCTTGAAATTCATCATAAGTTCGCCCGAACTTAATCAAGGAGAAATTTTTCAAAACTCAAACACAAGTTCGCCCGAACTTGTGTAAATTTCAAAATCTGTTTTTAAAAAACATAAGTTCGCCCGAACTTGTCAGTATACTGATATCGAAGTTTGTGAACGTGTGTTTTCAGGTAAAAAAAAAATTTTTTCAAGATGGAAGATTTCCATAACGCGTTTACTGCTGGAGTAGCTCAAGCTTCAACGTCAACAGTGAATCAGATGAATCTCGATGACGAGATGGGTACTACTACCAAACCGCCGAAGCTAATGAGTATGGACGAGTTTGAGGGATGGAAAGAGAAGTTTGTAAACTGGGTACAAGCTAATCAGTTCCACAGCTGGGTTGCAGTAGAGAATGGGTACAAATGACCAAAGGATGAACGCGAACAAGATCTACCTTTGATCAAGTTTTCACCTGCTGATAAAGAGGCGTATGTGGCCGAAAAGAAAATGATTAGTCTTATTCAACAATCTGTGATGGAAGATATTTTGATACTGTTACCAGAATGTGAAACATCACAAGAATTTGGCAAGCTCTTTGTGACAAATTCAAAGGAAGTGATGAGATGATAAAGAGCTAAAAGGCGTTAATTAAGAAAGAATTCGAAATCTTCACAATGATCAAAGGAGAGACGATGAAACAGATGATTGATAGATATTGTCATTTAATGGTCCAGATGCGAAGGCACGACATCAAGAGAACTACAGAAGAACAGATAGAAAAGTTGGTTGATGCACTTCCTGAGGGAGAGTGGTCAACTTACCTAATGGTTCTAAAGAACAGTCCGGCTTGGATGCATTTAAAGTTGTCATCTTTCATCGACAAACTAGAAGGTCATGAAATGGAGCTGTTAAAAATTGCAAAATCAAAAAATGCAAATGTTGTTCAAGATGTCGGTGTGTATTACAAAGGAGGTGTTCAAGATACTCCGATTCAGTGTCCGAAAATTCAAACAGTATTCAGTGCTAATATGAATTCCATGAATTATTCATCACAGAATCAGAGTTCTCCAAACACTGGATATTCAAGCATGGGTTCAAATTCTTCGTTTCAAAGTCAAAACAATCAGTCGTATCAGACAAACCAATCCAATTCTGATCCAAATGTGTTTCAATGCAACATTGCCGTTAACTTGAAGAATGTTTTCCTGGAGAAAGTGGCTAAACAGCACATAGCACTTCTTGCTACGGTTCTAGAATCTTACGAATGCTTAGTTGCTGGAAAGATCGGAAATCCTGAAATGACTGCTGAGGATTACGATCAGGTGGACAAAGAAGAGCTGGAGCTGATGGACGTTAAGTGGAGTCTGGCTTCAATCATCAGAAGAGTTACTAAGTTTGTAGCGTTAACTGGCAGAGATATTGGTAGTTCAAGCAACAAACTGGGCTTTGACAAGACAAAAGTTACTTGCTTCAAATGCCGAAAAAAAGGGCATTTCAAATGTGAATGTCGAACCAAGAAGTAAGTGGCAATCAAAGTCCTTTTGGAGGCGATGATTATTACAAGAAAGCATTGCAATACAAGCCACTTCCAAGAAAAATCGAAGTTCAAGATCAATCATCCAACACCACAGAAAAAGCCATGATTGCGTCAAATGAAAATGAAGGTTTTAATTGGAACAAATACATTAACAAGAAGACGGGAGTTGCTATTATGGCTGAGATCGTGGAAGAGCAAGATATGTCTGCTGAGAATGAAGCGCTGGAGAACGCAATTCGAGAGCAATACATGCAAGAAAGAGAGGAAGAGGAGATGATTTATCTTGAAGAACAAAGGAAAAATGCAATGAAATCAGAGGCTGAAAAAGTAAGTTCTGAGGAAACAAATATTGAAAAGGAAATATGAAAGTTGTGGAGGTTGAAAAACCTTGCACAACGTGCGCAAATCCTTGTGAACAATGTGCTGAGAAGTCTAAAATCATAAGCGAAATGATTGTGCATAATGAAAATTTTCGCTATGATTACAGAACAATAAAAGAAGCTTATGAGAAAACAAAAGGAACATATTGTAATGTCAAAAAAGCTAATCTTGAGCTAAGTGCTAATGTTACAATGTTATGTGCAACTTTCATTGAAAAACAAAAAACAATTAACATGTACATTGACACAATTGCTGAGACAAGAAGAGAGCTTCAAGACATGAAGATTGAAACAGAAAGGGTAAGGCAATTGTTAAAAAGCTACACCACAAACGCATATGTCATTGATCACATTCTTCCTACGATTAAGTCGGAGAAAAATGATGATATGCCAAAAGGTCAAAAAACGTAAAGAGTACAGAAATGTTCCGCCTCCACTACTTGCGAGTTACTGCCACAAGAAAGAGGATGGAATTGAAAAGGCAAAAAATATAATGCTTTTATCTGAAATGAAAGATCAATTGCCTGAGAACATTGACGTAGTCTAGACGAAAACAAACAATAATAGTAAAGCGATTGTGAAAAATGTGGTAAAAAAATGTCTTAGGAAATGATTCTGATAACTCAAGTTCGAACAACTCGGAATCACAATCTGAATATGACGATACATCATCAGAAAATGATCTAAGTGATGATTCAATGTTGTCATGTACGAGGTTAAGGAATCTGATAGATTATACTTCGATGATAGTTTTCCGATTCGGAACGTGAAAGAAGATCAACTTGACAAATTGTTCAAACTTGTAGAAGTTTCGTCAGATGATCTTGAGAAAAACGAGAAAAGATTTTACTCAAAACCCAAAAGGAACTTTAACAACTACCGAAAGAATGGTGGTGATTTTCCTAAGAACAGGAGAGCAGGTTTGGGTTTGGAGGAAAATGAAGATGAGCCGAAAAAGAACCGGAAGTCTCCATTTCAAGAATACAAAGGTAAACACATGAAGTTTGTGTATGGGACGAACACGGTTCAGGAAGAATGTTTGATCGGTAAGAAATCAAATGATGAATTCAAGAAAGAGAAAGAACTTCGGGACAAGGCTAAGTCCACAAGTGGAGTAAAACCCACTAGTGGACATATTCATGATACTCGGACTTGCTTCAAATGCAATGAAGTTGGTCACATTTCTCGCAAGTGTCCGAAGTCTAAGCCTGTGTATCCGCGAAGAAAAACAATGTCAAAAGATGAAAAACAAAAACAACCAGAGATTGTAAAACCAATCAAAACGTTAAATGGAATCAAAGAATCTGAATTCGAAGTAAAACCTAAAAATGAAACAAAGTTTGAGAATTCAACATTTGAAAAAGGTGAAACTTCAAAATCAAATGAAAATATAGATTCTAGATTCTATATCAAAAAGGCAAGAAGTAAATCACAATCATGGGTTGTGAAGAAAGAATATTTATCATCTGAAAGTCAAAAGTCTGTTTCTGATAAAACTAAAATTGTCAAATCAAAAGAGTCAGAAATCAAAAATGATCTTTCAAAGTCAATTTTTTCAAAACAAATAAAGAAAGATAACGTTGAAAAATCTTCAAAATTGACATCAGACGCAATGTTTGATGATGATTTTGATTACTATGATGAATTTGAAAGTGATTACGATGATCTTTATCAAGTTCAACCCAAAACCAAAAAGGTTTGGGTTTCACTATTCAAGTAGTTGCTTTTCATGTGCAGAGTTCTAAAGATCCATAGTGTTGAAGTAGAATCTGGATAATGGAATTCCTGTTACTTAACTTATTCTGAAAATGTCATATCTTTGTCATTTTGAGGGGGAGTAGTTGAAAAAGAAACTTTGTCAAGAACAAATTGTAAAAAATCCACACCGTTGAACAAAACTGATTTTATATCAAAACCATTTATTTTTTCACATAAATGAGTTTAATGGTTTATTTGTTGAACAGGTGCAGATGCAAATGTTGAAAAAAGGATCGGACGACGAGTTCTCGTGATCCTCATTGGTTTGTTATCTTTTTATAATAGAATTTCTTAAAATCTAAAATCAAAAATATGTTTTTGATTTTAGGGGGAGTAAGAAAAATTTTAGAAAAATCAAAAACATATGAAAAAGTTGAAAATTCAAAAAGTACAAAAACATTGAGAAAGACAAAAAGAATTTTGTGTCAAAAAGGAAATGATAGTACATTAGTGGACTATCACAGTACGCTAAATAATTGTAAAGTTTAAAAGTGATAAAAAATCTTACTGTGGATGTGTCGATAGGCTTTACACGTTCAGTAAGTTGTTTCTGATATATAAACTAAATTTTACAACTGCTTAATCTTGTGGATTAACATCTCTCGTATATATGGACTTAGTACTCCGAAAATTTCGTTTGAGAGATTGCCTGATTCTGAGATACGAGGTCTTTATAGATAGTTGATATCTGGGGTATTATACAAGTTCTTCTGATTTTGTGAAAGCAATAGCCTAAAACTTCTATAATGCTTTTGCATAAACCCCTAAAATGTATGCAAAGCTGAAAAGAATCGAAAGATCTAATCATTTGCAGTGCTTAAAAGATTTCTTAATGTGGAACACACCTTAAAGACGAGCCTTCATCTCTTTGTCTGTACGGTAGTACTAACCTGAGCTCTCAAGGTCTCGCAAAACCCAGATACAGATATCAGTTACGCTATATTCACCTGTAAGATGAAATCTAGGAATCTTGATACGGGAGTATATTCTGAGATTTGAACCAATAGATAAGTCAAGTTTCATAATTCCTACCTAACATATCTGGGAACAATTGAGGAATGTGTTGAAGTTTAACTAGATAAACATATTGACAATCTAGGTAAATGAGTTTAAAACTTAAAGTCTCAAAAAGGTCAACGGTACTGATGATATGTCTCAAACAACTGATATGATCCTTAAACACGAATTCACAAAAATATGTCTGTAAATATGTTTGTACATAGTTTATTTTTTCTGTACATAGTTTATTTGCTTTACAGATTAAAATCAAAAAGATTTTCAGTGAGTTTTAGCATAAACTTTCAAAATTAAAAAAGATTTTGTTTCTTCATTAGTTTCTACAAGCCAATGATGGAGAACGGTTCTTCAAAGTATGGTAAGGTGCTCTAATGGTGAAAATCTTAAATGACATCTGTTAAAAATCAAAATGATCCAAAGTGTTGAAAAGTTCATTAATTTGAAACTTTAAAATTGAAGAAAACATTGGTTTGTTCACAACGGGTCAAACCAAGGTCATCAGTTTGGACTTGGTAGACAAAGGTTAATCAAGGTCATTAACTTGGACTTGATCAACTAAGGGGATTTCATAATTGATAAACATGTGAATGGTCAAGGTCTTAAAAGTAAATATGTTCAAGGTCATTGATTTGAACTTGAATAACTAAAAGTTCAAAGTGGAGATCAAAATTTGAAATGTTGATGTTATAAAATTTCAAAGTTTGAATCTGAAATGTTTATTTGAATGTTAAGAACTTTGAAACAAAAGTAAAGTTTTAGGGGGAGCAGGATAGAACGTCGAAGATACCAGAAACTCAAAGCAAGGGGGAGTTTGAATAGAATAGCTTACAGCAAGGAGGAGCAAGGTGATTAAAAGTTTTATCAAGACTAACTCAAGAAATAGAGAAGGTTTGAAAGATCAAGAAGTTAAAGTTTATTCAAGGATAACGATAAAGACTCAGGAGCTTATTTGAAGCCAAATGATCATTGCAAAAATGACTGTGGCAACATCCAAGGAGGAGTCTGTTAGTGCATATGTTTGTTGCCTACGTCATTGTATATCAAGTCTGAGCGATTAGAGCTTAATCTGTTAGAAACGAAGCGTATTTATGTATAAATAGGATCAAGTTCGCCCGGAACTAATGATGTGAACAAGTTCGGCCGAACTTGTTCTAGAAAAGTTCGCCCGAACTTGTTATCCATCCTAGCGAACTTGTAAACCTATAAATAGGTGCCTTGGGTTTTCATTTGGAAGGAGTAGCAACTTTGGCACAGAGACGACGAAGCTCTGTCGGATCCGGAACTTGAATGTATTGAATATTATTGATTAAACAAACATTAAATGACTAATTCTTGTTATATGATTAACACGTCATTAGTTTCCGCCTAATCGGACGTTAGATACAAATCTAGGTTCCTATACTAAAGGAGGACGGCCTAACAATGGGCCAGGTTCTAAACTCTATGTCCTAGATCTGAGTTGGCACGAAACACCTCTAGGTGTAACCTATCATGTTGATGTTGATTATATCATAAGAACATAGGTAAAGCATAAACCCTAATTATGTACATTCAACCATGAACAATAAATATGACGTGTGTACCTTATTAGCCAGTAACCGCATCAGAGAATGAAGTAGACTTCATGTTCGTCAGATTGGTCGAGTTCCGGTTTAGGGTGTACAGTTCTGATGGGTTTAGGTGTTCTTGATAAACACGGTTATGAGAGAGAGGGGAGACGAATTGATAGTGATGTTGTTATTATAATTGTCTAACCATAAACCCTCTCTAGTAATCTCTATTTATATACACCCAAGGGGAAACCCTATGTTTATCTACTAAGGGTAAATATGTCCATCAAATATTTACCAATTAATGATATAGGGGTAACTAGGTCAATGATCAATATTAGATAAATGATAATAATGGCCACATAATATATTTAATATATAAATATATTCTTACATTCTCCCACTTGGCCGAGTTATCATTTATTATAAGTACTAGATAAGCCTGATCAGGAGTTAATACCCATTTTATCTTTAAACCAAGAAATGTAGTAGAGAAATACAATCGTTGAGCCATTATGCCACTCAGGACCCCCATTAGTCATACTACAGCCTCAATTTAAAACCTAAGCAATTAAGAGCAATTGACGAATAAGCCATTAACGTTGATTTGTATAATAATTGTCTATATGTCATTTAGGCTAGCATGAACATATATTTAGAGACAAACATATCTAAACGGATGAGGAAAATTAATAATTAGTTATTCATAGTACGATATGCAGTTGTACATGATCATTAGTAAAACCCGTTATTATTATAAGCGATCATATAATATTTATGGGTGATTGACCTTTGTTATTGGATCCATAAGCATATCATGAATGTATTCGATACAAAGATTTAGTTTCCTCTATTTGTTTATGAACAAATAGTTAATTTTGTATCGAAATTTAATGCAGCACCTCTCAAACTGTTACTGTTCAATGAGACACGGTAACTGACTTTATCACAATAAGTCTTCAATATATAATTTATATGGAGTTAATAAACTTATAAGTCCACTGATAAAATTTCAACAACATTTATTGACAATTGTGTTGTGATTAATCAACATATTATGTCATTATAACTTAGGTTGTTGTTATCAGTTCATTATGACTCCTCCGTGAGATATGTTTTGTCTGCTAACATAAGAATATACCCTTAAATTATATTTAGTTATCTTTGAATATAACAAGTTAAAGTAATCAACCGGTTTGAGTTCTCACTTCTTCTTTAAATTATAGTTTTCCTTTAAAGATATTGTTGTACTCTGTTATATGCATCACATTTATCTAGACATATCTAGTGTGCTGCAAAGTGAGTAATATCGAAACGAGTGTAGACTTGAGCTTACATAAGGCTTCTAATTAATGAAGCGTAAGGAAATAGTCTCATTGATCCTATTATCCTATAAGGAGAGCAATATTAGTTTCTCCCACTCATCTTGAGGTAGGTATATCAGTCCACTGATAAAATTTCAACAACATTTATTGACAATTGTGTTGTGATTAATCAACATATTATGTCATTATAACTTAGGTTGTTGTTATCAGTTCATTATGACTCCTCCGTGAGATATGTTTTGTCTGCTGACATAAGGATATACTCTTAAATTATATTTAGTTATTCTTTGAATATAACAAGTTAAAGTAATCAACCGGTTTGAGTTCTCACTTCTTCTTTAAATTATAGTTTTCCTTTAAAGATATTGTTGTACTCTGTTATATGCATCACATTTATCTAGACATATCTAGTGTGCTGCAAAGTGAGTAATATCGAAACGAGTGTAGACTTGAGCTTACATAAGGCTTCTAATTAATGAAGCGTAAGGAAATAGTCTCATTGATCCTATTATCCTATAAGGAGAGCAATATTAGTTTCTCCCACTCATCTTGAGGTAGGTATATCAGTCCACTGATAAAATTTCAACAACATTTATTGACAATTGTGTTGTGATTAATCAACATATTATGTCATTATAACTTAGGTTGTTGTTATCAGTTCATTATGACTCCTCCGTGAGATATGTTTTGTCTGCTGACATAAGGATATACTCTTAAATTATATTTAGTTATCTTTGAATATAACAAGTTAAAGTAATCAACCGGTTTGAGTTCTCACTTCTTCTTTAAATTATAGTTTTCCTTTAAAGATATTGTTGTACTCTGTTATATGCATCACATTTATCTAGACATATCTAGTGTGCTGCAAAGTGAGTAATATCGAAACGAGTGTAGACTTGAGCTTACATAAGGCTTCTAATTAATGAAGCGTAAGGAAATAGTCTCATTGATCCTATTATCCTATAAGGAGAGCAATATTAGTTTCTCCCACTCATCTTGAGGTAGGTATATCAGTCCACTGATAAAATTTCAACAACATTTATTGACAATTGTGTTGTGATTAATCAACATATTATGTCATTATAACTTAGGTTGTTGTTATCAGTTCATTATGACTCCTCCGTGAGATATGTTTTGTCTGCTGACATAAGGATATACTCTTAAATTATATTTAGTTATCTTTGACTATAACAAGTTAAAGTAATCAACCGGTTTGAGTTCTCACTTCTTCTTTAAATTATAGTCTCTCGTTTCCTTTAAAGATATTGTTGTACTCTGTTATATGCATCACATTTATCTAGACATATCTAGTGTGCTGCAAAGTGAGTAATATCGAAACGAGTGTAGACTTGAGCTTACATAAGGCTTCTAATTAATGAAGCGTAAGGAAATAGTCTCATTGATCCTATTATCCTATAAGGAGAGCAATATTGTATGTTACATTGAGTCTATCTCGGTATGTTATGATATCTATCACGTAAGAGATATCTCTGAGATCTATTATATCAAAGTTTGTGTTAACAATGCTTTGACTTATGTAACATATACTTGTCAAAAGAATATTATCCATATAAGGACAAGTTTGATTTAGTTTCTCCCACTCATCTTGAGGTAGGTATATCAATCCACTTGATTATTGATGAAAATAATTGTATTAAGATTTCATCACATTTTAATGTTGGCATTAACCCACACATGGATTTTATTGGCTTACATATTAAGTGTTCTTGACCTTTATATTAGGATTTGGTTTGGTTATGAACACTTTTAGGTAGTTCAATCAAATCCCAAACGTTATGCGAACACATAAAATCTTTTTTACTAGAAAATTGTTTTATTCCATTTGGAAGATTGATTGACACTAATGGCTTAATTAGAAGAGATAGGATCAATAAACTTTTCCAAATCCATTTCAACTTTAGTTAGTGAGGTTATGTAATCATCAGAGTTAGTAGGTTTTAAACTTAGATGACCTCCTGAGTTGATTATTGGGTTTATTAGAAGTTTCAGTTTTATGGATTAGCTCTTGGTTGGTTGCTATCATTTTCAGGATTCTAAGTGTGTAAGAGTTGGTGCAGTATAGTGTACAAGAGGTGTAATCAGAGTTATATTCAGAGTAAAATTTAATGACTCTCTTCCTCCCGCCTCTTGTATTCCTTGCAAGTCATGATAAAGACTTTTACTGCTCCCAGTGACCTTAGAAATATTTAGGAACTCAGCATGCTTAGATTCAATATTAAGTGACCAACAAATTCTAATAGAGAAACAAGTTAATGACGTTAGTCGTTGTAGTTTCTCTTGTTTAGGATTATGTTAGTTTAAGTGTGCCCACAATTAAGCAACACTGAAACCTTTTGTAAGAGTAGCAGTAGATTTTTAAGGAGACAAGTTTTTATGGAACAGTGTCGAGATGGAGCAGTGTCTTGTACAAGAGGTGTAAATTGAAGTAATATGAAGTTCTCACTCCCCTACCTCTTGCAACTATTGCAAGTTATTATTACGACACTTAATGCTCCCACTGATCTTTGATATCTCTAGAAATGATACAAAAGAAATTTCAATGAGGTTTGTGACATGGGAACCTATCATACATATGTTAGACTTTATTTGATTTTCTTTAATGTCTACGTGTTATAAGAAGCTTAGGGACATATTTAATAGAAATCATATTAAGTATATATGAATCGATTTCTTTAAGACCTAGGCCATATGAGACAAATTTAGATACAAGCGATAGTCTTTAAATGATAAATGAACTATGTCTGAATAAGTTCCACAAATGTCAATGAATAACTTATGGTGGACCCATACTTATTCCTTAAGCCAAGTAATGATTTAGGGCTTTCAACAAAATGATTTAAAATCACTTAGAATGAGATTAGATGATAAATCATCATCATTAACCATGTCATGATTTCTCATGATTTCGATTACAATGGATGAAATTTGTACTTTATAGACCTCATTTTCCTTTTGTCAAATTCTCATTTGCATGATAACAAAAGTTGTGAAATGTATAGTATCATCTAGTTTCATCTATTAATGTTTCTATCCAAATATTGAGAACAAATAATATGAGAGATTAAGGTAAGTGTGACTATATGTTGGTTATCCAATTCTTACAACCTTCATAACATAGCTTAAGTATTGATACTATATTCTGATTAATATCCAGAATATATAGGGTATCGAAAACATTGTTAGAAGACTGATTATTATGGTTCTTATAGCCTTAATATTTAATTTGTCTAACTCTCATGTTAGTTATTTGTTGACTTCTGGTAAGGAGACATTTAGAACTAGAGTCAACTTATCATGTGTTCATTGGAATATTAAGATTATCAGACTTAAAGATCATTAATTGGCGACTACCTATTTTATCCAACTGTTCTTTTGAATTACGGATAATCTTTATGCTTATGCCTAATGACATAATTATGCGGTGAGATTCTCCCTTGAAGAACATTATAGTTGGAATTATGTACTTGTAGTTTGTCTATGGACTTTAGAAGTATCCTCTTTTGGGTTTCAATGGTAGTGAGGTGAATTACATCTTATTTTCCAGTCTTAGGCATTTCTTTTCCTGTACGTATATTGCTGATCAACTCACTCATTTTCCTTTGGTACTTCTGAGTGTTACTAATAGATTTTAAGGCATCAAAATGTACTAATGGAAAATTAGTATGTAATGAATTGGAAAAATGTAGTATTTCCATGTGTAAGCCCTTTATTTTATGAGTCATGGTATTGTACATTATGATGTATTCACGGATGCCACTTAACCTTATAGTTTAGAATTTGAAATGAAGGCATGCATCTTAGGAGTTCTTTTGATTATTCCATAAAATTAGATTAGTCTTGGGAAAAACTTAATCTGGAATACCTTTATTGATAACATCTATGTTTAATAAGTTCTTGATTATCATAATAGACATCATATTCGACTTATCCTATTCATCATGCTCTACTTTTCTTCTGTAGCACTTTTATCAGAAGAGAGAAGTAGGATTATCGTGTCTTAAGAGATAATCAAGGAATGATTAAAGAGCTAATCTTATAGAAACTCTAAGTAAGGCAAAACATTTTAAGTTTAGAAATTAGAGTGGATGAGATACTGATTAATAGAAGAAAGTTATAGTGAGTAATGTTATGGGTCATTAAAGTAAGGCAGACAAAATTATGATCATAGGATTAATGAAGGATCATTAATGTGAGGATCATTATCTGAAGAAGCTGTGATATGTCTATTACTAACATCAAAATAATAGACTAAGTTAAAAACTTCTATTTAAGTGAAGACAAATCACCTTTGGGCAGAAGTGTAATCATCTAAGCATGTGTGCAAAGTAACTGTAACAAATCAGCTTTGGCCAGAAATGAGACAATTACCTTAGTTATGCACTTGTTAAGTATGCTAAACATGAATGAATTAAATCAGCTTTGGATAGAAATGAGACATTGTTGATGCATATGTATGTTCCCTACGTCATCATATAATATCGAGTCGTATTTAGGAACGAAATGTCAAAGTTTATGTAAATAGGTTAACAAGTTCGCTTGAGTTTGTGATGGTTTAGACAAGTTCGACCGAACTTGTCTATGCAAGTTCGCCCGAACTTGCTCTCCCACCAGCGAACTTGTTTACCTATAAATAGGTAGCTTGTGATTTCATTTGTAACCTTTAGAGATTTTGTCACGACAGAGGCGAAGCTCTGTCCAAGTGTTTCCAGGATCTGTAACGTTGAATATTAATGAACCGGTGATTAAATAGAAACACATGAGTGTATCCAGTGTCGCCTAAGCAAACGGATTCCGCACGTTTACCTTAGGTTTGTCAGATTAGTGCCCGAACGATCCGTACAACGGACCTACAAATGGTATCAGAGCAGGATTGGCCTAATTTGAAGACATTGGATTGAAATCATCTCATTTTCTACTCATTTCTTCTATTTTTAACTTTTCTTAGACAATTCACGGACAAAATGGACTGATTTTCTAGTATAATACGTAAAATCCATAATAGATAAACCCTTGAAAAGATCATAGCTTAAAACAAACGAATTCATGCTGAAAAATTGAAAAAACCATGTTTGAAATCACAACTTCGTTCGAACTTAACATCAAGTTCGCTTGAACTTGACTGAAAAACTCAAATTTTTCATCAAGTTCGCCCGAACTTGACTGATTTTTCAAGGTTTTTACTCAAGTTCGCTCGAACTTGACTGTTTTTCATCATTTTTAGCCAAGTTTGCCCGAACTTGATAAAAATTTGTTGAAAGTCTATACAAGTTCGCCCGAAGTTGCTATCTCTTGAAAATTCACATAAGTTCGCTCGAACTTGCTATTTTTCATAACATCTCAACACAAGTTCGCTCGAACTTGTATTCTGAGTGAAACAAGTTCGCCTGAACTTGTAAAATAGCTGAGTTTCACACGCTGTGACACGTTCGACCGAACTTGTCTAAGAGACTAAAAAAAAGGCATGAAAATCCCGAAAAACGTCTCGGACATTATATATCGTTAGATTCGTATTGACGAGACGCGTTTAAAGCTCTAATCCGGTAAAAACAGTTTTCTGAAAAATTTTAAACGTTTTTAGCAAACCGATACGTTAATATTGTCGGTTAAAAAGTCAAATTTTTACTAAAATTGTCTGTTTGCTAATCATTTTTCAAGTGTTTTGAACGACATATTAGTTTGGAAAACGAAATGTGGTCTATAAAGCTGCCAATGTTGATGAGATTAGAAGAGTATGAAGTCTGTAATGAAAAATTCGTGAACTGGGTCCAAGCTTTGCATTTTCGCAGTTGGGTTGCGATTGAGACAGGTTATGTCGTTCCTAGAGATGAGAATCAAAAAATTCTGGAGAAGTGCAAATATTCTACTCAACAGAAAAATGATTATTTTGCTGAAAAGAAACTGATTAATCTTATCTAGCAATCGGTTAAGGAAGACATCCTAATACTTTACCAGAATACAAGACTGCGAAAGAATTATGGACATCTCTGAAGAATAAGTTTCAAGAGAGTGTAGTGGTTAAGAACTGTGAAGCTCTAGTTTCTGAGTCTTCAAGTTCTAAATCAGTCTGCCTGGTCTATGATGTAGACAATTATCAAGCATATAATGCCAAACTCTTGAATGAGATTGAGAATTTGACATTAGAAAATAAAAAATTAAAAGAAAATGAAAAGAATTTTGAAAACAAACTAAAAGTTTTAGAAAATGAAAAATTACATATGGTAATAGATTTTCAAATTGAAATAAAAATGTTTAAAAATGAAAATATTGTTTTTGAAAACTTAAATATAGAAAATCAAAAAGCAATAAATTCTCATATTGAGAAAATTGCTCAACTTGAAAAAGAAGTTGAGACTGTTAAAAATAAAGCTGTTAATTCAGCAAAATTATTGAAAGGTTTTGTGAGCTCCTCATTAAAGTTAGATTATATATGTCTAAAACCGATCAATGTGAATAGAAAGGAAATTCCAATAAGTGACAATGTCACAAATTATGACGATGTCATAATTGAGGATTGTGATGATAATACCGATGATGAAAATGATAAAAAAGAAATATTTTTGAAACTAAAATAAAATTTTCAAGAAACTGTTCTACAATCTGCTGAAAAAGGTGAATGTTGAACGCAAAAACCTTCCAAGCAGAATGGAGAACAAAAACAACATGAAAAACAAAATTCTATAAATTTTCAAAACAAAAATAAAAGCTCATCGTACGGCCATTCAATCATTATAAAAACTCACAAAAATTTGAGAATAAGTGGTGCAGTTCGGACCACGGTGCTTCAAAGTCAAATCAATTTTACAGAAGAAGTAGGAAAGATGACTACTATACGTCAAATCAATGTGCTGATTTGGGTGTTTGGTCTGAATGGAGAGATTGATACGATAACAGAGTGTGTTACAACTGTGGATTTGGTGGACACATTGCTGTTAACTGCCTGAAAAAGAGATTTGATACGAGAAGATGCTATAAATGTCAAATCAAAGGTCATATTTCCAGGGATTGTCCGACTAATCTGAAAAGAAGATCGGTTAAATCTCAAGGGGAGAAAAGACCAGAGGAGAAGAAAACAGAGAAGAAAAATGAGAAAACTGTAGAGAAGCCCAAAAAACAAAAAGTCAAGTTATCACAAGGGCAAAAAGACAGATTGAGAAAAAAGAGAAGAAAGCTAGAGAGTATTTGAAAAAGCTTTTGTCCTCGGATACGTCTAAAAAATCAGATAAAAGTTCTAATGAATCATTTTACTCACAGTCAAGTAAAACGAATTCATCAGATATAAATCCGAGGACAAAAGAGAGAGCTGTGGAGAAAAAAATGATAATTAAAACAGTAAAAAAATCAAATAAAGTAAAGTTTTCGAATAAAGTTTCTATCAAATTGTTTGAATATCAAAAAGAGTGTGAATGTTTGTTTACTTCGGATGTTAATGATTTTGGTAAACCTAAATCTAGAATGGATTGGGTTCCAATTTAAAACTAATTAAAGTTTGTTTGAATGTGCAGGATAACCAAGCTTCAAGCCATAGGTCATTTCAGAAGCAGTGGTTGTTCATACAGAGAGACAAGAGACAGGAGTGATATTTCACACAAACAAAATGGTAGTCTCGCGTTCACATTCGTAAAAAGTCGTTAAATGGTTAAAATGGAAGATTCTTATTTTCGATTTTAATAAGATGTTTTCAATTTTAGGGGGAGAAAAAATTTTAAAAATTGTAAAAAATTCTTGTAAAATTGAAAAACATCGTTTCGAAATCATTTTAGATAGGTAAAATGATTGAAAAGGCCAAAAACAATAGAAAATCTTAAAATATCAAAAACATTGAAAAATGAAAAATGAGATTACTTGTGCGAATAAAGGAAATGATAGTACATCAGTGGACTTTCACAGTATGCTAAGGATTTGTAAAGTTTAAAAGTGGTAAACGAGTCTTACTGTGGATGTGTCGATAGGCTTTATACGTTCAGTAAATTGTTTCCGGGATATAAACTAAATTTTACAACTTCTTAATCTTGTGGATTAACACATCTTGGATATATGGACTTAGTACTCTGAAATTTCGTTTGAGAGATTTCCTGATTATGAGATACGAGGTCTTTATAGATAGTTGATATCTGGGGTATTATACAATTCTTCTGATTTTGCGTAAGCAATGGCCTAGAACTTCTATAATGCTTTTACAAAAATCCCCTAAAACTGCATTCAATTGAAAATATCGAAAGATACTATAATTGCAGTACAAAAAGATTCCATTTTGGAACACTACATTATAAGTCGAGCCTTCATCTCTTTGTCGATACGGTGGTATTAACCTGAGCTCTCAAGGCTTGCATTAACCCAGATACAAATATCAATTACGCTATATTCACCTGTAAGATAAAATCTTGGGAATCTTGATACAGGAGTATATTTAAGAAGTGGGAACTGCAGTTAAGTCAAGTTTCATAAATCTAACTAACATATCTGGAATAATTGAGAAATATGTTAAAGTTTAAGTGGACAAACATATCGACAATCTAGGTAAACAAGTTTAAAACTTAAAGTCATTAAAAGGTCAATGGTACTGGTGATATGTCTCAAAAAAACTGATATGATCCTCTAGCATGTTTTCTTACAAAAATACAAACTGTAAATATTACATTTTAGTGTGTTTATATTTCTGCATTCAATATTAAAAATCCAAAAAGATTTTTTTCTAATATATTCCATGGAAACCTAATAATGTTGAATGTGAGCCCGGACCAACGAGACTGTTAAGAAACTGTTTGTGTGTGGATACGTGTGATTGTTCTTAATCGACAAATCTTAGAGACTCGGAGCATCATTTGAGGGGGAGCTAGATAAACATGTTGATTGAAGATAACATTAAAGTAAGGGGGAGCATGGATGATAAAGTTATTCAAGAAATAAAGATCAAGAGATCATTAAAGACTCAGGAACTTATTTGAAGAATGATGACTACGGCAACACCCAATGGGGAGTCTGATGCATATGTTCCGTTCCCTACGTCATCATATAATATCGAGTCTGTATTTAGGAGCGAAATGTCGAAGTCTATGTAAATAGGTTAACAAGTTCGCTTGAGTTTGTGATGGTTTAGACAAGTTCGGCCGAACTTGTCTATGCAAGTTCGCCCGAACTTGCTCTCCCACCAGCGAACTTGTTTACCTATAAATAGTAGCTTGTGATTTCATTTGTAACCTTTAGAGATTTTGTCACGACAGAGACGAAGCTCTGTCCAAGTGTTTCCAGGATCTGTAACGTTGAATATTAATGAAACGGTGATTAAATAGAAACAAATGAGTGTATCCAATGTCGCTAAGCAAACGAATTCCGCACGTTTACCTTATGTTTGTCAGATTAGTGCCCGAACGATCCGTACAACGGACCTACAGACATTCATGTTTGTAAGGCATAACTAACATAGCTTCTTATTATACTTGAACAATAAATGGATGTATCAAATCACCTTTGGGCAGAAGTGATACATTGAAGCTCATTCAAGTTAAGTTATTTGATTTTTTATAAAGTATTTAATTATATTAAATATTTACAAAACCATATAGTTTATAGCAAACCACCTGTTTAGGGACCGATAATGGGTTTACGAGATTTATTCTCGACTGAACACTAGTTCTCGAGAAAATAGGGCTCTCGAGTAAATAAGGTGTTCACGAGAAAAGTGGTTTTCGTGAAAATGAGGGTTTACGAGAAACTTAGTTCTCGAGTTTTCTTATGAGATCTTAAGTTTTATAAGATTTCGAGTTCTCTTATAAGATCTCGAGAAAGTGAAATCTCTAGTTCTTTTGAGATTTCGAGTAAATGAAATTTCGAGTTCGAGTTCTCTATATAATGAGTTCTTTAGAATGATTATTAGTTCTCGATAATGTGAGTTCTCAAGAATGATAGTTAGTTCTCGGAAATTATTGAACTCGCAAATTTTAATTCGAAAACATACAAATAAAACATAAACTTTAAACCCGTAAATTTAATCCGTAAACTAAAGTTGATTCGACAAGGCTGATTCAGCTAATTTTAAGGGATTTGATTATAGTTTCTAAATATCTCATGTGTATCTATCTAAGTTTATTATTCGCTTATAAATTATATTTTATTCAAAACTTGGAGATAAAGTTACACAATTTTAGGATACATAATCAAAATCTAATTATCCCTAAGAAGGTAAGTAACCTAACTTATGGTTATGAAAACATCATTGAATTAATAAAATCAATTCAAATCCATATATATATATATATATATATATATTGTAACATAGGTTTAGGATTCTGTAAAAAGATGAAATTTGTGAGAAGGATAAGAAAGAACATGATTAAGACACATGTCATGATTTGATTTATTAGAATAAGGGCAATTAAGTAATTTAATAAAAAAACCTAATCAAAGATAAAATTAAAAAACCCACATGCAAGTTCTCCCGTATTTTTTAAACTTCAATAACTTTTTATACGTAACTTGTTTTCAAAAAACAACTACACCATAATAACGAGTGTTTTTTATCTTTAATATGAGTACCATATTACTATACTTATATAGAGTAAAAAATTACATTTCGATTGGGTGTTAAAGTCCATGGTGTTTTGTATATGTCGTTTTAATTTTTTAGTGATTTAAGGCGTATTTTACAGTAAAACACCATGAACGTATATAAAACACCATACATTGCAAATACCATTTACATGAAATCTTTCAATCTTCTTTTCTATGGTGTTTTATTTTATAAATTCAAAACAGATTATGGTGTCTTCTTAAAGGAAAAAGTTGGCTCGTTGAATTTAATGATACTTTTTCTTTGCTAATAGAATGGTGTCTTTATATACTTGTATGGTATCTTGTTCCTATTGTGTTTTATTTTAGTTTCATAGTGTTTCTGTATTAGAAAATAGTAGTTTTGCTGAATTCAATAGTATTTGCAATGTTATGGTGTCTTATATACGTTCATGGTGTTTTACTGTAAGTAGTTTGCTGAATTCAATGGTATTTGGAATGTTATGGTGTCTTTTTAAGTTCATGGTGTTTTATTGTAAAACAAAAGCCTTGAATCACTATAAAATTAAAACAACATAAGACAAAATTGTCACACCTCAACCGATGGCGGAAACATCGGATGAGACGAACAAATCGCTCAAAGCATCATAACACTAATAGTGACAATATAATTAAACTCATATTTCATAAATAACTAAGATTCAATGCAAAGTCTCAAATAAATAAACAAAACATAACAAATGTTTATTAAAGTGTGTTTCTAAAAGTCCATCCTAACTTGTTTCTTCGCTTTATCTTGATTATCAACCTGCAACATGTATTAAAATAACATCAACAAAAATATTGGCGAGCATACAAGTTTGATACATAGCATAATATGTTTAAAATTGTTTAAATCATACCCAAAACATGTAAACACTAAGCAAGTTAACTAATATGCTAAAAAGGTGTAAACTATGTGTTCAAACCCAAGTTTCCAACGTAAAGTGTCTTTCCCAAAGTCTAACGGGAGGTTAATGTGTTTAACTTAACAATACCCCAAGTCTCAAGGGCGGTGCGTTACTCCTATAGCATATGCATAGTACCATAATTGTTAAGGTAGGCTTGTAACAAGTTAATGAGCACATAGACACGAAAAGTTTACATAGCATAAAGTTTCACAAGCATCACATCGTTCCATGTCTAAAAGTGGGTAGATTGTGAATAATGAAGTTTCAAGTGTCGTGACTTTAATATAGAATACATGTTGCACCCCAAAAGTGATAAAAGCAAAAGGGTCATGTATACTCACATTTGGTTGCGTATAAGTTTCTTGGAATCGCACAAGTTGAAGGATTTACCAAATCTTTAACCTAGAATATGATAGTGAATCTTTATTATTTTCGAATTACGTTATTGGATGGTATAAAGTCGTTCATAGATCTAAAGGGCCGTATTAACTAGTTGCTTTCGATTACGATTGAACTTTGAAAGGGTCAAATAATAATATTAATACTTTAAATAAAAATAATAATATAAATTTTGATAATGAGGTTAAATGATTTTAACATTACTAATATCTTAAAAATATAACAATATTAATGATGTAAATCCTAATATTAAAAGGGATAATTTTAATAAGAATCATAACCAATGATATTAAATTAATAATAATATAATAATAATAATAATAATAATAATTAATTGGATTATAATAATAGTAATAATAGTAATAATCGTAATAACAATAATAAATGGTGATTTTTAAATAATAATGCAATGATTTTAATAACAATACATTAAAATCAGAATATTGATCTTTCTGAATATATATAAAAAAAGAGAAGTTTATTTAAAAAAAACGGATTTTAATTGAGCTTAGCCCACCAGATTTGGCCCAAAAAGAATAAGTAATAACAAAAGAATTAAAAAATTTGGCCCAATAGGGCCGGCCAAACAAACAGGCGAACAACAGTCCAGAAACAACGTTAATTGGACGGAGCAGGGATCGAACAAGGGCGTCTACGATAAGCGAACAAACATGAACACCACCGGGCTAAACCCAGTTGGTGTTAGATGTTTGATTTTAATTGCTTTTATCCTTACTTTCAGGTTCATCCTCTCCATAAAAAAAAAAAAGAAAAGAAAAACATAAACTGCAAGTCTTTTATTTTTCTTTAAAAACAATTGTTTTTAGATCGTTTAATAGCCGTTTTGGAATCTGGTCAGTATATAATCGTGTAATGAAATAATAGAGGATCCTAGGTTACCGAAACAAAGTGATGAGACCTGGGCGAGTTATCCGACGGCGGCACAGGCTTTTCCGGCGAGCTTTCTGGGTCAGCGAGAGGGTAAGTGTGAGAGACGAGAGTGATGAGGGTTGTAAATGTGAGGTGTTAAGGACAAGGGTGAAAGATGAGAGGTGTTCGGGTATTTATAATGGAAACATGAGCTGGGTAATGATGTGTTCTTGACTGATAATCGAGATGGAAAGAAATCAACTATGATCAATCACGAATCAATCTGTTATGCGAAAATGGAAACATGAGCTGGGTAATGATGTGTTCTTCGATGAGCAGTTTTGGCGGCAACTATGAATGCAGGTTTAAACTGAATGTACGTGTGTGTAGATATATATATATATATATATAATAAGTGTTTTATAATTATAACTGAATGAGGGTTATAGCCCGCCGGTTAGTGTGTTTTTGGGAGCGTGTGTGCGCGGGTTCGTGCCCCGGCACCACCTTTTTGTTTGTTTTTGTTTTAATTGAAGTTTCAGATTTTACATAAATGGTCCCTGCACTATAGTTTGGTAAGATGACATAATTAGTCCCTCACTTGTTAACCTAGTAATTAACTAAGTTTGCTTTATTACTTAGATTAGTTTAACTAAGTTAATAAAAATTAAGCTTTTCAATTAAAACTTCTTTATAAATATAATAGATAAATAAATAAATAGATGAATAAATACTAAATAAACGCGAAAATACGAGGCGTTACAAAAACACCATGTACGAAAGCATCCAATCAAAACGTATTTTTCTCTCTATATAAATATAGCAATATGGTACTCATATTAAAGATTAAAAAACACTTGTTAATACGGTGTAAGTTTTTTAAAAAAAAAAACAGTTACATATAAAAAGTTATTGATTTTTAAAAAAGACGGAGGGAACTTACATGTGCATTGCATGTAGGTTTTTAATTTAAAATTATTAATTTTACATTTATACCCTTAATATACAAAATTAAGTATTTTAATAGTAAACACTATTTATAATTTTGTCATTATAATCCCAACCATTAGATTATAGATCAAAGGGTGTAGATTTATTCTTACACTTCTCACAAAATACACCATTTTTACAATAACTCTACCCTTGTAACATATATTACGTAAGAATTTATTGGCATATGATAATGACATTATAAGATAACATGGAAAGTGAATATTTACATTCTTTTCTTTTGATTTATCCGTGTTTTGAATATTAAAAGTGTAACACCCTGTGTTTTTACGTCCTATAAAATTTCGACACGTGTCCCGCTGATCCTCGTATGCCGTGTGCTAGACGAGAGGGACTGAAATCGCCAACATGTTATTTTATAACCTCTGAGTGGTGAATATTAAAGTCGAGGGGTTAAACGTGTCAACATGCTTAAACTACGCCTCTGAGTGACCTTTTAACAAACCCGGAGCTTAATGATGTTCGGTTATACTCCCGAGAGTGCTAAACAGGAGCCATATGGAATAAAACATGCTTTTGTGTCGAAATATGGGAATTTGGAGAAGTTCAGAGGCCAAAATGGAAATTTTGTGATTTGGCACCTCAGGCGCCACGCGCCAGGGACATGGTGTCCCCGCGCGATGCGCGGTAGATGTCAGTTCGCAGAAACAGCATGCCAGCTGCTGATCTGCATGTTTGGACACCACACAACCCACCTACACTCTCACAGCTCGAAACCATTAACTCAATTCCGGTTTTGGACACCTCCTAGCACACTTGGAGTGATCTCTAGTGTTCCCATAACACTTGTCTCAATCCTAGATCATCCACTTCAAGTATAAATAGGGGAGTTCATCACCCTTCATTCCTTGCACCTCTCCAAATTTCTTCTCTCTATCTCTAATTGGAAGTTCCTGATCAAGGAGCATCCTAACTAAGTTTTAGTCATCTTTTTGGATCACTTGTAAGTGTTCCATTCTCTTCTTTTCAGTTTTATTAGGCTTTAAGCCAAAGTCAAAGCGTTGACGTAAAAACGCTTTAACCTTGAGCTAAGATCATTACGGTCCAGCCATTGTTCGGTACGAACGTGGCTACGTGATCGTAGTTAGGTAGGTGTTAATCCCTCAAGAGGGCACCTCCTGATTACCACGTTTGCTTGGTCAATTGACGGGTCAAAGTTATTGATAAAAAGTCAAACTAGGTCAGTTTTTAAAATAAATTCATATATGATAATGTAGGTGTTATAAAATACATTTTGACACTTTAATAACTTGGTAATAAGTATTAGAACATGTATAAACATGTTCGGCCCGTCAAGTCCAGGTCTAAGGTCGGTTCGCAACCAAAAGTCACAAAGTTGACTTTTACTTTGACATTCGGTTCTGACCCGAATTAGAAACCTTAGTTATTAATTCTAAGTTGCATTGTGACCATGTTTAGTTGTAGTATAATCTTCTGGAGTTATATTACATGGTTGCATAGTAGTCCGAGCTTTTATGCAAGTTTCCGTTAATTATACCAAACTTTGCTAAAATGCCATTCATACTTAAAAAAAGGTTTTAAATACAAATAAGCATACAAATAAGTTACATACTGATATATAAACATGACTAACTTATTTTGATGTCAATAATCTGGTCATAACCTGAATTTTGTTAAATTATCGCAAATCATGTTTTAAAGGACCGAAATGCTCTTTCCGCATCTAAAATGGTTTTTAACATAATTCTTCAACAAAATCATTACCTACTGATGTAATATCATAAATAGGATTACTTGAGATATTAAATCAGATTGTAAACAGGGTTTACACACAAGTCCTTGTATAATGCCGATAAATGACGATATTGCCCTTTCGGTGCATAAAGTGGTTTTAAAGATACTTTTTATAACAAAACCATTTACCTACTATTATAATATATTAACTAACTTATTTTGGTTATATAAACCTAATCATAACATCAGTTTTCCTTAATTATCTTGAATATCTTCATTTAGCGACTTAATCGCCGTTTCGGCGCATAGTATGGTTTAAAACCATATTAGAGCATCAAGACTTGATACCTATTGATTTCAAAACTTATTTTATATATAATTACAGTAAGTACATCAATTAAACTCAGATTCCCAAGTAAATTATTAAGCTATGTGTGAAATGACTAAAATGCCATTACGGGGCATAGTTTGGTCTTAAACTCTAAACCACACACATACTCGATACCCTACTGATATAACATCATAAATAAACTATTTACAGTAAGATTATGACCATTACATCAGTTTGCTCATAAGTTCTTTTACAAGTCATAAAGTGACCAAAACGCCATTTTGAGGCGTAACTTGATTTTAAAACCATAACGAGCATTGTGGTTTACTAAATCCTTATAACCTGTTTTATTCTGTATTGTTTGATAACTTAAACATTGGGGGTTAATTCGACCATGTCTGGGATATCCTTGGCTCATTTAAGTTACTAATGGCCACGACCTTAAGCGCGGGGTGTAGGCATACACCTGACAGACGCTAATGCTAATAAAAATATTAAATCCCGCTGGTGGATTATTTAAGTCGCGTGTCGGTTAATCAGGTTATTCGGTTTTTGCACCGGACCCCACATGTATTGACAAATATGTAAAACTGTAAAAAGGTCATTTTGAACTATCCCAAGTTATTTATAAAATGTGCCAAGTGCACCCAAAATAATTTTAAATAAATGTTTACAAAATGAGCCGGTTATTAGTATTTACCAGTGAAAACTGACGTATTTTCAAAAGACCAAGTTACAGGTGGCAACACGCAATAGATCGGGAGCTACGCTATAGTGACAATAGATGATTTGCAAGTCTCTAGGTTGCTTAAAGTCTATTATACAATTACTTTGTATATTTTTATTTCGATCCGCCTGTGGATCTTTTCATTACAAGCCATGTAATTTATTTTTGAACTTTGGACATTTGGTTTGTAATAGTAATTTAAATCCAAGACTTACGTTGTGCTGTGTTTGTCTGGTTATGATGTTATCAACTACGTCACGATATTCCTCAACCGGACCCACCGGGTTACACGTGGAAATCGGAGTGTGACAAAAAGAAAATAAGAATAATAATTATTATCCATGATCACAACCTTTTACTGAGATTACGAATTCATTTGAAAACTGATCTTTTGCAAAAATCAATGGATTTTCAATATAAAGTAATTAATGGCTTCATGCATTCCCATGGTGTTATTCCATTGATTAGACGCAAATTGAATTTTAGAAAAGTTAACATCAGTAAAAGTTATTTCAGTTAATTGAATTCATATATCCCAATAAAACAAATTTCATGATCGAATGACATGATTCTGATACAACATGTTGATCAGGGACGGTCATGAGCATGTGTCGGGTGGGTGCTGGCTCAGGACCAAAAACGTAAAAGGGCCCGTGAATTTTTTATATATTTTATATACATAATATTATATATATGTATATAATTTTAACCCTATGTTTACAACAAATTATCAGCTGCAGTTGAGTGGTAGTCATGAGACTTTTCAAGTCCTTGTTCACAAGGTCGAAACTTGTCACTGTTTTTTTTTTTCTATTTTCAATATATCACTCATTGTCTTAGTGTTTTTTTTTCAATTTCGTACTCATTGTCTTAAATGCCGACAACCCTTTCATCTAATGACAAAAAGAAGTATTGATATCAATATTTCCTTTTTTTGTCGTCCTGCTATGTTTTATCTTTCACTCAAATTGTCTTTTTCTTTTTTTAAACAACCAGTTTCTTTTGTTGTTTAATATTACTATTAATTAATTATACACATATTCTGTTTTCTTCTTAACTTCTAAAATATATTTTTTTACAAATTATTTGAACTGACCTAAATCTGTTCGATTTGTTATAGTGCTCGTAATAAGGTTTGATCGAATTGCCGAGTGATGCAATATCGGCATTGAATTTTTGTTTTAATAGGGCAAGTTGGGCCCTTTTTTTATTTCACACAGGGCCCAAATTTCTTTTAGTATTTTCGGAGACGGCCCTGATGTTGATTATATCATAAGAACATGGGTAAAACATAAACCCTAATTATGTAAATTCAACCATCAACAATAAATAAGACGTGTGTACCTGATTAGCCAGTAACCGTATCAGAGAGTGAAGTAGACGTCATGTTCCTTAGATTGGTCGAGTTCCCCTTTAGGGTGTACATGTGTTTTTATGAACACGGTTATGAGAGCGAGGGGAGACAAATTGATAGTGATGTTATTATAATTGTCTAACCATAAACCCTCTCTAGTAATCTTTATTTATATACACCTAAGGGGAAACCCTATGTTTATCTACTAAGGGTAAATACATCTATCAAATATTTACCAATTAATAATATAGGGGTAACCAGGTCAATGATCAATATTAGATAAATGATAATAATGGTCACATAATATATTTAATATATAAATATATTTTTACAGTTGATGCTTGTAATTGTGACCAGATTTGCATACTGAAAGTAGGAATACGTGATTTTGATACTGGAAGTTCATTTGATATGGACTAAAATCCAAAAAAAATAGTGGTCAAGTGTACCTCCTCCTTTATTTTGTTAATGTATGTATTATAGATACATATTTTGGATTTTATTGTTTATATTTTTTTTTTCAATTTGAAGTTTCTAAATCGAAGCGTTTATTTCTGATTTCATAACTGTGGAGTTTTTAATTACCAATTCATAAACAAACAAACATAGCTAGTCATACTCTTTTTTAGAGATATCGGGGATTGCTTTCAATGAGAGAACTCAATTAATTACTAACTTATTGATAGGTTTTTTATTGTTTTATTATATATCCTTAGGTGTGGTGAGGCATTGGGTTTGGGGCATGGGTTGACATGTGGCGGAGGTGAAGTCCAGTAGGGGAATGGCTGGCGTGGGATTTTGGTGGGTCTGGGCTGGCGTGGCTTGGGGTGGGTCTGGGCTGGTGTGGCTTGGGGTGGCGTGGCCAGCCATGTGGATATGAATATATATATATATATATATATATATATATATATATATATATATATATATATATATTATACTAAAAATTTTTATAAATAAAAGACACCACTAAAATTTATAAAAAAAAGTTACATAATTCCTAACAAATTAAGAAAAAACAACTTAATTAATAAATCCTAAAGAAATTAAAAAAAGGTCCTATTAAATCCTAAAAAATAATAAATACTAAGTAATAAACCCTAAAAAAATTACAAAGTACGATAAAAATTAAAATAGGGAACCCACTTGAATTCCGTGTTCCCATCATGCTTGTAGTCGATTTTGGCGATCTCCACCCGATCGTCGTGACTAAGCTCGCACGCAGGGAAACGACTGTAGGATATTTTAAACCTTTCCAGCTTCGGTTTTAGTTCACGCCACTTATGTTGGCACGCGTTCAAGTTGTGACGATTGTTACCAACATATTGTTGGTATTGACCAAAAGCTTGTGCCCAATACGCGGTTTAACCCCGACTAAGTGCACGTTGCATGTCGACGATCGATGTCACGAGTGCAAGTTCCTCCTCTTCAGTCCAACTCACCATTTTTCTTGGTTGGTTTTGAAAGTGTGTTTGTGATTGAGAGTTGTGAAAAAAAAATAATGGTTTAGGGTGGTATTTATAGGTAAAAAAAGAGTAAAATTTTTAAAATTTTTTGATTTTTTACAAAGGAACCGCCATCCCAACGGTTAGCTAAACCTGGCCAATCCTAGCGGTCCAGCTCATCTGACCAACCCGCCTCACGCCAAGCTCAATCACCACGAAAGCGGGGTAACGCCGCTACCAACGCTGGCTCGGTGTGGCCATAGCGATATTGCCTGGCTAGCCATGCCACATTCCCCTGCCCACACCCACGGTCTAAAGAGTTGTGTTTCTATTTGACACCTTGTCTAAATTAATTATGTTGTTTTTTACATTCTTATGCTTTTGTGATAGATGCAGGCAGTTATGTCTCCTGCATCATCATCATAACACTAAGTAAATTTTCAAAAATAGCAAAGTTAAGGTAGGGTATGAGGATGATAAGATGTAGACAATCTTATCTCTACTTTGTAGGAATAGAGATGCTGCTTCCAGTGAGATCCCCCGACTTGATAGTGGTTTTGCATCAAGCCATTGACATAAGGCACATAACACTTAGCAATTGGGACAAATGCCGATTACTGCATAGACCTTTTTGTCTTTCGGCTATCAACGCCACCACATGATGCATGATTAACAGTCCTTCGATTTTGACATTATTTTCACAAAATTAATAAAATAGCGTTAAAATTAGTGCAATTTCACTTTTACCCAATGTTTTCAGAACTGGACCGGACTTCAAACCGGTCTCCTCACCGGTTCAATGGTTCGACCGGTTCCGACCGGTCGGGCCGGACGTAAGAACTGGAAGGTTTTGTAAATGTTATAAAATTTAATAGGGTTAAAAATGAAACAATATAAAAAAACCGGTCCAACCCTTCTAAAAACCGGTTCGATCGGCCGGTTTTCGGTCTAACCGCCGGGTCGCCAGTTCAACCCCCGGCTCAATGTATTTCCGGTCCAATACTATGACCCGGACCGGCTCAAGCTCTGGTTCCCGGCCCGACCGGCCGGTCCGGGTCTGAAAACATTGCTTTTACCCCCTCGAGGGCCCACACACATATACATTATTCGCACGCCGCAAGTGGGCCGTAAATTTAGATATATACATATATGTCTACTGTAGGGGAGATAAATTTAGATATGTCTACACACGAGGTGAATACTGATAATGCCAAAATTCCCACATTGATGTTGCACGCGTCGCAGATGAATCCCATAAGAGACTAAGGCCTAGGAGGTCACATCGGAAGCCAAATGTTGTATGGTCTAATGTTGAGTTGTCAATGGCTAATTTAAAGACTATACAATTTGATTCATTGGAATAGCTAACAAGTTCGCTTTTCTATGTTTTTAGGGATATTATATATCTACATATAGAAATGGGATCCAGAGAAAACGATTTAAAGTGTGAAAATGGTGAGAACGGATCCTGGCCTAACACGTGGCAGGGGGCGCTAAATGGTATACCGATTGTCACTATCCCACCATCGCTTAAATAGATGGCGTTTTGTTTCAGTTCAACTTTGAATCAATATTAGGCGTTTTCATTGTTTAGATCTTAGACCTTTTGTAGTTTGGTGTTCTTGCCAACTTAGCGTTTTACATTCTACAGAAAAAAATTAGATTTCAAACTACAAAAAAAAAATTAAAAATGCGGATCTAATATCTCTTTCAAATTCTCATTGTCATCAAAAATTAGATAACAAACTACATAAAAATATAGTTTAAAAATCCGAATCTAATATCTCTTCCAAATCACCACTGGAGTTTTGGCTTCGCGTGATTTTTTTGTTCGTTTTTGAAGTGGCTTGTTGTGTTGTTTGCAGACATAGATCGACGCCGTGTGGGTGGATGCTATCTGCTCTCAATCTTCTTTATCATCATGGAGTCAAAATAGAATTTGCACTGGTGTCGGTCTCCTTCTCCCCATGCCAATTTTCATCAAGAAAAAAGCACACAAAATGACATATCGGTGTCATCAGTCTCTTTTTCTTGAAGATCTGTCCATCTCATTCAGTAAAAGCTTATTGAGTCATCTCCCTCACCAAAGAATCCATTCACCAAAACTTCATTAAAAACAATACTGAATAACCAAGAGAAGTTGTTTGCCATCTTTGATTTTTTAAACTTTTTTGGCGTTTTAGAGTATGTGGTGTTTAGGAAACATGGCTTTTCTTTTTTTGTGTGATCAACGGAAGGTGCTGCGACGTTTCTCTTTATAAAACGTATTTGGCGCGTAGTTTGGGCGGGATATTATTATAATTAATGCAATTAATAAAGTATCTGTCGTTTCAGTTTTACTGTTTTTGTTCAGCTTTATCTGTTAAGTCTGTAACACCCCCTATATTTCAAGTTTGGCATTTTATATTTTTAATGACGTTTTTATATGTTTTGTTGATGTTATTTTTTGTATTTTTTTGTCGTTTGATATAGGATGTAGACCTATAATGTAACAGGTAATTATGGCATTTAGAAAATATAAAAAAATTGATTTGTGCTCATTGTGTGGTTTTTAATATACTAAATGGTAGTAATCAAGTATCTCCCGCTTCAAGTTACTGTTTTTTTAAACTGCTATGGCTGTAAAACTTCTCATATTTTTAAGTTTTTTTTTTATTAATGGTCTTTTATAGGTAAGATGCAATGTAAAACTTTAGCATGGAACCCCTTTTTGTTAGGCGTTATGTTGCTTGTCGTTTTTGGTATTAATAGAGAAGTTTTTATTAGCTCAAAAGTAGATAACAAACCACATAAAATGACACCAAATAAAAAAAATAGGAAAGAAAAAAATTTAAAAATGCTATCTAATCTTCACTGCTATCAAATCTCTTCTTCATGAACTTTTTTGTCCTCTAAACCTTCGTATCTTTTGTATTCCTTAATCTTTTGTCCTACACAGTTGAAACGCCAAGCTCTAGACGAAGCCCATCGATCAGTTAAATATGGCGTTTTGGTTTTTGTGTTTGACATGTTGTTGTGTTAGGGCGGTTCTTTTAGATGTTGGAAAGATAGACCGATGCCGTATATTGTCAATGCTATTATTGGGGTGTGATTGTGTGTGGGCTTCTCGCTTGATGTCCAAAATAGCGTTTATACATGCTATCATCTTCATGCTCATTCCACTCTACACCATTTAATAATGGAGTCCAAAATAACATTTACATTGGCATAGGTCTCTTCTTCTCATCCAAACCTTCCTCAAGAACAAGGCTACAAAGTGACATATCATCCTCAATAGAGCCGTTTTCTCGAGGATTTGTCTATCTGATTCAGCAAGTTTATGGGTGTGACAAAGAGAACATGACGTTTTAAGTGAATGTTTTGCAAAGAGCATGGCGTTTTAAGTGAAGAGTTTGACAAGAGAACATGACGTGTATAGTGAATAGTTTGCTGAGATATAATGGGTTTTTTGTGTTTTTGGTTGTGACTAAATGGATACTTAGATGTTTGTTTATATAATAGTTTTTTGGCGCGTAATTTAGGCGGGATTTTATTTTAATAAATGGTAGTAATAAAATATACGTCTCTTCAATTACTTTTTGTAGTTACGGTTCAGCCTTTTTTATTTGTTGATGGCTTGAAAATGTCCCGTCTTCCATGTTTGGCGTTTTGTTTTTTAATGGCGTTTCACTGATAATAATTAGTAAACACACAACTTATCTTTTTGCTTTTTTTTCAATTGTGGCGTTTTAGCGTTTTATATCAAACAAAGCATAAATTACAAAAAATAGTATTTTTATTATTAAAAAGTACATAGCAAACACAAAAAAAACTACATAAAGAAATAAAAAAAAATTAAAACTCCTGGTCAGAAGGGATTCTGTCTGAGAAGTATTCATCACTCCCTTCGTCTTCTTCTTCGGATTCTTCTTCCAGATTCTCATCCAAGTCATCACTTTCACTTTCATTGGCGTTTTGTTCTTGAAGATTTTGAAGTCTCCATTTGAACATGTCATGCACCAACTCCAATTTCGGGTTCATGTCTGTATTCAAACATGTTGCGTTGTGTAACTCTTGTTTGGTCATGATGTTTTCAAGCATGTAGTCTTCATGCTCCTCGTTGTCACATATAACGGTGACCATGTCAATGTCATCATCAAAACGCCATGATACGATGATTGGGTCCTGTTTTGCATTTGCATTATTTGGCTCAAATTTTCTGGTTAATCTTCTGATAACCGTATATGTTTTTATCACAGTGGTTATCTAGAGGGACGCCAAGTGCTAAGATCCCCCTTTGCACGTCTTCTTCCAAGTTCAATATTGCTCTGATTGTTTTAACAAAAACTTTTCTTCTGTTGTCAAATTGGATTACGAATCTTCTGGTTCTGAGGTTGTATCTCCACGAAACAATAGTTGCCAAAGTTTCTTCCCTTGGAGTTTTTTGAAATCTGGCGTTTGGTTAAGACGACGTTTTTGTATGATTTAAATTTTTTTTGAAGTGATAATTGAAGTTATTTTAACGTCATTTATTTAATAAGTTTTTGTCGCTTAGTTTAGGAGGGACTTTTTTGTAATTAATGTTAATAATTAACTTTTCAGTTACTTTTTTGTCCACAAGAAATATATGCAACGTGTTTTAGCATTTAAGTCTCGTCGTTTTATGTAACAATGGCGTTTTAGATTTATTTGTGGCGTTTTTCGTGTGAAATGGCGTTTTATGATTAATGTGGCGTTTTGTTTTAGAGCATTAGAAAGACTCTTTTACCCTTAATGAAGCACGTTCAAGTAATAAAAGGTTATGTTATTTACGAAAACACCATCGTGCCAATCTAATCCACTGATTGTTTTGATCCAATGGTTGATGGTCGTTCTCTCCGTTTTCACACTTTAAACCGTTTTCTCTAAATCCGGACCCTATATAAACACTTTTGATTAAAAATGTCACACGTTTTTTTAGTTTCAAAAAAATAATGTTTTGTTTAGAATACAAACAATAATATACTCATGTCATTATACTATTAATACGTTTATTCACCGACGGGTATAGAACTAGTTGATATATGCCACACCTGTAGTTCTATACATGATTAGCAACAAAAAAAGAAAAAAATAAAGGTTTTTACGCACTTTTTTAAGTCTCGAAGAGAAATAAATAACACATGCAAGTGAAATATGAATTTCAGTTTAGAAAAGGTTTAAAGAGTGTTACCGGTGTTAACAATACACGCATATATTGAGTGAGATTGACACTCTTTGCTGCAGATTCTCATTCTTTTTGGAGTTAATAATAATTGTAAGCATATAAGGGTTAGGTAATTAGTATCCTTTTTATTTCACTTGAACCAGTTCATCTTATTTCTTTAGCTGGTGAAATATGTGAGATGATTTGCTGTAACGTTTGACCCTTCATATCAACTAATATTGTTTGCTTTGTCCATCCAGACTTCAGAACTTTCAACTTTGTTTCTGGTTGACCCGGTGAAGTTCCCAATGGGATGCACTCAAAACTTGGAGGTCTTCGAGGTTGGATAATCCCCACCCACTCATTGTTCTCGACGAGAGCTGCCCTAGTGTCCTTACCACGGATGTAAGATTTACCTAAGATATGTTGTTGCGAACAGTTCCAATAACTCATTACATCCTCAATTAGGTTTGCCTCACCAGACACAAATTTCAATCTGATTGGTTATGGAAAAATTAAACTCTTGCCTTCCCATAACCTACAAACATGACAAACTAGCTTTCAGTGTTGTAAGAATCGCTAGACGCTAGTCGGACGGTGGGGTGCCGACTAGCGATTAATCGGGTTTAATAGGATTATTCGGATTGAGTTTTTTATATGTAATTTTTAGTTATATATACACACACACATTTTTATATGTAGTTTTTTTTAAAGTAGACATGTTTTAACCCCTTATTTACCCATTTTTTAACTAATCAGAAGAAATTTATAAGGTTTTGTCACCAGTGACAGCCTAGCGATTAATCGGCCATGAATCCGTGAACCTTCGATTAGTGATTAATCGGCAACTAATCGAAGACTAGTCAGGATTTTTACATCCAGGCTAGCTTTTGTACTGACCAGTAACTTATTTGAACAATTTCTTAAGACCATTATATGATTATAATAGCCACACTAAAACAAAAACACAAAATTAATCCATCATACACATGACTCTATTTAAAACATTTAAATTGCATATTAATAATGCTTAATGAAATCTAAAACCGATTACCAACTGATTCAATTTTCCCTTTTGTTTAGCCTAAACCAACCGATTTTTGAATCATTCAAGACACTTAAATTAGTAATTTGACTAATTCATTCCCTTCTTATTCTTTCCTTTGATTTACCATCTCTTTGTTAGTCATATTTGTCAAAACTATTATATTATTGAGTCATATGTAAAATGATCATCCATTATCATAATCAACTTATTCAAAGCTAAACATATGACACAGATAAATTACCAGATAACTACTCTCAAAAGGCTATACACAACTGCCACCCCTAGTGGCACTTGAACTGTTGACATTCCATAACAGAAGAACAAATATTACACCATGTTCAGATCACATCATAAGTTACATGGGAAACCAAAGTCAAACCAAGATAAAAAAAATATAAAGTCCAGCCAACAAAAAAAAAGTCAAACCAAATCAAGTTGACCGCTTTCGATTAGTGGTTTAATCGACTTGTAACGGAGTGCATATATGTCCCCTGCATACATGTCCAGTGGGTTTTCTTCTCCACTGTCATGAAAAATGGTAGCGGTTAAATAGTCGTTCTTATAAATAAATAAATAACTAAACAACTCTTCAAATAAGAGAAAAGATTAGTTGCCTGTCATCCACTGGGAGAGCTCCTAAAAATTTCCTGGTTCTACAGATGACAAATGCATCCAATTTCGGTTCTGGAACTGAAGAAAAGAATAATACACTGGTATTACAATACAGATCTAAATCCATAAAATAAAAGATCTAAGACACATGCATTAAAGATAAACATTGGGCAAATTTCAACCATGTTGACCCAATTGACTTAGGTGACCCGTTTGACTCAGTTGACTGGTTCCCCTTTTAGCTAACCTTTTCATTTGGCGATTCGAGATAAAAGATAACCCAAGTCAACTAAGTAAACAAGAAAAATAGTAAAAATCACCACATCTAATGTATGTTAAATAGTTCAGTTCAGGTAAAAGAAATTACCCATTTGACCCAGTTGACCTTGTTCCCCATTTAGTTAGATGTTTTAATTTGACAGTTTTGAGATAAAAAGACAACCCAAATCAGCCAGTTAAAAAGCAAATGGGTAAAAACTGTCATACACATAAAGATTCAAGATATATGTATTACAAATAAACTTTGGGAAATTTCAACCCTGTTGAACCACCTGACTTAGTTGACCTGTTTCCGTTAACTAACCTTTTAATTTGAAAGTTTAAAATAAAAGACAACCCAAATCAACAAATTAAAACGCAAACAAGTACAAACTGTCACATCTAACACATATAGAGCTATAGACAAACATACAGATATGTCTTATACACTCAAACACACACAACCGTATGTTCAAGTACAAATAAAAACACAAACATGTATAAAGTGTCCCATTTGACTCAACTGACCAGTTCAGATAATAGAAAATATTCATTTGACTAAGTTGACCACGTTCCCCTTTTAATTAATGTTTTTAATCTGAAAATTTAAGATAAAAGACAACCCAAATAAACAAGTTAAAAAGCAAATGGGTAAAAACTGTCAGATCTAATAAATACAAAGCAGTGTTGTTATTAAGGCCGAACTGGTTCAGCTGAAACTCGCTACAACAAATCGTACGGTTTTTAAACAAACAAGGTTGAACCGAATTAAGTAAAGATTGTCACTTCATGTTCTTAAAGATGGAAGAACCCAAAGAAATGAAAGCAACCAGCGATGAGGGATGGGTTCTCATTTAGAAAAATGAGCTTATAGATGGACGACCCTTATATATTTGAAGCAACATGCGGCGTCAAATCAATCCGCAGTGTGACACAGAGTAATTATAAAAATAAAGTAAGCATGTTTTGAACACAACAACCAGGAAGTTTGAAAAACTTGTCACTTGCCAACTGTTCTACAACTTATTTGTTAAATGAAATTATTAATATTCAACTAATTAAGATTATAAGTTCATAGAAAAAAAAAGATTATAGTTGCATACATATGCACATGTTATATATACTTCAGGTTTCTGTAGTTGCATACATACACAAATATTATATATGCTTCAGGTTACTGTCAATTGCATACATACACATATATATTTACTCAAAATAAAACATGTGATATACATTACCTTGCAAGTAAAATATGTGGTATCTTCTATTCAAAATCACATATAATGGATCAAGTACATAGGAACTATTTAACGGTCTGACAACACTTATATTAAGTTATAGGCAAACATACAGATTTGAATGTATGTTCAGTTTAAATAAAAGAAAATACCCATGTCAGCCTCTTCGCTAATAACAGATTGCTTCAAATGAGACTGATAACGATCAGGCAATTTAGATAACACAGATTGTTCTAAATGTGTTTTCAAGTCTTCAATGGACCTGAAACAAGTTCGTTTGAAATTTTAAGAAATGATTTACGCTGTAGTTGCAGAGAAAATGAAAAACTCTTACTGTTTGGCAAACTTTTGTTCTTGTCTAGAGAGTCTAGCCCAAAGATCCTCAGTTTTTTGGATATGAAACATGAATTTCTCAATCTGTAAGTGAAATTGAATCAACGTGGATGCATAGTAAGAAATGATTTAGATGAATACATAGCAACTTTTAAAATCTCAAATTAGTAGATGGTCAAACATGTACTCTGTTGAGTAGTGGTTCTGAGTTTTAAAAATCTCAAATTAGTAGGGTGGTCAAACATATGCTTCCCTATTTTTTTAAGAAGATTTATTTAAAGATAAGGGATATAGGCCTCTAATAATCCCTACTAGACATCATTGGCCATTGGCAGTCCCACCTTTCAACTATCTTTCCTCAACTGGTCCTCAGTTTAAAAAAGGTGGACTACAATGGCCAATGACGTCCGGTAGGGATTATTAGAGGCCAACATCCCCAAAGATAAAAATACATATTATGCTTATTGGATGAAACTGATGAATTCGGTTGTCTAAATGTATAAAAGAAAAAACTAAACTAAAGCAAGTGTATAGCTTGAAGCTATGATACCTTCTGAAGACGAGTCCTTAAATAGGACCTCAACAAAAACAAAGTCCTGTCAATATCCATTTGATAAAGAGAAACAGTAAGCGGATCCTCATCATTCGCTACAAGTTCTTCCACTGTTTCTTCCTGAGAAACAAATTACAATCAAAGCTGTTCAAAATTGCCAATAATTCTAGGGCACAGATAGTTCGGTTGCAGCAATTAAGCAAAATAATAATTAACAAACTAGGATGATATGATAGATACCATCAATTGAATCTGCTCTCTGGATCTCTGAACCAAAGAAGACTGAAATTGTAGAATCTCTGGAGCAGCCTTCTCGTTGCGCCATGAACGCTTCAGGAGATCGGCGTCGGTGGTGGAAATCAAGGTCTCATAGTCATCTGTACCCTCCGACTCCATACAAGATCTGTAGAGCAATACGTAGGTAAACAATGAACAAATGTTGGTGAAAATGATGAAAAAAAGGGAATTTTAGGGTTTTGGTGCCAAAACTTTTGTTACCGGGTACCTTTTGTCTGGTCAATGCTAACAATTTTAAAATATCTCAGAAACAGCATCAAAAACTTTGTTTTTGTTCGGTTTATCAAAAATCATTATTTTGGTTCATTAGTTTAAAATTTGTTAAAATAATAACATGATTTCATTTTTTTAATTATTACAATCTACTCACAATAACTAAATCCAATTATTCTATTTGTTCATTTGAAATGACCATAACGTCCCTTTTATGTCATGCTTCTATTTGTTGCATAACAAGACGACGTGAAGGAGTAGCAAATACAATCTTTCCATTAATTACAACACCTAATTAAACATTTATCCAGATTTACAGATACATGTTCGGTTCTAATAAGTCAACTTCATGCCCAGATATGGATTTATATAGATATGGATTTATGTGATTAGAGTCTCGGAGAACATACAAACTATAGCTATTAAAAACCAAATTATTATTATCGTATGTAGACCTGGCAAACGGGTCGGTCGGGTCGGGTTGGGTCCATGGGTCAAAACGGGTCAGTTACAAAAAAGGGTTGTTTTGGTTCGGGTCGGAACAACAGGTCCGGGTCAGAACGGGTGTCGGGGGGTCGGGTCGGGTCGGTTAAAAAATGCTTTTTTTAAAGAGAGAGAGAGAGATTGTACATCAAGGGGCAATTTTGTCGGGTTGAAACAGGTCCGGGTCGGTTCGGGTTGAAACGGGTCCGGGTCGGCTATGTGACTCTAATCAGAACTGCTAAGAACACCATGAAATTACATTTAATACTAGAAAGACTGCAATGAATAGTACATAGATTGCAAGGTGGCAATCGCTTTAAGCTGGCGTATTAGCATGTATAAGTTGACTAGATGAAACTAACAAACAACATCAACCTCTTCTACAGATTTAAGTTTTATATTAAGAGTATTACCAACTGGTTGGCGATATAATAAGTCAAAACCGAAATAGTCTGTTAAGGCGAAATGCTTCAAGCATAAAACTTAAATCAAGAACAGAGATTCTCCTTTCTCATTAAAACACCAAAACAACAAATTACAAGCAATTGGCAGGTAAACGGGCAACAAGCTGCGCCGCAACCCCCTTTTGAATTGCAAAACCGATCCTACTAAAGACGAATCGACTCTTAGAGGTCGAGAGATTACTGTTCACGACCCGCTGAACTCTGTTTAGGAATTCCGCTGCTTCCGGAGCTAGGGAACCAAATGTATCAAAAGCAAATGGTATAAACACATGTTGATTCTCAAGAACTAGTATATCTTTTACTTCAGCTTGTGTTAGGTACACCTATTGATTTAGTTTGTTTTTATAAATCTGAATGCATTTAACTCATCCTAAAGTGTGAATTCTATAAGTCAAAATGCAACTGTTTTGCCTATGTGTTCTATTGTTTGTACAGACTACCAGTTCCACAAAACTCTACCCAACTCAATACAACATTTTAGCCTACAAATCTTTATTTTTCTAACATAGTTAGTTAAATTTTATCATAAAACAAACAATAAACATAACAAACCCATCTAAATCGTCAAAAACTTAAAACATATAATAATCAAAATCAAATTAAAAATAACCTGTACGGACGTCATCGAACTTTCAAACCCTAACGAAGATAATGAAGAATTAATCTACCTGTGATTCTATTCAAACCCTAACGAAGATGATGTTCTAATTGATGATGATGAATTAATCTTCTAATCTAAACCCGCTTTATTGAAGATGATGTTCACTGTTAAACCCGCTCCATGGAAGATGAATAGACGATGTTCAGTCACGTTTCTTCAATCTTCTTCTTCCGTGGTTTTCTATTCAAACCCTGATAATGACCCGTGCTTTTAATTTCATCAACCTAGCTTCACCCGTGGATAAGAATTTTAACTTTTTAGGTGATCCATTTTGACCCCTTTGTTTAATTTTTTTAAACCCAAAACAACCCATTGTACTTTTTAAAAGGGTTAAAACGACCTATATAATAGTTTCTGGGTCAAGATTGCCCCTCTAGTATATTGTTGCCAAAAACTATGAACTGCAATGACTTTAGTTATATAAAGAAAAACACTAGTGTACACAGCTTGCCTACAAAGCTTCAGATGATACATAATTGCAAACATATATTAAGGGAGCTTATTATCTAGAGAGAGAAACAATTCTAATTTTTATATAACACATAAAATGAATAGAATAACTATGGGAACTCCACATCACCTTCAAGAATTATGTAGTAATTATGCTGTTTTGGCATTTTTTTAAACTAACTCTTTATTTATTTTAATTTTAATAAAAAGGGCATTATGGTTATTTCAAATAAACTAACAAAAGGACGTTAGTGAGGGTGAGCTGTAATAGCTACGAAAATGAAACCATAGGGACTATTTTAACAATTTTAAACTAATAGACTAAAATAGTGATTTTTAACAAACTACAAAGACGAAAAACGTAATTAACTCAAACTTTTATTTCTTCCTTCAATAGTCATTTCAAATTTCCACATCCTATTCATCTTATCGCCATCACCTACTTTACCTTTATTTAATCTATAAAAAATACTTCTTTATATATTAATATTAAAATAATAACATAATATTTTAAATTATATTTTGTATATATTAATATTAAAAATATATTTTTTAAATATACAAAACATAAATTCAAACTTAAATAATCAATAAGCATAAATAAATATATGAGTAAAATGTCAAATGGCCCTTGAGTGTAGGTCACTATTGTCATTTCAGTCTAAAAATAAAACTTTTTTGTATCTGGGTACTTAACGTCTTATTTTTGTTGTCATTTTTATCCAATTTGCAAAATAGGTTAGAAATTTCTTTCAACTTCTTTTATTGTCGTCCTCATTTAAAGGAAAGGTATAATCGTCATTTATGTCATAAGATATTTTAATTAAATGAGAAAAATGACAAAAAATATGGAGAAATTAAAAAAAAATTCTAACCCTAATTATCAATTAGATGAAAATGTCAATAAAATGAGTTTTCAAGGACTCAGATACAAAAGTGTCATTTGCAATCAATCCCTTAGCAGCCCTCTCTCTCACTTCACCACCACTCCAACACCACATCATCCACAATATTTAGAGTTTAGAGTGCGTGGTAGTCTTGAGATCCAAGATTTATAGTAAGAGTTCTTGTCAAACAATGGTCATGCTTGGCTAATCTCTTGCATCACTTGGTGAAGACAAATAGTATTACTTTTGATTTCTAAGCTTTGGTTAACTTTTTAATTGGGTATGTATCAATGACTTTAATAACTAGTTTTTTATGTTGAAAGTAAACTTGATTCTATCATTTTTTTCATGTTTTGTTGATTTACTCATTCGTGTCTTTACGGTCTATATAAAGCGTGTTAACTTCCTGGAAGGGGGTCAGAAGGGTGATTTGGGTAAAGTTCTTGCCTCGTTCAGTGTATAGATCCTTCGAGGACTTGGTTCAAGCTTATTACGACTTCTCTTGAGGCAAATAACATCAAATTGGGAAAGTAAGAACGACTTGAATCCCTTATAAATGAACTACCATTAAAACTTTAAACCGACCTTGCAGGACTGTATCACTGTTGACTCAGACCAATATGGCCGAGGGTAGTGTTGCCTCCAAAAGAGGGGCATGCCACATTTTGCATTAATAACTTACTTAATTATCTTCCAAAATTCCGGCCTTGCGAGACTGAATCCCTGCTGACTCAAACCAATATGGCTGAGGGTAGCGTTGTCTATAAAAGAGGGACATGCCGCTATAACTAAGATAATCTCTTAAAAAAACCCAAAGTGCGGAAACATCAAAGGATACTAAAAGAAGAGTGGGAACCAAGTGATTTTATCTTGTCTATTGTTTCTTTTTATTATTTTAGTTTCTTCCTTTATTTTTAATTACTAAACATCTTTTTCCTAAAAATTTGATTAGATTAGACGTTGACGATATTCCGGTATTAAAAGCTCTTGTGTACTTGGACGACCTCAATATCTTACTGTCACTATACTACACCAACAATGGGTGCACTTGCCCTAGCGTGTTGTAGAGAGTTAATGTGTTATATCATGTTTTATAAATTTAAAGCTTGATAAACGAGTAAAAGTGCTTAAAATATACTAAAAAATAAACTCACACTCACACCACGTCAAGTTTTTGGCGCCGTTGCCGGGTACACAAGGATTTTAAGAAAGTTTAAAATCGATGGCCTAATCATCTTTTTTCAGTTTTTCTTTTCCAATTCTTCTTCTTTTTCTAAATTTTCAGTTACAGAAGCTTTAAACGGTGGCGTGCCATGTCTGACACGTTAACTTACAGTAATTGAAAATCAACAAAAACTTCTTCATATAAGGCTCACACATTGTCGTGTTTCATTTCACACAGGTTCGTGTTAAACGCCTAGTATCAGATAAACTCAGTCCTGAACACGGGGCCGTGCCTAATCAACACAGGTCGTGTTTACCTTTTGTTTTCACGAAAACTTTTCCCGAGAGCCGTAATCTTCTAGGTATTATCCAAACAATGGATTACTACATGGGAGATTATGACTACTATTATTGCGATGATTATGAGGAACTATATTGTACCATATGCGGTGAATCCCATTCAGTACAAAATTACTACCTCTTTCAATCATCAACTTCATACACAACATATGAGGAACCAAGGTTTGAGCTCCCAAAGTCAAGCTTTGATTGGGACACTCCACCGTTTGAAACATACAAGACACCACCCACAAATCCCTGAAGCCGAAAGCCTCATACAAAGTCTCAAGAACTTAGAACTCTTGATTAAGAAATCTCGTGCAAAAGAAGAGACCGTTTGTACCAAAGAGGTAATCATAGAAGAGGTAAAACCTCAAGAGTCGAAGAAAGAGGAACCACTCAAAGAAAATTCAACACATGAATTTGAAAAACCCGAACCAAGCCACACAGAAGGTAATTCTACAAAGGTAAATTTCAAAGAGGAACAACAAGACCTCCAAGAAATACACATTTTACAATCTTCTTTTGAAATTCATAGTTTAGTTATATCTCATGATAACTTTTTAAAAGGTTAAACACTAATCCGAACATCAAAGAAATGAAAAGTTTTAATTTAACTAAAGATCAAACTTCACTAATACAAGATGAACAAATTGAATTAAATATAAATCCGTTAACATGTTTTATTCAAAACATCTATCTTAATAACATATCAATAGATAAAGATCTTTGTGTAAATATAAGTTAACTGAGTGGGTTGTTAAAACTGGTAAAATGTTTGGAAATTGAAAATTTTGAAAAAAAAACTGGTCACCTCTGCATGAAGGTACACACTCGCGCGGAAGTAGTCACCCCCGCACGAAGGTAGTTACCCTCGCACAAAGGAGTAACAGTAGGACTATATAAGTTACTTCGCACGAAGTAAATTCATTCACACCAAACTATTCCTCCACACCAGTTTAACTCTTTGAGAGAAATTTGTTCCTAAACAATGAAGTGCTGCCAAAATTTATCTAGGAGTGTTGATTAGCACAACACTTTCAATGGGAAAGGTAATTTTGAGATCAATTGGACTAAAATTGAACGAATTGGCCTTTAAAGGATAAAAACTTAGATTTGTGAAAATTTAATGGTCAAAAGTTAAAATTGAACACATATTCGAGTAAATCGGCATAATCAGGTCATAATAGTATCATCAATTTGAACATAACATAAAAAACCAAAGAATTGAACAAAAGGATTTCATACGGACGTAAATACCTCCGTATGAAGGTAACACACTCGCATGAATGTAATTACCTTCCACGAACGTAATTGTATTTTTTCAATTTGTTCACCTTCGCACGAAGGTAAAACTATTTGTTATATTATGTTGTACCTTCGTACGAAGATAGTCATCTCCGTACCAGAGTATGATACCTCCGCATGAACTACCTTCACACCAAAAATGAAAATTTTAAAAATTTGTCTAAGTGTTGATTTCTTGTGTTTGTGCAGGCGAAAATTTCAAATTTTGATCGAAAGCACAAAATCTGATGTGTGCTTAATAAAGAGCTAACAAAGATGAAACCGTTCGAGTCTATACTAGAGTTTATGGATCGGATACGGATCAAGAAATCACTTACAGGTCAACATAAAGCTTATCGATCGCATATAGAACGCTTCTGGGAGAATGCTAAATTTGTTCCTAATCCTCCAGTCATTCATTCATTTGCAAGAGTTGGGAACGAGGATAAGGAAGTGATAATAACTGAAGCGTTAATCACGAGGGTATCGGATTTCAAAGACAAAGATGGTGATCTACAGGTTATCCAGAGTGAATGGTAAAAGTATGTTTCTACCGGATGGGTTATGTTGGTCACGTCAATGATACAAATTTTCAAAAGCAAATTTCTTAATGGCCCTACAAGTTCTTTGTACACTCGGTGATTCATGCCATGGGGCACAGGAAAAGTGGATTTGATATGTTAGTTGATTATCATATGTGCATGATTGTTGCATTAACTTTGAACTTGCCTTACAACTTCACAAGATTAATTTTCGAGCAAATGAAGGCAAACATAACCAAAGAAAGATTTCTAAAATACCCAAGATTTGTTCGATGATGCTATGCTGGATGATTTTATTCCTAATCTTGCAAAAGAATAGTTTGATGAGCTGCCTTTAGAACACATGACGAATATGTCATTGGACCGAATACAGCAGTATCTATATTTCTCCGTTCAGAAAATTCTTTGGGTGTATGAAAGATAAAGATTACATTGCGCCACCGGAGGCTAAGTGGAGGAAAGATGAAAGCAATTCTGAAAAATATGAAGAAAGAAAATTAGAAGAGTTTGTTGCCAAAAGAAGTAAATGGTTCGTAAAAGAAGATGAAAAGAAGAGGAAAAGGCAAGAAGCTATAAAGAAAACTCAACAAAGAAAAGCCGCACGTACTTTGCTTCGCAATGAAAGTAGTGTTGAAGAGGAGGAGAATGTGAACATAAAAGTTGAAGATGAAGTTATTTCTGCAACTTCTGATCATCATAGAGTAGAGAAAAGCACGCAGATAGTGTTGATATTGCTGGCGATATTGAAAAAGAAGTGTAAGTCTAGGATCCGGCGGGTCTAGACGAAAGTTTGGACGGGATATCACTAATTCGGTAGAAAGTTATTAAGAAGAAGTAGAAGCAAAAGCTTTCCATTCATACCAAAAGAGTTTACATGTTTACAAGCTGGAGAAACAAAATTTCTTCAGCATAGCATTTCCCATCTGGGATCTCCAAAACTTATCAACTAACAAACACACAACACTATATATACTTGAGGTTTGGGACAGATGTACTATTTCGTGCTGATGAGCTTGTCCATGCGGAGGTAGTTACCTCCGCATGAAGGTGCTACCTTCTCATTCGTGATACCTCCTCACGAATGTTACCTGCTCACAAAGATGTTACCTTCGTACGAATTTACATCCGTACGAGATTACCTCCGTACAAACCTCTCTCGGCCTCTCCAAAGTCATGTGTTCATATCTCAACTATACAATATTCAACACACGCTCTATCTAGCCTATTCGCACAGTGGTGGACATACATAATATGCACCAACAAATTCCCTCTTGGCCGTCACTGTCCAATCTTGATCTTGAAATATGAGAGCCGTGTTTGAATATTCTGCAAACTTCAATCTGGCATCTTGATATCTTCAGATAATTCCCCCTTAATTGATGATTTGGGCTTGCATTATCTTCATTATACACAAATTCCCCCTGAAATGAATCTTCAAGTCTTTATTTGCTTGGTTCACGACCTCCTCTGATTTACTTAGTTGTAATCTTCACAAATAATCACTAACTTGAAACTAGTCAATGCAGCTTCTCCATTTCAATGTTAACCACATCCACGTTGGGTTTTTTATTTAACACTTTAGCACTTTAGCTGTATCTCTTAATCTTCAAAAACCCAACTAACAATTGATAAAAACTTCTGTTGATGCACGATGTGTATTGTCTGCGTCTTAGGTCTAGTCTGAATGTATAAGGTTAATAGTGTCAAATATGTAAAGTAGTGTTATGGTTTGTACCACTTCGTACGAACTGCCAGTTCGTACGAGGTGTCAATAGGCATGTTGTGTTATTCAATGTAATAGTTTTTGCGAAGCAGACGGCGAAGCTCTGTAGTTTCTAGACTTGAATGTACATTTGAACAATTAATGAAATTGACGTTTAAACAATAATTCTTTGTGTAATTGTCACTAATTCATATAAATTCCGCATACATGGATTTGAAACAAATTAGGAACCTTTGCAAGGAGGAAATCGGTCCTACAAGTGGTATCAGAGCTCAGAGAGCCTGATTTGAAGACATTTACACTAAGAAGACTTCTATTTCTACTCCATTCTTCTTCTTTTTCAATTTCAAAATGAATTAATGGACTTAACTTCTTATATGTCATGTAAAATCACATAAAGATAAACCCTTGAAAGTTTCAGATCTAAAAACGAATGTTTTGATGATGAAAATTGCAAAATTCATCAAAATCTAAACATCACTTCACACGAACACAGGTGACAGTTCGTACGAACTGCAAGATTTGTTGTTGAAATTCTGTTTCTACAGTTCGTACGAATTGCAAGCTGTTGATTTGAAATTCTGTTTAAACTGAAATCATAGTGTACGAAGTGCAGGTTGAAACTTTGCTTAGATTTTGATTCCAGTTCGTACGAACTGACACCTTGCAATTCGTACGAATTGATACTTGACTAATTGTTTTCAAGTTTCGTGTGTTTTTCAGTAACGAGTAACTAGAATGACGGATCCAGAATTTTTCAACGCTTTTGCTACTTCATCAGTAGGCAATTCTGCTGTGGCAGCCCAGAATATTAAAATGGAGAACGAGAAGGGCACGATGGTGAAGGCACCAAAGCTATTCAATCTTGAAGAATATGATAGCTGGAGCGAGAAATTCAAAAACTGGGTTCAACCAAATCATTTCCTATGTTGGTGTGCGGTGGAAGAAAAGTATGGAGCACCTGTTGGAGAGAATGGTTTGGAGAAAACCTTGGCAACTTATTCTATACAAGAAATAGACAAGTTTGTAGTCAAAAAGAAAATGATGAGTATCTTGAAACAGCCAGTGAAGGAAGACATCTTGGTTTTCTTACAACATGATCACGATGCACAATCACTATGGAATGCACTTCGAGTGAAATACGAAGGAAGTGCAGAGATGAGGAAAAGCAAGAAAGCTTTACTGTGAAAGGAGTTTGATATTTTTGGACCTCTGAAGGGTGAATCAATGAAACAACTCATTGAACGCTATTGTCATTTGGTTGTCCAATTGAAGAGAATGAGAATTTTAAAGACAGATGAGGAGCTTGTTGATAAGCTAGCTGATGCATTACCAGATGGAGACTGGACCACATATCTAATCATTCTAAAGAATAGCAACGAATACAGTGGTTTTTCTCTATCAAGATTCATCGAGAAGCTGGAAAGCCATGAGTTGGAAATGCAAAAGATGACAAAGATGAAGAGTGTTTCAGTTCAGTAAGATGTCAGTCTATATTACAAGAATCATTCTGCTAATACACAAAGTCCAAAAGTCCAGACTGCTTTCAGTGCAAATACTTCAGCAAGTTCATCAGCAACACCAAGTGGTTTTCAATCTTTTCCGAGCTACGAACCGAACACACCACAAGCCTCAAATACATCTCAAGGATTATCTCAAGGATCATCTCAAGGATCGAGTTTCCGAATACTCAAACAAATTAAGCTAATCCGAATCAGAGAATACTACAGTGCAACATAGCAGTGAATCTAGAGAATGCTCAGGATTTCAACGAGCACATTGCTAAGCAGCACATGGCATTTGTTGATGCATTTTGTGTTCGTCACTTGTCGAATAGGCTAGATTGAGCGTGTGTTGAATATTGTATAGGTTAGAATCGAACACATGACCAAAATACGGAGCATATAGTGAAAATGGGAACAAGTTCGCCCGAACTTGGCATGTGATGGTCAAGTTCGCCCGAACATGTCCTGTGAAGGAAAAGTTCGCCCGAACTTGTCCATGACACATTCCGGGTGAACTTGTAACCCTATATATAGGTGTGTGTTCATTTTGTCATTCAAGTTTTTACAATCCCTATGGGGAGGTGCTGTCGGATTCTTTCCAGGAACTCCGGAAGCTAGACTTAAAGATGTATACTCTTTCGGTATGAATGAAGACTTCCGCTGCATTCTACTTCTACTCCATTCTTAATAACATTCTACCGAAATTGACAGTTACGCACTAACTTCCGTCTAGAACCGCCTAATCACGGACCTTCAGCACTATTAGCTTCAGTTCTAGAATCCTATGAGAGTCTAATTGCTGGGAGAATCGATAATCCAAATATGACGACGGAGGATTATGATCAGTTGGATCCAGAGGAGCTTGAATTGATAGACATCAAATGGTGCATGGCTTCAATCGTCCGGAGAGCACAAAAATTTATGGAGATTACGGGTAGAGAAAGTCTCGGAGGGCTTGATGGAAAACTTGGTTTTGATAAATCGAAGGTTACTTGCTTTAAATGCAAAGAAAAGGGACATTTCAAGCGTGAATGCACAAATCAATATGTCTACTCCAATCAGAATCCATTCAAGGATGACTACTACAAGAAAGCCATGTATCATCGTCCATTGGCACCTCAGCCAAATACACGAATGGTGCAAACTGAAGATGGTAGTTCATCAAAGACGAAAGATAAAGCACTAATGGTAGCACAAGAAGATGAAGGATTCGGCTGGAGCAAGTATATCTCAAGAGAAGAAGGATTGGCGTTTCTTGCTAAAATTATTGAAGAACCAGAACCAGAAACTGAAGAATCTGAAGAAGTTCTTGATGATGGTTTGGAAGAAGCAATTTTAGCTCAATACTTGGAGAGTCGAGCTGAAGAAGAAACGGTATTACATAGTGCATTTAGGAATTTAGTTCCTGCTGATATGTTTTCTCTTTTTTGCAGGATATTTTGATCCGAGTTATCAAGCTAAACCTGAGGAAGAAGAAAAACCTAAAGTAATAAAAGTAATTGAAGTAATTGATGTTTCAAAGGAGATGACTGCTGAAACCTTGAAAGAAATTGCTAACCAAGCTTTGATGGCAAACTTGAAAGAGGTAATTTTTGAGGATGTTCAGAAAACTGATGAGTCAGTGAATGATAACCGTGTTAGGGAAGTGGTAAAAGAAGTAATAGTTGAGAATGAAAAACCTTGCAAGAAGAGTGAGGAACCTTGCAAGGAATGTGTATCAAAAGATTTAAAACTTGACGAATTAAAACATGCTTCTAATCATGTGTCATTTGAATATAACGAAGTAAAAGAGGCATATGACACACTTTCAAGATCAATAAGACAATATGAAAAACTTGCAAGAGAAGATGCTGCAACACTTTGGATGCTTAAGGCAAGACTAATGAATAAGCAAATGGCCATAAACATCCATTTGAATACCATTGCCGAGCTAAAAAGTGAACTTGAGAAAACTAAAATTAAAACCAAAAGAGTAAACAAATTATTAATCAGTTATTCGACCATTTCATATGTCATCGATCACATTCTTCCTAAGATTGATAGAGAAGAAAGTGATAAGAAAGGTAAGTCTAAAAGTGTCAGTTACAACAAAGTTCCTGCACATATGTGGGTAAGTTACATTATACGAAAACCAGATGGGGTGGAGAAGGCGCTTAATGTAATGTCATGAATAGATAAATCTAATGAGCTGCCTGAGAACATTGATGTAACTTTCACAAAATCTGATGATGAATGTGAATCGGAAGTGGTAAAAACTATGGTTGAAATGGTTTTAAACAATGAAAGTGACAGCACTGAGTATGAAAGTGCTGAGTCCAGTGAGTCTAATCTGAAGTTAAGTTCAAATTCTGAAAATGAGGAGAATTTTCACAAGAAATATCTTGAAAATCAGGATGTAGTTCGGATGATGATTCTTCATTGGTAGTATATACCATGAAAGGATCTGACAAACTATATTCTGATCAAGAATTTCCGATTCAGAATGTGAACTTTGAGAAAATCGATCAAGTTTTCAAAATGATAGAACTTAGTGAGTCGGAAATTGAAAGTTTGAGTGAAACATATTATTCTATGTAATATCCCTCAAAAATCGGACCCTAAAAAGAACTACGACTCATTTTATAAACCGGGTCCGAAGCGTAGTATATGAAAATATGATTTTTATTTCTTTATTTAAGAATGGTGAAGTTTATTTTACACAACATAGACATTTTTTTGTTTAGAAAATATGTATAAGAAAAACAGTTTATTTAAAAAAAAGAGAGAATACATATATCCGTATAATATCCGTATAAATTAGTCTTGGGATGTATTGTAATAAATTTTACATAATAAAGGAATTAAATTTTTTTTGTAATATATCTTTCTTTCTTTATTCATTAAAATGCCAAAATAACAAATTACAAACTAGTGGTAACTAAACAGGCAACAAGCTACGCCATAACCCCATTTGAAAACTCTAGGGACTAAGGCTAAAATATGAAATAAATTCCATGATGACTTTCAAGTTGCAGAAGAGAAACTTCATATTAACCTCGCTGTCGTTTCTTTTTCTTCAATTTCTTGTAACGGATAAAACTATTTGATGGTATCGAAACCGCTAGACTTAAACATGAAACGGATATGAAACTCGAAACAGAAAAGTAACATAAAACACGACAATCTGTTCTACATCTCCACCTTCATATCTCGCACTTAAAAAAACTATCCTTAGATTGACACCAAACAAGCCGACAACCTTGTCGATCAGTTCTCCTCCGCAACCACCAGTAATCCGGCTAAGAAACTGCGGATGATTCTGTCTTCGCACACGGTCGCTACGACCGCCGTCTTCCGGTTTTCGTCTAGTTGATGCCGCTCAAAATCAACCTACACCACAAATGGTAATGGCCTCCGCCTCTGTTTTTGGGTGTCGTGAACAACCGAACGCAACCGTCGGCCATAGTTCAATCGCTCCTTTTTCGGGTTTACCACCGTTAAACACCACCGCTGCGAGTTCTCCGGCTAGGTTCGTAGGTGTCAAAACAAGCACCGGTCACAGTAATCCTTTCTATGATCCTGTCCATCTTCTCTTTACGAACACCGTTATGTCTTGCCACCTCCAACGACACCGTGATCAAAGTTTGAGAATGATGAAGCATCGTATCCCCGTTCGGCTTTTCGATCAACGAAATAACTCCTTTTCGTGATCATTATCGGAATAAGGTAAGAATTTTTTTCTAACTTTTTTTTCGCCCACGTAAAGTGTCAAACTACTTCAGAATCATAACTCCAAGTCACCTTTCGAATCATAACAAAAGAAGATGATTTAGTTCAGCTTCTTAATTTTAGTCGGTTGTCTTGTGCAAGTCATCAGCCAATTTTTAGCATTTGGAAGTTCTAAATAAATGTTATTGGTGCTTTTAATATTTAAATATCATTTGTTTTGAAATCAAAACCAAGATATTATGTATGCTACTGTTTTAGTTGTTTTGTTTTGTCGGAATGTTGCCACTTCATGCTTTGATCGACATAAAAGCTCAATATATTCTATATTCTATAATAAATACATTATGTAAACCCAACGTTTTACTATTTAACTTTAACTTGTTTTTTTCTTTTCTCTCAAATTAGTTTTTTCATACATAAGGTTTACATACTATATATTTTATAACTGATGTATGGAAATGACGTTTTTTCAAATAAATTAAATATTGATTTTGTAAAAGAAGAAAGAAAAGTTATGTTTTGCTAATACATTGGTATGTAATAGCCAATTATTATGAATGAAATAACCCAATTAGCCGATTATTATTATGAATGCAATGGCCCAGTTAACGAAATTGGCGACGAACTCTAAACGAAACTCATAAATCTATCATTATTAGGTTGTCGTAATTTTCATGAAGGACATTAAAGTTAGGAATTGTTGTTATATATTTTGGGCAACCTCGTTGGGATATTATCTTATTCTTTTTCGTGCGGTGCATTCTCGTGGATCATATCTTCGCAACCAGGGAGTAGATTCGACTCCTTTTCCCCTTTTTGCCATTAAATCTTTTTGGGGTGTATCTCGTGCTTGATTTCAAATTTATTATTTAAATCGATAACATGTTATTCGATGTGTTTCTATGCGTCATTTGTTTCTAAATTCTATTGTTTCTCAATACGTGCATCTATGTGTTACTCGCTTTGTGTCACAGATTTCGCGTGGGTCCACTTGGCTCGGTATCGTCATCATTGTTTCGCAGATTCGCCTTTCGGGGCTTGAATCTCTATGTGCCTATGGTTACTAATATTGTTATGTTTGTGTTGCAATTGAGATATGTGTTGAATTCTTGTTATATTGAAAGACCTAGTTTCACATTTGATAATGCATGTTTCTAAAAATAATAAAACAAAAAAGTTTTTAATTAAAAACCGAATCTATTCACCAACATGTTTGTTAACCCAAAACTCTTTTACGCGTGATACAGGTACACAAGGGTAGGCGGATTTTGAGTTGAAGACATGTAGGATTGCCTTAGTAATAAACCGGCTATGATATGTTGCTTTTATTTTGTTTATTTTGTAACGTTATATTAATATTTGAATTAAATGTTATGTGTGACAATTTAATATTGATGCCTTAAATATTTAAACTTATAATAGTGTCATTAGCTATGGGCAATCATCATGCCCCGTACCATTCCGCTGCGGGTCAGGGTGTGACATTCTAAACCTAAACGCACAACTAATAACAATCACAAGTGTAAGGATTATCTGGAAAATAAGTGTAAGGGTTTGGGATATGAGGAGAAGAAGAATGATCGATACCGAAAACAAAATTTTAAAAAGAAAGTAAACTTTGTTTTTAGATCGAACACGGTAAATGAGAAAGAAAGGTTGGGTAAAGAACAATCAAATAAAGAGTTTTATGCTGAAAAGAAGCTTAGAGAACAGGCAAAAAAATCCACTATCAGTGATAGTAGGATGTGATTTAAGTGCAACGAAGTAGGACATATTGCTCGCAATTGTTTGAAACGTAAATCTGTTCACTCTGCTCCAAAATCTTTAGATGATGAAAAAGGAAAAACTGCCAAGATTGTGCAATATCAGATTTTAAAAAGAGGAGAAGAATCTACTTTCAAAGTCAAACCAATAATTGTCACAGAATCTAACACAAGAGGTGAGACTTTAAAAATTAATGAACAAAAAGATTCAAAATACTCTATCAAGAAAGCTAAAGCTACACAAACTTGGGTAGCGAAGTCTAATTCATCATCTGAAGTGAAAGAAACAACTGTTACAACATCACCAAAAGTTGAACCGATGGTAAAAGATAAAAATGAGATTAGAATTCCAAAGGTTGTTGTTCCAAATCCCCCAAGACCACAAAGGCTTGGGTATCTCTGTTTAAATGAGTTTTTGATCTTTTATGTAGGGGCTCCCGAGATCGATAATTTCTAAATGGATAATGGAGCTTCCCGGCATATGACATGGATGCTTGCCTTGCTATACGATGTCAAATCTGTCCATGGTGGTTATGTTGGCTTTGCCGGAAACCAAGGTTGACGGATCGTCGGCGAAGGAATATTGTCCAATGGAGTGGTTTCGTTTGATAAAGTGAATTATATTGCTGAGCTAGAGAATAACTTGTTGAGCATCTCCCAGATATGTGATAAAGAGTTCATAACACACTTCAATGATAAAGAGTGCTTAATCTTGAGGCCAGGATTTCAGATACCGGAGGAGTGGATTCTGATGCGGGTTCCAATAGAGAATGATTTGTATGTGTTAGATATGAGTATTGCATCTACCACATCGAAGACGACACAATGTTTTGTCACAAAAGCTACTGATAAAGAATCAATCTTGTGGCAAGATGGGCACATTCACCTAAGGAAGATGAATCGTTTAGTTCACAATGATCTAGTGGAGGGTGTAAATCTAAAAAGCTTTCATATGAATGACTACTGCGTGGGTTGCAAGAAAGGCAAGCAGCAAAAAAAGTCACACCCGAAGAAATTGTTGAATTCTATCAAAATGCCACTAGAAAGACTGCATATGGATCTTTTTGTACCAGTCAATGTCAAAAGTATATCCGGGGATCTATATTGTCTCGTTGTAACTGATGATTACTCTTATTTCTCGTGGGTCTTCTTTTAAGAGAGCAAGGATGAGACGTTTGAAAATCTAATGATTCTCTTCAAGAAGTTAGAAAATCTTTATCATCTACCCATTCGAAGAATCAGAAGCGACAACGGTACGGAGTTCAAGAACAGTCGCATGCTAGAGTTTTGTAACGAAAAAGGCGTTCTTCATGAGTTTAGTGCACCATACACTCCACAATAAAATGGAGTAGCCGAGAGGAAGAATCGCACACTAATAGATACGGCCAGAACAATGCTTGCAGATTCTAAGCTACCAGTTAGCTTTTGGAGTGAAGCGGTCGCCTCAGCAAGCTATACCTTAAACAGGGTTTTGACTGTGAAAAAACACAAGAAAACTTCTTTTGAGTTGCTAAACCGACGTAAACCAAACCTGGAATATCTTGAACCTTTTGGATCACCATGCACAGTTATCGATCCTGATGGAAAATTGGTGCCAAATCTTTAGAAGGGTTCTTCGTCGGCTATGCGAGTCAACTAAGGCGTGTATATTTGCCAAGTGTAAACATAGTGGTTCTTGCGCAGCATGTTGATTGTCAAAGATATATTATTCCAACTCAGAAACCTAGTGAAACTTGGATGTTTAACTACAAAAGTCTTTGGAATTCATTCGACCTTCCAAGTGAACCAAGTGAAGATGAACTCGTGTTACTATATCAACAACAACAAGCTTCAAGTCAATAACAAGTTTCTAGACCATATTGGTGACCGAATCACTTGTTGGCACACACGACTGTGAAGCAGGTCCAAGCAACACAGTTCAAAAACCAGTTGTTGAGACAAATGCTGAACAAGCGGTGAATGAAACACAACCCGAAGCAGTTCAACAAGATGATCATGTTTCTGATGCTGGGCCATCTTACGATGTAGGGGATTCAAGCTCCGATGATGAATCTGAACAGATAACAAGTCTTCTAAATCAATCTGCTACTCCTGGAAATCAAAATGAAGCGTCAACAAGCACGACAGTTGCATAACAGAATATTACTAATCTGGAGAGCTCAGTGATTGTTCCTAGTGAAGTAGTACCAAGGAACTTATCATACCATCCATCAGAAAACATAATCGGAGAAATAAGAACTGGAGTGAAAACGCAAAATCAGATCAATAAGGATCTTAGTTGTTTTTATTCTACCATTGCTCCTATACAAGATATTTGCTCATATCGTTGTTTTATTTTGCAGATCCAACCTAAAACAACTAAAGAAGCGCTTGCTGACGAAAGTTGGGTGAACGCAATGCAGAAGGAGCTGCAGCAATTTGAGAAGTTAGGAGTTTGGGAACTTGTGGACCTACCGGCTAATCAAAAGGCTATAGATACTAAGTGGGTTTTCAAGTGTAAGCGTGATGATCGAGGAGTTATTTTGCACAACAAAGCTCGGCTCGTTGTGAAAGGATTTCATCAGCAAGAAGGAATTGACTATACAGAAGTGTCTGCTCCAGTAGCACGTTTGGAGGCCATCCGCATCTTCCTAGCTTTTGCTTCGTGGAAGGGATCAAAGTGTACCAACTGGATGTGAAATCTGCTTTTCTATACGGGGTGGTGAAAAAGTTAGTGTATGTAGGACAACCACCGGGTTTGTCAATTCAGTGCACAAGGATAAAGCCTATCTGCTCAACAAAGCTTTATACGGGTTGCTATCAGGCCCGAGAGCCTGGTATGAGACGCTTTCTCAACACCTGTTATCGAACGGCTTCATCCGTGGCACTCTTGATAGCACACTCTTTACCAAGATAGTAGAAGGACACCTGTTGATCGTACAGATCTATGTGGATGGCATCATATTCGGGTCTACAAACGATGCTCTTTGCAAAGAATCCGAGGTTGTCATGAAGAAAAAGTTTTAAATGAGCTCAATGGGCGAAATGAAGTTCTTTCTGGGACTTCAGGTTGATCAACTTCCTGATGGAATCTTTGTCCACCAGACGAAGTATGTTCTTGACATTTTGGAGAAATTCGTCATGTCAGGAGCAAAACCAATTTCTACCCCATAGGCAATCAACTATGGCATTTGTGTGACAATTGTGAAAAATCCTGGTAAACTTTGATTGGTAGTAACCGGACGTGATATGTATATCGTGATATTGTGGTGATTATGTGTGATGATATGAATTCTGGAAAATGATACACCAACTATAATAGGAGTATATGGTAAGTAATTACCGAAAACATTACATTGATGTTATGCGTTACCTACATTGTAAGACAAAGTCGTGAATGAATTGACGACTCCGGGAATACATATTAGTAAACATGCATGACTGGTGTGCTATGCTAAACAATATCTGTTACGTCTCGGGGGAAATCCGAGAGCACGTCATGGTTAATATGACACTATTAAGGACCAATAATGTGAGGTTGGTGTCCTTAGCCTTTAACAACATGTTAAACAGGGACTTGACGCTTAACAACGCATTACACATTCGACTGTGATTATTAGGCCAACGGTAAGGCCCTTTAAGATTCCGAGTTCATGAAACATCTTAGTGATGTGCCATAGAATCTGACATAAGATTTGAAACAAATCGGTGCTCGGGCACGTAAAACGAGGCAGTCCCGGTTAGGGAAACGCCTTTGCGTTAGGAGCAATGAAAGACAAACCAAATATGCAAGGAACGGCCAATCAAGCCTAAAAACACTTAAACTAACCTAAAACGAGGCTTTTATGATTAAAACGTAACCGTGCTCGGGTTTCGAGACGGTTATGCTCGATTTTTAAAACCGAGTCTTTTGACACTAAGAATGCGAAAAACGGAGTCTGCTTCGCAAATCGGGTATGCGTCTGAGACCCGAAAACAAACCTAAACGCGCCACCGAAGATAAACATCATCTTTTAACACAAAAAACGAAGCACGACAAAGCGCGACGTGGGGTAGGGGTACCCCACTTAGACCGCCCTACCCCTTATTATATATATAATTTTTTTTCTTTTTCATTATTTCTTCAAAAAAATTCCTTCATCTTCTCCAAAATTCTGCACATATTCTTCAAGAACACCAGCTGATCATCATCAAAACTCAACTAAATCAAGGTAATTTTATAAGTTCTAAGAGGTTTTGATAAGTTTTCTTGATTAAACATGATTTCTAACCGAAAAACTCATTTAAATCCATGATTTTGGAAGGTTTAACCAAGTTTCTTGGCTGAATAAGAACACCTTATGAATTCCCTGGTGTTATGTGGTAGCCAAGATCACAAAACTTTAGGTTTTGATACCCTAATCAACACCTAGTCGACCAAAATCGCATAAGAAATTGATTAACCGAAAAACAATGAAATAAGGCTTGATTGACATGGGTTATGGCATGGTTGGATTGTTCTTGGTATATAGGTACTGTATATGGCTCACAACCACTTCTGGACTCAAGAAAAACACTTGGAATCGAAGGAATCGCTAGGTATATCACCCGAAACTCGAAACTAGTATAGGCAGAATATTGTTTGGACCATAACTTGGTTTGTGGGTATTGGATTGAGTTGAAATTTTGTGTGGTGACGTATGGTATTGACAGGAATGTCCACGTAAAAGTTTAGAATTTTTGGAATTTTCTATCATTTTTTGTGAAGTTTTGACTGTTTTATCAAACGAAATTCAGAAAAATACCAAACGAAGTCAATAAATCACCAAACTTTACATGAACACTAAGGAACATATGCGAAAGGTTTTGGGAAGTTTCAGAGTCTATTGGTTGGGTTTTTATACGGATTAAAAATCCGTGTTTTTATGAGTTTTCGGTAGCCAGAAACAAACTGAAATGAAATCGGAAAAATCCAAAATTTTTACAGGGAGTTCCTGGATGTGTAAGGAAGTTCAAGGAATATTTTTATAATTTTTGGACATCGGATGATAAACAAAGTGAATTATTCGGGTAAATACTGTTTTACAAATGAATTATTTGAGAAGTTAAAATAGCTTTATAAATTCCCAAAATAATTTTATTGGAATCTATATATTTTTACCGAGTTCTACAAAAATTTCTAGGATTTTATGAACTATGTAGATTAAATGGGATTTTTCAAATTTTAAAACGCTTATTTTAACTAAATTTGGCAGTTTACCGGATAATGAACCTGCCGAAACTGGGAACGGACCAAAACCTATTTTGACTATAATTGGAACACTGGGAGTATTTTGGGAGGTTCCAGGGTAAGCGGAACACTCTGGGTGTGTTCCACCACCGTTCGGGTGAATCCCCGACGGCGAGAATGGAAACTCAAATTTGGGCAACCTAAACTCCCGAAACACCCAAACTCCCTTAATGAAAAGTTAATCTTTCTTAAATGACAACACGTTGGCACTATTGGTATTCCCGTACCATTATCCAAACGTGTCAAACAATCGACTTTGGCTGGCACGCGAACCGGTGCCTGGGAGCCAAATGTGAAACTAATCCTACCCTAACATCCATCACCACACCAGTTTACTATATGTACAATATGAACTGAAAATACCCACTTGGACCCAAGTTATAGACGTTACCGACCTAGGGACTGATATTAGTAATTACTTGCATGATTGCTGTTAAAGCCGAACAAGCTTACATATACTCCTATTGTTACCTGTGATGCTGCTATCCGGTGAGTTTCACTTCCCCATTCTTAATCTGTTTTATTGTTTTCTAGGGTGATTTGCACGTTACAAACTGTGATAATTGCACCAACTTGTGATGATGTGAATTATCTAACACACGAACAACCTCCCCACTACAAGTGATTAACTTAAGCCTTACGGGGCAGTGGATAGTACTATTGGTCTGACAAACCCAGTTGCTCCAGACCAGTGCAGCCGGTAACAAGGCAACTGCACGCGTCCTAACCTTGGTTATGTTGTTAGGCATAATTACTTTGGGGACATTCAACTGCATGTGACGCAGTTGGTGGGCTAAAGTGTCCGTTATGACACGGCCCGGTGCGATGACGTGTCCGTGTGACACGGTTCGGTTAAAATAGTCCAGGTTTCACTTGTGTTCTCATGTAATTCCATCTGTGACTATGGCCAGTGAAATTAAACTTGTTAACACATATTGTTCCACACAACTAAACTAGTGGAACTCACCAGCAGCGTTTAGCTGACCCTTTTTAAAACTAACATGCATTTCAGGTAACTTGAGACTCGTGTGATCCGTGTATGTTGTTCAAGACATGATTATAGGCGAACCCTGATATAGACGCATGTGGCTTAGAAGACTTATGTGGTTCATAGGAACACGCAGTTGTAACATACATGTAGTATGTAATCAACCTTTTGTAAGTAATAAAATATTGTATCTTTATAAACAATGTTCTTGTACCAGAGGTGTCTCTTGCATCCCATATTTTTTTCTTCCGCTGCAAGTCGGGGTGTGACAGTCTTCCCCAATGAAACTGGAGAAAAAGTAGAAGAAACACTCTACAGATTGATGATAGGGTCACTAATGTATCTTACAGCTTCCAGACCAGACATTATGTACCCTACCTGCCTATGTGCTCGATATCAGTCTAGTCCATGTGTATCGCATATGATGATTGTGAAGCAGATCTTTCGATATCTGAAGGGTTGCCCAAGCACCGGCTTGTGGTATTCACGCAACGACAACTTCGATCTCACTGGATATTTGGATTCTGATTTCGGGTGCTGCAAACTCAACGCAAAGTCTACAACGGCCGGATGCCAGTTCTTTGGAACACGAATCGTAACGAGGCAGTGCAAGAAACAGACCACGGTCGCTCTCTCTACTTGCGGTTTCAGGTTCCAGTTGTTGTTCCCAAATACTATGGATACAACTACATATGAGAGGCTATGGTCTGCAATTTCTTGACAGTCATATATATGTAGACAATAAGATAGTAATCGATATAAATAAAAACCCGGTTCAACACTCAAAAACTAAACATATAGAGATTCGACATCACTTTATCTGTGATTGTCACGAGAAAAAGCTGATTCGAATCGAAAAAATCCACACTGATGATCAAAAGGAAGATTTTTATACCAAAGCTTTTCCAAGAGACATATTTAAATATCTTATAAGAATCAACGGTATGAAAAATCTCACATCAGATGGGGAACATGAGGTTGAATACGGATCGGATGACGAGTTTTCGTGATCCTCATCAGTTTGTCAATTTTTATTAGGTCTTAGAATTTCTTTCTTTATAAACAAAAATCCAAAAATATGTTTTTGATTTTAGGAGGAGAAAGTTTGGCAAAATACAAAAAACATTATAAAATAAAAAAAATACAAAAACATGAAAAAGACAAAAATTGAGTTTTTGTGTGAAAAGAGGAAATGATAGTACATCAGTGGACTATTACAGTATGCTAAAGATTTGTAATATTAAAAAGTTGAAAACAGATCTCACTGATGATGTGCCAGTAGGCTTCGCACATTCAGTAGATTGATTCTGAGATATAAACATAAAGAAATAACTTCTTATTTTGTGGCTTAACATCTCTCGGATATATGGACTTAGTACCCCGAAATTTCATTTGAGAGATTGCCTGATTCTGAGATACTAGGTCTTTATTGTGAATTGATAAATGGGGTACGATACAAGTTTTCTGACTTTGCGGAAGCAATAACCTAGAACTTGTAGAATACTTTTGTGCTTAAACTTTAAACAACTTCTAAAGATATTGAAAATATTGAAAAATATTACAATAAGCAGTTCAAAAGATTCCTAAGTGGAACACACCTTAAGTCGAGCCTTCATCTCTTTGTCGGTACGGTTGTACTAACCTGAGCTCTCAAGGCCTCGCACTACCCAGATTACAGATATCAATTAACTATATTCATCTGTAAGATGAAATCTAGGGAATCTTGATGAGTATGTTCTGAGGTGGGAAACACAATTAAGTATAGTTCCTAATAATATCTAACATATCTCGGATCAATTGAGAAATGTGTTGAAGTTTAAGTGGATCAATATACTGACAATCTAAGTGAATTTATTTTTGAAACATTAAGTCAATTTTAAGGACAACGGTACTAGTGATATGTCTCAAAAACTGATATGATCCTCTAACACAAACTCACAAAAATATGTTTGTAAATATGTTTGTACATAGTGTATTTTATTTCATTTTAGAAAATTCTAAAAGATTTTCAGTGTGTTTTAGCATAAACTTTGGAAAAACAAAAAGATTTTGTTTCCATCTTAGTTTCGACTACCGATGATAGAAAGGGGATCTTCAAAATCCAGAGAAGCTGTATGCTAATGGAAATCTTGAGACAACGGGTTGGGAGCTAATCAGAAATGATAAAAAAAGCTTTGAAATGATTAAAAGTTCTTTAAATAGAAACTTTACATTTTTGAAAACATCAGTTTGTTTATAAAAAGGTCAACCAAGGTCATTAACTTGGACTTGGTAGACAAATCAGTTAATCAAGGTCATTAACTTGAACTTGGTCATCTGAGTGGGTTGTTAAAACTGATTGAAAATTAGAATTCGAAAAATTTGAAATTCATAATATGTCAGTTTGTACGAAAACAGGTTTGTTAAGTCACAGTTCGTACGAAGTGCATAAAGGATTCTTAGAAGTTTCAATTCGTACGAACTGTCAAATGTAGTCTATATATAAGATAATTCGTACGAACAACAACATTTGTTAGTGTTTGAGTTAGAGAGAACTTGGTGCGAATTGAGAGAAATTGCAATCCAAATACCATTACTCTGCCGAAATTTCTTTGATAGGGTTGATTGGCACACTCTATCAAATGGGCAAGGTATTGATTTGTGATTATTATGAACTACTGAATCTTAAAACTTAGATCTAGACTCTTTGGACGGACAAAGTTTAAAATTGAACCTAGACAATGGTTAATCGGCACAAATAGAACATGTTTGATCATTAAATTGTAAAAATATCATTAGATTTAAAAAGTTGCAGGTTTGATTGTAGGTGACAACCAGTTCGTACGAACTGCGTATTTGAATTTGTTAAATTACCACTTCGTACGAACTACAACATGAATTAAAATGTTAATACACTAGCTCAATTCGTACGAACTGCTTATTGGATTTGAAATTGTTAAACTAAAACTCCAATTCGTACGAACTGCAATAATAGTTAGAAGTTTGGTTTTGATTATCTGGTATATCAATTCGTACGAATTGATATGCAATTCGTACGAACTGTGATGGATTTGAAATTTATTCTAAGTGTTGATTTGTTGATGTACGTGCAGGAAAAGAAGTCTAATTTCTCGAAGTTTAACAGCACCTGTTGTGTGTTAGATAAGAAGAAATATCCGAGACTAGCACCATTCTCAGATATCTTAGAGTTTAGGGTAAATTACACTTTTCGTCCTTTATGTTTGTATCAGATTGTAGTGGATAGCCTTTAACTTTAATAATTTTAGTCACAATCATTTATTTGTAAAACGCATTACACTCTAGGTCCTTTCGCATTAACCCAGTTAAAAATTCCAGTTAACTTTGGTCACATAAGGGTAATTTAGTCTTTTAACTTTAAAAATATTTTAATAAATAAAATAAAACTAATTTAGACACCACCAACCCCTGTTATCTTTAACCCTACACATGAAGAACAAGAACATGATCTCCCATCTGTGCTTAACCCCAAATCCATGGTGACATTACTGGAGAATTTTTAAACTAAATGTATGAGCAGCATCCCCTTTACACTTTTTTATGTTTTGTTTTGCAACTATAACAGCCAACATAGTGCCTTGCTGTGTTGGTTTTGTTGTTTGTTTATCAATAAATGGAGGAATCGTTGCGTTGCTCGTCAAAAAGAAAAAAAAAACAAATTTCCAGTTGAATTTTAGGAGAGGCGCCTTAAATAGCAATTCAAATCACTACCAATTTATATGTAGCCACACTCCCCGAGCGTAACCCCAAATCACTACAAATTTAAACAACAATACAAATCACTCCTACACATCCATGACGAAAAAGAACAAAATTAAAATGCACTCCTCATTCGCCATGGCTTTTACCCTTAAAATCATTGCCAATTAACTTTAGAACTCGTTGATTCACTTTAAAACCCAATTCGACATTGAAATACCCAGATCTGTAACGCCAAGTTAGATTCGTGAGGAAGAGAGAACGAGATACAAAGAAGCATCTTTTCGGATCTCAAGGAAGGGTGAGAGAGAAAGGGGTGGCGGTGGTCGGTTGGTTCTAGTGGCGGCCATCGGATTGCTAGAAAAAATGTGAAGGAAGGTTGAGAGAGAAGGCTGAGGGTGGCTGTTGCAGAGACGATGGTTGAGGGTGGTCGGATTACAGTTCGGTAGCAGTGGGCGGTTAGTGGTGGTGGTGGTGGCAGCAGGAGTGAAGGTGGTTTTGGATGGATAGAGAGATGGGTTTTATGTTTATATATAAATATATATATATATATATATATATATATTATTGTACAATGTTTTTATTTTTAGTTTTAAATCTGATTTGTTTTATTGTTTGAATTTATTTTAGATTAAAAAATGAGCAAAATTACCAATTTATCCTCACGTACAAGACACATGTCATACTTAACTGAAAATTTTAACTAGGTTAGGGCCAAAGGACATAGAGTGAATGGGTTTTACAAATAAAGACTATAATTATTATAGTTAAAGGTCATCCATTGCAATCTAATACAAACATAAAGGATGAAAAGTGTAATTTACCCTAGAGTTTATAGGAAGAATTCGAATCATGAAGGCTTTAACGCACAAGCATACGACCTATAGATCTCGTATAGAATTTTTTCTGGAAGTCTGCAAGGTACGAGGAAGCTGAAAAGATGATATATTCTGCAGTGAGGATCGACGACAAAGATTTTGAAATCAAGATAAGAGAAGCAGACGTGCGTAGAGTGCTAGATTTTAAAGACAAAGAATCTGATCTTACTGGTTTTTCTGAACGCATGGTGAAAGGATGCTTCTATCGCATGGGCTACAGAGGATACGTGAATGCGATAACTTGGAAAAAAAGGAGGATTGGGTCGTCCGTGCAAGTTCTTTATGCATTCACTGATACACGCACTAAGTCATCGTAAAGGAGGATTTGACGATATGATTGATTATTAGATGTGTATGGCTACAGCTTTGATTCTGAACTTGCCGTTCAACTTTTCTCACATCATATTTGATTACATGTCGAAAAATATGGGTGACGAACAGTTTTTGATGTATCCAAGATTCGTCCAGATGTTACTTAATGATAAATTCAAGAATCTAAAGAAAGAGGATGATGATACTCTGTATCTACAACACATGGATGATGATACGTTACAATGTTTGGATTAGTATCTAAGACAAGCTACAGAGCCAACTCCGAAACCGATGTTTGGAGCTATTGTAAACAAAGACTATATTGCGCCAGAAGAAGGTAAATGGCGAAAGGCGTCTAGCGGTGATGAGAAAGACGAAGTAGAATGTCTGAAGGGGTTTGTCGAGAAGAGAACCAATTGGTACATTAGAGCTGAACCAGAAAAGTAGCGCAAACGCACTTACAAAAAAGCTGCTAAGACGATGTTAGTCGATGAACTAGAGGATGAACCAGAGGCAAATGTTGAAGAGACACCTGAAGCTAATGTTGATACAAAGAATGTCGAAACTGAGAATCTTGAGACAGTCCATGCTGAAGCTGAAGATCATGGTGTTATCTCAGCTACTTCTGATAAAGATGATCAGGAATCAGAAGATTCGACAGATGTTCTAGAAAGACAAATTCAAGAGGAATTGAACAAGAGAAGCTGAAAAGGAAAGGTGATGATATTTATGTACCATCAGATGTTGATACGGAGGAAGATAGGCTGAAGAAAAAGGCTAGGCGGGTAGCCTGGTATGTTAAAGAAGACGACAGGGTCACCTATTGCCAAAGAAAGACGAAAGTTGGTGCAGAAAAAAAAACGACGAAAAAGAAAGTTGTACCTACACCACCTACATCACCTATACTTACACCACCAAATCTCCCACTCATATTCAATCACCACCCACTACATCATAACGTCCTATATCTCCTCAAAGACAATCCACTCCAATACAGTCTACACCTAAATCTACACCCAAAAAACCAACTCAAAAAACTACACCTAAATAAACTACACCTCAAAGCCAAAGAGAAAGAGATTTTCAAAAAGCGTTTGGGAGCATTCCATTGCCACTAGATGCTGAAGGAATAACTACTGAATCTCTGGCAGATATGTTCAACGGATCAAAGGTTACAGAGCTAGAGGCAAGAATTAAAGTGTTAGAAGATAAAATGAAAGCAAACAAAGCAGAGAAAGAGGTTTTGGAGGCAAGAATGAAGTTTTTAGAGAATGATCGTGAATATTCCAAAGCTGTTATTGAAAGTTTATGTACTAATTATGAAAGGCTACGAAAAGTTGTGAACGATTTAGAGACTGAACGCGCATAGAGCAACATAAGATTTGACATGCTACAACGCGTGTTGGCGAACAACCTGGGAATAGATTTTGCCACTGAGTACAGTCTTCTAGAAGTATAAGAAGTGAAAGATAGTGTCGCCGAAAGAGAAAGAAAGGCTGCAGAAGAATTAGCGACACTAGGAAAGGGTAAGAGTGTGAAAGAAGGTATTACTGAACCTTTGACGATCAATCCACTACCTACTGGTGATAGTTCTAAAGTTGTTGAAGAACGGTAATGGAGTTGATTGCTGTAAGCCAAGTAATAGATGTTGCTGATAATCCTGTGCTAGTAAAGATTGCTGAGTTAAGGTGTTTAAAAGCTGAAATAGCCAAAGCAACAGAGGAGAGTGATGAAGTAGAGGATGATGATGAAGAAGTTAGAAAGGATGACGAAAAGAAAGACGATTCTGACAAGAAAGCTGATGACGATAATGACAATAAGGGTGGATCGGGTGTTAGAGTCGTGGATGCTAAGATTAATGAAGATTTTGATTACGATGTTGTTTTGAACAATGAAGTTAACATTGAAGATGTTCAAGCTCAGGGGGAGCAAACAAGGGAAACTCAAACAGATCACGCTACAGGAATCTTCACAGCTGCTCCTTATAATTGTTCCTAATAGCTATAAGCCATTGACACTGATGCTGGAATACAACATAGAGGAAGGAGAGTATGTACATAGTTATACTAAAGGAGAGTTAGCGGTTTTGATGGGAGTTGATGATGATTCGTTCGAGTTTGATTTTGAAGAAGAGTTAGTAAATATCAGCACATTTGAGCCAAATAGCTATGTATATAAGCATGTACTGGAAGCTGATAACTACGATCGTGTAATTATCGAAGATGCGTCAGATGATGAAGAAAATGGTGAAAAATAGTCGGGAGCTGTACTTATAGCTTTCCTACGTTTGAAGAAATTATTATCCAAGCAAATCAAGATCTGTTGAAGCGAAAGATTGATGAAGTTGTTAAAGATGGTAATGTCCCGAAACGTATAACCACAGAAGAAATTGCTGAAGCGAAAAAGACGTGGTTTAGAGAGCTGCCAAAAGAAAGAAAGTTCAAGCATCCATTAGTAATTTTCACACGTGATAAAGATAAATCTTTGGGAGACATTCTGAGCTGGGGATGGATCAGGGGATCGGATGTGTATGCTATCAAACGTGAATTCAGAGTTCAGTACTTCCGATACTCGAATAATTTGAAGACTTTACTGCATTGGGACGTGGAAGAACTGGTGCAGACAAAGAACATAAGTTATCAAGTGAAGTTCCACGATTAGAGATTATGGAGGGTGATCAAGTATGAAGTTTTATATGGTTTTAACTATTGGAAACCATTTATTCTGAAGCGCAGAATCAAAGTGAACAAGGTGACAAAGGAGAAGGATATTACTTTTGTAATGAAACGTCCAAGAGCTATGTAGAACATGCCACTGTTGAGGATTGAACAAGATTTTCACACGTGTTTTCAATAGTAGCAAGTAGATCCTGAAACTTGCGAAGTAGTGATAGTGCTACGAGCTGATGATAACTGGGATGTTATACCTGAAATGAATCCATAAATGATTGAACGAAGGAGGATCTGGGGCTTATGGAGGACGATACGCATACTAGACCCGATGTGGCTAGTTAACTGCTCAAAAAATGAAGCGAAGTGTTTATTCTTCAACAAGATATGCTACGACAAACGAGAAGAAACGCAAGCAAAGCAATACCAAGGAAAATCAAAGTTTGCTACGCGCATGGTATTAACTCAGGTCGTATGTGGGAATCAAGGTGGCGAGAGCTAGAACGTGATGAGTTTCTAAAGGAAGAGGCACGGTTGGAAGCTATTGCTGAGAACGGTAAAGAGGCACGTCTCAGGAGGTTCTAGTTTGTGAAGTGGGCACCTCCAACAGATCAAACGCCAATACCAACACATGAGAGATGGAAGAAGCCTTACAAAGACTTCTTTGGGAGTTAAAATTACATTCTGAAGAGTTGAAGATTTTGAAGATGGACCATGATTGCGACAACATCCAAGGGGGAGTCTGTTGATGCACGATGTCTGTTGTCCGCGTCTCAGGTCTAGTTTGAATGTATAAGGTTAATAGTGTCAAATATGTAAAGTTATGTTATGGTTTGTACCACTTCGTACGAACTGCCAGTTCGTACGAAGTGTCAATAGGCATGTTGTGTTATTCAATGTAATAGTTTTTGCGAAGCAGACGACAGAGCTCTGTCAGTTTCTAGACTTGAATGTACATTTGACAATTAATGAAATTGACGTTTAAACAATAATTCTTTGTGTAATTGTGACTAATTCACTAAATTCCGTATACGTGGATTAGAAACAAATTAGGTACCTTTGTGTAACACCCCAAATCGTGTAAATCAACATGCGGCGAAAACACTTGGGGAGTCACGTTACAAATTGTTACATAACAAATGATATTTGAAATTATGTTTTATTGAATATTAACACGATTACATTGTCCTCGGAAATTAAAATAAACAAACAAGTATATTATTTGTCTTTCATGTTTTAAGGCACTAAAGTCCGCGTCCGCCCTAGGTGAAGTATGCAACAACAATCGTCATGAAACTAATCCTGAAACATATGTGAAAAACGAGGTCAGCATAAAAGAATGCCAGCGAGAACATAGGTTTGTGAGTGTCAAATTCATGGCTTTATAACTATATTGCAATACCTCGTCCAACTTCGAGAGTCGACGAGTATAAATCTTGAAATCAAAAGTGTTTGATATTGCAATATAATATATCAACTTTACAAGTTAATATAAGTAAAATCAAAACTTGTAACCATGAATCTTGACTGAAAACATTTGTTTCGTAAATTTGAATTTTAAATCATCTTGTAAATAAACTTGTTATGGTTTATATCTTTAAATAAAAATTGTTGTGTAACCTTGATGGAAAATAACCATTTGACCATTGTTCGTGTCATAAACCAATTGTTCATTGTCCTTGTCATAAACCATTGTTCATTGTCCTTGTTTTAATTGTGAAAACTTTTGGTCGTTCTATAATGAATATATTCAAGCCTTTGTTGACTCAACTATACCCCAAGGGTATCTTTAATAGATCCTAAAAGATCTCTTTAACAAGACTAACAAATCAACGAATGATTTGTTAATAATAAATAGTTTCTGTCGTTCCCCAAACTACCCACAAATCCAGTGAATAGCCTAGTAACGGGATTGTCAATCCTATGGTACCATAACTTACTACTGGGCGGCATAACAATGTTAATGAATGTCATTCGTATCATGAATAACACACCAACAAGCTGTATCACATTATTGAAACCATAATGTTATATAAACCATAGTATTTGAACATTGAAAACAACTTAGGACATATGAATCACCCCAAAACATTTGCAAAACATAAAAGAGGGGAGCAATGTACTCGCCTGGGATTGCTAAGTAACCTTGAATTAAAGATCAAACAAGCTCAAAAGTCCGAGAAATCAAGCGTGTCCTAAAATCGGATAATTGCGTAAGTATCGGGACATTAGTCAGCGGATCGAATTGAATGAGGTCTTGCAAACCAAATGAGTGTTAGTACTCATATGAAATGGTTTATCAAAGTCTACATTCTAATTTGAAAAGGTTCCTAACTGCTTTTGACCCGTTATGACCCATTAAGGTAGTTTAAGCCACTTTAACGTGTCATTTGCGTAACTACGCATTCCGGATGGTTAGATATGTGTTATGATAAGTCTAAATTGCCAAAATATGTTTAATATTGTTGTTACATCAGATTACATGTCAAAATTTAGGTGACATATGCTTTAGATTAATTTATTCGTAAAAAGGGCATTTTGGTCATTATTAAAGGTTATAATGACTAATTATCATAACACAATTCAAATGACATGACCATGAGGTATAACCTCAGAGGGTTATTCCTTAATCAACTATGGTCATAAATATGTATTTAGTTGGGTTCAAAGATCAACCAAACGGGTCAGATTCGAAAGTCAAGCGGTGGTCAAAACCGTTCAACAAACAATCCTAGACAAGCACCATACTAAAAGTGACGAGTTAGACATGTTTCTATATGTCTAACTAAGTTGCAAAAGAGTTTTGGTACCAAAACAAACTGTTTTGATACCCGGAAATGGTTCCGTTGCAAATTGCCCAAAAATCACATTTTTGACCGAAACTTTGACTTGTCAAAATGACTAGTAAATGTGGAAATCAGTAGGCATGATTACTAAGGATCATAACCATCATGATTATGACCACATTAACAAGTTCAATTGGATTTTGTTTTGAAAAAATTATGATCAAACTGAAAGACAAACAGAAGTAAAACTATTTGATTTTTAGCTCGATTATGCTACAAGAATTGAACAAGACTTGATTGAAACACTTACAAATACTAAGGATGGCCAAGGAATCTCAGAGGAAGTTCCAAAGTGGTTGCTACTTCAGGAAAATGGATGATGAGAGCAATATGGGAGGTAGAAGGGTTTCAAATGGTGAAATCTCCATGCTATTTATAGTTAATTTGAAGTCATAAGAGCTTTGCAAGTGTCCATGAATCATCACCAAGTTGGATTAGTGTCAATACACTTGTTAGAAGCAGGATATAGGGTGGCAAGCTCGTTTGGTGAGTCAACAAGCAAGTTAATCAGCTGCTGCTAAGAAAACTGGTGAGCTGGGCAAACCATGCGAACCGCATGGGTTTGTGGATGAGGTCCGCATCTACCTCAGCTGGTCCCAAGTTTCAGAAATTGGCAGAACAGGCCCCTTCACTCGTTTCGTCACGTTTTGGCACTTCTAACACCCGTTAACCTCATTTTCAAGCTTCATAAGGATGATAAAGCATAGGGAACTTGAAAAATGAACAAAAATGTCCCGGGTGTCGGTTTGTTAGGTCGTACGGTTGCGGTTTTTGGTTAATTACGACGAAAATCATAACGAACGCGTGCGTGACCGTAAAAACATAACGAATGATATTTTTGCATTCCAATCATCAAAATATAATATTTTAATGAATACAAAATGTTTTTGGATGTCTGTACATGTTTCGGATAGCGAAATACGCGAAAAGGCATAGTTTCGCAGAATTTGAAAAATAGCCCCTGAACTTACAAAAGCGTGATTTTACCATACCGAAGCCCTCAAGACTTATTTCTAAGCTATGTTAAGGGTATTTACGGTGTGTTAAGCATATGACCTTGTTCCGGACTGTGCGTCGCTACGAGAATCAGCAGACTTTCATAGTTTGTCGAAAATGGTCCATGTGATCGAATAAGTTTGTTTTTGAAATACCAAACCCTTCAAAACTTATTTCTAAGTTATGTAAGGGATATTTAGGGTATGTTTAGCTTATGTCACTGTTCTGGAATATACGTTGTGTTAAACTGATTATGTATGCGTAACAATTTACGTATATCTTCCAGAAAAAGTTTTGAAGAGTCGAAATTGTACGTGGACTAAATGTATGAATGTCAGATGTAATTTTGCAATTCTCGGGAATGAAACACAAGATTTCATTTGGCTCGGGATTGTATGATAGTTGAAACGGCTCAAATGTCACAGTCTCCCCTACTTTAGGAAATTTTGTCCCGAAATTTAATTTATAGGAAACATGTGAAAACATATGTGAGGTATCGCGTCAAGTGATCCTTCGTTCTCAGAGAAAATCTCTAGAGAACGTTTGGACTCCAGCGAACTTTGTTTATTGTACTCGTTTGTTGTCCATGGTGATGAGTTGAGATTAAAAAATCTTAACTTCATTCAATTAGGTAGGTGCATGACACCTTTGATTGTACTGAGCCTCAGAAAAGATTCTGGTAAATGTCAAAGTGGTATCTTTTTGTCGCATCATACCATAAAAAGAGCATGAACTTGAGAAAGGAGTTGGATTTTCAAATAATGAACGGGAGATTGTTTATAGAGGTTTCCCATGAAGACTAGAATGGGAAACTTGTGTGTGCTCGAGGTTAGAGTCAGAGAATGAAAGATTAAAACAATATTGGTCTCGGTCCAGAACTTCTACTAACTTAAATAATGCCACGCTTGCAATGTAATAAGGAACACTTATATATAGGAAGTGTTGGGGTTTTGTCATGTTTATCAAAGCCATTTTATCCATATAAAATGAAAAATGTAGCGGAATAATTATGTAAAACATGTTACTTTTAAGATATAAAACCCATTTTATATGTAAAACCAAAACCAGGATCCATACAAGAATATGCATGCTATCAAAAACACAACCATATGGTGTTTTAAGAAACGACCTTTCAAGGAGCTAGGAGATGGAAGGAGATGATGATTCTTGAATGACAATATTCAAAGGAGAAGACCTCAAGCTTGTATACCCAAGCCTTCCAAAAAACACCTTATGTTGCTAGGATTTTCACTTATGAACACCTCTCGATCAACCAACCTTTGGCCGAAATTCTAGAGAGAATTTGAGAGTGTTCTTGCACTTGAAATCTTAATGTGTGTGTAAGAATTACAACCAACCTTGAATAATGAATCAAATCCACTATATATAATCTCTTGCAAGATCTTTCTTGGATATTGTGAGATTTGTAAAAATCTCACAAAATCTTCCAAGATATCCATATATCTCTTGCAAGATCTTTTTGGGATTTTGTGAGATCTTGTAAGATTTGTCAAGATATCCGTATATCTTACATAATATTTTATTGGATTGTGTGAGATCTTGTAAGATTTGCAAGATATCCATATATCTTACAAAATCTTTTCTTGGATTGTGTGAGATCTTGTAAGATTTGCCAGATGTCAATATATCTTATATAATCTTTTATAATGTTATTTAAACCCATTAAATAACAAAATAAAATATACTCTCAAATAAATTATCCATCTAATTTATTAGTTTGTCAAGTGCAATTAATTAGAAAACCAATTTCTAAATATTCGAAGTGTTAATATTTATTTGTTTGATCATATCATAAATAAATATTATAAGTGTTTGTCTAGCTTGTTATTGGGTATGACCCGACTTGGATCATAACGTACTAGCCACATCAATTTAATATGTGTCTTGGGCATAACGATTCCAACAATCTCCCACTTGCACAAGATACATAGAAGATCGATGCAAGTAGCAAATACCGCCTAACAAAGGTTTACTACCCCTAATACGTATGACGAAGTGCCATTCAATAACATCATCCCCTTCAAGTCCCTTACTTGAACATGATTTAGGTGAATCAATCATTTATCCTTTCGTTACAGATGTCATGTCAAATCCAGAGACATAGAGTGATCATTCTCTGTTGATTTTACTTTAGCGGACCTTAGACATCTTACTCTCAACGAATAAGAGGAACAAATCCCATCTTGACTACATACGTCTCTCACAATCACCTTGTACCACACCTGAGCTTAGCCTTATGTACTGCCATGTTTCAGAACAGCGAATAACTAAGTCAAAGTATAATATTTGGTGAATATCAAGACCCAATATGTATCTCAGGTCAGAGGATACTATGATATTCGCCTTTACTCAAAATTACTTATGATCAATCACAAAGATTCCATGTAGTAATATTTGAGAGCGTGTCAGTCCAATATTTGTATCCCACAAATATCTATGAACTTTGGCAGCAACACTTTGCTCTATATTCATACCCAATGAATATCCACCAATCCGAGTTCATAATAGTCTTACCTTCATATTTGTTCCCACAAATATGATCGACTACGGACATTTAGAATAATTAACTTATTCATGGATTTAAACATGCTAGAATGGAACATAACTCAAAATGCCATAATCATTAAATGAGTCATAATAACAATTGTTCCGATATCCAAATACTAAACAGATCAAATCCAATCACTAGAATATCGAAGTCCTAAGACACAAGTATGACCCTCATGCTTTGGCCGTTCAAGGAGCTTCGTGAGAGGATCCGCAATGTTTTGATCGGTGTGAACTTTGCGAATACATATCTTTCCCTTTTCAACTTCATCCCTTATGTAGTTGAATCTCCGCTCAATGTGCCTAGTCTTTTGATGTGCACGAGGTTCCTTAATTTGTGCAATCGCACCCTAGTTGTCACAAAAGATTTCTAGGGGATCCTAAATGGTAGGGACTACCCCTAGGTCGGTAATGAATTTCTTCAACCATGCACCTTCTTGTGCTGCCAATGAAGCGGCGATGTATTCTGATTCTGTAATGGACAATGCTACCACATCTTGCTTTGAGCTCTTCCGAGAGACTGCAGCTTCATTCAAAAGGAAGACATACCCAGATTGTTATCGAGAACAATCTCGGTCAGTTTGGAAACTCGCATCCGTGTAACCCTTTACAACGAGTTCCTCTTCACCAGATCCATATATTAGAAACATATCCTTAGTCCTTCTAAGGTATTTCAATATGCTTTTAACAGCTATCCAATGACTGTTACCTGGATTTTGCTGGTATCTACTTGTTATGCTTAAGGCGCATGACACGTCCGGTCTAGTGCATATCATTGCATACATGATGGATCCTATAGCAGACGCATATGGGACTCCTTTCATTCTTTCTTGCTCATCCTTTGAGCTTAGACATTGAGACACATTCAATATCGTTCCCTTTTGAATAGGTACCAAACCTTTCTTAGAGTTCTCCATCTTGAACCTTTTCAAGACTTTGTCAATGTATGCACTTTGGTTCAAACCTATCAAGCGCCTTGATCTATCCCTATAGACCTTTATTCCCAAAATATAGGCGACTTCACCAAGATCGTTAATGTAAAAACAACTTGCAAGCCAGGTTTTTACACCTTCCATGGTTGGAATATCATTTCCAAATAGTAGAATGTCATCAACATACAATACTAGGAAAGTGATGATGCTCCCACTAGCCTTCTTATACACACAAGCTTCATCGTCATTCTTGATGAATCCAAAATTCCTAATTTCTTCATCAAAATGGTGATTCCAACTTCTAGATGCTTGTTTCAATCCATAGATTGATCTCTTTAACTTGCATACTTTGTTAGGATGTTTTGGATCGACAAAACCTTCAGGCTGAACCATATAGACATCATCATCAGGATATCCATTAAGGAAAGCGGTTTTGACATCTATTTGCCAAATCTCATAGTCATAATATGAAGCTATGGCAAATAATATCCTAATTGACTTTAGCATCGTGACGGGCGAGAAGGTTTCATCATAATCAACCCCTTGAGTTTGAGTGAAACCTTTTGCTACAAGTCTTGCTTTATAAGTATCCAAGTTACCATGCATATCGGTTTTCTTCTTGAAAACCCACTTACTTCCAACTACTTTGGAGTTAAGAGGTGGTACAACCAATTCCCATACTTGGTTGTCATACATGGATTGCATCTGTACGTTCATGGCTTAAAGCCATTTGTCACAATCGGATTGTGACATTGCATCATGGTATGTGGTTGGTTCATCAGAATCTACCACGTAGCATCCATCCATGAAAAATCCATATCTTTCAGGTGGACTACTAATTCTACCAGATCTGCGAACGTTTTATGTGTATTGATCAACCACTTGATCCTCTTCAACAACCTCTTGTTGAGTGCTAGTATCAACCAAACGTGTATTCGCTTGTGGTTCTTGATCCTCATCAAGTTCCACTGTTCTACTACTAGTTCCTTCCATAAGGAACTTAGCCTCCAAGAACTTACCTTTCGAGCAACAAATACCTTTTGCTCTGTTGGATCGTAAAAGTAATATCCTATATCATCTTTAGGATATCCTACAAAGATACACTTAGTGGATCGTACTTCCAATTTGTTTGGGGTGTATTGCTTCACATAAGCTTCACAACCCCATACCTTTAAATAAGATAATGATGGAGCCTTTCCATGCCATATTTCAAAAGGTGTCGTATCAACTCTCTTGGTTGGGGCCATATTCAGTATACGGGCCGCGGAGAGCAAAGCATAACCCCAAAATGATAGAGGTAATGTGCTTCTAGCCATCATAGATTGAACCATATCCAATAGAGTTCGATTCCTCCTTTCAGACGCACCATTATGTTGTGGTGTTCCGAGCGGAGTAAGTTGTGAGATAATTCCACAACTCCTAAGATGATCTTGAAAAACATCACTAAGGTATTCACCTCCTCTATCGGTGCGAAGGACTTTGATTGTTTTCTTGAGTTGATTTTCTACCTCACTTTTGAAGTCTTTGAACATTTCAAATGCTTCATCCTTGTGTCTTAGTAAATACACATAACCATAATGACTATAGTCGTCGGTAAAAGTAATGAAGTATCTTTCACCATTCCTAGACATTGGCTTAAAAGGACCACATACATCCGAATGTATGATACCTAATAAATCCTTTGCCCTTTCAAAGGTGCCACTAAAGAGTGCCTTAGTCATTTTGCCTTATAAACAAGATCCACATACATTAAATGAATCATCTTCATTTGTTTCCAGAAGACCATTCTTTCGAAGTGTCTGCATGCGATTTTTGTTTATATGTCAAAGGCAACAATGCCAAAGATAGGAATCACTCAAATCCATTTTGAGTTTCTTGGTAGTTACTTGGTACATTGAGCTATCATATGATGTGTCCATCATGAACTAGTTCATAAAATACCATTTAAAGGTATAGCTTAAAGTAAAACACATCTGCATTGAAACATAAATGTCAGTTAACAAATTCGAATTAAAACCATATTGTCTCAAAACGGAAACTGAAATAATGTTCCTAGTCAAACTAGGAGCATATAAAACATTTTTCAAAATCACTTCCAAACCACTTGGAAGCTTCAACACATAGTCTCCTTGGGCTTCGACTTCAACTTTTGCTCCGTTGCCCATGAAGAGACTAGTGTCTCCCTTTTATAATGTTTATTTCTTTTGAACCCCTGCAACAAATTGCAAATATGAGTTCCACATCCGGTATCTAGTACCCATGTGTTAGAATAAATAACATTAAGTTCAACATGTATCATGAAGATTGTACCTGAGGTCTGCCCTGCATCCCTCTTGTTTTTCAACTCCTTGAGATAGGTTGGAAATTTCCTTTTCCAATGTCCTATCTCTCCACACTCAAAGCACGGGTCAGTCGAAGCAACCTTTTGCTTCTTTTGTTTTGGTTTCGTGGGTTCCGCTTTAACATTTCCTTTCCCTTTCCCTTTGACGTGGCCCTTCCTTTTGGCAAAACTTGTCTTGGAGTCGGGGTGGGGCCTCTTCTTGTTGCCTCCCTCATTGATCGTTAGAACGGGTAAAGCCTTTTTACCCATGCCCGCTTCGGCCATTTTGAGCATTGCATGAAGCTCACCAATGCTCTTGTCCCACCCGTTCATGTTATAGTTCATAACGAAAGTCTCAAACTTCTTTGTTAAAGAGTTGAGGATCAATTCCATAACCAACTCTTTAGAGACGGGACAATTAAGCCTTTCGAGGCGATCAATGTGGCTCTTCATCTTAAGGACATAAGATTAGACCGATTGGGTTTCCTCCATTCGACATGTGCGAAGCGCCCGAACCGTTTCGAAGCGTTCTACCCTAGCTTGTTGAAGGAACATTTCCTTCATTTGGGTAATCATGCCGTATGCCCCGTGATGTTCAAAATCCTTTTGAATCTCGGGAATCATAGTTCCCAACATGAGGCAAGAGGCTTGCATGGAGTCCTCGGTATACTTAACCCAATCGTTATAGGCTTCCACATCTTCCACTTAGGTTCATCGGGAATAAGATCGTCCAACACATATGGTATCGTTTCTTGCTTGAGAACGATTCTGAAGTTTCAATACCAATCCATGAAGTTGTTATGGTTGAGACGTTCCTTTTCAAGGATGTTTCTTATGATAGGTTACAGATGGTTCGGGTAATTGTGTTTGCATTGTTAGCGGCCATCTGCAAAATTTAACAAAGTTCAATTCTAGTATTTTCGATATTATTAAATTTTTAATCATTAATACCCTTTTATGTCTCATAGACAATTAATAAATAAAATCTAGAATCCAACGTTACATTTAATTATTGGTTAGGTGACCTTTATCCTATTATTTAAATTAACAAGGTAGTCAACGTTTGACAATTGCAACCCTTTGCAATTTCTAGCACTATGGGATCGGTTAAACATCTTTATGTTTAGTTGGCATGTTTAATCCCATCAACACCTTTGTACGCCATGCTTCGGTGACCCTAATCACATGGTTTCCAAATCAAGTCGTCCTACTTACACACACATGTAAGTTTACACATACAAGTAGTTAGGTGACCTTTATCCCACAAATATGGTAAGCCTACCTCAAACACACAAGTTCCTTCAAATATGGTTAGGTGACCTTTATCCCACAAAGAATTCCCAAGTGATTCGAGTGTTGTGTAAAAGGATGGTATTCGACTCGTTTTATAAAAAGGGATTTAGGTTTTCAAAAATTCTAGTTTTAGAAAACGTTATGTACCATACATTTGCATGCATTCAAATTCATGGTACCTTAGTGAAAACCAATTTTCAAGGTTCTTTTAATAAAACCCATTTTATTATAAAATCATTAATTTTTAATAAAACCATTTTATTAACCACTTTAATGATTTTTAAAGAACCAATTTTAAGCTTGTTATGGATTATAAGTTGTTAAGCATGCATATCCAAATATCATCTAAACAACCATAAATAAAACAACCATACAAGCATAACGCACGAAAATAGGTGCATAACCATAGCCAACTATTTTTGGCAACACTTGTTAGCCGAAACAAGTGTGCCAAAAAGTCCTTCCTAAATGGTGAATATTGACACAAGAAATGTGTCGTTGAACTCCCACTTGAACCAGCATCCAAAAGGTTCAAGTCTTCCTTTTGTGTTGCGATTTCTTCACTTTCTTTGGGCTTCCAAATGGACTTTAAATTCAGCTCCAAACTCCTTTGTGCTTCAAAAATGTGTTTTGGTTATTGGGCCTAAAATCCCGTTAAGAACTATGAAGTCCTTTAGGCCCAAAATTGGCCAAAACAAAAAATGCATTTTATGTGTGCATCTTCTTTTACAATAAATATCCTAATACATTTTTTTCTAGTAAAAGAATTGCAACTAATCTATTTACTTACATACCAAATGAAAATAAATAAATTACATATTTCTCAAATGGAAGAATAAAGACATTAATTATTACAACCCCCATTGAAATAATTAAATATAAATCACAAACACAAGGTCATGGCTTGGTTATGAACACCAAAAATATACATCCACATATGTATATTATTCAAGAGCAGAAATGGTTCCCTTTTATAACCCATATTTTCGGCGAAGAGTGAAAAACCGAAAAGTGTGGGTTTTTGTCCAAACAAACAAATCATCCATATGATATAATTTTCAAGATTCCTTTATGCATGTAAGAAAATAATCTTGAAAAGCAAAGTGAGAACCATGTTTAAAATTTTCAGCCATTGGGTTTCTCCAAACCCAAATACCCGAAATTTTTAAATCCTTTGAAGCATGCATTCATATAAGCGTCTCTGATACCACTGTTGGGGTTTTGTCAAGTTTATCAAAGCCATTTTATCCATATAAAATGAAAAACGTAGCGGAATAATTATTTAAAACATGTTACTTTTACGATATAAAACTCATTTTATATGTAAAACCAAAACCCGGATCCATACATGAATATGCATGCTATCAAAAACACAACCATAGGGTGTTTTAAGAAACGACCTTTCAAGGAGCTAGGAGATGGAAGAAGATGATGATTCTTGAATGACAATCTTCAAAGGATAAGACCTCAAGCTTGTATACCCTAAGCCTTCCAACAAACACCTTATGTTGCTAGGATTTTCACTTATGAACACCTCTCGATCAACCAACCTTTGGCCGAAATTTTAGAGAGAATTTGTGAGTGTTCTTGTACTTGAAATCTTAATGTGTGTGTAAGAATTACAACCGACCTTGAATAATGAATCAAATCCACTATATATAATCTCTTGAAAGATCTTTCTTGGATATTGTGAGATTTGTAAAGATCTCAAAAAATCTTCCAAGATATCCATATATCTCTTGCAAGATCTTTTTGGGATTTTGTTAGATCTTGTAAGATTTGCAAGATATCCATATATCTTACATAATCTTTTATTGGATTGTGTGAGATCTTGTAAGATTTGCAAGATATCAATATATCTTACATAATCTTTTATAATGTTATTTAAACCCATTAAAAAAAAAAAATAAAATATACTCTCAAATAAATTATCCTTTTAATTTATTAGTTTGTCAAGTGCAATTATTTAGAAAACCAATTTCTAAATATTCAAAGTGTTAATATTTATTTGTTTGATCTTATCATAAATAAATATTATAAGTGTTTGTCTAACTTGTTATTGGGTATGACCCGACTTGGATCATAACGTACTAGCCACATCAATTTAATATGTGTCTTGGGCATAACGATTCCAACAGGATGTACCAGCGGTGTATCCACCATGCCCTTATTACATTGTTCCCATTAAGTTATTCTTATCACTGTGGTTCTTACACATGACAAAACTTGCTATGGTTTTCTATGCAAGGGATTTTATAATTATGTATGCATTCATAATTACTCAATTCGTTGCATAGTCTGCATAGTTGATTTTGTGATGTGTAGGGGAAAAATCAAACGAGTAAACCTACGATGACTTGTTTAGACCACAAAAGGGTCACTTCAATTAGATCAACAAATGATCTCTTTGAATAGACCACTAAGGAGTCTCTTTAACTAGATCATCACATGATCTCTTTAACTAGATTGATGAACAATCTCTTTAATTAGGTCAACACATGACCTCTTTAACTAGACCCTGAAAGGCCTCTTAACTAAACCCTGAAAGGTTTCTTTAACTAGACCCTGAAAGGCCTCTTTAACTATATCAATGAATGATCTCTTTAACTAGACCCTGTAAGGCCTCTTTAACTAAACCCTGAAAGGTTTCTTTAACTAGATCAACGAATGATCTCTTTAACTAGACCCAGAAAGGCCTCTTTAACTAAACCCTGAAAGGTTTCTTTAACTAGATCAATCAATCTCTTTAACTTTGGAATAGCACTTTAAAATCCAAAGGTCTAACTATTTGCATAGAATAGCCTATTAGGGATTTGAGATAGTACTTTTGGATATCCTTTTGAGAATCTATCATATGAAGATATGGAAGATTCTACCAGGATTTGGATAGCGAGCATTTGAATGGACTTGAACACCAAAGATCCTATAGTGATTCAGATAACGCTACAAGGGTGATACAATAAGGACACTTATATATAGGAAGTACCGTCAGCGTATCCACCATGTTCTTATGGTTTTACGCTCATTTTGTTACCTAAATCACTACTAATAACATAAACACATAATTGTCAATTTGGTCATCAACTTGTTATTAACTTGTCGTCAATTTGTACATGCGTATTTAAAGTAGACCAGGAATCCAATCAAGGAGTTCAATTAGTACTTTAAACATTCCCCAAGAATCTAACTATGAAGATAGGAAGATCTTATAAAGATTTGGAGATTTGAGTGGCAAAAATGTTTCGAAAGTCACACACTAGATATGTTAGGTCAACATACGAAGCAAAGTGTCTTTGAAAACCGATGTACTAGTATGCTCAGTCAACATACATAGCAAGTAAACGTCTTTGAAAACAAATGTACTAGTATGCTCAGTCAACATACATAGCAAGTAAATTTAATGTAAATCATTGTGCTCATATGCCAAGTCAACATATGCCACAAATGCAATGGAAATCATTACTATATGTACTATGTAATTAAAGCATGTATAAAGTCATGAAAACACGAAAGTAATCATAGGCACATAAACATATTGTATAAGACCAATTAAGGACTTATGAAATGTACCCTTAGGTATTCAATCAAGGATTTTTTAAGCAGTACTTCGAGTATCTAGTTAGATGTCATAACGTGTACCTTGTACTTTGTTTCTTAGAAGAAACGAGTACTTAGGATTTTTATGGAGATCGCGGGCGATCACAAATGGAAGAAACTACGAGAGTAGTTTGTTTCGCAAGGAATCATGTCCTTGGTATTGGTATTTTAGGGGTGTACCACTCATACATGTAATCACATTTGTAAATAAAATGGAAACAACCACATTTATTTATATACTATCAAAGTGTTTTGAAATTCTTGACAAAACAAAAGAGAAACAGACAGAAACTTGATTGTTCAAAGTTGCATCGTTGTTAGCTCGAGTCTCATTAATTTATGTGAAATGCTCATCCACGTGCAGGATTTGCATCAATAATTCTCGGGTAGTTATTTCTAAAATGACCCATCTCGCCACAGTTGTAGCAAGAACCCAGTGGAAACTGAGCTTGAGCAGTTCAACAAGCGTTAGCTAAATGACCCAGTTTCCCACATGATGTGCATTGACGACACTGTAGGTGAGCTTGGTGATGAGCGTTGCACCTATTGTACAAAGGTGTTGTACCAGCATAAGGTTTCCTCGCAGGAGGTTGAGCCGGTTGGTTTGGAGCAGCTTGGTTGTTCTGTGCAACTACTGCAAAGTTCTATGAAGCTTTACACTTCTTTGTCTTCTTGGGGGTTTCAGTTTTAGTGTCCTTGTCAGATGGTTTCTTGTCGCCTTTGCGGAAAAGTTTACCCTTCTTGATTTGAGACTCAGTCAGGGTAGCAGATAGTTCAATGGCCTGTCGAATGGTGGTATGGTTGCTACCAGTAACAATATCCTGAAGAGGGTCAGGCAGGCCATCAATGTACTTTTCGATTGCCTTGTCCAAAGGCGTAACCATGGTAGGACACAACAAAGTTAGTTCCTCATATCGGTCAGTGTAGGCGCGATGTTCCCCACTATCTTGTTTCAGATCGTGGAATTCGTTCTCTAGTGCCCTTTGTTCATGATGTGGGCAAAACTCTTTCATCATAAGAGCTCTAAGCTCCTCCCATGTCTAAGCCAGTGCTACATCCGCGCCTCTATCCCTCATAATTCCATTCCACCACGTGAGTGCCCTCTTTTTGAAAACACTCGTAGCAAACTCTACTTTTCGCTCGTTCGAGCACTGAACATGGCGTAAAGTGTTTTCGATACTCTCAAACCATTGTAGGAGCCCCGTAGCTCCCTCCGACCCAGTGAAGTTGAGTGGTTTGGCCCAGTTTAACTGTTTGAAGTTGCACAGAGTAGGTGCATTATTGTTATTGATATTATAGGCCTGATTAAGTTGAGTCACAAGGTTTGGGAGCACAGCAGCCATCTGCTGAGCAATTAGAGCTGCCATTTCGGCGTTTTGAGTAGTGTCACGACGAGGAGACATTCTGAAAAAGAGAGAGGAAAATATGAGTGAAACCGAATGAGATTAACATTGGATAGCCAAAATGAATTGTTAAAAGGAATATCGGTGAAGCATAAGGATTGTGATCAATTGTTTATCAAGAACAAACAAATGACACAAAGACTAATCAAAGTAAATGGGTCTTTATAATGTATCGCGAAGACATGCTTTAGCCTATAAGTGGACACTCACCCCAAGAGTTCCCAGGTAAGTGTGACTGGTCCGATTAAGTGGATTTGTAGGAACACTCTAGCCTTAGACAGAAAACTTGGGGTACAGGCACCGACCCTTCTATATTGCATGTGTTCACATTATTAAAGCCCAAAACTTGATGAGAGTTTGAAAATTTTGAAGGCAATAAGCCCAAGAACAAACCATCTAAGGATATATGATTTCTTGTGAAGTTTTAGAAAAAAAAAACTTTTGACTTCCAAAAGATGTAATATGCTTTGTTTTTGGTAATCACCTAAGAATAGGTGATGGTAATGTTTTCACAATCTAAACACAAGTAAACTTGCTTTGGGTCCTAGGAAGGTTATAGACTAGGTCAAAGCATTACTAATAACCTAATTCCCTATAACCAGTGCTCTGATACCAATCTGTAACACCCCAAATCGCGTAAATCAACACGCGGCGGTAACACTTGGGGAGTCACGTTACAAATTGTTACATACACATGATATTTGAAATTATGTTTTATTGAATATTAACACGATTACATTGTCCTCGGAAATTAAAATAAACAAAACAAGTATATTATTTGTCTTTCTTATTTTAAGGCTCTAAAGTCCGCTCCGCCCTAGGTGAAGTATGCAGCAACAATCGTCATGAAACTAATCCTGAAACATATGTGAAAAACTAGGTCAGCATAAAAGAATGCCGGCGAGAACATAGGTTTGTGAGTGTCAAATTCATGGATTTATAACTTTATTGCAATACCTCGTCCAACTTCGAGAGTCGACGAGTATAAATCTTGAAATCAAAAGTGTTTGATATTGCAATATAATATATCAACTTTACAAGTTAATATAAGTAAAATCAAAACTTTGTAACCATGAATCTTGACTGAAAACATTTGTTTCGTAAATTTAAATTGTAAATCATCTTGTAAATAAACTTGGTATGGTTTATATCTTTAAATAAAAATTGTTGTGTAACCTTGTTCGAAATAACCATTCGACCATTATTAGTGTCATAAACCAATTTGTAACACCCCAAATCGCGTATAACAACAACACATGGTGGAAACACTTGGGGAGTTACGTTACAAATTGTTTCACAACACACTGATATTTCAAGTTTTGTTTTATTGAATAACGAATTACATTGTCTTGGAATAACGAAAACGAAATACAATCAAATTGTCTTTCAAATTTTAAAGTCACTAAGGCCCGAGTCCATCCTATGTGTAGCACGCAACAACAATCATCACATAGATAAACCTGAAACATATGTGAAAATAGGTATGTCAGCATAAATATGCCTGTGAGTAACATAGGTTTTCTTGTTTAGATTCATGGCTTTGAGTATTTAAAGAAATGTTTAAATGGTTTCAAAATACCCATGAATCCATATAAAATGTTTTTCTTTTATAAATCATATGAAAATCAATGATATAAAAGAAGTAATGTAGGGTTATCTTAATAACCAAAAAGTGTCATGAATAAGCCATTGTTTTGTGTAAACAAAATCGTCAAGTATAAATCAAATGTCAAGTAACTCAATGTCAAGTAACCGATGTCAAGTAAACCATTGTCATGTAAATCAATGTCAAGTAACCAATGTCGAGTAAACCAAAGTTATGTAAATCATTGTCAAGTAACCAATGTCGAGTAAACCAAAGTCATGTAAACCATTGTCAAGTAACCAATGTCACGTATAGTCAAAATGTCTTGTATAAAACCATCTTTTAGTGAACAAAAGTTTTGTTCATATCAAAGTTATGTTTTATAAGCCATTGCTTTTTATTATTAAAACATATCTTATGGTTTGTTGGCGAATACGTTCAAACCTTGTTAATTGTCGGATAAACCTTTAAATAGACAAAGGTTTACCAATGTTCATCAGATTCTGTCATTCCCCAATGGATACTTCCAAAACTAGGAAGCAGGAATGAGGTGTCAAACCTATGGTACCATTACATACTACCGGTCGGTCATAAATGTTAATGAATGTATCATTGTCGAGTTCAACGCACCAATATGTCAATAACAATGCAAACATGTATGAAAATGTTTTGAAACCATGTACTAGTATGCTTGGTCAACATACATAGCAAGAAATGTCTTTCAAAATCAAGGTGCTAAATATTCTAAGACAACATATGAAGAAAATGCAATTGAAATCATGTACTATATGTACTATGTAATCAAAGCATGTATTGTGTCATGAAAACACGAAAGTAGATATAGGCACATATGTTTCACCAAAAAATTTGAAAATGTAAAAGAGGGGACTATGTACTCACTTGGGATTGCAAGAAAGTCCTTTTTCAAGAAGATAAACCAAAGCTCACGAGTTCGAGAAATTATGTATGTCCTAATATCGGAACACTATGTTAACATCGAGACTTTAATCGGAGGATTTGGATAGAATGAAGCCTTATAAACCAAATGAGTATTGGAACTCATATGAAATGGTTTAATATAGTTTACATTCTGGTTTGGAAAGGATCCTAAGTGCTTTTTGACCCATAATGGCTCGTTAAGGTAGTTTACGCTACTTTAATGTATCATTTGCGTAAACGCGTGATCGGATGGTTAGATATGCCCTATGATAAGTCTTATATGCCAAAACAAGATTAATATAGTTGTAACACCAGTCTATATGGCAAAACATTGGTTACATAAGCTTAGAATCAATTCGCAAAAAGGGCATTTTGGTCATTTATAAAGGCATACTAGGCGACTTGACATAATGCTAACCAAACGACATGACCATAAGGTATAACCTCAGAGGGTTTTTCCCTATACAACTATGGTCCCTAATATGAGTTTGGCTGGATCCTAAGATCGACCAAACGGGTCGGATTCGAAAGTCGAAGCGGTGGTCGAGAACGCTCGACTTACGACCCTAAGCAAGCACTAAACTAAAAGTGATGAGTTAGACATGTTAAGCATGCCTAACCTAGTTTATAAAACTGATTTGGTATCAAAACAAAGTGTTTTGATGCCCGGAAATAGTTCCGTCGTATAATGCGCAAAAGTGCGCATTATTGACCGAAATTTGACTCGTCACTACAACTAGCAAACGTGGTAATCAGTAGGTATGATCGCTATGGATCATAACCATCGTGATTACGATCAGGTTGCAAAGTGCAATTGGACTTTGACTTTACCAATTAATGGTCAAAGCTGAAAGTCAAACTCTGTTTAACTTTTCGCTTGAAATAGCTAAACAAATAAAACAAGACAAGGATTACTTGTGTTGTAGAACACCCAAGAGCTCCAAGAAGACAAGAACAACTGAGGTAGGATGCATCCAACAATGTGGTAGCCTCCACTTAGAGTGTTTGAGAGAAAGAAAAGAATTGAGCAAGGAATGAGGTGAACTTTGATGGTTATTTATAGTGTTCTTGGATCAACAGGATCATTCCAAGTGTCCCATGTGTTGGCATGATCTAAGGGAATTCCTAACAAGTGTCAAATGCAGGTGAATTGGTGGCAAAATTGATTTGCTTGGTGTCCAAGGAGTAAACAAGAAGCTGCCACCTGTTTGCAACAAGTCTAATGAGCTAGGGACCCCTTACGGACCATATGGGGTTTTGCCTTACGGTCCGTAAGGCCGTTGCTGGGGCTGAAGTTTCAAATTTGGCAGAAATGGCCCCTGAACTTGATTTTGACGCGTTTTGGCACTTTTAACACCCATTAACCCATTTTCAAGCTCTATAAGGATAATAAAGCATAGGGAACTTGAAATGTGCTCAAAAATATTACGGATGTTGATTCTTTTGGTCGTACGGTTGCGGTTTTCGGTTAATTACGGCGAAAAGCGTAACGAACACGCAAATGGCCGTACATGAGTAACGAATGATATTTTTGCATTCCAATCACTAAAGTACAAGATTTTAATGATTACAAAAAATTTTGGATGTGCGTATATGTTCCGGATTAAGAAATACGCGAATTGGCATAGTTTCACAGAATTTGCAAAATAGCCCCTGAAGTTGCAAAAGCATGTTTTTACATACCGAAGCCCTCAAAACTTATTTCTATGCTATGTTAAGGGTATTGAGGGTATGTTTAGCTTATGACCTTGTTCCGGAGTGTGCGTTGCTACGAGAATCAGTAGACTTTCGTAGTTTGTCGTAAATAGTCCCTGTGATCGAATAGGCTTGTTTTTGACATACCAAACCCTTCAAAACTTAATTCTATGTTATGTAAAGGTTATTTAAGGTATTTTAAGCTGGTGTTCATTGTTCTGAAGTGTATGTTGTGTTAAGCTGATTATGTTTGCGTAACGTTTGCGATTTCACTTCCAGAAGCTGTTCGAGACTTTGTTATCGTGTATAATCGAATATGTGAAATTGTTATGGATAAGTTCCATAATTCGATGAATAAAACACAAGGTTTTATTGCTTATGAAGTTGTTCGAGATATGACAATGACAACTGGAGGCACAGTTGTCACAGTCTCGGACGAAATTTATTCGTAGGAAACCGTTTGCATAAGTTGAATCAAGCCATCATTTTGCATGGAATCTAGGGTTTCGTCTATTTATATAGAATAACCCATCAAAGATCTCCACATAAGGCATAACTTTATCGTTCCCTAGTGGATACTTCCTCAGATAGTGCAGGAAGTGGTAATAGGCTGTTATACCTGATGATGCTCATCTCCTAATAGATACTTCCTTGATTAATGCAGAAAGTGGAGATGAGGGATTTGATTTATGGTAAAACCAAATTGACCAATAGTACTGTGAGTATCCTTTAAGAATCCGACAATTGAGATAGAAGGTTCTATAAGGATTTAGCTTGTATTTCATTTCTCCGTGGATGCTTCTTCGAAAGCGAAAATGAAAGGATAATTCATTTACTGCTGGATATTTCTTCAGATTCGAAAATGAATGGATAATTCATTTTCCTAGGGATCCTTCGTCAAAATGGAAATAAATGATTATTGATTAGATTATTCATTTCCCCGATGGATATTTCTTCGGATGCAACAATGAATCGATAATTCATTTTCCAATGGATTCTTCATCAGAAGTGGTTTGAATGATTGTTGAATAGATTATTTATTTCCCCGATGGATATTTCTTTGGAAGTGAAAATGAATGGATAATTCATTTTCCAATGGATACTTTGTCAGAAGTGGAAATGAAGGATTGTTGAATAGATTATTCATTTCCCCGATGGATATTTCTTCGGAAGCGAAAATGAATGGAAATTCATTTTCCAATGGATACTTCGTCAGAAGTGGAAATGAATGATTGTTGAATAGATTATTCATTTCCCAGATAGATATTTCTTCAGAAGTGAAATTGAATGGATAATTCATTTTCCAATGGATACTTCGTCAGAAGTGCGAATGAAGGATTGTTGAATAGATTATTCATTTCCCCGATGGATGTTTCTTTGAAAGCGAAAATGAACGGATAATTCATTTTCCAATGGATACTTCGTCAGAAGTGGAAATGAATGATTGTTGAATAGATTATTCATTTCCCCGAGGAATACTTATTCGGAAGTGAAAATGAGTGGATAATTCATTTTCCAATGGATACTTCGTCAGAAGTGGAAATGAAGGATCAGAATAGGATTTATTCATTCCCCAATGGGTATTTCTTCAGAAGCGAAAATGAATGGATAATTCATTTTCCTCAATGGATACTTCTTCAGAAGCGGAATGAATTCATTCATTTTCCCAATGGATATTTCTTCAGAAGCGAAAATGAATGGATAATTCATTTTCCAATGGATATATTCATTAGAAACAAAAATGAATGTGGACTTTGAATGGATTATTCATTTCCCAATGGATATCTCTGGAGAAGCGAAAAATGAGTAGCTAGTTCATTTTTCCTCAATGGATACTTCACCAGAAACGGAAATGAATATATATGGCTTTCGATTCTTGTTTAAGTTAACACATATGGGTTTGGGATAACATAAAATCCTCAAGTGATTTGGGTAATGCTACGACAGATAATACAATAAGAACACTTATATATAGGAAGTACCAGTGGCGTATGCAGCATGTTCTTATGATATTATAATCACCCGTTTATCTAATCACTCAAGATTTTATATCACCACACTTAACAGGACTCATTATGGTTTCCATGCATCGAAACTCATAATTATGTGTGCACCCATAATTACTTAATTCGTGGCATAGTCTGCATAGCTTATCTTGTCAAGTGATAAATTATGGTCAAAGAAAGATACTTTGTCTCGGTAATTGAAATAATGCGTGCAATCTCACGTGTTTCACGCCAGCCAATAAAACTGTATGTTTCCACGGATAGACGAGTTCATAGGTTTGGTAAAGAATGTGCGGGTGCAAAGAGGTGCATTACCCGAGTCGTTCACTTTCGTAAAGAATGAGAATTTCCACAATTGATATAACAACACACATTACACAACTAGGCATATAATTAAAACATCATTACATAAATAACTGGAAAAAGTACATGAGTCTTGGATAACAAAAGAAACTGAAATGTAAAACCCTAGTAGTTTATAACTACATTATTGTTGGCACGAGGCTCGTTAACTCCAGCGTTAGGAGCACGTCCCTGAGCAGGGTTGTTAACAACTTGGTTTTGTGTAGCAGCAACTCGGCAAACGTTAGCTGTATGACCAATAAGCCCACAATTTAAACATTTGCGGCATTGAACATTGGCATGATGATGAAGGTTACATTGGTTGCACAAAGGTGCAGTTCCATTGTATGGTCTTCTAGCAGGGGGTTGCGCTGGTTGGTTGGGAGCAGCTTGGTTGGGTCGAGTAACCACAAACAAGGTTTTGTGAAGCCTTACGCTTCCTAGATTTCTTGGAAGGTTCAGCTTTGGTTTCTTTGGGTTTGTCTTGCGTGGTTTTAGCAGCTTGTTCCTTGTCGCCTTTGTGAAACAATTTCCCTTTTCTGATTTGAGACTCAGTCAGGGTAGCAGAGAGTTCGATAGCCTGTCGAACGGTGGTAGGGTTGCTACCAGTAACAATATCCTGAACAAGGTCAGGCACGCCATCAATGTACTTTTCAATTGCCTTGTCTAAAGGCATAACCATCGTATGACACAACAAGCTTAGCTCCTCATATCGGTCGGTGTAGGCACGATGTTCTCCACTATCTTGTTTTAAATCATGGAACTCATTCTCAAGTGCCCTTTGCTCATGACGTGGGCAAAACTCTTTCATCATGAGAGCTCGAAGCTCTTCCCATGTTTGAGCCATCGCTACCTCGACACCCCGGTCTCTTTCACACCATTCCACCATGTAAGTGCTCTCTTTTGAAAGACACTCGAAACACACTCTACCTTGCGTTCATTTAGGCACTGCACATAACGAAAAGTGCTTTCGATACTTTCGAACCATTGTAGGAGCCTAGTAGCTCCCTCAAACCCAGAAAACTTGAGTGGTTTAGCTGAACAAAATTGTTTATAGTTGCACTGAGCTGGTGCATTGTTGTTATTGTTATTGCAATCTTGATTTAATTGGATCACAAGGTTCGGAAGTACGGCGGCCATTTGTTGCGCAATTAAAGCCGCCATTTCGGCGTCTTGAGCAGTGTTGCGACGAGGAGGCATTCTAAAAAAAAGGAAACATGAGAGAAATGTGTGAGATTTTGAATAAACGGAAGAGTTATCAAAATATCGATGACATATAAGGATTGCGATCATTTGTTTGTTACTCAAAACCAACAAATGACACAACGACTAATCAAAGTAAATGGGTCTTTATAATGTATCGCGAATACATGCTTTAGCCTATAAGTGGACACTCACCCCAAGGGTCCCCAGGTAAGAGTGACTGGTCCAATAATGCGGATTTGTACGAACACTCTAGGCCTTAGACAGAAACTCAGGGTACAGGCACCCACCCTTCCAGATTGCACGTGTTCACATTAATAAAACGCAAACTTTGATGAGATTTGAAAACCTTGAAAGCATGAAGCCCAAAAACAAACCATCTAAGGATAGATGATTTCTTGTGAGGTTTTGGAAGAATTTGACTTTCAAAAAGGTGTTGTGTTCTGTTTTGGGTAATCACCTAAGAATAGGTGACGGTATAGTTTTAAGAATCTAAACGCAAGAAAACTCGCGTTAGGGTCCTAGGAAGGTTATAGACTAGGTCAAAGCATTATAATAACCTAATTCCCTATAACCAGTGCTCTGATACCAATCTGTAACACCCCAAATCGCGTATAACAACAACACATGGCGGAAACACTTGGGGAGTCACGTTACAAATTGTTTGACAACACCTGATGTTTCAAGTTTTGTTTTATTGAATAACGAATTACATTGTCTTGGCATAACGAAAACGAAATACAATCAAATTGTATTTCAAATTTTAAAGTCACTAAGGCCCGAGTCCATCTTATGTGTAGCACGCATCAACAATCATCACATAGATAAACCTGAAACATATGTGAAAATAGGTACGTCAGCATAAAAATGCATGTGAGTAACATAGGTTTTGTTGTTTAGATTCATGGCTTTGAGTATTTAAAGAAATGTTTAAATGGTTTCAAAATAGCCATGAATCCATATCAAATGTTTTTCTTTGATAAATCATATGAAAATCAATGATATAAAAGAAGTAATGTAGGGTTATCTTAATAACCAAAAAGTGTCATGAATAAGCCATTGTTTTTGTGTGAACCAAATCGTCAAGTATAAATCAAATGTCAAGTAACTCAATGTCAAGTAACCAATGTCAAGTAAACCATTGTCATGTAAATCAATGTCAAGTAACCAATGTCGAGTAAACCAAAGTTATGTAAATCATTTTCAAGTAACCAATGTTGAGTAAACCAAAGTCATGTAAGTCATTGTCAAGTAACCAATGTCTCGTATAGTCAAACTGTCTTGTATAAAAAAAACGTCTTTGAATAAACAAAAGTTTTGTCAAATCAAAGTTATGTTTTATAAGTCGTTTTCTATTATTAAAACATATCTTATGGTTTGTTGGCGAATACATTCAAACCTTGTTAATTGTCGGATAAACCTTTATAAAGACAAAGGTTTACCAATGTTCATCGGATTCTGTCATTCCCCAATGGATACTTCCAAAATAGGAAGTGGGAATGAAGTGCTAAACCTATGGTACCATTACATACTACCGGTCGGTCATAAATGTTAATGAATGTATCATTGTCGTGTTCAACGAACCAATATGTCAATAACAATGCAAACATGTATGAAAATGTTTTGAAACCATGTACTAGTATGGTCAGTCAACATACATAGCAAGAAATGTCTTTAAAAATCAAGGTGCTAGATATTCTAAGACAACATATGAAGCAAATGCAATTGAAATCATGTACTATATGTACTATGTAATCAAAGGATGTATTGTGTCATGAAAACACGAAAGTAGATATAGGCACATATGTTTCACCCCAAAACATTTGAAAATGTAAAAGAGGGGACTATGTACACACTTGGGATTGCAAGAAAGTCCTTGTTCAAGAAGATAAACCAAAGCTCAAGAGTCCGAAAAATTATGTATGTCCTAATATCGGACAACTATGTCAATATCGGGACTTTAATCGGAGGATTTGGATAGAATGAAGCCTTATAAACCAAATGAGTATTGGAACTCATATGAAATGGTTTAATAAAGTTTACATTCTGGTTTGGAAAGGATCCTAAGTGCTTTTTGACCCATAATGGCTCGTTAAGGTAGTTTACGCTACTTTAATGTATCATTTGCGTAAACACGTGATCAGATGGTTAGATATGCCCTATGATAAGTCTTATATACCAAAACAAGTTTATATAGTTGTAACATCAGTCTATATGGCAAAACATTGGTTACATAAGCTTAGAATCAATTTATGCGCAAAAAGGGCATTTTGGTCATTTATAAAGGCATACTAGGAGACTTAACATAATGCTAACCAAACGACGTGACCATAAGGTATAACCTCACAGGGTTATTCCCTATACAACTATGGTCCCTAATATGAGTTTGGCCGGATCCTAAAATCGACCAAACAGGTCGGATTCGAAAGTCGAAGCGGTGGTCGAGAACGCTCGACTTACGACCCTAAGCAAGCACTAAACTAAAAGTGACGAGCTAGACATGTTAAGCATGCCTAAACTAGTTTATAAAACTGATTTGGTATCAAAACAAAGTGTTTTGATACCTGAAAATAGTTCGTCGTTAATGCGAAATGCGCTTATTGACCGAAACTTGACTCGTCACTACAACTAGCAAACATGGTAATTAGTAGGTATGATCGCTATGGATCATAACCATCGTGATTACGATCACGTTGCAAAGTGCAATTGGACTTTGACTTTACCAATTAATGGTCAAAGCTGAAAGTCAAACTCTGTTTGACTTTTAGCTTGAAATAGCTAAACAAATGAAACAAGACAAGGATTACTTGTGTTGTAGAACACCCAAGAGCTCCAAGAAGACAAGAACAACTCAGGTATGAGGCTTCCAACAATGTGGTAGCCTCCACTTAGAGTGTTTGAGAGAAAGAAAAGAATTGAGAAAGGAATGAGGTGAACTTTGATGGTTATTTATAGTGTTCTTGGATCAACAGGATCATTCCAAGTGTCCCATGTGTTGGCATGATCTAAGGGAATTCCTAACAAGTGTCAAATGCAGGTGAATTTGTGGCAAAATTGATTTGCTTGGTGTCCAAGGAGTAAACAAGAAGCTGCCAATTGTTTGCAACAAGTCTGATGAGCTAGGGACCCCTTACGGACCATATGGGGTTTTGCCTTATGGTGCGTAAGGCCCTTGCAGGGGTTGAAGTTTCAAATTTGCCAGAAACGGCCCCTGAACTTGATTTTGACGCGTTTTGGCACATTTAACACCCGTTAACCCCATTTTGAAGCTCTATAAGGACAATAAAGCATAGGGTGCTTGAAATGTGCTAAAAAATATTACGGATGTTGGTTCGTTTGGTCGTACGGTTGCGGTTTTGGTTAATTACGACGAAAAGCGTAACGAATGCGCAAATGGCCGTACATGTGTAACGAATGATATTTTTGCATTCCAATCATTAAAGTACAAGATTTTAATGATTAAATTTTTTTTTGGATGTGCGTACATGTTCCAGATTAAGAAATACGCGAATTGGCATAGTTTCGCAGAATTTGCAAAATAGCCCCTGAAGTTGCAAAAGCATGTTTTTGCCATACCGAAGCCCTCAAAACTTATTTCTAAGCTATGTTAAGGGTATTTTGGGTATGTTTAGCTTATGAACTTGTTTTAGAGTGTGCGTTGCTATGAGAATCGGCAGACTTTCGTAGTTTGTCGTAAATAGTCCCTGTGATCGAATAGGCTTGTTTTGGACATACCAAACCCTTCAAAACTTAATTCTATGTTATGTAAAGGTTATTTAAGGTATTTTAAGCTTGTGTAATTGTTCTGAAGTGTTTGTCGCGTTAAGCTGATTACGTTTCCGTAACGGTTAGTGATTTCACTTCCAGAAGCTGTTCGAGAGTTTGTTATCGTGTAATAATCGAATATGTGAAATTGTTATCGATAAGTTCCATAATTCAATGAATAAAACACAAGGTTTTATTGCTTATGAAATTGTTCGAGATATGATAATGACAACTGGAGGCACAGTTGTCACACTTGTCATAAACCATTGTTCATTGTCCTTGTTTTAATTGTGAAAACTTTTTGTCGTTCTATAATGAATACATTCACGCCTTTGTTGACTCGACTATACCCCAAGGGTATCTTTAATAGATCCTAAAAGATCTCTTTAACAAGACTAACAAATCAATGAATGATTTGTTAATCATAAACAGTTTCTATCGTTCCCCAAACTACCCACCAAATCCAATGAATAGCCTAGTAACGGGATTGTCAATCCTATGGTACCATAACTTACTACCGGGTGGCATAACAATGTTAATTAAGTCATTCGTATCATGGATAACGCACCAACAAGTTGTATCACATTATTGAAACCATATTGTTATATAAACCATAGTATTTGAACATTGGAAATAACTTAGCACATATGAATCACCCCAAAACATTTGCAAAACATAAAAGAGGGGAGCAATGTACTCGCCTGGGATTTCTAAGTAACTTTGAATTAAAGATAAAACAAGCTCAAAGTCGAGAAATCAAGCGTGTCCTCAAAACGGATAATTGCGTAAATATCAAGACAGTAGTCGGCAGATCGGATTGAATGAGGTCTTGTAAACCAAATGAGTGTTGGTACTCATATGAAATGGCTTATCAAAGTCTACATTTTGATTTGAAAAAGGTTCCTAAGTGCTTTTGACCCGTTATGACCCGTTAAGGTAGTTTAAGCCACTTTAACGTGTCATTTGGTAACTACGCATTCCGGATGGTTAGATATGTGTTATGATAAGTCTAAATTGCCAAAATATGTTTAATATTGTTGTTACATCAGATTACATGTCAAAATTTAGGTGACATATGCTTTAGATTGATTTATTCGTAAAAAGGGCATTTTGGTCATTACTAAAAGTTATAATGACTAATTATCATAACACAATTCAAATGACATGACCATGAGGTATAACTTCAGAGGGTTATTCCTTAATCAACTATGGTCACAAATTGTATTTGGTTGGGTTCAAAGATCAACCAAACAGGTCAGATTCAAAAGTCAAAGCGGTGGTCAAAACCGTTCACCAAACGATCCTAGAGAAGCACCATACTAAAAGTGACGAGTTAGACATGTTTGATATGTCTAACTAAGTTGCAAAAGAGTTTTGGTACCAAAACAAACTGTTTTGATACCCGGAAATGGTTCCGTTGCAAATTGCGCAAAAATCGCATTTTTGACTGAAACTTTGACTTGTCAAAATGACTAGTAAATGGGGAAATCAGTAGGCAGGATCACTAAGGATCATAACCATCATGATTATGACCACATTAACAAGTTCAATTGATTTTGTTTTGACAAATTTATGATTAAAACTGAAAGTCAAACAGAAGTCAAACTGTTTGATTTTAGCTCGATTATGCTACAAGAATTGAACAAGACTTGATTGAAACACTTACAAATACTAAGGATGGCTAAGGAATCTCAGAGGAAGTTCCAAAGTGGTTGCTACTTCAGGAAAATGGCTGATGAGAGCAATATGGGAGGTTGAAAGGTTTCAAATGGTGAAATCCCCATGCTATTTATAGTTAATTTGAAGTCATAAGAGCTTTACAAGTGTCCATGAATCATCACCAAGTTGGATTAGTGTCAATACACTTGTTAGATGCAGGATATAGGGTGGCAAGGTCGTTTGGTGAGTCAACAAGCAAGTTAATCAGCTGCTGGCAACAAAACTGGAGAGCTGAACACCCCATGTAGACCGCATGGATTTGTGGATGCGGTCCGCATCCAGCTCAGCTGGTCCCAAGTTTTAGAAATTGGCAGAACAGGCCCCTACACTCGTTTCGTCGCATTTTGGCACTTCTAACACCCGTTAACCTCATTTTCAAGCTTCATAAGGATGATAAAGCATATGGAACTTGAAAAATGTTTAAAATGTTCCGGGTGTCGGTTTGTTAGGTCGTACGGTTGCGGTTTTCGGTTAATTACGATGAAAATAATAACGAACGTGTGCGAGACCGTAAAAACGTAACGAATGATATTTTTGCATTCCAATCATCAAAATATAATACTTTAATGATTACAAAATGTTTTTGGATGTCTGTACATGTTCCGGATAGCGAAATACGCGAGAAGGCATAGTTTCGCCGAATTTGCAAAATAGCCCCTGAACTTACAAAAGCGTGATTTTACCATACCGAAGCCCTCAAGACTATTTCTAAGCTATGTTAAGGGTATTTAGGGTATATTAAGCGTATGAACTTGTTCCGGACTTGCGTCGCTACGAGAATCAGCAGACTTTCATAGTTTGTCAAAAATGGTCCCTGTGATCGAATAAGTTTGTTTTTGACATACCAAACCCTTCAAAACTTATTTCTAAGTTTTGTAAGGGATATTTAGGGTATGTTTAGCTTATTCCACTATTCTGGAATATACATTGCGTTAAACTGATTATGTTTGCGTAACAATTTACGTATATCCTCCAAAAAAAGCTTTGAAGAGTCGAAATTGTACATGGACTAAATGTATGAATGTCAGATGTAATTTTACAATTCTCGGGAATGAAACACAAGATTTCATACGGCTCGGATTGTATGATAGTTGAAATGGCCCAGATGTCACAGTCTTCCCTACTTTAGGAAATTTTGTCCCGAAATTTAATTTACAGGAAACTTGTGAAAACATATGTGAGGGTATCGCTTAAAGTGATCCTTCGTTCTCAGAGAAAATCTCTAGAGAACGTTTGGACTCCACCGAAACTTTGTTTATTGTACTCGTTTGTTGTCCATGGTGATGAGTTGAGATTCGAAAATCTGAACTTCATTCCAATAGGTAGGTGCATGACACCTTTTGATTGTACTAAGCCTTAGAAAAGATTCTGGTAAATGTAAAAGTGGTATCTTTTTGTCGCATCATACCATAAAAGAGCATGAACTTGAGAAAGGAGTTGGATTTTTAAATAATGAACAGGAGATTGTTTATAGAGGTTTCCCATGAAAATGAAGACATACCAGATTGTGATCGAGAACCATCTCGGTCAGTTTAGAAACTCGCATCCGTGTAACCCTTTACAACGAGTTCCTCTTCACCAGATCCATATATTAGAAACATATCCTTAGTCCTTCTAAGGTATTTCAATATGCTTTTAACAGCCATCCAATGACTGTTACCTGGATTTTGCTGGTATCTACTTGTTATGCTTAAGGCGCATGACTCGTCCGGTCTAGATCATTGCATACATGATGGATCCTATAGCAGATGCATATGGGACTCCTTTCATTCTTTCTTGCTCATCCTTTGAGCTTGGACATTGAGACGCATTCAATATCGTTCCCTTTTGAATAGGTACTAAACCTTTCTTAGAGTTCTCCATCTTGAACCTTTTCTAGACTTTGTCATTGTATGCACTTTGGTTTAAACCTATCAAGCGCCTTGATCTATCCCTATAGACCTTTATTCCCAAAATATAGGCGACTTCACCAAGATCCTTAATGTAAAAACAACTTCCAACCCAGGTTTTTACACCTTCCATGGTTGGAATATCATTTCCAAATAGTAGAATGTCATCAACATACAGTACTAGGAAAGTGATGATGCTCCCACTAGCCTTCTTATACACACAAGCTTCATCGGCGTTCTTGATGAATCCAAAATTCCTAATTTCTTCATCAAAACGGTGATTCCAACTTCTAGATGATTGTTTCAATCCATAGATTGATCTCTTTAACTTGCATACTTTGTTAGGATGTTTTGGATCTACAAAACCTTCAGGCTGAACCATATAGACATCTTCATCAAGATATCCATTAAGGAAAGCGGTTTTGACATCTATTTGCCAAATCTCATAGTCATAATATGCAGCTATGGCAACTAATATCCTAATTGACTTTAGCATCGCGACAGGCGAGAAGGTTTCATCATAATCAACCCCTTGAGTTTGAGTGAAACCTTTTGCTACAAGTCTCGCTTTATAAATATCCAAGTTACTATGCATATCGGTTTTCTTCTTGAAAACCCACTTACTTCCAACTACTTTGGAGTTAAGAGGTGGTACAACCAATTCCCATACTTGGTTGTCATACATGGATTGCATCTCTACGTTCGTGGCTTCAAGCCATTTATCACAATCGGATTGTGACATTGCATCATGGTATGTGGTTGGTTCATCAGAATCTACCACGTAGCATCCATCCATGAAAAATCCATATCTTTCAGGTGGACTACTAATTCTACCAGATATGCGAATGTTTTGTGTTTATTGATCAGCCACTTGATCCTCTTCAACAACCTCTTGTTGAGTGCTAGTATCAACCAAACGTGTATCTGCTTGTGGTTCTTGATCCTCATCAAGTTCCACTATTCTACTACTAGTTCCTTCCATAAGGAACTTAGCCTCCAAGAACGTACCCTTTCAAGCAACAAATACATTTTGCTCTGTTGGATCGTAAAGTAATATCCTATATCATCTTTAGGATATCCTACAAAGATACACTTAGTGGATCGTACTTCCAATTTGTTTGGGGTGTATTGCTTCACATAAGCTTCACAACCCCATACCTTTAAATATGATAATGATGGAGCCTTTCCATGCCATATTTCAAAAGGTTTCGTATCAACTCTCTTGGTTGGGGCCATATTCAGTATACGGGCCGCGGAGAGCAAAGCGTAACCCCAAAATGATAGAGGTAATGTGCTTCTAGCCATCATAGATTGAACCATATCCAATAGAGTTCGATTCCTCCTTTCAGACACACCCAATATGTTGTGGTGTTCCGAGCGGAGTAAGTTGTGAGATAATTCCACAACTCCTAAGATGATCTTGAAAAACATCACTAAGGTATTCACCTCCTCTATCGGTGCGAATGACTTTGATTGTTTTCTTGAGTTGATTTTCTACTTCACTTTTGAAGTCTTTGAACATTTCAAATGCTTCATCCTTGTGTCTTAGAAAATACACATAACCATAACGACTATAGTCGTCGGTAAAAGTAATGAAGTATCTTTCACCATTCCTAGACATTGGCTTAAAAGGACCACATACATCCGAATGTATGATACCTAATAAATCCTTTGCCATTTCAAAGGTGCCACTAAAGGGTGCCTTAGTCATTTTGCCTTATAAACAAGATTCACATACATTAAATGAATCATCTTCATTTGTTTCCAAAAGACCATTCTTTCGAAGTATCTGCATGCGATTTTTGTTTATTGTCCAAGGTGACAATGCCAAAGATAGGAATCACTCAAATCCATTTTGAGTTTCTTGGTGGTTACTGTAAATCCGTCAAAAACCGGATTTACCAAACCCGCTTCGTTTATTAACCGAACAATCAGTTAAAAATTTCGTTGCGTATTTAATGCTCAAATTAATTTTAAACGATACATAATTAATAAGTATATTAGAATATAAAATTTATATTTGAAAATGTATTAAAAATAGTGAAATAAAAATAAAACAAGGCTGCCGGGTTTCGAACCCGGGTCAGCCGGGTAACTTCAAAGCCTTAACTTTCATCCATCCAACCACTCCGCCACTTGTGTTCTTTAGTAATATATCAAAACAATTAATTCAAATATCACAATCTCGAATTCAAACTGATGCGCCCAATCGCAGTCGTCGGAAATCCCGACGATTTCGCCGATAATGGACGGTTTCTTCTGATTTAACCGAAGCATTAACCTCAACATCGGTTATAACCGATGTCCAGTCCGCGACATCAGTCATAACCGCCGGAGACATTATTGACCGACGAATCAAGACGGTAAACGGACCCAATTCATCGATGTTCTTCCCTATGATTACACCCACAAGCCTCTGTTAACCTTTTCGCTCAAAATCACACAAATTCTCGACGTAATTTCACTCGCCGAAAAATCTCTGCAAGTCACCGGAAAACCGAGATTTCATCTACATGGTAAATACCTCGACTCTTTCCGTTTCAATCCGATGTTAGACTGTTACTAACTTCAATCCAACCATCAGAATCTATCCTAGACGACGTAGCCGGAATATTTAGCTCTCGTCGGAAAACCTCTGAAACTTCTGATCTCACACTGTGAATCGGTATAACCCTTCAAACTTCTGTTAATCCTTGTTTAAGTACCTCAATTTCATAACTAATCGAACATAACTGTTAATTGATTCTAACAGCCGAAGTTCACAAACAGAGCCGACGAGTTTTCGCCGAGTTCTGTGAAAGACGCTGATCGGTATATCCTTTCCCCCAAACTCTCTCCATTCATTACCTTTCAATTACTTATAAAGCTTGTTAATCGAATTAGACATAAATCAGTTGAATTATCATAATCAGTAATCTTAAGCGAAGAAGACGAAGTTCAGATATGTTATAAGATTATTTAAAAACAGTTTTATGAAAGGGTTAGACACACAGTCCAGCGGTGGACTGTGTGCAAACAAATACATACACGTCCCGAGTTCGATTCTTGACACACGCACCTTCGCAGTAATAAAATGTCCTTTTTTTAAAACTGAACCGGGTTAACTCCGTAAGATGTTAAGTATAATAAAAACCAGAATAATTACCAAGTTAGACACACAGTCCAGCGGTGGACTGTGTGCCAAACTAAACCACAGGTCCCGGGTTCGAGACCTGTGGCGAGTACCGAGTGATGCAATTAAATCATTTTTAAAATAAGTGATTTTCGGATTGATTTAATTAGTATATAAATGTAATTAAAAACAGAAATATTTCGGGTTAGACACGTAGCTCAGTTGGTAGAGCTGCGTGCACGCGTACGGGAGCTCACGGGTTCGAGTCTCACCCAGCGCACACATATAACCGACCGAACCGGTCAACAAGTCAACGGTCAACGGTCAACAAGTCAAAGGTCAACAGTAAAAAATCAACATTTTTTTATTACTTTTATTTATTTATTTAAATTAAAAAATACTTAAAAATAACATTTTTAAAGTTAGAAAATAGCCTTGAACTCACAAAAATATATCCAATAATCGTACTAAAAATTGATTAATAAAATCCGCCTATTTACCGAACCGTTATGTTATTATCTAGGTTAGTTTCACTCGTGGTTAAATCCAACTTCGTGCGCATTCAACATCATCAACCGAACGCACCCAATGTGAGTGAATCTTACAACTCCCCTTTTTAATTACACGTTTTGGGGTGTATCATGTGTCACTTAAACTAACTCGTTTATTCAAACTCGTGCCATGCCATATTATGATTTAAACTTAGAATGTAAATATTGTTTGTAGTTATGTATTACATATTGTCTAGTTGTATGCAAATCATTCATTCGGCCCATCAGTTCGTAGAACAACGCGTGCCTCAAAACTCATTCATTAGGCCCATCAGTTCCTCGTGGAAGACGAGTTGAGCAACGCGTGCCTCAAAACAATCTATTATTGTATGTGTGTGCATTATTTAATATTAAGTGTTTTGTGAATAAGTTTACATCTATATTTACTCATATGTGGTTATGCACTTTATTTATAATCAATTCAATAAACTTGTTTAAATGTTTTTCATAGGATTCACTCGCCAACTTTTTGTTGATCCAAAAACCATTTTTACACATGATACAGGTGAACAGAATGAAGCAAGGAAAACATAGGAAATGCCTTAGAAGAAAATAATGAAGTCTAGAAAGATGTGTAAAACATGTTGTAATTATGATTGTATGATTTCCCTTTAAATTTAATAATAAATATGAAACGTTATAATAAATGTCATGAGCTTTGATGAAAACCCAATCATGCCCCGATCACCTTTTCCGCTGCGGGTCGGGGTGTGACAGTTACTTGGTACATTGAGCTATCATATGATGTGTCATCATGAACTAATTCATAAATACCATTTAAAGGTATAGCTTTAAAGTAAAACACATCATGCATTGAAACATAAATGTCATGGTTAACAAATTCGAAACTAAAACCATATTGCCTCAAAAGGGAAACTGAAATAATGTTCCTAGTCAAACTAGGAGCATAAAAAACATTTTTTAAAATCACTTCCAAACCACTTGGAAGCTTCAACAAATAGTCTCCTTGGGTTTTGACTTCAACTTTTGCTCCGTTGCCCATGAAGAGACTAGTGTCTCCCTTTTTATAATGTTTATTTCTTCTGAACCCCTGCAACAAATTGCAAATATGAGTTCCACATCCGGTATCTAGTACCCATGTATAGAAGAAATAACATTAAGCTCAACATGTATCATGAAGATTTTACCTGAGGTCTGCCCTTCATCCCTCTTGTTTTTCAACTCCTTGAGATAGGTTGGAAAATTCCTTTTCCAATGTCCTATCTCTCCACACTCAAAGCATGGGTCAGTCGAAGCAACCTTTTGCTTCTTTTCTTTTGGTTTCGTGGGTTCCGCTTTAACATTTCCTTTCCCTTTACCTTTGACGTGGCCCTTCCTTTTGGCAAAACTTCTCTTGGAGTCGGGGTGGGGCCTCTTCTTGTTGCCTCCCTCATTGATCGTTAGAACGGGTAAAGGCCCTTTTTACCCATTCCCGCTTCGGCCATTTTGAGCATTGCATGAAGCTCACCAATGCTCTTGTCCCATCCGTTCATGTTATAGTTCATAACGAAAGTCTCAAACTTCTTTATTAAAGAGTTAAGGATCAATTCCGTAGCCAACTCTTTAGAGAGGGATAATTAAGCGTTTCGAGGCGATCAATGTGGTTCTTCATCTTAAGGACATAAGATGAGACCGATTGGGTTTCCTCCATTCGACATGCGTGAAGCACCCAAACCGTTTCGAAGCATTCTACCCTAGCTTGTTGAAGGAACATTTCCTTCAATTGGGTAATCATGTCGTACGCCCCGTGATGTTTAAAATCCTTTTGAATCTCGGGAATCATAGTTCCCAACATGAGGCAAGAGGCTTGCATGGAGTCCTCGGTTTCCACATCTTCCACGTTAGGTTCATCGGGAATAGGATCGTCCAACACATATGATATCTTTTCTTGCTTGAGTACGATTCTCAAGTTTCGATACCAATCCATGAAGTTGTTATGGTTGAGACGATCCTTTTCAAGGATGGTTCTTAGTGATAGGTTACGAGGTTTGGGTAATTGGGTTTGCATTTTTAGTGCCCATCTGCAAAATTTAACAAAGTTCAATTCTAGTATTTTCGACATTATTAAATTTTTAATCATTAATACCCTTTTATGTCTCATAGACAATTAATAATTAAAATCTAGAATCCAACGTTACATTTAAATGTTGGTTAGGTGACCTTTATCCCATTATTTAAATTAACAAGGTAGTCAACGTTTGACAATTGCAACCCTTTCCAATTTCTAGCCATATGGGATTGGTTAAACATCTTTATGTTTAGTTGGCATATTTAATCCCATCAACACCTTTGTACGCCATGCTTCGGTGATCCTAATCACATGGTTTCCAAATCAAGTCGTCCTAATTACATAGACATGTAAGTTTACACATACAATTGGTTAGTTTACACATACAAGTGTTTTTGGATGCCTGTACATGTTCTGGATAGCGAAATACGCGAAAAGGCATAGTTTCGCAGAATTTGCAAAATAGCCCCTGAACTTACAAAAGCGTGATTTTACCGTACCGAAGCCCTCGAGACTTATTTCTAAACTATGTTAAGGGTATTTAGGGTATGTTAAGTGTATGACCTTGTTCCAGAGTGTGCGTCGCTACGAGAATCAGCAGACTTTCGTAGTTTGTCAAAATGGTCCCTGTGATCGAATAAGTTTGTTTTTGACATACCAAACCCTTCAAAACTTATTTCTAAGTTACATAAGGGATATTTAGGGTATGTTTAGATTATGTCACTATTCCCGAATATACGTTGCGTTAAACTGATTATGTTTGCGTAACAGTTTATGTATGTCTTCCAGAAAAAGCTTTGAAGAGTCGAAATTGTATATAGACTAAATGTATGAATGTCACATGTAATTTTACAAGTCTCGGGAATGAAACACAAGATTTTATTTGGCTCGGGATTGTATGATAGTTGAAACGGCTCAGATGTCACACTTTTCAAGGGGGAAATCGGTCCTACAACTTTGATTCACCACACCGTTAAATTTCAAGTTTGTGATTACCCACGAAAATCTGAAATCCCGTTTTCTGTAATCACTTTTAAGCACACTCCTAAATGATTGATTAGTGTAAACAATAATCTTCTCAATGAGCAAATCTTCATCAGATAACAAATCATCTGGTAACACAATCAGATCTGAGAAACATTCTTCCACAATCAGAATCACATTCTTCCTCTTCAGTCACAATAAAAGAAATATATAGTTTTATCCGTAAGACTCGGCAACAACTTAAGCAACAAACATCAACATTCCTAGCGGTTATTCAAGAAAACAATTCATCTGCTCGAAGATTAACCATTCTGACACTTTAGACTATCACTGAGCTGTAATATCTTTTAAGTATTGACAATACTAATGCATCTCATGACACTAATCTTGTTAACCGGCTTGACGAAGACTCGGGACTCAAACCCTAAGACATCAATCTGACCATAATCTGAAAAATTAAACTCCTATGATCATGAACTAACAAATCCATATCTTATCATCCCGAACAATTGAAGTCAACACCCGAATATTGTTGCATGTCATGAATTAAAAATGCCGAATTTAATATATTCTATGAAATTTTTATTCCCCTGATTTTTACAAATTCTGAACCTCTAAAACTATCACTGAATTTCCCTCAAACATGGCAAATTCATCCTATCTTTTTACTAAAAAACTCTACTGTACGGAAAATATGTCATTTTGTCACAAATGCGTTTTCATCAATGCGAATTTTCTTTATGGCCCATTAATAGTCACTAATCAATGGTAAGCATTCTGTATAGTTATCAGTGACTACCCAATATCTCACTACTATGATCACATGATCAAATCTATTCTCTAAGCCATCAAGTGTGTCCTTGAACATCTCGTATTTGTCTTTAAAAATCTCGAAAAAATTCAATCACCAATTTTTTTTATTTTTTGCATTTTGACACATTTGCGGGGCAAGTTTACCTTCATCGAACGTGATACCTCCGTGCAACTACTTCCTTCGTGCGAGTGTAATTACCTTGACGACGTAGTAGTCCTCGGACGTATTAGTCCTGTGACTATTATGCGAACGTATCTCTTCCGACTTCGAAGCTGCCGATCACATTTTGATCTGAAATATTTATTTCTTGACTTTTATGATGATTCTTCCAAGACTAGTCGAAATTTAATTTGTTTCATTTTAATTTTTTGTCATGGATGACCGTTTGATTTGATGTGTTACGTCTAAATCCCTAAATGTCCATAATTCATGAACATAGTTTTCAATCACTGTTTTTATCGATTGAATTGGTAAGGTAGCTCTGATACAATTGTGAGTTCAGATCCGTGGGTTTAGACGAAGTTGGACGGGATATCACAATTCGTAAAAGTTATTAGAAGTAGAAGCAAAGCTTTACATTCTACTGTACCAACCCAAAAACGTCGGTCGTGAAATATAAACTGTATTGGTGACCGGAGTTGTGCCCAAAATTCTAGTCAACGATGCATCGTTGATTTTTGGAAATTAAACTTGATTAAAACACAGTTTAAAGTTTAACGATTTAACACAACCATAACATATTTAAGTTGTTTTGATCCTTATGGATCTTAATACAAACATGGTCGTATAATAGTTTTAAAAGTTGTCCAAATATTATTAAACAAGTCATGCATCACAACCACCAGATACGCCAAAGATCCCCAAAGCCGAACTCAAGTACCTTAAGAACACGTTAAAATCAAGTGTCAACACAAAGGAGGGTGAGTTCACATATTCAAATTACAATTAATTTGATTGAAGGAAAACTTTCATATTATATGTTTATTATTAAAACATCCATATAATTTAAGAAAGTCAGTTTTATTTCCTTAATAAAAAGCCGAGGGTCAGTCATCGTAAGCATTTTCTAAAAACCTTTCGAACGTAAGACATCCTCCCAAGGTTTTATACATATTAAATTTCTATCACCAAATGTTCAGATTCGTAAGTTTTCAAGACGTTACGAGCTACATAGTTACTATGAAGGTATAATCAAAGCTAGACTCACTATAGAATATCAATTCGTCGTTTGACTAACACGGAGCTACCGGTCACGACGGGGTGGTCAACCCGATAGATCTATCAACAATTCCACGCATATTAATAATGATTAAACAACAAAACTTGCGCAGGAGCCCGCAATGGGTCTCTTATAATGCCTGCCTCACGTACAATACGTATATCCTACTAAAATGATAAATTTAATATAACAAGTTTACAAATCACCCGTAAATCCCCACCGAAATGTAAGCCAATACGGCTACTTACACTTCTTGAGATCACTCAAATTTGTCGCTATTTAGATTTAAGCATTTTTAAATCTACACGTCGTCTTATCCCCAAAACACCGCAATAATCCCCGTTTCATCCCCGAAACGCATATATCGTTATTCTATAATCCGTTTCATCCCGAAACGTATTTCTATCAAAACCATGTTTTTCTCTAAAAACATATCACATAATTTTTAAAATTATATTTTCCACGAAAATATGTGTTGATGCATATTTGTGTGGATGCGGCTCAGTTTGGCTCGGTTCGGTTTGGTTCGGCTCGGCTCAGTTCGGTTCGGTTCGACTAGGCTTAGCTCAGTTCGGTTCGGTTCGAGACCTAAGTCGACGACATTCCTCCGTCGTACGAACCGGGATTCGCATTGCGAGAGCGAAGATTAATGTGGGATAACATCATCATGATGATGTCATGATGATGTAATGTATAATGCATGTTATGTTATATTATCTTGTAAACTCACGAAGAATTAGAGCAAATTCATGAAGAAGGTTCATCGTGAATATTTGTTGTTTGTGAGAGAGGTTCACAAAGAACCTATGGTTCGTGGGTCATTTAATCCTTCGTGGCCCAGTAAGTTCTTCGTGTAACTTGCTGGGTCTTGGCCTATAAATACCCACATATGTTACCCAGCTTCTGTAAGAGTGCAGAGAGAGAGAGAGAGAGAGAGAGAGAGAGAGAGATAAGCAGGTGGTTCAAAAATGTATGTACAGTGTCTCTCTACAAATCAATATAGTGAATCTTTGAAGTTATATCTTTTGTTATATTAGTTGTGCTCTTGCTTTGGTTTGCATATACACTTGGATTCCGCACTCGTGTGCGTGTTAGACAACAAGGAAGTAGGTTAATCTTGATCCTCCAAGTGGACCTACAACCAAGCATTTTGGTGTGTTTTGAGCAAAGTTTGGGTGTTTCCTGTACTTAACTTGAACAAGAAACTTATAAGTTTTTGAAAGAAAAGTGAACTAAAACTTGAGAAAAGCTTGTTGTTTGCAAATTTTTTTTTATAAAAACCTTGTTAAAACTCATGGAGACATGTTAAAATACGGTTTTTCTAAAAATTTCTAGCAAAAATTTTGTTCGCCATCTTCCTCTGGTGAAGCGTCTTGGCCGGAATAGTCTTTGAGTGAAATGATAACTTGAAAAGGGAAATTTTGAATGTTGTCTGTTACTATATCTGGCATACCAGCTAACACCTTTCAAAACTTCAAAAACCAGATTCCACTGTTAAAGGAAATACTTCACCTACCATTTTATGAAGAACCAGAAGCAGTGAAGAACTATTATCACGAAAGATTATTGTTCATATTAAAAAAAAGGTGAATGAAAAACCTAGTCCTTCGTTAACTTGGTTCACACGAAGAACCTAGTCTTTCGTGCATATGTTGCTCGAAACATTTATCTGTTCTTCGTAACTTTTAGTAATTGATCATAAACAAAAATAAAAAAAAAACCTCATTCTTTGTGGATATAGCTCCTCACGAAAGACCATATTCATGACCAATTAACTCTCGTTGTGGATCTAGCTCTTCACGAAAAACCAAGGCTTTTTTTTTTTATTTTTTTATTGTAGACTTGGTTATTCATGACGCTTAGTAGTTCTGGAAAGTTAATAATTGGTTTACATAAAGGTTTTATTATATTATAAACTTGTTAATTTTGTGGTTCTAAGCATAATTTCCTAGTTAAACAACTAAAATGAGTTCAAATCCTTGGGATTGGGGTAGTAGTTCAAGTACAAGCAAGATTCCATCACAAACTAGCTTCGCAACCTCATGGGTAAAATCTTTAATACCTCAACATACGGGCATGATTACTACTAATTAATGGGCGTGTGTTACAAATCAAAATCAAAGCGTTCAAACTCTTCTCATTAGCGAGAGTGAGACAGGAAGCAACAATCGTCCAACAAAGCTAAATCACATGAACGATTATCCATCATGGAAAAAATCGTTTTCATACGTATGTTCTTGGTCAGAATACCGAGTTGTGGACGTGTTTTACTACTCCATTCAAAGAATCTCTCAAAGAAGCAGTATCAAATTCGATATCTTTAGCCGGATTGGACAAGAATAATAAGAAGGCTTATGATCTAGAGAAGAAGGCCTTTCCTATACTTACACAAGCTCTTCACAAGGATATTTATCATCAATTTATGTATTTTACCACTACGAAGACCTTATGGGACACCTTGGAATCAAGAGGGGAAGGAAATGCAGCGACGAGAAAGATCCGACATGATCTTTTAAAGAAAGAGTTTGAAGGATTTTTGTTCATGGAGAATGAAACACTAAGAGATATGACCATTCGATTCTATAATTTACTTAGTGAGATGTACTCATACAAGGTTAACACATCAACACAGGAGATTTTTATGCGTTTTGCTGATGCTTTACCACATAAGTGGAGTTAATTCATTGAGGTGCTGAAGCATACCGGTGTTTTGGATGTAATCAGCATTCACGAATTTGTTCAGAAACTTGAAAACAAAAATGAAGAAGAAATTCGTAAAGCAAAACGAATTCCAGTTCCACAAAATCCAGAGATGTATTTTGGAGGCATTAACAGAGGTGTAATTACAAGTCAGCAACTGAATCTTCAGACAACATCTGTATCGAATGCAAACCCCTTTCTGCAGCAAGTCAAACCAGGTAAGCCTGTTGGTTCAAGTGCTCAAGCCTATGGTCAAGCATTTGATCCGAAAGCCTTTCTTCCTCAACCATGAGATGTTGCATCACAAGTTCCACAACACGCATTTGATCCAAAAGCTTTTCTCCCTCAACCACAAGTTCCACAACATGCTTTCTATGGTAACAATTTTCAACCTTCAAACCCTAACACCGTCAGACTCGATACATCAAACCTTAGCAAAGTAAGTGTAGAGGTTGCCAAAGAACACATGGAACTTCTAAACACTTTTGTGAGTTCTTACTACGGATTAGTAGCTGGGCAAATTACCAACATCAATCTAACCAGTGAAGACTACGCACAAATTGATAAGGAGGAGATGGAGTTGATCGATATCAAATGGGCGTTTGCAAGTGCAGTGAGAAGGACAAAAGATTTTATGGAGAAAACCAGAAGGACTAATTTGGAGAGCAACAAGGATACTCCATATGGTTTCGACTAAAGGAAGGTTACCTGTTTACACTGCAGAGAGAAGGGGTACTTTAAAAGAGAATGCACGAAGCCTCCACAGCAAGGGAATCAATATCCTTTCAACAGAAATCAAGGCGCTAACAATGAAAGAGCAATGGTTCCCGCAAACAATACCAATCGAGCTTTGATTGTTTAGGAAGATGAAAGCTGTGATTGGTCTGTTCAACTTGGAAACAGTGGTGGAGGAGGCACTGCATACTATGCCGAAATTGAAAAGAATAATAGCAATGGAGAATCGTCTAGAAATGATGATAGTTCATGGGATGGCAGCAGTTCAGATGAAGCATAATCGACTTCAAGTGAAGATCGATCTGAAGATGTTGATGCTGAGGTAGATAATGTGATTACTGAATCTGAATCAACAGATAGCGACGAAGCAACCTTGGAGCATGAAACTAAAGGATCATCTGATGAGTTTTTCAGGCATCTCTCAACAGTTGGATCTTCCACTCTTCGTGCAGCATTCATGGCTAGTTTGGATTGCCAATCCAGTCAGGTAAGTTTTGATAAACCTATCTTGTCTAAGTGTTTTGAATGTATAGTTTTAAAAGGAGAATACTTAGAACTTGAAGGTAAATTTGATCACATGAAGAAACATAATCAGAGTTTGATTGTAGATCTGACAAAGTGAACTGAGGCAAACATAGCTCTTAAGAAAAATGAAAAGGAATTTAAAACGACAATTGAAACCTTAAGGAAAGACGTTTCTGAATTAAAAAAGAATGCTTTGAGAAAATAAACAACCATTAATAATTATATTAACATGCTTGAAGAAACGAAAAAGGAGTTAGCCTGTGCAAAGTGTGAGCATGATGCGATCAAACTCAAGTTGGACAGTTACTCCAACTCAAGATATGTTTTGGATCAAATCATCGATGTTCAAAAGAAGAAAGTAGATGTGAAATGCATTGGTTATTAGGCTTGTCCCCCTCCGGTTAGACACAATTACACCAAAATGCTAGATGACGAGGATGTGCCACATTTAGGACCCATCGTTCCATTGGATCTAGCTGAATTTACAGTTGGTCTAGGGTTCACTAAGGGCACATCCTCAAGTCAAAGGTCAATCGGATGACATCAATGACTCAAATTCTGTGAATGATCAAAGTCCTCCTATTGTTGAGGATCATGATAGTTCGGATGATGAGTCGGATGAGGACAAACCTAAGCAGTCAGGTATGGTAACAAAAGAGGAAAATATACCTTTCGAGAATCACATTCTCTGTGATCCTCCAGCAAAACCGTGTGTGACTGCCCATGTCGAGATTGCTGAAGCTTATGTTGAAAACTGTGAAACGTGAACTTGCTTTACACGTTGATTGGTTCTGATAAAATACATTCAGATAAAGATTTCCTAATAAAAATGTCAATCAATCTTTGATTGATATAGTTTTCGAGGATTCTACTAGTAAGTTTTTGGGTAAGTCGAGCCAAGAGTTGTAGCAACTCAGTGCGCTCCTATCCCAAAATCGCAAGTCAGAAAGAAATACGGGAACAAAAAATTGCAACCTAAAAACAATCAACGAAAGCAAAATCACGCTACCCAAGGAAATGGAAAAGGCAAACAAAGGCAAAACAAGAAGAAGATTCAGAAGGTGAACTTCGTGAAATCTTGAGGGACTGTTAAAATTGAATATTTGAAAACAAATCCAACACAGATTTTGTTAAACAAAGTAAAATTTTGAAGAGAAATAGTCAGAACAACCACACACAAATTGTTGTGATGTAGGACCAAGTACCTCAAGCTCACGAAGTTCATCGTCAAGCTATCACAGTTATGATAGTCTGAGGTTTGTTGAGTGGAGATCATGCTTTGAGTGTGGTAATAGTTGATGCCCTCCGTGGTAACAGTTACCATACAAGATCTGTTTCACCAAAACAGGACCCTCGTCTTATTAAACAACGAGAAATGAAACAAGAAGTTGAAAGGGCTTTGAAACCAGATGTTATCCAAACACAGTCTGTGAAATCAGATGTTAAAAATGAAAAACAGAAACAGATTTGGAAACCAAAATCGGTAATTGTTTCAGGGGGAGCTCCATCAATTCCGAATCATCGAGAAATGGAAGTCACAATCCTCGATGATGTCGGACGACCCAAGTCTATGAAGACTTGGGTCCCCCTCTCCAACTAATCTCTAAATGAGTGTGCAGGATGTTCCCAAAGGAACTATTGATAGTCTTAGGATTGTTGATAGTGGAGCGTCCATGCACAAGATCGCGACATAAGGCTTCGAAACATTGTTACATCTAGGAGAATATTGTTGCCTTTGATGGAGAGAGAAAAAGAAAAGAAGACAAAGTGTCCGATGAAAGAATTATGATGAAAGAAGTTGATAACTTCAACAAGAAAATTCATGAGCAACAATTTGTTTGTTTAAGGCTTAGATCAGGTCAATAGGATAGATTCAAATGAAGTGTACACGCCTGCAGCACGTCTAAAGCTTTTCGAGAATTCATGGCTTAATCTTCCACAAGAAGTTTAAAGTCTATGGGATGAACGTGCAGTGTATATTTTTCCACGGTGTGATTGAAAAAAATGTGTTTGTTGAACAAACCAACCGGGTGTGCGGATGCCTTGGCGTGGATTGAACAACCGCACACTACTTCTCAAGGAGAAAGATGTAGACCTTTGCTGGTGCAAAAGCATGTGGAAGACATCATGTATAGACCGACCAATGATGATCTGTACAAGCTTTCCCACATGTTCACTTGCTTCTTACCAGCCGGACCCAGAGGTTTCTGATCTTGTTGCGGTGAAGAGATTTCTTGGTTAAATTGAAGTAGCTGCAAAATCGACTTTGAAATCCACACAGGGTGGATATCCAGTTGGGAGAGCACACAAATTCCTGGAAATGCACGTAGAAATTGCAGGATTAAGGTTTTAAATTTCTAATCTCTCCTATCTTTGTCGATATTTAAGTTGATTACGAATTACTAACATCTCGTACAACACTCCTTGGCCAGATACATTGATCTTGAATATCACCTCACACGTGATTGTTTCAATATGAACTCATCAATGTTGTTTTGGTCCACAGCGATTACCAACATGCCAACTCATTTTTCCAAAATTTTAATAAATCTTTTCGATTAAATTGATCTCTGATGAACGACATCGAGGTAAAATATGAGTTAATCTACATCGGGAAATCGTTTTTGTATATAATTTTTTTCTTGAGAAAATCCAAAAAGATGTTATTTAAAAGTTTAAAATTAATTTTTCATTTTAGGGGCAGTAAATTCGTATTCATATAAAAAGGAGAAAAACAAGAGAAAAACAAAAATGAGTTTCCTAGCGAGAAAAAGAGAAAATGATAGTAAATCAGTGGTCAGTCAAAACCTTTTTGAACTTAAAATGAAAAATGATAAGTAGCTGTATTAACGATGCATCAGTAGGCTCACAATCATTTTAAAGTGTGCAGGGCGATATATACATAATCGACTGAAGACCGTGTTGGAACCGCTCATTAGCATATGGTCTTGGTACTGAAATTTCGTTTGATAGATTGTCGAGGTTCAGAAATACGTGGTCTTTATGCTGTTTATCATTTGGGTATCATGGTTGTTCCTTTTTTCGAAAATAATGGGGACGCAAGTCTAGAACTTCCATGATACCATACATACGTGTACATACGAGGTTCAGAGATACGTGATTTTAAATCACATCTATCATCTGAGAGTCAAGTTCGTCTCTTTGTCGGTACGATGCTACTAACCTGTTCACGGACTTGCTCTCATGCCCTGCTTGCAATGAATATCAAGTTCCTCATAAATAAGTGATTTCATTACAAAGGGCTTGTATTCATCCTCAAATAAGTGAGTATCTCACATCATATACGTTAAAACAAATGATAAATGGTATACTCACCAGTAAGATGAACTCTCGTGCATACCTTGAAAGTTACAAAAAAATAAATTAAAATTGAACATTTTTAAAACTTTCAAATTGTTGTCGGTTGGTAATTGAATGAGAGTTGGTCTCATATGTGTCATTTTCTAATGTTGTTTAAAATCAATCCTTCATAAAATTTCAAATGAAAAGTCTCTAAGGTTGATTAAATCCCTAGCAGTTGTTCTCATTACGTGTTTAGCCTTGTAGTGTGTGTAGATGTGGCATCCAAGCGAGCTAAAGGCAAAGAGAACGAGTTTGAAGAAAAGTTATGGGAGTGAAGATGCAACATGAATGATAGTCATGGATTAAGAAGATCAATTCGTAGCTGACCACTCATCAACACCACAAGGATCTAAAGATTTCAAATTAAACGTCTCACGAGCTACATCAAGGGGGAGTTTGCTGATGCACCTTTTTATTTTGACAAGTGAAGACATCAGAAGATCCGACAATGTGAAGAACGAACCATCACGAGCAACATCCAAGGGGGAGTTTATTGATGCATATTTGTGTGGATGCGGCTCAGTTTGGTTTAGTTTGGTTCGGTTCAGCTCGGCTCAGTTTGGTTCGGTTCGGTTCAAGAACTAAGTCGACGACGTTCCTCCGTCATACGAACCAGGATTCGCGTTGCGAGAATGAAGATTAATGTGGGATGATATCATCATGACATCATGATGATGATGATGATGATGATGTAATGTATAATGCATGTTATGTTATGTTATCTTGTAAACTCATGAAGAATTAGACCAAATTCATGAAGAAGGTTCTTCGTGAATATTTGTTGTTTGTGAGAGAGGTTCACAAAGAACCCATGGTTCGTGGGTCATATAATCCTTCATGGCCTAGTAAGTTCTTCGTGTCACTTGCTGGGTCTTGGCCTATAAATACCCACATATGTTAACCAGTTTCTGTAAGAGTGCAGAAAGAGAGATAAGCAGTTGGTTCAAATGTGTATGTATTGGGTCTTTCTACAAATCAATATAGTGAATCTTTGAAGTTATATCTTTTGTTATATTGGTTGTGCTCTTGCTTTGGTTTGCATATACACTTGGATTCCGCACTCTTGTGTGTTAGACAACAAGGAAGTAGGATAATCTTGATCCTCCAAGTGGACCTATATGTTCATAGTTTAATCAAAGGCATGTTTTATACGAAAGCGTATACTTATCCTTTTAAGGCGTGTTCTTCCCCCAAAACATATACAAAACGGTAAAAAGAGGGGTTTAGTGAAACTCACCTTTGGGTGCGTTTTTATATTAGCGCAATTTCCACAAATTGATTTTACATGTCCTAATATATGTAGGAACGATTTAATAATCAATATTCTACAAAATCCCTAAGTTTCTCCAATACTTAGAATTTTTCACATAACTTTGAGATTTCCTCGAAAAGTCTTTATTTTTTATTATATTGTCGTGTGTGTGTGTGTATATATATATATATGCGTTCATAGATATATTTTTAAGATTTTGCGACTTGAATGATTTTAGTGGTGACCCTCATTATGTTGTATCCGCTATCACACTCATTCATAAGCAATATATCTACGATTTGCGCGTCGTAATATATACATAAACGTGAACACATAAATACATATCGTAGCACACGTATTTTGTTAACTTTTATATTTTATCATTTTTAAAGCATTCATACATGAAATAACTTATCAAGTTAACCTACGTATCATTTTCATGCTTGACAACAAGTTACACATTTAGCGTGATATTACCGTTCAAACCGCACAAGTGTACATGCATAGTCTAAACCCCTACTACCATGTTATGACTTAGCATATCACATTACATATTCACATAACCACATATCACATCATATTACACAAAGTTCACTCTTGAACAATTAGCGTTCTCGGTATCGTTTTCGTGCGTCGGAAGTCACGTATGACTAACCAAACACCAAAGATACTTAATATAAGTTAATATACTTATATTTATATCAAAAATATCAGTTTAGTTACTGATCTAAAACAATTTTGCAAAAATCTCTTAAAAAGTCGATTTTTAACCGTTTTTAACGCATAGTTTTGTACCGAACTTTACTATAGCATCCGAAATCGTAATGACTTTATATTTAACATAATGCATGTTATTTACTGAATAAAATTATGCTTATAATCATGTTAGTGCAGATTTCATGAAGCCACATAAATCATGTGATTTTCATATATTGTACAACTTTTTAAGCTACATGTACAACATGCAAAGCTACCAAACCCATGACCAAGTTTCATGACATTATAACACTTCAAATATTATTATTTCTAGTGTTTATAATCCAATTTAAACCTTTTTTTATCATACCATAACAATTTCATCATTTCATGATCACATAATTATCATGCATGCTTATGTACAAGCATCTAAAGCACTCTTATCATATTATCATCATCTCACACATGAACTTAAATGCATCTACATACATTAAATTCATGTCATCTAAGTGTCATCATCAAATCATTATTCAATCATACATATGACCATTAAAGTGTAAATGCATGTGACATTTATTTGCTAGTAAACAAAACTTACATATATGCATACACACATACATATACACGACACATGCATATACATATATACACTTCCAAAAGTCCACTTTTTATGTCATCTTTAATCATAAGAACTTCTATAAAAACCCATTTTGAGCATGCATGCAATCATCTTTCAAGATTTACATCAATCAAGAATCAACTAAAAATCAGAACACAACCAATAACCCACATATATATACTTACAGCCTCACACACATACATACATACTTCTATTTTTGTTTGATTAAAACAATTTTCTTGTTTAGATTTCAAGTTTGTGAAGAATTCCAAGCTTTTGAGAAACAATCTTTTGTAAATCAAAATTTATAAACAAAATCAAGATCAAGAAAGATGAAGGTATATACCCTTGATGAACATCATAATTAATGATAGGTTTTGTATAAATATTCTTGAGCAAATCCTTCAAAGAGCTTGAATTCCACCATAATGCTTCAAAATTTCTATTAACTTCACTAAACATGGAGCTTTTAGAGTGTATTCTTCAAAAAATGATTTTGAAAATGGATGAAGATGGTGTTTTTGTGTAGTATACGGTTTCAAGAGAGAGAAAAGGGAGATTGGTGTCAAATTTTTGTGCATGGGTGACATGTGTGGCATTGTGTCATAACTTGAGAAAAATTTGTGGGCAAGTGGTGCATGCATGCATCTTGGAAAGAGATTGGCCGCCACTTGTCCCTCCCACACATACATCTCACGATACATACATAATATATATATATATATATAATATACATGGCTAAAAATAGGTATTTAACTGGTTACCGAGTATTTTATCTAGCGTTTTAATCCTGTTTTGAGGCGTTTTAAGTTATTTTTATCACTCTATAAAAATAACCTGGTATCACAGTCTCCCCCTGTTTAAGGAATTTTGTCCCCAAAGTTCTTACACTCCAGGTTTCATTTTCGCACTAGACATAACGAGATGCGGATATTTTTTGTTGCATCTGATCCTATCGTTCCTATGTGAACTCGGGTCCACATTTGGAATTCCAGCGAACTTTGACCAACTTAATCCGACTCCTCTTAAGCTTCTGAATTTTCTCATCCAGAACTTCAACAGGTTCTTCGATAAATCTCAATTTATCGCCTACTTGAACCTCATTATGGGGTATGATTAGTGTCTCATCCGACAGACACTTTCTCATGTTGGACACATGAAACACGTCATGAACTCCACTCAATTCATGTGGCAGCTTAAGCCTATACGCGACTGATCCAACTCGAGAGAGGACTTCGAAAGGACCTATATAACGCGGGCTTAGCTTTCCCGCTTTCCCAAACCTAACAACACCTTTCCAAGGTGACACATTCCACAGGACACGATCTCCAACTTGAAACTGCAACGGTTTCCTTCGGTTGTCTGCATAAATCTTCTGTCGATCGGCGGCAACTTTCAACCTTTCCTTGATCTGGACAACCTTGCTGGTGGTTTCTTGGATAAGCTCAGGTCCGGTTAGTTGCCTTTCGCCAACTTCAGCCCAACAAAGGGGTGATCAGCACTTCCTTCCATACAAAGATTCGAACGGAGTGGCTTTGATACTCGCGTGATAACTATTGTTGTAGGAAAAATCAGCTAACGGCTGGTGAGTATCCCAACTTCCACCAAAATCAATCACACACGCTCTTAATATATCCTATAACGTCTGAATGGTCCTGTCAGTCTGACCATCCGTTTGAGGATGATATGCAGTACTCATGTCTAATTGAGAACCCAGCGACTCTTGGAGAGATCGCAAAATCTGGAGTCAAATCCTCCTTCTCTATCAGAGATAATTGACACTGGTACTCCATGTCAAGCTATAATCTTGTTAAGATATAACTATGATATCTTTTCCGTTTTGTCTGTTTCCTTAAGGGGTAAGAAATGAGCAAACTTCGTCAATCGATCCATAACTACCCAAATGGTATGAGGTCCGCGTGACGTACGGGGTAATTTGGTGATAAAGTCCATTTCAAGATGCTCCCATTTCCATTTAGGAATTTTGGTAGCTGCAGAAGCCCTGACGGCTTCTGATGTTCAACTTTAACCTTTGAGCACAAGTCTTTGGTATCCTGATACATCTTGGTAGAACCCGGGTGAATAGAGTATCTGGACTTATGAGCTTCGTTCATAACTAGTTCACGTAGTTTACCCCTATGCGGACCTAAACTCGGTTCATGAAGTACATCACTTCATCAGCTTTTGGTATCAGTTCACACTCCAGTCCTCTTAAACCTTCCCTTCTCAAATTCTCATCTCTTAAAGCTTCTCGCTGTGTATTACGAATTTGATCAGTCAAATTCGTCTGTATGGTGAGACCCAAAGCACGAACGCACAGAGGCTTTTCTCGCGCTTTCCTACTAAGTGCATCAGCAACAACGTTTGCTTTACCTAGGTAATAGCGAATATGACACTCATAAGCATTGAGTCCTCTACTCAATGTCGTTGTGTCATGTTTGAGTTCCTTTTGATCGAAAATATGCTGGAGGCTCTTATGGTCTGTGTAAATCATACACTTCGTGCCATACAGATAATGTCTCCAAATCTTCAAGGCAAACACAACAGCTCCTAACTCCAAATCATGAGTCGTGTAGTTCTTCTCGTGCACATTTAGTTGTCTGGATGCATAGGCTATCACTTTGTCCTTCTGCATAAGCATGCAACCAAGGCCCAAACGTGACGTATTGCAGTATACAACAAAACCGTCATTTCCCTTAGGCAGGGAAAGAATAGGTGCACTATACAACTTTTCCTTCAACATCCGACAAGCTTTCTCCTGCTTCTCTGTCCAATCAAACTTCTTGTCCTACTAGGTTAATAGTGTCAATGGCTACGCTGGTTTGGAAAAATTCTCAATAGTACCTGTTTTGGTAAAAAATTACTGAAGAAATTTAGTGATCAAACTTAGTATGTGAGGTAGTGTGCTATTGTGATTTGTGAAAATATGCTGAGATTACTAGTTATGAAAACAATTGCAGGATATAGTTCCACGATATGAACTATATCAAAAATGATAAGTTAATGCAAGAAAAGTAAAATTCAACACAGGATGTACGAGGAAAGCCCTTGATCAATCTAGATCGCCGACACAAAACCTCGGGAGCTGATAACTGATGTATTGTAAAATACATCCATTTATCGTGTAGAGTTTGTTTAGTTTTCGTATCGTTTTGTTTCGTTACGTAGTTAGAATAGTTTCTTTTGATAGTTTTTGTTCGTGCAGGTCTCGGTTGCTGAAAAGAGCTTAAAATGGATGAAATCAGCTGGAAAAGAGTTAGCGGTTGAGTTCGGGATGAGTTGGAATGGATCGGGAACGCAAAACAATGAAATGTGGCGAAATCAGGCATAGACGCTGCGTAGGCCCTAGGAGTTGAGTTACGCGCTACACTAGCTATTAAAAATAATTGTTGAAGATTAAAGCGCCGCGCTGCGCGGCGGTCATGGAGAAGACCCTACGGGCTACGCGTAGGGTAGTTTTCACAGCCCAGTGTTTGGTTTGCTGCCGATTTTATGCTGAAACATATATATACATATTTAATCATTTAAACCCTAAGTTACGAATTAGCAGAGATCTGGACAATTTTGGAGCATAGAATCAAAGATTTTCAAGCACTCGCAGCTACGGGTTGAAGAATTGAAGTCGAGGAAGCATTCGGTTCGCATTCGTGTCATTCGGGTGTCTTCAATTTAGCTTCTTTTATCTTTACCATGTTTTGTTTGTTTGAATATACTTTGTATTTGATCAAATTCATGACTTTGATTGGCTAGATACTTTGAACTACCTCGATTAGATGAATGATTGATAAAGTTTGGATTTTTATTATGGATTTATGATTTTTGTGGATTGTTTATAAATTGTAAACGACTTGTTCGATTAATTGGATGTGTTTGCGTACTTGAAAGTGTTTGATTATTATTTATTGCTTTACATGAATCTTGGTGACGGTCTATATCACATAATAGAGTCATGCTAGGTTCTAGGTTTTGGTGACTATCGATATCACGTAATAAATCTAGAATCTTTAGGGTTGAATACGTAATAGACCTTAAAAGTAATAATTGGTAATCTTATAAAATCAAGTGTTCTACTAATCATCAATAGTTGAAAGGTGCGAGGTTATTGCTAGGTCTAAGTCATTAAACCGCAAGGTAGGAGCTTTCTTAGGAAGTAAACCCATTGGCTATTGTCTAACAAGTCCAATTGAGAAAACATGTCTATCCTTGGTTTAGATCTCGACAGGGAGTGAGCCTTGTAGGATACTTTTATAAACCCATTAGGTGTCTTGAAAGAGAGTCTAATAACCGGTAATCTCAATAATGCTTTAGCGTGCTCTTGAGAAGGGTTAGAGGTCCTATTAGATATCCCGAGAGGTGAGAATATTAAGATCCCGGTTCCACATTAATCAATATCCAGATAAAGTCATCACTAAAATCAATTAGGATTCTAGTCTAGGTAGTGCTTCCACCGTCTGAGTAAAGTCCAAATTAATTAGTAATCTTTAGTTAACTTAGTTAATCTAGTTTAATTTTAATTGCTTTATTAGGAATTTTTAGAAACCCCCCATTAAACAAACAATTAGTATGTCCGTGTCAGTCGTAGTCTAGATAGAGTCGTTAACGTAATTAATAGAGTCTCGTGGGTTTGATATCCAGACTTACTTGAGCTATACTAGAGTCGACCGGTACACTTGCCGGTTAGTAGATTAGTGTGTCTTAGTGAATCTAGAGTATTACTTTGAGTCTAGATTTAGGTTAATTTAGTTGATTTTATTTGAACTACTTTTAGCACATCAAGTTTTTGGCACCGTTGCAGGGGACTCTTTGGCGATTGCGTTAATTAATTTGTTTTGACTTGCTTGATATCATACGTGCTATTTGTCGTGTTTGAGTCTAAAATTAGTTTCAGTTTCTTTTTATTTATGTTGAGTCTGGGGTGTGCGTATATATACATATTTTTACTATGAATTTTACACACAGTTCGGTTTTAATTTATAAAAATGATTTATCCTTCAACATTAAAACACACACGAAAGGGCAAGTGTACCCCATCATATATGTAGTAAAGTATCGGTAAGAACCAAGTATCGATCCATGGATGCGGGCGGAGACGATAATACTAAACCTTTGTCAATATTCTATCAGTATAGAAAGATAGGTTGATAAAGTGTTTAAACTAAAAATGACTAAAACATAATATTTTTGTTTCTTTTTCTTTTTGTAAACATAAAGACTCCAAATATGAAAAATATAAGTATAGCCTTGCATTATGAATAACCAGAATATGTTAACTAAGTCGGTTATGCCACTAAGTCACTTGGTCAATTTTCCATTTTTCAAAGACAATTAGTATCCCTTTCGGGAATCCTAACATGACAACTCTTCGTAAAGTTAAAACGATAAACACACTTTAACCATCTAAAGTTGTTCTTTAACGCCCTATTGATTAATGTTTTTGAAAATCCCTTAAAATAAGTTAGTCATCTGTTAAGAGTTTTCTAACCTCACTTAATAAAGGAAAGTTACACCGATAAACACAATGCAACCATCGAGACAAGCATAACCTAGATTAAGTCACAACCGAGTCTATTTTACAAATCTTAAACATAAATTTACTAAGAAAGCAATTTTGTCCGAAACTACTAACTAAGCTTATGATTTATGTTAAGAATTCATAACGACACCATCTAACCCGCTAAGGTCCTTACGCGACGGAAAGTACTCTTGATTAATATTAATTACCCCTTATTAACCCAATACCCATTTCTAGTCTCATGGGGTGAACATTTTTAACTAAGCTAAAGGTTCACTAATGAAAGATTAATTAGGCTTCTTCTTTCAAATATCCTAACTAACCATGAACTAATCATCCAAGACAATTAACTATAATCAAGAATCCAATATCAATAACAAGGTTGCAAAGCAATCATCAAGCATTAATCATAAAAAGTTGTTAAGTGTCATTACAAACATGATTAACATCTAATGGTTGTTTAACAAGCAAGGAATTTAAAGTGTTTTTGCCATGAGGCTACAATATTACATAAACAACAACCTAAAAGCTTGAAACATAATCAAAATTATGGAAAGACTCAAGAATCAAACCATAGACAAGCTAAAGATTGAAGAACCGGTTGATAATAGAGCTTCTAGGCACAATGGGGCTTGAATTGGAGCAAAACATGTTGTTACCCGAGCCCAAACATCGCCAGAAGACGCTCCCAAAAAGTCCAGTCTGCGATCAGTGAGTTCTGCCCTGTTTTTATAACATTTCAGGTCTCGCACGGCCTTGCACTATTTAGCGCAATTTGGTGACGTCATCTTATCTGGATAAGGTTTTGAAATGTCACGACCATGCCAAGATTGCACGGCCGTGCGTGTCTGAGATAAGCTAGCACTGGAGTCGCACTGGCAGTGCACACGAGAAAAATAGACCTGCAGGGTCGTGCCATCCATCGGCACGGCCGTGCGTGCCGTGAACTTGGCTTGCACCAGGGCGTGCACGCTCGGTGTAGCCCTTCTGATCCGGGTTGGCACGGCCGTGTCAATCCTCTTCACGGCCGTGCACTGTCTGAGTCTTCTCAGAAAGTTTGCAACTTCGCTGTTTCGCCTGGAAAATCCTCGTTTTCTGCATCTTCTCGTCCGGCATGTTGTTTAAGGCCTGTAAATGAAAACATACTTGATTAAGTATCTAATTATTGATTTACGGCCAAAAACGTGTAAAAAAAGGGAATAAAAAGGGGGACTAATTTATGTGTATTTTAACGAATATCAAACCTCCCCACACTTGAACTTTGCTTGTCCTCAAGCAAACTAAAATAAAAACAGAATGAACAAAAGTTTCTAACGAAATAACTAATAAACACACACAACGGTTAGCCGATTTTTCGAAAGACATCGTCAAAGAGTTCGGATCCAACAAGCGCATGAAAATATATGTAAAGATAACTAAAAAGTCACGACTCCACTATCGATTGACTTAGCATGCAAATATTCACACATCTCTCAATTTTCACACGCACTCGCTATGTTTTGTGAGACATACATAAGATGTGTATGTGTAAACGCTCTATGCCTAGACGATGAATCGCACAATATCATAAGCTTGTCAAAAGATCTAATATCCACCAACTAACATGCGAAAACGTTCAAATCAAGAGGTCTTCATGAGTTTTAACGGAAGGCTAGGGTGAAAGGTGTGGAATGGATATTTATAAGTGACTAAATGGTTAAAACTCGGCAATTGTAGCGTAAATATGTAACACTATATATAGATAATGCAACAAAACGACAAATTTTTCGTTATCGAGCTAATCGTCAATATTCTACTGTTTTAGCACTTAAAATTGCTCGGATGTTGTCGTTTTCACACTGTTTTTAGGGTGTTCGATTTTCTGATTTTCTGAATTTATTTATTTATTTATTTTTTATTTTTTATTTTTTTTACAAATAACTAAGAGTAAACGCAAGTTAAACAGTATATAGACCGAGTTTTATCAGAAGGGTTTAAAAACAAAAAGGCTAATTTAGGCTAAGTGGGTTAAAGTGGGTGCAACCGGAAAAACATGGGAAAGGCTCAACATGGTGAACTAATGGGTAATGGCGAGAGGGGATATAAACAAAGGAAAAGGCTAACACAAAAAGGGTGTCCTAAGTGCCTCCATCACTTTTACACAATTCCACATATTTATGGTCTCGACAAGTATGCTAATGACAAGTTCTAAATCATGCAAGACATCCGGCTCACTCCTATTCCGAAATGAATAAACATATAACGAATTACAAGGCTCAAACAATGCTCACATGACGGAAGGAATGGGTAAAAGTGTGAAAATTAACATGCAAGTCTTTCTTTTGTTTGTCACGCTTTTTTGTTATCTTTTTCGATTTTTATTCGGATTGTCGGTTCTTTATCGTATCTGATGTTTTCTAAAACACAACTAACCAGTCTATTTAATTTATAGCTAATTCTGGTTTTTTTGCATATATACAAGCGGACAAACAAAGTTACGCAAGTAACCCCTCCCCACACTTGAACTTTGCATTGTCCCCAATGCGAAACCCAATAAAGTGAAAAAGGATAAAGATACTCCCCTGAAGACGAAGAAGGTGCAAGAGTGATTCTCCAACTCGCAAGCATGTGCCTCGCCAGTGCGTACTCCAATACCTGTATGCACATCACCACAAAACACAACCTAAAAAGACAACACATCGATCGCAAAGCTAAAATATAGATAATAAAAGTACTAATACCATCCATACATAAAAACATAGAAATAAATAAAACAAATGTCTGAAAACAAAAGTACATATCCGAGGTGTTTGAAATGACAAACAAAAAGAACACCCTAAAATAAGCTAATAGTAATAGATAAAAACAGCAAACGGCGGACGCTCCCCAACTACTCGTCCATATCATCACCATGACCAGCACCGGAAGATCCCGCCCCGCCTTGGTTCTCGAATGGGAACTACAGAGGGTCTCCGAACTGGTTGGGGAACGCGCTCTGAAGGCCCCCAAAAATGTATGAAAATCCAGCTTGCATCTCCTGCCTCATGTAGTCCTGGTTCACCCGCATCTGATCAAACTGCTGGTAGAACTCGGGATAGGATGGGATGCCTGGTGGCCAACCTTGGTAATGCTGCTGCTGCTGCTGCGGGTCTGGTGGTTGCTGAACGAACGGTTCATTCTCATGCTCCTCTTCGTGCTCTTCTTCTTCTTCTTGCTGTGGTGGTAGAGGGTCCCATATCTCTCCCTGCAATCCTCTCAGTCTGGGGCCATTGTCGGTATACACAGTTAGCCCCATGAACTTCAGTGTGCGAAGATCAACGTCATACCCATTAGTAACCAATGTGAGACCGTTTACCACCTCATCTATCATGACCCCATGGCGTACGCAAGCTGAGTTACATACTCCACTCCATGGATTTCGCTACTCGGAGTTTTGCCCATGCTGCTTACAAAAAATTCTACCATGCGTGCAGCAAGATTGACATGCACCCCATTAACATCGAGTATAAGAAGATCAAATCTGGGGTGGGACAGTTCCCGGAACTTTCCACTCAGTGACCACAGTGTAGCTAATAACCTGGTGCAACACCCGGAGTAGTGGATCCCTAAAGCGTGTTGCCTTGGCTTTTCTTGGATCATATGCTGGCCCGACCGCTACTTGGGCCCAAAACGCAGCTCTAGCAGTGTCATTGTCAAAACCACTGATGGAGGTGAACAAGTCGGAGTCTAACTCCTCTTCGGTGTAGATACCTAATCTCTTGCCGAGTCTTGCAACTGACCAGCTGTGCCACTAACCTCCGAGCCTGAATCTTACTCTCTTAGTTGTCGGAAGTCGGGGTCCGCATCTCCTTTTGGTTTTGCATAGGAGTATGATGCGAGGAACTCTAAGTAAGTTCCAAATAAATTGGTCGTCTGATGTTAAGCAGTCGAGACATAGGCGCTGAAATCATGTCGGTAAGCCTATCAGTTTGGTTTAGTGCCTGTATGGTACTCCAACTCAGCCTCCTTGGTTCCCCAATCTTGTTCCTCCGACTCCACAAAGCTTGCAATTTGTTGATTCATGGCCTCTTTGTTGTTTTCGGGATCGAATTAGAGTAAAGGGTGATTCTTCTACACAAAAATACATAGAAGAATAAGAGCAAGCGAAAAAATTTCAGGTCCCGGCACTAGAACAGCGCGTTACGAACATTCTGTTCATTTTGCTGTTCAGGTCACGCACGGCCGTGCGAGATTTTGGCATGCCCTTGCAACCCGAAATCACAGATCAGGGTTTGCTGTTCAGTCTGCGCACGGTCGAGCGAGCAGTCGGCATGACCGTGCGGCCCGAGATCGAAAGTCTGGTGCAGCCTACATCAAGCTTCGCACGGCAGTGCCAGGAAACGGCATGGCCGTGCATCAGCTGTAGATCGCTAAAAACTGGTCCATTCACCAATTTCAACCGATTTATCTCAAAACAAAGTGCTTTTTAACAGAATGGACCACGGGTTCGTGATTAGACTTACGATGTGTCAAGAAAAACCAAGAACGAGGGTTTATTTGTATTTATGAAGGAAACCCCCAAATGTTCTTGGGTAAGACCCCAAATCTGGACTTGAAACATGATTACAACGAGAAATTATGAAGGGATTCATACCTTGTTCAAAGACATTGAAGAAACCTTGCAAAAAGTGATGGGTTTTGAGAAAAGGGGGTTTGGAGCGGCTGCACACGTCTGCCTTAGGGTTTTTCTTCAACTTTTTACCAAAAAGTGGCTTTTATACCCGTCTGGAACTATTGTACAACTTTTCACGCGCACGGGCGTGCGTGATTTGGCACGGTCGTGCGGCCCTTTGAGTGCACCGGTGTGTACTCGTAATCTCGGCTCGCACGGCGTGCGGCCGGTGTGCACGGGCGTGCATGCCCGGAACCAGAGCTGGCACGGGTGTGCTATGCAGATGCAGCGATTCGCACGTCCGTGCAGGTTTTTGGCATGGCCGTCTGCTATCTGGCACTTTCTTAGACAAAACTGGACATAATGCTTTTAACTCCCTTTTCACCACAGAATCACTCCAATTTGTAGTATTAACTGTTTGCGCAAAATTTCAACTTCGGAACATTATAAGACATGAATCAAAACCGTACGAACTAGCTAAAAACCGAAAAACACACCGAAACTACGAAAAATGTAAAAACTGAAAATAAAGACAGAACTACCCCTATGCGTATGCTACATTTTTGAACATCGAGTCGGTAGCATAGACTTTGTGGGGCATAGAGATCAATCATCTCCACCTCCGAGTCAACCGGTCTGCCAATGTATCGCTTCAACCTATGACTGTTGACTTTGAAAGTTACACCATCCGCTTCTCAATCACGATGGTTCCATATGGGAACACCTCCTTCACCGTGTATGGTCCCGTCCATCTAGAGTGTAACTTCCCCGGAATAAATGTAACCGCGAGTTATAAAGCAACACAAGATCTCCCGCTTGGAATTGTTTTTGGTCCTTCAAGCGCTTGTCGTGCAATCTCTTGGTCCGTTCTTTGTACAACACGGAGTTCTCATAGGCGTGATTTCGCAACTCCTCAAGCTCATGGATCTGTAAAACCAGGCTTCACCTCCGTTTTTCAAGTCCAAGTTCGCCGTTTTCAATGCCCACAACGCCTTATGCTCCAACTCCACCGGTAGATGGCACGCTTTGCCGTAAACCAACCTAAAGGGAGTAGTCCCTATAGGTGTTTTGTAGGATGTCCTAAATGCCCAAAGTGCCTCATCTAACTTGTCTGACCAATCCTTTCGGTTCTTACTAACCGACCGCTCAAGGATTCTTTTCAACCCCCGGTTCATGGCCTCCACCTGCCCACTCGTTTGCGGATGGTAGGGCATGGATAACCTATGGTGTACACCATACCAGGACAAAGCTCTATCAAGCTGCGTATTGCAAAAATGGGTCCCTCGGTTACTGATTAGTGCTTTCGAAGCACTGAACCAGGCAAACAAACTCTTCAAAAACCTCACGACTACCCTAGCATCTTTGGTGTGTAAAGCTTGTGCCTCTGCCCACTTCGATACATAGTCTACCGCAACCAGGATGTATTTATTCCCACGTGAGGGGGGAAACGGACCCATGAAGTCTATACCCCATACATCAAAGACTTCATAAACCTGGATCCATTGCTGAGGCATTTCATCTCGTGCGGATATATTAGGGGCTCTCTGGCACGCACCGCACGCACTGACACATCTATGCGCGTCACGGAAGATAGTAGGCCAATAAAACCGAGAGTCCAACACCTTTTTCGCGGTGTAGTTCGCACCGTGATGACCTCCTATAGGTCCCTCGTGAAATGGCGCATGATGTTATTCGCCTCCTCTCCAGAAACGCACCTCCTAATCACCTGATCCGCACCAACTCGAAATAGATAAGGGTTGTCCCAAATGTAGTACTTGAGATCTGCGAAAAATTTCCCCTTCTGCTGATGTGTAAGTCCTTTAACAAGGATCCCACACGCAAGATAGTTCGTAAAATCCACAAACCAAGGCGACTCCTCACTCACCTCTACACTCATGAGAAACTCGTGGGGGAGATTGTCATTTATCGGCTCCTCCTGTGCTCTCTCCGCATCTCCGTGCTCAAGTCTAGAAAGATGATCGGCCGCTACATTCAACGATCCCTTCTTGTCTTGAATCTCGATATCAAACTCCTGCAATAATAGGATCCACCTGATAAGACGCGGTTTAGCAGCCTGCTTGCTAAACAAATATCGAATGGATGCGTGATCAGTGTACACAATCGTCTTGGATAGCACTAGGTACGATCTAAATTTATCAAACGCAAAAACTACTGCCAAAAGCTCCTTCTCCGTGGTGGTGTAATTCTCCTGCGCATCATGAAGAGTCTTGCTGGCGTAGTAGATCGGGTGGAAGTGCTTATCCTTCCGCTATCCTAACACGGCCCCTATCGCGTAATCACTAGCATCGCACATGATCTCAAATGGTAAGGTCCAATCCAGTGCGACTAGTATAGGGGCCTCTACAAGCTTCTGCTTAAGAAGGTCAAAAGCCTTCAAGCACTCGTCACAAAAAATGAACGGAGCATCCTTTTCCAACAAACGGGTCATGGGTCTAGCGATTTTCGAGAAATCTTTAATGAATCGCCTGTAGAACCCCGCATGACCGAGAAAGCTCCGTATCGCTTTAACCGAGGTGGGAGGTGGATCCACTTCCATACCTGCTCGCGAGATCTTGTGCCCAAGTACTATGCCTCTCACCACAAAGTGGCATTTTTCCCAATTAAGCACAAGACTCGTCTCCTCACACCTTTTTAACAGCTTCTTCAAATTTTCCAAGCAATGATCGAAGGAATCCCCAAACACTGAAAAGTAATCCATGAACACCTCCATAGAATCCTCGATCATATCATGGAAAATAGCTATCATGCAGAGCTGGAAGGTAGCCGGTGCATTGCATAACCTAAAAGGCATGCACCTGTAGGCGAATGTGCCAAATGGACATGTGAAAGTAGTCTTCTCCTGGTCCTCAGGAGCGATAGGAATCTAAAAGTACCCGGAGAACCCATCTAGAAAACAGTAATAGGACTTCCCTGACAGACGTTCTAACATCTGGTCGATGAATGGAAGCGAGAAGTGGTCCTTGCGGGTGGCATCATTGAGTTTGCAATAGTTGATGCAAACTCGCCATCCCGTGACCGTACGAGTTGGAATAAGTTCATTCATATCATTTGTAACTAGCGTCATACTACCCTTTTTGGGCACTACCTGTACGGGACTAACCCAAACTGAATCAGAGATAGGATAGATTAAACCTGCATCTAACAACTTGATTACCTCCTTTTTGACAACTTCTTGCATGTTCGGATTTAATCGTCTCTGTGGCTGTGCACACGGCTTGTAATCATCCTCCATAAGAATATTATGAGTGCAGAATGAAGGATTGGTTCCTTTAATGTCCATGATCTTCCACGCTAAGGCTTTCTTATGAAGTCGCAGAACCTCGAGAAGTTTGCTCTTTTCCTCGCTCGACAAAGATACTGATATGATAACCGGCAAACGGTGCTCCTCGTCTAGAAACACATACTCAAGATATGGTGGAAGCTCCTTAAGCTCCAAGGATGGAGGATCTTCAACGGATGGCTTCGACTTCTCCTCTACCCCACGAACAATCTCTGTAAATCGATCCGGACTCTGGGAACCATCATCACCAATCTGATAGACTGGCTGCTCGAAATCGTGGCCCTCCTGCGTAATGCCATCTAGGTCCCCACACAACAAAGGTGTGTCCGAATCAATCTCCTCAATCGTCCCCTGGAAATGGGTGCTCACATACGTATCAACAATGTCTATATAATACGGAGCATCATCCTGACTCTGGGGTGCTGCATTGACCGCTTGATATCAAATGTCACATGCTCATCATTCACTCGGAGTGTAATCTGCCCCGCAGCTACATCTATAATCGTCTGCGCCGTGTTCAAGAACGATAGCCCGAGTATCAGAGGTACCCTAGAGTCTTCATCCATATCCAAAATGACAAAATCCACAGGAAACACAAACTTGTCAATCTTGACAGGCATATTCTCGACAAACCCTTGTGGATACTTTATGGAAAGATCTGCTAAACGAATGCTCATCCTAGTAGGTGACGGTTCACCTAGATCTAACTTAGCAAAAACCTTATACGGCATAAGGTTAACGCTTGCTCCCAAATCCACCAATGCGTGACTAACCGACATATTGCCAATAAGGCACGGAAGAGTAAAGCTGCCTGGATCTCCCATCTTTATAGACAGACGATTTTGAAGTATGGTTGAGCAACTCTCATTCATCACTACACAGGACATGTCCTCAAGCTTTTGCTTGTTCGAGAGGATGTCCTTCAAAAACTTCGTGTACTTAGGCATCTGAGCTAAAGCCTCGACAAATGGTATGTTTATATGTAACTGCTTGAATAACTCTAAAAACTTACCATATTCCTAGCCTTCCAAGCTAACGATGCGGGTTCGATTCCCGCTACCCGCTCTATATCCTTATATATTTAGTCTATTATCTTACTATATTTATCTTAAATACTCTAACTCTAATTAATACATCATTCATGATTGAATATACAATTCAAAAACTTTTCTTACATAAATCCTACTAGATTCTTATTTTTTTTTTTCAAATAAAAGATCAGAAAGTAAAAATACCTAAAAATCACAATGAAAGCGTCCATTGTCTAATGGATAGGACAGAGGTCTTCTAAACCTTTAGTATAGGTTCAAATCCTATTGGACGCAATTTTTTTCCAGATATTTTTTAGATTTCGAGATCCAAAAATAAATTTTGAATGATTTGAATCCGAAACGCTTGAGTACCCCCTTTTTTGAAAAGGTTGATCAATTTGTTTAGGCTGCTTGTTCCTGAAGTATAAAACGTTCCCTCTGTTCCTGAATAGCTTCTTTCTCTCCATTCTTCTGCTTCTTTAGCCTGCCTGGGTACGGAACTGGAGGAGTATAATCTTTGACTGGCTCACGGGGCTGTGCGGTACTTGCTAGGTCTAGCCTAGTGTGCACCTCACCCGAAGCGTCAGTCTGGACCGTCTCAGTGATCGGTGGTGATGTCGATATGTCAGGTCCCGTGGTTTTCCTACTCCTCTTCATCACGGCAGTTACATGCCCTCGTGGATTCGGCTAGGTATTGCTTGGAGGACCACCCGGGGGTCACTCCGACATCATCTTCACCAACTGCCCTACCTGATTCTCGATATTCTGAATCGAGGCCTTCTGACTCCGCATCTCTCCCTCGTGAGCTAAGAAACGGTCTTCGTTTTGCTGGAAACGTTTCTCGGCTAGCTGATTTGCACTAGTAGAGCTACTCAGAAGCTGGGCCATCATCTCCTCCAGCTTAGAATTATCCGAAGAGCCTTATTGCTGAGAACTACTCTCGGATCCCTGATTTTGGTATGAATAAGGTCGGGGCTGATAGGATTGATTGTATGGCTGAAATGACTGGCCTTGCGCCTGCTGTGGAGAGCTCGCTGACTAAATTCGAGCGGGTTTTGATTACCCGTGTTTGTCTTTCACCCAAAGTTCGGGTGATTCTTCCATCCCGGATTATACGTGTTGCTCTAAGGATTATTTTGCGGCCTCGCTTGATTGCTGACGAAGTCTACCTCCTCCTGGCCCGCAAACATAGCTCCTTGGTCACATGCACCTTGCTCGTGCAAAACTCCGCATTGGTCACATCCCGAACTGGCCTGTGCCACCGTCTGGGATTTATTGAATTTGGCCGCCAACACCACGATCTGTGCCGAAATAGCTGTATATTTGTCAACAACATGGACTCCTTGGCGGGATGATGATGATGAGCGGTTCCTCTCTCCACCATGACATGAACTCGATTTTAACACAGCTTTCTCAATAATTGTGTAAGCTTCATGGTGTCTTCGTCCCTAGATCGCCACCTGCACACACATCTAAACGTTCCTGCGTATCATAGTTTAGGCCCTGGTAAAAAGTCAACCCTAACTGTCTTTTGGAAAGACCGTGGTGCGGAATATCAAGTAACAAATCCCTAAATTGCTCCCAAGCCGCATGTAAGGACTCCCCGTCATCTTGTCGAAACGTCATGATACGATTCCTAAGCTTCGTTGTCTTCTCTGGCGGAAAATACTTTTGCATGAATAATCCGCCAATTCATCCCAAGTCCTGATGGGCGCTGCTGGAAGTGACATAAGCCAAGATCTAGCTTTGTCTCGCAAAGAAAACGGAATAAGTCGCAAGCTAATCGCGTCATCTGAAACATCCCGTATCTTGAAAGTAGAATACAGTTCCAAAAATGAAGAATATGTCGACCGGGATCCTCATGACCATCAAATTGCACAGAATTTTGCACCATGTTAATAATACTAGATTTATTTCAAAATTAGGCGCTACTATCATCGGTCGGGCGATGCTCAGCTCCAAACCTCCATCTCCGGGTTGGTACGTCTCGTTCAATGGCCTATCGTCGTCCGCCATGGTTGTGCTACCCTCGTCCTCTGAGCTCTCGGTCTCAAAGGGTACCACCGGCTCGTCCCTGTCTGCCTCCAGCTGTCGCGCAACCGTGCGAGATCTCTCTCGAAGTCGCCTCCTGAGATCACGTTCGGGTTCGTCAGATGGTTCAACAGCGGCGGGTGCGGGGGTTGAGGACATCAACCTGCGATCGAATTTTCTTGCTGCTGTGATAGCAACGAATTTACTGTTTTTAATCATAAAAATTCTTTAAAAATTGGAGGTGTGTCAAAAATTTTATAAAAATCCCAAACTAATAAAACGCTCGAACTGGTCATTAACAATATTGTTTCATGGTTCCAAAAATTTCAAAAAATGAATGAATAAGTAGTTCGAATTTGAACAAATAAATGGAATAAACATCGGATAAATCTTTGAACAAATTCAAAAATTGAATAAATTAATCGGCTAAAAATAAATATTTGCAAACAAATTAATAAATGAGATAGAAAATATTTACGAGTACTCACAAGTATGTATACCGGTAAAATATTGACTCGGGTCGTTCCTAAAGCTTGCCATATCCCGGCACGGCGCCAAAAACTTGACGTGTGCGTATATATACATATTTTTTACAATGAATTTTACACACGGTTCGGTTTTAAATTTATAAAAATTATTTATACTTAAACATTAAAACACACACGAAAGAGCAAGTGTACCCCGTCATATATGTAGTAAAGTATCGGTAAGAACCAAGTATCGATCCATGGATGCGGGCGGAGACGATAATACTAAACCTTTGTCAATATTCTATTGGTATAAAGAGATAGGTTGACAAAGTGTTTAAACTAAAAATGACTAAAACATAATATTTTTGTTTCTTTTTCTTTTTGTAAACATAAAGACTCCAAATATGAAAAATATAAGTATAGCCTTGCTTTATGAACATCCGGAATATGTTAGCTAAGTCGGTTATGCCACTAAGTCACTTGGTCAATTTTCCATTTTTCAAAGACAATTAGTATCCCTTTCGGGAATCCTAACATGACAACCCTTCGGAAAGTTAAAATGATAAACACACTTTTACCACCTAAAGTAGTTCTTTAACACCCTATTGATTAATGTTTATGAAAATCCCTTAAAAATAAGTTAGTCATCCGTTAAGAGTTTTCTAACCTACTTAATCAAGGAAAGTTACACCGATAAACACAATGCAACCACCGACAAGCATAACCTAGATTAAGTCATAACCGAGTCTATTTTACAAATCTTAAACATAAATTTACTAAGAAAACAATTTTGGCCGAAACTACTAACTAAGCTTATGATTTTTGTTAAGAATTCATAACGACACCATCTAACCCGCTAAGGTCCTTATGCGACGGAAAGTACTCTTGATTAACATTAATTACCCCTTATTAACCCTATACCCATTTCTTGTCTCATGGGGTGAACATTTTTGACTAAGCTAAAGGTTCACTAATGAAAGATTAATTAGGCTTCTTCTTTCAAATATCCTAACTAACCATGAACTAATCATCCAAGACATTTAATTTATCAAGAATCTAATATCAATAACAAGGTTGCAAAGCAATCATCAAGGATTAATCATATTTAGTTGTTAAACATGATTAACATCTAATGGTTGTTTAACAAGAAAGGAATTTAAAGTGTTTTTGCCATGAGGCTACAATATTACATAAACAACAACCTAAAAGCTTGAAACATAATCAAAATTATGGAAAGACTCAAGAATCAAACCATAGACAAGCTAAAGATTGAAGAACCGGTTGATAATAGAGCTTCTAGGCACAATGGGGCTTGAATTGGAGCAAAACATGTTGTTACCCGAGCCCAAACATCGCCAGAAGACGCTCCCAAAAAGTCCAGTCTGCGATCAGTGAGTTTGCCCTTTTTTATAACATTTTCAGGTCTCGCACGGCCGTGCACTTTATCCGCACGGTCGTGCACTATTTAGCGCAATTTGGTGACGTCATCTTATCCGGATAAGGTTTTGAAAATGGCACGACCATGCCAAGATTGGCACGGCTGTGCATGTCCGAGATAAGCTAGCATTGGAGTCGCACTGGTAGTGCACACGAGAAAAATAGACCTGCACGGTCGTGCCATCCATCGGCACAGCCGTGCGTGCCGTGAACTTGGCTTGCACCAGGGTGTGCACGCTCGGTACAGCCCTTCTGATCCGGGTTGGCACGGCCATGCCATACTCTGCACGGCCGTGCACTATCTGAATCTTCTCAGGAAGTTTGCAACTTCGCTGTTTCGCCTGGAAAATCCTTGTTTTCTGCATCTTCTTGTCCGGCATGCTGTTTAAGGCCTGTAAATGAAAACATAGTTGATTAAGTATCTAATTATTGATATTACGGCCAAAAACGTGTATAAAAGGGAATAAAACGGGGGACTAATTTATGTGTATTTTAACGAATATCAGAGTCCGTTTTAGAGTTGTCTTACTTGTTTGTATTTAGTTTTTCAGTGGATGCCCCATACGCGTTCGCAAGGACCTCTGCCGAAGCCGCCTACAGACAAGCTAGCCTTCTCCTCATCGTCTTTCCAGGTAAGTACTCCTAAACCTTCATCTTCCACCCGTTCTGACTCTACTCTCCAATCTAAACCACCAACCTTTAACTTCACTCTGAAGTCCTCACCCCACAATTCCCCCCACCTCCCTGTCCCCAAAGTTCAACCATTGTCCAAATGGCCAACCATAACAATCAAACCGTCTACCAACAAGCCACCACCGGCTTCACCGGTGCTAACTCACCCATCACCCTACCCAAGATCACCAATGAAAAATCTTGGCAAATCCCGTCCTATATCATTACCGCCATTGCTAACTCTTGCCAATTCTACGGTTGTGAGGACAAGGATGCGCCTGCTCATGTTAACCGTATCACTCGCTTATGAGGCACCTTCTCTATACAAGGTGTTAACCTTGATGCGCGTTACCTCCAGGTATTCCCATTCTCACTTGCTGGCCTCGCAGCCATCGGGTTTGATTCACAGCCGGTAGGTAGTTTCACCACTTGGGCCGCTTTACGAGATGCTTTCCTAGCTAAGTACTTCCCACCCATAAAAGCATCTCGTCTTCGTGATCAGATCCATTCATTATGGATGGAGCCTGATGAGCCCTATCACTTAGCCTGAGATAGAATCCAAATCCTTCTTTCCCATTGTTCTCAGCATGGCTTGTCAGATCGGGCACTTGTAGTGAAATTCTACAACGGTCACCCCTGAGATCAATGCCTGGTTTGACACTTCGGCTGGAGGGCAACTTATGGGAAAGAAAACATCAGCTGAGTGTAACGACCTTTTCGAGAGCTTTGCACATTCTAACATGGACTATAGCGCTGCCAGCAGGAATTCGATTCCTATGACTAGTACCTCTTCGACTTCTCGAGGAGGATCCAAAGTTGGCTTGGATTCATCGGTAGTTGCTGCTTTAGACATGATTCAGAAAACTTTCACTAAGGAGTTAGATGGGATTAAGAAGAAGGTCGATCGTTGTGAGGTTTGTCTAGGGGTCACGATACCATAGATTGTCCCACTATCACTTTAGAGCAGGTAGAGTACATAGCCGGTCAATCCCGAGGTCCCACTAATCCATTTAATTATAATAGTTCAAACTATAACTCCAAATGGTGTAATAATAATAATAATAATAATAATAATAATAATAATAATAATAATAATAATAATAATAATAATAATAATAATAATAATAATAATAATAATTTTCGCTCTTCTGGTAATCCCCCTGGTTTTCCGCCAGGTTAATTACAAAATAAGGGGCAGGGGTTATTTACTGTGTGGGGTCAAACCAGTAGGGTGAGTTTGGTAGTTCACGGGGCCAGTTCAGTAGTGGGGGTTCAAACCAAGAGGGTTAGGTTAGTGATAAGGGTTCAGATGGTAGCCTAGGGATGATAGAGGAGCTTCTTGCTCAGTTGGTCACTAGGGATTAGGTTACTCAGAAGGCTCTAATAGAACTTAGTGGTTTCGCTAAAAAAGATCAAATAAATAAGAGTCAAGAGCTTCATAATAAAAACCAACAAGATGCACTCTTGGATCTTCAGAGAACCGTAGGTGCTCTAACTAAGCAGTTACAAGAGAACCCTCCCGGTCAGTTCTCGGGTAATACTTATCCAAACCTGGCAAACCATTCAGCTAAGACTATAACCACCCGTAGCGGTAGGAGTTTAGGAGAGATTGTTAGAGAGAGAGTTGAGGTCGATGATGAGGAAAGGGTAGATGAGGATATAGAGTTGGAGACTCCCGATAAGGTGCACTTTAGGCTAGACCCAGCAAGTACCGCACACACCGAGGAGCCTTAGGTAGAGAAGCAACCTATAGGGATTAAGCCATCACCGATAGTTGATCATTCCCGCGTTCCATACCCTGTCCGCCTTAAGCATTAGAAATATGCTAAGGAATACGGGCAATTCCTAGAGATGTTTAAGCAGTTGAAAATTAATCTTCGTTTATTGAGGCACTTCAGTCCATGCTCAAATATGCCAAATTTCTTAAGGACTTACTCAAGCATAAGGACAGGATAGGTGAGCTTTCTAATATTCCATTGACCGGAGGTTGTTCAGCGGTGGTTTTGAACAAGCTACCGGAGAAACTAACCGACCTGGGCACATTCATTATTCCATGCCTATTCGGAGGTGTCGTTGCTCCCGCTCTTGCGTTATCCGATTTAGGTGCTAGCATCAATTTGATGTCATTCTCCCTATACGAGAGGTTAGGTCTAGGAGAGCTTACACCCACGCGCATGTCATTGCATTGGTCGACCTTTCGGTCAAACATCCTAGGGGTATAATAGAGAATCTATTAGTCAAGGTCGATAAGTTCGTCTTCCCCATTGACTTTGTTGTCCTCGACATGGAGGCCGATGAGAAAATTCCAATCATTCTAGGCCGTCCATTTATTCGCACCGCCAAGTCAATCATCGATGTCTTTGACGGTAAGATTTCACTTCGTGCGGGTGACGAGATTGTCACGTTTGAGATAGATAGAGCCATGCAACATCCTAGTGGTAGTGATGATCAAAGAGGTCCATGTCATTCCGTTTATTTCCTAGATTCCTTGATATCGTGAGTTGATCAATGTATTAGTTACATCAGTGGAGCCGATCTAGTTAGTGAGGACGAGAGTGAGGGAGTGAGTGAGATTGAGGGAGTCGACGAGGACCCGGATTGGATTCTGGAAACGTTAGAGTTATGTGAGGTTAAGGAAGAGAGCGGAGCAAACCCATAGATACATCGTCTTTAGAGCTCAAAGTCCTTCCTTCCCACCTAGAGTACGCCTTTTTAGGAGAGGATTCTAGTTTGCCCGTCATCATATCATCTAAGTTGATGGAGGAGGAGAAAAGTAGGTTGATTGAGGTTCTAAAACAGCATAAGGATGCCATCTCTTGGAAGTTTTCCGGTATCAAGGGGATTAGCCCCACTTTTTGCACCCACCGGATTCTCATGGAGGACGAATTTAAACCGGTGGTGCAACCTCAAAGGCGTCTAAATCCTAACATGAAGGAAGTCGTTAGGAAAGAGGTAATTAAGTTGATGGAGGCCGGGTTAATTTATCCCATCTCCGATTCCGCATGGGTCAGTCCTACCCAAAATTTAATCGAGGTGTCGCGCCTCGGTCAAAGATAATAATTTATAGTCCCGAATTACCCTTAACAATGTGTTACTGGTAGTAAGGGGTCGAACCCCGAAGAGTTTGTGGTTTGCGATCGGATGTGATTGATTTTAAATAAGATTGTCACTTTAAGAAGCTTGCTATGAATATGATCGATTTGTTTGTTTGAGAAAGGTGTTGGAATGAACCAACAAGTTTGGTTTGATTAATTACTACTAAAAACTGATAATGATTGCAACGAAAGTAATTACGATTGTAAAATAGTGATGAGAGAACAAGGTTCACACTTGGTTCAGTAATTGAAGTCCTAGGGTTCCTACACGTTTTAGAATTGATTCAATTGCATAAATGATCAACAAGTTTAGTGTCCATGGCTTAGGTGCCAAGAGTTATCAACGTTGTAACAACGGACCGCAATGCACTTCGTTACCAATAACATGTAAACTTTAACCTAGACAAGGCATAATTTGCACATAAACATTTCGCAAAGTCAAATTTAATCTTCACTCGACAATTTACGAATTCAATACAAATGCAAGAAAATTATCTTTGGTTTCAAAATCAAATTACAACTTGTCACTAAATCAAATCATAAACAATTGTTCAAACCCTAGAAACTTACAAAACCTACACCGGGGTGAAACCTCCGGAATTAGCCGCTCATGGTGAATGGAACACGATAAACGGATGATGAAAGCTCGAGTCTTGACATCTTGAAACTTGGAATTGGAGATGGATGATGATTAGGGTTCATGTTGAATGGTGGTGATCAATGGATGAATAGATTGATGATGAAAGTGATGATGATGTTAGGGTTATGATCGAACGAATGATTTTGATGGATTTGGATGATGGAAGATTATTATGGTAGGTGATTGTGGCTCCAAGAACTTGTTTCAAACTCTCTAAACTCGTAACTGCTTAGAATAGGTCAAAAACATGTGTTTAAACTCGTCCCCAACTCAATAAAACTGAAAATTCGCGATGTAATTTTAGGAGACCCGTCGCCGACGGCCTGATGACCCGTCGGTGACGGACTGTGTATTCTCTGTTTTGTTCCGAGGCATTTGGCTACTGTCTACAGAGAATTCAGGCGACGACACTCATGCACGGGGCGTCGTCGACGGCACCCAAAAACTTCACTTTTCAGAAATTTTCTTTTCTTGATCCCGTTCGCGTTCTGGTGCTCCATTTTGCTCCCAATTAGCTCCTTAAACTTCATAAGACCTGCAAAACACAAACCTTATTAAAAGTAGGCTATTCAGAATTAGAACTCACGTAAAAACATAAACTTAAACATTACTAACACGGCTATCAACCACGTATCACATCCCCACACTTGTCTTTTGCTTGCCCTCAAGCAAATTTGTTGTTCACTTTCACGTGGGTCGAACAAGAAACACACCTCCCATTCTCGAGATGTAAGTTAAGGTCTCAAGTCATACCCGGTACTAGATATTTTGCAATTTCAAGTTACGTAACAATCAATGAACTAATCACATGAAAATGGTTACTCAAGAATAACCCGCCCTTAAAACTCACAATATATGCATATCCCTCACAATGTTGACTCCATTGGGTTACAAATTGGCTAATTATATGATGTATTAGCACTTTTGAAAGTGATCACTCAAAACCGAATACAACATGCACTCGCATAAGCTTGCAACTCAATCATTCTCCACCACTGAACACGAATACTAAGCACAAGTCAAAAGGTCTTTAGACGGTTGTAGCGGGGTTGGGCTAAGGGTATGGAATAGGATATTTATAAAGTGACTAAGGTGATGAGAATTCGATTTTATTACAAAACAACTATCTAAACAAAACTAACTACAAATTATCAACTACGAGGCAACAATCTTCGCCTTTTATTCAGCAACTAAAACTCATATTTTTGTACTTTTCTCAATGATTTTCTCATATTTTTCATAACATTTTCTGAATTTTTCCACATTTTTTTTCAACTTTACAAACACTAGTCCTATGATCGAATTTTCATCACACGGGTTAAAAAGGCTTAAAGGATAAAGGCTAATTTGGTGTGATCAAACGAAAGGTTTAGGCTCAAAGTTGGCGACTAAGGGAGAAATTTCGGGTAAGGGTAAGCAAATGGTGTAAAAGAAAAAGTTACATAATGCCTTAATCATTCTCGTGCTTGTATTCGGTCTATGGTCTCAAACGTATCAAAAGATGCAAGTTCTACAATACATGACTAATGGTCCACTCAACAAAGAAACATATGTATGCATAATGTATATAAGTGGCTCAAAACCTCACATATAAACGGTATGAAATATGATATGCACAAATTAAAAGTTCCTTAGGCCATATTCCCAAATAACCACCTATTAAATACCTTCATGCTATTAACTTGAACTCGACCATGCCGAAAGACCAAATGGGTCATGCCATCCCTCGCTAACTTAGTTACTTGTGCTTCTTAGATCGCTCCAAACAAAGACATTTTTGAAAAAATTTTGAAATTTTCCCCCATCCCCACACTTGAAGTCAACATTGTCCTCAATGTGTAGTGTTTAAATGAATGGGTCAAAATCGAAAAAATTTACTCTCCCATCCCCACACTTGAGGTAAATATTGTCCTCAATGTGCAAGAATAGGCTTTTTAAATCTTACAAGGGATGTGACACGGCTAACTTCCCCGAAATTTCACCCCGGAAAATAATATACAATTTACAATCCACTTATTTGCTAACTAAAATATCAAAAGTAACAAGAAACGTATGCACCTGATTTTTCAAGCTCGTTCTTCATGTGCTCTTCATCCTTCAACAAAATGGTCGCCTCAAGAACATGATGTACCTACAAATCTCAATCCTTGTGTAGAAGCATGCTTCTCACAACCATCAAAATTTGTTAGCAATCTAGTTCTACCATTTTTATGAACATATTACCAAATCATACGTTAATTTACTTTTGATTTCCTGGAAAAATTAAGTACAACAACAACAATCCTAACTCACTTTCGTAGGAATCACTGTTGCATTTAGCTTATGCAACAAGCCCTTTTAAACCTTCCGGTAGTTCGGACGGACGAGTAGGTCTCGTGAGGGTTATATAGGGAACACACCCACAACGTTCTTTAACTAGGAAAGCAATAAAAAACTATCTACTAAAAGCTAAATCAAAAATTACAACAACAACATAAAACATACCTCGCCTACCTCTGGTAACGATCGTTTGGGTCTTTAGGCGGGTACGGGTTATATGGGAACCCGGTGAGGGATGACAACACCTCCCTCCAAATGTTGAGTGGACCCGATTCCCCTTCAGGTGGTGGCGGTATCTGTGGTGGAAGGAAGCTTGAGCCCGGCACCTCAGGCCAATGGGGAGTTGTGTCGGAGGGACCTCGTGGTACGGGTAGATTTTCAAAATTAGTCCATGGCGAGTGCTCACTATACGGCAAGCCGGCCATCTAATCCTGCTGATGCCGTTCCTGATCATGAAGAGCCTTGGCGTTAAGGATCGCTTATTGTTGAGGCGTGCCCGTCGCCATTCAACGGCGATCCTCCAAAGCATCTCGCTCCCTACGGAGACGATCCTGTTCATCCTTCCATGCTATTCTTTGAGCATTCTCTTGAGCCCTTTGTTGCTCCATCAAATCCCATTGGGATTGTTGTTGGGCTTAGAACAACCGATGCTCCTCCCAAATTGCTCAGCCTTAGCCCGATGGGCAGCTTCCTCATGCCAGTGAGTTTGATATTGTGCTTGGAAGCTTTCCTCCCGCTGGTGCCTTTGCTCGTGGTACCCGCGGTTCTCCCCATGCCTGCGGATACATTATCATAAATACTCTGGGCTCCACGGTTGTAATTGCAATGATCTGGTTTCCTTCGTGAAACCACAACCTGAGCCACCTCATTAGAAACCTCCCGATGGACTCTCACATACCTTCGACGTGTCCTCCTTTCACCACCTTGTTCTTCCTCTTCCTTTTCATCACCCATTTGAACATCCCCTTAGGCTCCTTGAGCCTTCTCTTGATCCAGAAACTAAAAACTGTTACCCAACTCTCCTTAACTGTATACTGGTTCCTAAAAACTGAAACATGAAACTTCCAGTGGCGCTTCATCGATGCAAAAGAGATCTGATCAATTGGTTTATCAACCCATAGTGACTCTACAGGCAACACGTTTGTTGGTGCATATGTCTTTTGCCTACGTCATTATGTATCGAGTCTGAGTGAATAGGGCTTAAACTGTTAGAAACAAGGCGTATTTAAGATTAGTTAGAGTCAAGTTCGCCCATGAAGGATTATGAGAAGCCAAGTTCGGCCGAACTTGACTAGGTCAAGTTCGGGCGAACTTACCCCATGGCTTGTCCCTTACCAGCGAACTTGTAACACAAAATTGGGTGCCTTGGGATTTCTTTTGAAAGTAGGAGAGATTTTGGCACAGAGACGGCGAAGCTCTATCGGATCCGGTTCTCGAATGTATTGAACTTTAGATCAATGAAAACAACATTTAAATGAGTATTTCTTGTTATTTGGTTAACTTTCATTAGTTTCCGCCTAATTGGACAATTGATAACAAATTTAGGTTCCCGTGCTAATCGTGGACATTCCTACAAGTGGTATCAGAGCCTGGATACCTAAATTTGCTGAAATAAGACAAGAATTTCTCTATTTCATCTCCATTCTATCATTTTTCTTAACATTTTCACATACTTGATGATTTCATGGTCAAAAATGGGTGATTTTTGAATATATCATGTAAAACACACTAATAACAAACCCCTGAGAGTTTGGACATCAAATTAAAACGTTTTGATATCAAAAAGTTGCAAAAACCATGTTTTGGAAACAAGCTTCAGCTGAACTTAACACTAAGTTCGACCGAACTTGATTGCAATTCTTTGAGTTTTAATCAACTTCGACCGAACTTGATTAGTTTTTCAAGATTTTGAGCTTAAGTCCGCTCGAACTTGTTGATTTTTGCTTGAAGTTCTGTCAAGTTCGACCGAACTTGATATAATTTTAGCGAAAATTCAAACATAAATTCGCCTGAACTTAGTTTTCTTTTGAAATTCAAGTTGAAGTTTGACCGATCTTACCAGTTTCTTCTAAAAATCCCCAAGTCCGCTCGAAGGTTGATTAATCTCAAAATCCCACATCAAGTTCGACCGAACTTGAGTGTTTGATAAAACTTTGGAAATTAATTCATCTAAGTTCGACCGAACTTGTGAAAATTTGAATTCAAAAAGTATTTTCACAAAGTTCGACCGAACTTGTCTTTTTCTAATCAAATTTCGAGTGTTTTTGATCGTATTTTTAGATAAGTCTACGGATTGTCAAAATGGAAGATTTCCACAACGTGTTCGTTTCTCAAATGGCTTCTTCATCAAACGCTAATTTTCTTGTGGCATACGAGATGAATATCGACAATGAAATAGGTACTACGTCAAAACCGCCAAAGCTAATGAGAATGGATGAACTTGAAGGATGGAAAGAAAAGTTTGTGAATTGGATACAAGCGAATCAATTCAACAGTTGGTTGCAGTTGAGGATGGTTACAAATGGCCAAAGGATGAGCGTAATCAAGATCTTCCGCTGAATAAATTTTCAAATGCCGATAAAGATAACTATGTTGCGGAGAAGAAAATGATGAGCTTGATACAACGATTAGTGAAGGAAGATATCTTGATACTATTGCCGGAATATAACACTTCGCAAGAGTTATGGAATTCTCTTTGTGAGAAATTCAAAGGAAGTGATGAAATGATCAAAAGCAAAAAGGCTTTAATCAAGAAAGAATTCGAGATCTTCACGATGATTAAAGGTGAAACAGTGAAGAAGATGATCGATAGATATTGTCACCTCATGGTCCAGATGTGGAGACATGATATCAAAAGATCTAATGAATAGCAAATTGAGAAGTTGGCTGGTGCACTTCCAGAAGGAGAATGGACAACATATCTAACGATTCTGAAGAATAGTCCATCTTGGAGACATTTCAAGTGTCATCCTTTATTGACAAATTGGAAGGTCATGAAATGGAGTTAATGTAGATTGCAAAATCAAAGAATGCTAATGTTGTTCAAGATGTCGGAGTCTATTACAAAGGAGGTATTCCAGATACTCTGATTCAAAGCCCGAAAATTCAAACAACATTTAGTGCAAATACAAATTCTTCTCCAAATCAAAGTTCTCCATATGCTGGATACACAAGTGCAAGTTCAAGCTCATCATTCCAAAATCAGACAAATCAAGCTAGTTCTGATTCAAATGTTTTCCAATGCAACATAGCAGTTGATTTAAAGAATGTATTTCCAGAAAAAGTGGCTAAACAGCACATAACACTTCTTGCTACTGTCCTTGAATCATATGAAAGTCTCGTTGCTGGAAAGATCGGTAATCCAGAGATGACCACCAAAGATTATGATCAGGTGGAGAAGAAGAGTTGGAACTGATGGATATCAAGTGGAGCCTTGCATCTATCATCAGAAGAGTTTCCAAATTTGTGGCGCTCACTGGAAGAGATATTGGTAACTCAAGCAACTAAGCTTGGATTTGACAAGACTAAAGTCACATGCGTCAGGTGTCGACAAAAAGGACACTTCAAACGTGAATGCAACAATCAAGAAGCAAGTGGAAACCAAAATCCTTTCAGTAGCAACAATGAGTACTACATGAAAGCTCTTCAATACAAGCCATATCCAAAAAGAACACAAGTCGAAGTTGAAGATAAATCTGCAAAAAAAGCCGAACAAGCTCTTATTGCTAATCATGAAGAAGATGGTTTTGACTGGAACATATACATCGGAAAGAAAACTGGTGTTGCTATGATAGCAGAGTTAGTGGATGAATCTGATACATCATATATTGACGCTGCTCTAGAAAATGCTATTCTGGAAGGTTATAGGCAGATAGCTGAGGAAGAAGAATTAGCTTACCTTGAGATGCAGAAACAAGAAGCATTGAAATCAGAGACTAAAAAGGTAAATGCTAAGGTGAGTATGTCTGAAAAGGAAGTTGTGAAAGTTGTGGAGGTTGAAAAATCTTGTACAAAGTGCGCAAGTCCTTGTGAACCAGGTCTTGATAAAGTCAAAGTCATAAGAGAATTGACTGTACACAACGAAAACTTTCGTTATGATTACAGAACCATAAAAGAAGCTTATGACAAAATATCAAGCAAATATAAATATGTTGAACATGCTAATAGTGAGCTTAACGCTAATGTAAAAATGTTAAATGCTACAGTAATTGAGAAGCAAAAGACAATTAACATGTACATTAATACAATTGCTGAGACAAAGCGTGAGTTTCATAGCATGAAAATTGAAACGGAACGGGTAAGACAACTTCTAAAGAGTTACACCATGAACGCGTATGTCATTGATCACATTTTACCTATGATTAAATCAGAGGAAAATGGTGAGAAATCAAAGCGTAAAGAGTACGGATGTGTTCCTCCACCATTTCTTGCAAGTTATTCATGCAAGAAAGATGATGAAGTTGAAAAGGCATTTAATATTCTTATTCGTTCAGATAAAAGAAATAAATTGCGTGAGAACATTGACGTAGACTTTACGAATTCAAACAATAACGATGAAGCTCTGAAAGCGCCAAATCAAGTTCGAAAAACTTGGAATCACAATCTGAAGAAAACAATACATCATCAAAACATGATCTAAGTGATGATCTCAATGTTGTCATGTACAAGATTAAGGAATCTGATAGATTATACTTCGATGATAGTTTTCCGATTCGGAACGTGAAAGAAGATCAAATCGAAAAACTATTTAAACTTGTAGAAGTTTCATCAGATGATCTTGACAAGAATGAAAAGAAATTTTACTCTAAACCGAAAAAGAATTTTAACAACTACCGTAGAAATGGTGGTGATTTCCCTGAGCACAGGAGAGCAGGATTAGGTTTGGAGGTTGAAGAAGAAGAACCGAAGAAGAAACATAAAACAATGTTCCAGGAATACAAAGGTAAACACATGAAGTTTGTGTATGGGAGAAATACGGTTCAGGAAGAAGGTATGATCGGTAAGAAACTGAATGATGAATTCAAGAAAGAAAAAGAACTTCGGGACAAGGCTAAAACAAAGTTCACAACTGAAGTAAAACTCACTAGTGGAAATGTTTCTTATAATCGAACTTGCTTTAAATGCAATAATATTGGTCACATTGCTCGCAAGTGTCTGAATCTAAAGCCTGTGTTTCCACGAAGAAAAACTGTGTCAAAAGATGAAAAGCAAAAACAACCAGAGATTGTAAAATCTGACACAGAATCAATTAGAAATTATGAATCTAAAGACGAAGTGAAACCTAAAACGAGTTCAAAGTTTGAGAACTCAACATTTGAAAAGGGTGAAACTTCAAAGTTAAACGAAAACAAAGATTCTAAGTTCTATATCAAGAAAGCTAGAAACAAGCTACAATCGTGGGTTGCTAAGAAAAAGCTTTCATCATCATCAGAAAAACCAAAGTCTGGTGCTAACAAAACTGAAAATGTTAAATCAACTGAGTCAGTAATCAAACAGACAAAGAAAGAAAATGTCAAAATGTTTTCAAAATCGACATTGGACGAAATGTTTGATGATGATTTTGAATATGATGAAGAGTTAGAATATGGTTATGATGCTTATCAGTACAAACCCAAAACAAAAAAGGTTTGGGTTTCTTTTTTCAAATAGTTGCTTAGTTGTGCAGGAGTCCCAAGATCCACTCTATCAAAGTTGATACAGGATAGCGGAGCTCCATGAGTATTTAACTTATCTAGAAAGTCATAATCTTTGACGTTTTTGAAATCACAAGTGGTTGAAAAAGAATAATTTAAAATTTTTTGAGAAAATCCACACCGTTAAACAGAACACTGATGGCTATATTGAAAAATCATTTAAAATTTGATTTCCTACAAGTGATTCTTACAAAGTGGTTTCTACTAGTTGATGTTATCAAAGTTTAATGGTTTGTTCTGCTGACAGGTGATGATGTAGAAAATGAAATCAAAAGGATCGGACGATGAGTTCTTGTGATCCTTATTGGTTTGTTATCTTTTTAGAATGTTATTTCTTAAAACCTAGAAACCAAAAATATGTTTTTGATTTTAGGGGGAGTAAGAAAATTTTTAGAAAAATCAAAAACATATGAAAAAGTTGAAAATTCAAAAACATAAAAAATTCAAAATGTACAAAAACATTGAAAAAGACAAAAAGAATTTGGTTGTAAAAAGGAAATGATAGTACATCAGTGGACTATCACAGTATGCTAAAGAATTGTAAAGTTTAAAAGTGATAAACAAGTGATAAATATGTCTGTAAATATGTTTGTACATAGTTTACTTTCTTAATTGCTTTTTAGATAAAAACCAAAAAGATTTTCAGTGTGTTTTAGCATAAATTTTCTAAAATACAAAAATATTTTGTTTCTACATTAGTTTCAAACGAGCCAATGTTGGAGAACGGATCTTCGAAGTCTGGTAAGAAAATCTGATAAATGTTTAAAAGTTCATTAATTTGAAACTTTAAAAATCAGATTGTTCATAACGGTTTTTCAAATCAAGGTCATTAATTTGGACTTGGTTGATATATTTGGTTAATCAATGTCATTAACTTGGACTTGATCAACTAAGTGGATTTTTACAAATCAAATGATAAAAATACGAAAGTTGAAGGTCTTAAATGTAAAATGTATTAAAGGTCATTAAGTTGAACTTCAAACAATTAACGTTTTTGAAAAGATTGAAGTGAAAATTAAAGTTTGAAATGTTGATAGTACAAAATTTCAAAACAGTGAATCTGAAGTGTTTATTTGAATGTCAGAATTTATTTAGACAGGTAGTAAAGTTTGAGGGGGAGCTGGATAAAACATTGTCAAAAGATTTCAGAAAGCTCAAAGCTAGGGGGAGTTTGAAGTCTAAAGATCAGAGCAAAAGGGGAGTCTGAGACTAAAGCTTAAAGCTAGGGGGAGCATGGTGATTAAAAGTTTTATAAAGACAAAGCTCAAAAAAGAGGAAGAAGATATAAAGATCAAGATGTTAAAGTTTATTCAAGAACTAAAGATCGGAAGACTCAGAAGATTTTAAAAGTCAAAATGACTACGGCAACATCCAAGGGGGAGTCTGTTGGTACATATGTCTGTCGCCTACGTCATTATGTATCGAGTCTGAGTGAATAGGGCTTAAACTGTTAGAAACAAGGCGTATTTAAGATTAGTTTGAGTCAAGTTCACCCATGAAGGGTTGTGAGAAGCCAAGTTCGGCCGAACTGGACTAGGTCAAGTTCGGGCGAACTTACCCTATGGCTTGTCCCTCACCAGCGAACTTGTAACACTATATATAGGTGCTATGGGATTTCATTTGAAAATAGGAGAGATTTTGGCACAGAGACGGCGAAGCTCTGTCGGATCCGGTTCTCGAATGTATTGAACTTTAGATCAATGAAAACAACATTTAAATGAGTAATTCTTGTTATTTGGTTAACTTGTCATTAGTTTTTGCCTAATCGGACAGTAGATAACAAATTTAGGTTCCCGTGCTAATCGTGGACGTTCCTACAACGTTTTTGTGACGCCCGGCTATTTAGGCTGTCCTGTACAAATGTAACACGTGTCATGAATGAATAAAAGGCCGTATTTGATTATTTATGATGTTTATATATGGTATTTGATGTGTTGGTAAATCCAAAGTTTGATAAAAATTACGTTGGCAATATTAAGATAAACGCTTATCGCGTAACGGATAAAATGCGAAACGAACGTCGGTGACCGCCGAATAATATTAAAATCCCAAAAATAGTCCGTTATGAGTTAAATAATATATTTAATCATAATCGTGAGGAAAAATAATTTAAAACGCTAAGAAACTCTATTTTTCGAGTTTAAACGCGTACTGCGATACTGCGCGTATCTGACAAATTACTGTCAACACAGCCAGTTCAGGGCAACCAATAATTATTATAGTAATAATTTGACAAGTTTATTTTTATAAATTGATAAAAATAAATTAAAACGCTTAAAATCTCTATCTTGCGAAATTAAGCGCGGACTGCCAAATACCGACAACGGTACTGGTCCTAAAATATTAATTAGTAATATTTTGGTGTGTTTATTTATAGAGCACTGAAAATAATTTAAAACGCGTTAAAACGCAGTTAGAACGCTAGATAAAATACCCGGTATCCAGTTAAATACCTGTATAATCTATATATATGTATATGTAAACAATATATATGAGAGATGGGGGCATAGGTGGCGGCCTAATGGCTGCCCACCTTTTTAATTCTTGCTTCCATTTGACAAGTGTGTGCCTTGGGAATCAAAACTAATCATGTTTGACACTTACACACTCCATTAAACCCATTCAAAATCAAACAAAATCTTCACTCCTCTCTCTCTAAAGCTTGCGGCCGAACACCCTCACACACACATCAATTTTCATTTTCAAACTTCATTCTTGAAGATTTGTAATCCTTCAAACAAGATTCAAGTCCATTTGAAGGTTTGGAGGTGATTTCTAAGTGTTTCAAGCAAAATCCAAGCTTCATACCATCAACTCTTGTTCAAAACTCACAAGAATCTTGAAGGTATAACATTCATCTTTAAAAACTTGTTCTTGATTCTTGATGAATGTTGATGATGATAGAAGTTTCTCTTGTTCTTATGTTTAAACACTAACTTGAAAACAACCACAAATGGGTTTTTAAAAGAAATAAAAATGGACATGTATATATACGTGGTGGCCGTGAGTATGTATATATGTATATAAGAGAATGAGTTTTGGTTCTTGAATGATTCTTGATTAACATGATATTTGTAAAGTTTAAAGTTCATGCATGCATCAAAAGTTATCATAAGAGAATGTTCTAAAAGGTTTTAGTGATTTGAAAGGATGAACATGAAAAGTGGGTTTTTGGAAGCATGTATATATATGTATGTGAGCCGTGTGTATATATGTATGTATATGCACGCACACAAAATTTGTAGTTAGTCCATAAATGTGAAGGAATGCGTGTTGCATTTATGTCCAATGATTTGATGATGATGATGATGATTTTTATATGAAGATGGTGTTCTTGAATGTATGAACATGAAATAAATACATGTTGGATGCATGTTAGTTCATACAAAATGATGAAAATATGATGTTTGTGCATTAAGTGCTTGTACCTAGTCATGCATGTACATGTATGTACATAAAATGAGGATTTAATCATGTTATAATAAAATGGTTTTAGATCAGTTAATAAACCTTAAAAATAAGGTTATCTCGTGTATAAAAGTGGTATGGAACTTTGATATAAAGTATACTAGCTTTGCATGTAGTACTATGTGCTTAAAAAGTTGTAAAATGTGTGAAATCACATGAGTTATGTGCCTTACACAAAAACTGCACTAATCTGATTATAACCATAATTTTATTCAGTATATAACATGTATTGTGATAAAATTTGAAGTCGTTTTGAGTTCGGATGGTTAGGGTAACGTTTGACGCAAAACTAAGCGGTAAAAACGGCAAAAAGCGCCTTTTTACGAGGTTTTTATGAAACTGTTTTAAATCAGTAAATAAACTGATGTCTTTAATATAAATATAATTATTTTAACTTATATTTAGTTTATATTGTGTTTGGCTAGTCATACCTGACTTTCGGCACCCGAAAACGTTACCGAATCACTAAAATACGCATTTTTCAACATACACTAGAGTGGGTTGTTCGTGTGTGAACCTTATATGTTTAAATGTGTTATGTGATTTAAATATGTGAATATGATAATATGTTAAGTGTTGACATGATAGCGGGAATTAAGACTATACATGTACGCTTGTATGTTTAAAACGGTCGAATCGGTAAAAATCGCGTTAAATGTGTAACTTATTTATCGAGCATGAAAATTGATACATAGGTTAACTTAGTTGAGTTATTTCATGTATGCATGCTTTAAAAATGATAAAGTGATAAGTTAATGAGTTTTCGCGTGTTATATTGTGAATATGTGCACGTTTATGTATATATATTACCACACGCAAATCGTAGATATATAGTATTTATAAACGGAAGTGTAATGGATAAAACATTAAGGTCACCAATAAAATCGTTCAAGTTGCAAAATCTTAATATATATATATATATATATATATATGAACTCATATATATATATTAATATGCCAACAAAACCAAAAATAATAACTTTTCGAGAAAATCTCAAAGTTATGTGAAAATTCTAAGTATTGGAGAAACTTAGGAATTTTGTAATATATTGATTATTAAATCGTGCCTACGTATGTTAGGACCTGTAGAATCAAATTGTGGGATCACACTATTTTAAATACGCACCCAAAGGTGAGCGTCAGTAAACCTCTCTTTTTACTGTTTTAGTATATGTTTTGGGGGAAGAACACGCCTTAAAAGGATAAGTATACGTTTTCGTATAAAATATGCCTTTGATTAAACTATAAATATATTTTTTATGAAAATATGATTTGGAAATTATGTGATATGTTTTTGGAGAAAAACATGGTTTTGGATACAAATATGTTTCGGGATGAAACGGATTTTGGAATAATGATATATGCGTTTCGGGGATGAAACGGGGATTTCACGGTGTTATGGGATAGAACGACCGTGTGGATTTAAAATGTTTAAATCTAAAGTTGTAACGAATTGGCCCGGTCTCAAGAGAGTAAGTATCGGGATTAGGCTTACGTTTCGGTGGGGACGTCGGGGATTCATACAACGTGTTATATTAAATTTTATCATTTTAGTTGGATATATATATATTGTTCATAAGGTTGGCACCTTGGGTGACCCATTGCGGGCACTCTGCATGAACTTAGCCATTTAATCATTAATATTGATTGCGTGGAATTGTTGATAGATCTATCAGGTTGACAAACCGCTCGCGACAGGTAGCTCCGTGTCATGTCAAGCGACGAATTTATATTATGTTATTGTCTAGCGTTGATTATACCCTTAATGTTAATATATAGCTCGTAATGTCTTGCAAACTTACGAATCTGAACGAATGGATGTAAAATAAATTTAATATGTTAAACTTGAGAAGATGCTTAGTTCGGAGGTTTCGGGGAAACGCTTGCGACGACTGACTCATGGATTTTATTAAGGAAATAAATTAACTTTCAAAAATATTATTTGGATGTTTTGATTATAAACACATAATTAGAAAGTTTTTCCTTGGATCAAATTATTTTAAATTTGAATATGTGAGCTCACCCTCCTTTGTGTTGACACTTGATTTTAACGTGTTCTTCAGGTACTTAGCATGGCTTCGGGAATCTTTGGCGTGTCTTGTGGTTGTGATGCATGTTTTGTTTAATAATAAACTTTGGACTACTTTTAAAACTTATTTGGGACCGACTGTATTATGATCCAAAAGGATCGAAAATAACAACTTAACTATGATGTGGTTGTGATGGGGTTTAAACTTTTAAAGTATGTTTTAATTAAGTAACATGTCCAAAATTAACGATGCATCGTCCACTAAGATATTTATGGGAACCAACTTCCGTCTCCATTACGTTTGTATTTGAGCTGTGACGTTTTTGGGGTGTTACAGTTTTGCTGCAGGATCATGGCACTGATTATCCTCACGTATGGGATCATTTTTCTGTTACATGCCTCTCTTGTATCCCACGTATTCATCGTGACTATTTGTCGCCATGACAGTTTTGGCAAACCGTATAACAGTGCATGTAACACTCGACAATCGGGAGTCTTCACCTTCCCGCGGTCACCGAACCGCACCATTACGTTCTCCAGTGAAATGCCTTGAAGAATCTTTACTTCCAACGGCAGATCATTCCTTGATTCCCCCAATCCTCGGATTTCACTAACACCGCCGCCAACATACCCGGTAGATCAGCACCATTCATCTTGTTATCCAGAACTGATCAATTGTGTAATAATCGTAAGCTTCGACCCCCAATGAATCAAATCAAGCTATCGCGTTCATATGTTCGATATGATCATTTGGTTTTTGCCATTATCACCAACTAGTTGCCACGTGTGCGCGGGCCCATCCCGGTAACAAACCTTAACGTTGACAACCACTCACATACTGCTGCCAAATAAACTCGGGGTGTGATATCCTCAAACCAATCCAACACACGTTCCCAACCAAGTTTCTCAAACTTCTGGACAATCCCTATTACCTTAAACTCCTCCACATTAACTGATCTTTCTGTCACAATTCTTTCCAGCACCGATGTGGTAACTTTCGTGAGACCATCTTCCATTTCCACATCTTAGCTTCCAACCTTTTGTTATTGAATCTTGAAAGAGGTTTCTTCTTTTCATTGTTCCACGCAGATGCGGTACGACTGTTCTTGAACTCTTCCCAAGCCCAGTCCTGCCGAAACAACCTTGCATCCCTCTCTTCAACGGCACTCGGTTGTTCCCACTTTCGTTGAATATAACCCGAGCCAGAACCGGCTCCCGAGGATGAGCCTTCACCGGAAGTCTTACTCCTCTTCCTTCCAAACATGGCTACAATCACAAACAAAGGGGAAAAAAATTAGCTAAACCCACTTGAAATAATTTCCAAACTTTGAACATAACCTCAATGTTGAACCAAGATGACGTTTTTAGATGTAAATTATCTTGTTTAAACTTAAAAAGTGGCAAACTTTATCATCTAGCACTAATTCTTGCATGTTTCACTCTTAAATTCTTAAAAGCTCCACAAGGTTCAACATTATGTTTATGTTTAATCATGTAAACAACAAGTGTAATCACATCAGTGTAGTTATTGCATGTTCAAAACCCACCCAAATCAAATATTCAACCTCAAATTCAAGCCATAACATCATAAATTGCAATAAACAACCTACTTTAAGCAAGAAGCTTAAAAATTTCGGGAGAAATTAACTAACCATATGATAATCATGCTTGAATTTAAGTAAAAACCATACCTTTGATGTTGTCTAAGAAAGAGAACTAGAAAAGGATGAAAAGCTTGAAGCTTGATGCACACTCTTCACAAACCCGAATTAAAAAACTCCGAAATCTTGCAAACGAGCAAGAATTGATGAAAGATATGATGGGGGTTTTGTTCCTCTCGAAAAAACAAGCAAGATAGGCTGAAGAATCACTAGATTTGGTGGAGGATTGAAAGAGTTATGAATGCTTGAATATTAGGGTTCTTGAGAGTTTGAAGGGAGAAGATGAAGTAGATGGAGATGGTTGGATGAGAGTTGTGCAGACATTTGGTGGTGTAATGGGTTTGTGAATCAGTAATGGGGTCTACCGGGTCGAGTTTGTGGTTTAAAAGGCTTTCGGGTCGAGTTTGGTTGACAAAAGTTGAATAAGAATCCGAAAATTCACGTCAAACCCAAATCTGCGTCGGCTGACTATCCAAGGACCGTCGTCGACGGTCACTTGGCCCGTCGCCCACGCGCTTTGTAAAACCCCTTTTTGGCCGACGTACTAACCTCCTGTCTACGAAGAAATTATGCCGACACGACTAACCACAACCCGTCGGCGACGGCCTGATGCCCCGTCGCCGACGACACCTAGAAATTCGATTTTTTTTAAATACAGGCAAAAATATAAACTTTTTATAAAGGGAACCTATGCTAGAAAAATTCATAAAAATTATTAAAAATCTTTTTGTTTGACGTTTTCGGTTTTAATACTTACTACCAACCTAGCGTTTAATGATCCTACCACCCCCCCAAATGGTCGTGTATTGTCCCTAATACACATAAACAAGTTCAAAAACATACCTCATGCCTCCAAGACTTGTTCATAGCTTCCGGAACTTCACACATCTCAAAGAGTTGTTAGATCGAAAAATAAGCACAACTATTCTAAAACAATGTAACCAAACAATTAAAATAGATACACAACTCTACAAAACATGTTACCGACTCTCAAGCGATATCATATTTTGGTATGCTCACCAAGAAGCTTACCACTTCGGTGTTCTCCTTGCCCTTATCGTCGTTACCATCAAGAAATGGTTTTAGACGATGACCGTTAACCGTTTGTTTCGACCCATCCTTCGGGTCCACGATGGTGACATCACCCAGTTTTCAGACCCGTGTGATCACATATGGGCCTATCCACTTACTCTTGAGCTTTCCTGGAAAGAATTTAAGCCTTGATTTGTAGAGCCAAACCTTTTTCCCTACCACAAACTCCTTTGGCTTTAAGTTTGCTTCATGTGCTCGCTTCATTCCATCCTTGTATTTTGAAGCACACTCATACGCCTCCTCCTGAAGCTCTTCCAATTCGCATAACTTTAACTTTTGCTCTTTACCTGCATCATCGTATTTCATGTTAACTTCTTTAATAGCCCACCAAGTACGATGTACAAGTTCTACCGGTAAGTGACAGTTTCTACAGTAAACTAAGCGGTAAGGTGTAGTGCCAATAGGTGTTTTATGAGCCGTTTGATAGGCCCATAAAGCATCATTCAACTTCATCGACCAATCCTTTCGGTCCGGTCGAACGGTCTTTTGAAAAATTTCTTTTATTTGCCTATTGGACACCTCCACTTGACCACTCGTTTGTGGGTGGTAGGGGGTAGCAATTCGATGGTCAACACCATACCGTTTCAATAGTTTGCCAAAGTTAAAATTCTTGAAGTGAGATCCCCCATCACTAATGATTACTCGGGAATCCCAAACCTAGAAATTATGTTCGTTTGTATAAAATTGCAAAACCACAGTATGGTCATTTGTCTTGGTGGCGATCGCTTCGACCCACGTCGACATATAGTTGACCGCCACCAAGATGTACAAATTGCCACGCGAATTAGGGAATAGGCCCATAAAATCGATCCACCACACATAAAAAATATCTACAATAAGGATCAGTTGCATGGTCATCTCATCCCGTTTAGAAATACCCCCCACTTTTTGACACTCAACGCAATTTTTAGCGAAAGTAAATGCGTCTTTGAAAATAGTTGGCCAATAAAGCCCACTATTGAGCACTTTGTGCCCAGTATTGTGACCACTGAAAGGGCCCCCCATAAGCAAATGAATGCAAGTGCGTCAAAACACTCGGAATCTCCTCGTCCAGAACATCTTCGAACAACTTGATCCGGACATATTTTGAACAAGTCCGGTTCCTCCAACGTATAATATTTGATTTGTGACATGAAGTGCAATCTTCTCCTCTGAGCCCAATGAGCCGGCAAGTCACCTGTAACGAAGTAATTCACAATGTTAGCATACCAAGGTAAAACAGTTACTTTCAAAATATGCTCATCTGGGAAGGTGTCATCAATCTCTACACGTGAGGAACCCTCTTCTACCATCAACCAGGACAAGTGGTCCGCCACTACATTTTCGGTACCCTTCTTGTCCCGTATCTCCAAATCAAACTCTTGTAGTAAGAGAACCCAACAGATCAATCTTGCTTTGCATCTTTTTTCTCCATGAGGTACCTGACAACAGTATGATCAGAATATATAACAACCTTGCGCATCCGAAAGAGTGGATCAAATACCACCGAAAGTAGCTCTTTTTCGGTAGTCGTGTAATTCAATTGCGCATCCGAAAGAGTCTTCCTTACGTAGTAAACAGAAACGGGTTTCTTTTCTACCCTTTGACCCAATACGGCCCCAACTGCATAATCGCTTGCATCGCACATGATTTCGAATGGTAAGACCAACTCGGCGATTGCAATATTGGGGCCTCCACTAATTTTTCTTTCAAAATGTTAAAAGCGTTTTGACATTCTTTCTTAAAATCAAACGGTTGGTCCTTAAGCAACAATTTAGATAAAGGCTTTGTGATGTCATTAAACCCCTTAATAAACCTTCTATAAAACCCCACGTGACCTGAGAATGATCTAACCCCTTTAACACTTGTGGGATACGGTAAAGTAGAGATGACTTGCACCTTTGCACGGTCAACCTCTATCCCACGACTAGACAATACATGCCCCAACACAATCCCTTCCTGAACCATAAAATGGCTCTTTTCCCAACTCACAACTAGATTTTTCTCAACACATCTTTTCAAAACTTTTTGGAGTTGGTCAAGGCATGCATCAAATAATGACCCAAAAATTGAGAAGTCATCCATAAAGATCTCTAAGGACTCCCCCACCATGTCTGAGAATATACTCATCATACACCTTTGAAAGGTGGTGGGGGCATTACATAGCCCAAACGGCATTCGCCTAAATGCGAAAGTACCGTATGGGCAAGTAAACATGGTCTTAGCTTGATCCTCTGGATGAATAGCTATTTGATTGTAACCCGAATACCCTTCTAAGAAATAATAAAATTTTTGACCCGCTAACTTCTCAACAATTTGGTCAATAAAAGGTAAAGGGAAATGGTCTTTGGAAGTTGCAGAATTTAACTTCCTATAATCAATACAAATTCGCCACCCGGTTACCGGACGGGTGGCAACCTCTTCACCTGCGTCGTTTGTGACGACTTGAATACCTGCCTTTTTCGGGACTGTCTGCGTTGGGCTCACCCACTGGCTATCAGAGATGGGGTAAATGATACCCGTATCTAGCTACTTCAACACCTCCTTCTTGACCACATCTCGCATGTTTGGATTCAACCTCCTTTGTGCGTCACGAGAAGGAGTGATACCATCTTCGGTGATGATTTTATGCATCACCACTGAGGGACTAATTCCCTTCATATCAGCAATGGTCCAACCAATAGCGGCTCTATTGGTGACCAAGACCTCCATGAGCTTTTCCTCTTGATCTCCTGTTAGATTGGCTGCAATGATCACCGGAAGCGTGTTGCCCTCACCCACATAAGCATACTTTAAATGCTTTGGCAACACCTTAAGCTCCACATTCGGAGGTTCTATCAGTGACGGCTTTAGCTTTGTATCGATCTTCTCCGGAAGACTTTCTACTTGATGTGTCCAAGTGGGTCTTCCTTCTTTAGCCGCCATCACCTCAACCTTTCTCGCTTCCTCATCCATGCCCCGATTTGTCTCCAACTATAACATGTTGAACATAAAACACTCCTCTATTGTGTTTTCCTCCTCGACATTAATGTCGCATAGAGGTATACACTCGTCAATGACGTCCGCCATGTAGCATTCATCACCAACTAGAGGATTTGTTAATCCCGAAAAAACATTCAACCACAACCGACGGTTACCAAAAGTGTCACACCCTCAATTTCCACTTGCGGAGTTTTTACCGCGAGGCGTGTGAACAAACCAAAATTCGAGACACTAGTAACATCGAACGACTCTATATGATTTGTTTATACGTTTTCCAAAATCATTTGTTTAACCATTCATAGTTATTTTAAATTGTCTTAGTTTGGTTTCAATGTTTAGCGGAAGCATTAGTTTTAAAGTTGAGCGGAAGCATTAAAATAAAGTAAAGGAACGGGCGCCAACACAAACGCCAAAACTAAAGAAAAAACCCAAACAATATTCGTAAATGAGACTCGATAAAAAGATGTCTTGATCAATGCAAGTGAGTGCACCTAGAGCTCCAAGCGTCCTGAGAAACATGTAAAGAAACAAGTGTCAACATTAAAGAAGAGTGAGTTCACAGGTTTTTATAAGTTCATTAGTTCGGTTAAAAGTTTGTTTCACCCGTTATCCCTAACCCGGAATAACGATATAGTTCCATTATTCCTAACCCAGAATAATATTGTCGTTGGTTCCATTATTCCTAACCCGAATAATATTGTTGTTTCGTTCCATTATTCCTAACCCGGAATAATATTGTTGTTTCATTCCATTATTCCTAACCCGGAATAATATTCTTGTTTCGTAATTAAGTTCAATGTTAACATGTAGGTAGCGAGCCTAAAGTTATGTCACATAAGTGTTCGCGATCGAAGCTGACTGTTGTGCCTCCGTGTTGCCAGGCCTATCACTGACCATGGCGAAAGTTAGGCTAAATTATTCACCCGTTGACCATACCCGTCGGCTAGTGCGACTAGCTCGGGTGGGGCTTGTCGGGCCCAGTAGTACTACTTATAATTTCCCCGCTATCTAACCCAATACTAACGATCCGAGAGTTTGTCGAGGACTTCCGTGATATAGCTGCTTAGTGACCATAACGTACATTAACATTAACTTAGTTACCAAATAGTTTAACGACGTTAATTTCGTATAACGTAAAGAGATAGAGTTGTAGAGTGTATACATGTTTCTCCCCCTGTTGTTTAAAACCGGATAAATTATGGGCCGTGAACTCACCTTTAATTGCTCGGTTAGTGTAACACAGAAGTAGCAAATGATGGGACCGCTAATTGCGTCCTAACATGTCAATCGATTTAAAGTTAGTGTGTGATCACACTGATGCAAACCCTACGCATAACTAACACACAATGCGGCACACATAATAACAAATTCGAAAACACAATCATGCATGCAAAGTATTATCATACCAAAATAGTGATCAAACCAACTTATCATAAACACAAATCAGCTCATATAACACTTTGGTACACACATTCGCAAGTTATCAAGTTTCAGCTTGTACGATTTTTAAAAAATAGTTCCAACGTTCCAAAAATTCCAATCTTTTTACAGAAGGTGTCAACTAAACTGTAGAATTTTATGTAAATGTTTTAAGTCCTAAGACTTTACCAATTATACATAAACATTTATATACTAGGCTGCAGTCAGATTCGTCGCTTTCTGACTGCAGTCCACGGGAGAAATTATTTAAAAATCATCGTTCATCCAATTAACAAAATTCCAGTGGGAGTTTCCCGGAAATTTACGTCTCCAGTTTCTGTACAAATTTCGGGGCCCAACCCTCTATAGATTATGAGATCCGACTCGATAAACAACTAACAAATTTTCAGAATTTACACAGCTTCAGTTACTGCACTTAAATGACCACTTAAAAATATCAAACGACCTCAGAAAAATATGAAACTCGTTCCATTAGAGGCGTTTTTCAAAAATATACGTTTTAGGCTTTAGAAAATCCACTTTCGATAAATAATGACCAAGTTACAGCCAATTGAAGTTGGCTGTAAATACCATTCAGCAACCTGTTTTCGGTTTTCATCGCAATAGAATACGCTTAAACGATCAAGACTCTAATTAATAATGATCAAGAACATGTTTATTAGTCACATATCATCATGTACATCCATACTCATGCAAACCCTAATCATATAATATGATTTTTATCACAAAACGCAGCCTATGATTCTTGTATTCAACTAAACATCATAATCGCAAAAACTCGCACAATTAACCGATCTAAACATAAATCATAACACTTCCATAACAATGATTCAAACAATACATACAATCATGATCAAAATTTCATAAACCCTAATGTGATTTGCAAAACAATTAAAGTCCTAAGCTTGACATGATGAAGATTAGCGAACCGGGAACAAGATTGGAATCACTTCGGTTTTGGAGGAAGTTGCGATCGAGAGAGGGGGGGGGGGGCTGCCGTCGGCTATCTTGATGCTAGGGTTTCTTGTTTGTTTTTTTTTTTGAAACAAATACACATGCATGCCTATTTATACAAAACAAGGGAAGGAAAAAGAAAGGGGGTGGGGGTAGGCTTGCGGCCGCAAAGGGGAGGGTTTGGGTGGGTAACTTGGGCCTCAAGTTTAGGTTAGTTACTTGGGCCACAAGGAAGTGAGGTTCGACACGTTTCGCGGCTGGTTCGGTTCGGCTATATATTTTTTTTGTAAACTAATAATCTCGAAATCAAAACATGATAATAATAATTCACAAAACTTATAAACGTCTAATCACATAGCACGTAATTCACGCGATGAGTTCACAAAGTTAGCGTAGTTTTTGCGAGCGTGTAACTTAAATTCTCCGAATCAAATTTGAGCAGGAATGAATAACCGTGAAGTAGTGCGTTTAAGATAATGAAAAACCGGGATGTCACATTATCCCCATGTTGAAAGAATTTTCGTCCCGAAAATTGAGTAAATGCGGTTTAGAATGCAACACACAAATTTAAAATGCAACGCACAAAGATTCAGTTTGTTAACAATGGTACAAGAAATTTCCAGGCTGTCAATCATCCCCATGTTGAAAGAATTTCCGTCCCGAAAATTTAGTTGGTGGTAACGTTAGATTGCTGCTCAGCTGCAAAAAGGTGTGGGTATTTGCTTTTCATTTGGTCCTCTCTCTCCCACGTGAACTCCGGTCCACGCTTAGAGTCCCAACGAACCTTGACGATCGGTATCTTGCTGTGCCTTCGAGTCTTGATCTCACGATCCATGATCTCGATAGGTTGTTCCACAAAATGCAGTTGTTCATCCACTTGAAATCTCATCCAATGGAATGACTAGGGTCTCATCTGATAGACACTTCTTCAGATTTGACACGTGAAAAACGTTGTGAACTCCACTGAGTTCGGTAGGAAGGTCTAATTGATAAGCTACGGGCCTGATACGCTTCAAGATCACAAATGGGCCTACGTACCGTGGGTTTAGTTTGCCCCGTTTCCCAAAACGGATTACACCCTTCCAGGGTGACACCTTTAGTAGGACGCGGTCGCCTACTTGAAATTCGAGCGGTTTGCATCGTTGATCAACGTAGCTTTTCTGTCGATCTCGTGCCGTTGCCATGCGGTTTCTGATTTGTACAATCTTTTCAGTAGCCTTAAGTATCAACTCAGGGCCTGTGAGTTGACTGTCACCGACTTCTGCCCAACAGACCGGTGATCTACATTTACGACCGTATAATGCTTCAAACGGTGCTGCCGATATACTCGTATGGTAACTGTTGTTATACGAGAATTCCACTAAAGGCAGATGGATTTCCCAACTATTCCCGAAGTCTACCACGCATGCCCTAAGCATGTCTTCCAAGGTCTGAATGGTCCTTTCACTTTGACCATCCGTCTGAGGGTGATAAGCTGTGCTATATCTAAGCGTGTACCCAACGCTTTCTGAAGTGACTGCCAAAAGTTGGACGTGAAACGGGCATCTCTGTCTGAGATGATGGACGTTGGACACCCCGTGCCGAGAAACAACTTCCTTAATGTAGATGCGAGTCAACTTATCCATCTTATCCGTTTCTTTGATCGCTAGGAAGCGTGCGGACTTAGTTAGACGATCCACGATCACCCAGATGGTATCGCAACCACCTAGAGTTCGCGGGAGCTTAGTGATAAAGTCCATCGAGATCTGATCCCATTTCCACACTGGGATCTCAGGTTGTTGAAGTAGTCCTGATGGCTTCTGGCATTCCACCTTGACTTTCTCACAAGTCAAACACTTGCTCACGTAGGTGGCTATATCCGCTTTCATGTTGGGCCACCAGTACGCGGCTTTAAGGTCTTGATACATCTTATCCGAACCAGGATGGACAGAGTATCGGGACTTGTGAGCTTCGTCCATGACTAGCTTTCTGAGGTCTCCGTAGAGAGGTACCCATATGCGATTCATGAAATACCGGGCTCCATTGGGTTTTACTTCCCAATCGCGTTCCATTTTTCCCACCGATTCGGCCTTGATGTTTTCTTCCTTAACTGCTTCTAACTGCGTGTCGCGTATCTGTTCGGGTAACCCCGAATGAATGGTGAACTGTAGTGCTCGTACCCGACGAGGTTTCAAGTGTTCCTTCCTACTGAGGGCATAGCTACCACATTAGCTTTACCCGGGTGATACCGAATGGCACATTCATAATCATTCAGGAGTTCGACCCAGCGACGCTGTCGATGTTCAACTCCTTCTGGTCAAAGATGTGTTGGAGGCTCTTGTGATCTGTATAGATTGTGCACTTTGTTCCATATAGGTAGTGTCTCCAAATCTTAAGCGCAAACACCACTGCTCCCAATTCCAGGTCATGTGTTGTGTAGTTTTTCTTGTGAACCTTCAATTGTCGGGACGCATACGCGATGACCTTATCACGTTGCATGAGTACGCATCCCAACCCCTGAATGGAAGCGTCACAATATACCACAAAATCATCAGTCCCTTCCGGCAAGGACAGAATAGGTGCACTGCAAAGTTTCTGCTTTAGCAATTGAAATGCCGCTTCCTGCTTGTCACCCCAAGCATACTTGGTGCCTTTCTGGGTGAGGGTGGTAAGCGGTTGCGCGATCTTTGAAAATCCCTCGATGAAACGTCTGTAATAACCAGCCAAACCCAAAAATTGGCGGATCTCTGTCGGTGTCCTGGGTGCTTCCCAGTTTTTGATAGCATCGATCTTGGCGGGATCAACATGGATACCCTTTTCATTCACAATATGCCCGAGGAACTGAACTTCCCGAATCCAGAAATCACACTTTGAAAGCTTGGCATATAGTTTCTCCTGTTGAAGTAATTCCAGCAGTAGTCGTAGATGTTCAGCATGTTCTTCTTCACCTTTAGAGTAGATGAGTATGTCATCGATGAACACAATGACAAACTTGTCGAGATACGGTTTACACACGCGGTTCATGAGGTCCATGAATACCGCGGGTGCGTTGGTGAGACCGAAGGGCATGACCAAAAACTCATAATGGCCATACGAGTACGAAATGCCGTCTTAGCAATATCCTCCTCCCTGACGCGTAACTGGTGATAACCGGACCGTAGATCAATCTTGGAGTAGTAGCTTGACCCTTGAAGCTGGTCGAAGAGATCGTCGATGCGAGGTAATGGGTATCGGTTCTTGACAGTACCTTATTGAGTTCCCTGTAGTCGATGCACATGCGGAAGGTCCCGTCCTTCTTCTTAACAAAAAGGACCGGAGCTCCCCATGGCGAAGTACTGGGTCGGATAAATCCTTTTTCTAACAAATCCTGAAGTTGGGTAGACAGCTCTTGCAGCTCGGCTGGAGCTAGGCGGTATGGGGCCTTGGTGATAGGAGTTGCATGGTTCGCCAATTCAATTTCAAACTCCACTTGTCGATGTGGTGGAAGACCAGGTAACTCCTCTGGAAATACATCGGAAAAGTCACGGACGATGGGGATATCTTCTATACGCTTCTCGTCCTTAGGCTGCTCGGTGACCAGTGCGAGCAAAGCGAAGGAGTTTTTCCTCCGAAGATACTTCTGTGCTTGCATGTAAGAGATGATGTTTGTGACGGCGCCTGCCTTCTCGCCTTGCACCGTCAAGATTTCTTCGTTAGAGAGCGGAATACGGATAGCTTTCTCGAAACAGAGAACTTCAGCTCTGACGTCGGATAGCCGTCCATTCCGGCTACCACGTCAAAACTACCCAGGGTAGTTGTCATCAGATCAATGGTAAAGGTGTGACCCGAGAGTTTGAGTTGACAGCCGGATACTAAATGGGTCACATCTACAGATTTACCATCGGCTAGTTCTATGACGTAAGGGGTCTCTAGGGGTTTAGGCGTGAGATTTAGGTTCTTCCTAAAAGACTCAGATATAAAACTCCTATCCGCACCCGTATCAAAAAGTACAGTAGCAAAATGTTCGTTAAGGGGAAACTTACCGGCGGTGACCACGTTCGAGTCGTTTCTGGCCTCTCCGCGGCCTAGCGTAAATGGCACGACCTTTGGCACCCCATGTGCCACCATTTCCATTGTTGTTGTGGTTGTTGTGGTTGTTGTTGATCCCACCATTGTTGTTGTTGTTGCGAAGCTGTGGGCAGTCTCGTTTGAAGTGGGCAGTGCTACCACACTGATAGCACCCCCGGTTAATACCCTGCTGCTGACCCTGGTGCTGATTCTGATTTTGTCGGGACATGATTTCCCCGCGACAATCCTTTGCCGCGTGTCCCACTTTGCCACATCGTTGGCAGCGATTTCTGGCACAAGGGCCGTGATGATGAAGGTTACAACGATTACATTGCGGCTTTCGACCCACATAGCCGCTTGTGTTCTGGGTGTTGTTGGCGGGCTGATTATTGTGACCCCGATTGCTGTTGAAATTATTGAACCGTTTCTGGTTCCCTTGTTGTGGCTGGGCTGACAAGACTGTCGAGCAGACGAGTCTTCCAATTTTCTTTTATTATCAGGGACAACTTCAGTTGCACCCCGAGATGGCAACTTCTTTTGTTCCACCGCCTTATCGGTGAGTTTGTGCGCCAGCCTGATCGCTTGATGCTCAGTCGCAGGGTTGCTAGCCATTACCATGCCCTGGATCTCGGGGACCAGACCCCCAAGGTAAAACTCGAGTCGTTTCTCAACGGTGTTGGCCAGATCGGGACATAGAAATACCAGGTCATGATGTTTCCGCTGTGTATGCTTCAATTTCAGATCCCACCATCTTGTGGTTCCATAATGCTTGCTCCAACTGCTGAACCCTGTCCCGCGGACAGTACTCCTCCTTGATTAAGGCCTTAAACTCGGCCCAGGCCATTACGTTTGCAACAATAAGTCCACGCGTTTGGACTTGTGCATTCCACCAAGTTAGTGCCCCATCCTCCAACGTTGAGGCAGCATACTTGACCTTGTTGGCCTCAAGGCAATTGCACATCTCGAACACCGATTCGGACTTTTCAATTCAACGGACCAGTCCTATGGGTCCTTCTGCACCCGTGAATTTGCTCGGTTTTGCATCGAGGAACATCTTGTAGGGGTTAAGACCCCCTCCTGCTGGTGGGTTTTGAACACCTGCCAGAGCAGTATTCACGTGTTCTTGGATCATTGCGGCCAATTCTTCAGTTGACATGTTGAGATTTCCGCGGCGACCGGTTGCCATTTCAGATCTAAAGGAAACAAAACGGAGATTGGCGAGACGAGTTAGTCATCTATGTCTCCATCTCCCAGGTGGCTATCACTGCTGTCATCCTCTTCAGCGTTTTCAGCTTCAACGGCCGGGTCCTGTTCTGGCTCTTCTTCCTCCGGGTCCTCCTCTGGATCCTCCTCTTCTTCCTCTACCGGCACTGGAGGGGCCGGTGCTGGTGCGGGTACTGGTAAAGGTGCCTGATTCTGTTCTAGTTCTTGAATTCTCCAGCTGGACTCAAGAACTCTGTCTTCTAGCCAGTCAGCCCTCAGCTGCTCAGCACGAAGATCTTTAGCTAAGGTGTTACGAGCTATCTTATTCTCATATTGCTCTTCCTCGAGCTCTCCAGTCTTACCCGTTAATTGTCGTATCATCCATCCCTGTGCTAGGATGGTTTCCTGCATTCTCTCAAGTTGTTCCTGTTGTTTTCTTATCATATCTTTAAGTAGGTCGTTCCCTACTTCTAACGAGTTAACCGGTTCAACCGGCATAGCGATGGTCGGGCGTGAGGATGACTCCTCTCCGAGAGCGAGTCTTTTTCTAGCAGCTGAGCGTGTCTCCACGCCATGAGGTGGTGAGGGTTGGACCATAGGTGCCTTCCCCGGCGCCCTGGGTTGCAAAAGTTTGTCGGATGATGATGATGACATTGCCTGTTGGGTTGTGTAGTTAGTTACGAGTTGCATTCATTTCAATTATGCATTTATATTTTACATAACACAGTTGTGGTACAACACATAACAAGATATCACAGTTCAGTGCCAAACTAAGTCTAGTGTCGTGTAATCAGCTATAGTTTAGGTCTACTTTTAATGCAAACCTGGTTCTCTATAGCTAGAGGCTCTGATACCAATCTGTCACACCCTCAATTTCCACCTGCAGGTTTTACCGCGAGTCGTGTGAACAAACCAGAATCCGAGACACTAGTAACATCGAACGACTCTATATGATTTGTTTATACGTTTTCCAAAATCATTCGTTTAACCATTCATAGTTATTTTTAAATTGTCTTAGTTTGGTTTCAATGTTTAGCGGAAGCATTAGTTTTAAAGTTGAGCGGAAGCATTAAAATAAAGTAAAGGAACGGGCGCCAACACAAACGCCAAAACTAAAGAAAAAACCCAAACAATATTCGTAAATGAGACTCGATAAAAAGATGTCTTGATCAATGCGGCCAATTCTTCGGGTGTCATGTTGAGGTTTCCGCGATGTCCAGTTGCCATTTTAGATCTTTGCAAGACAACATAAACACACACCGATAAGTATATATATCCCATATAGTTATCCTACTCCATACTTAAATAATTCCTCAAATTATGTCAACCCAAATAAATTAAACAATCAAAAGAAATATTCGATTAAATAAAATTTCAACCTCTTACAAAATGCCAACCAAACATATCAGTTTACTATAAAATCTCAAGTTCAAACATAAGTAGAGAAATAAATAGACTGAAGGAAGCAAATGGGATAAGCGAGACGAATCAGTCTTCTATGTCTCCATCTCCCAAATCGCTATCGTTGCCGTCATCCTCCTCGACGTTTCCAGCTTCCACAGCCGGGTCTTCCTCCGGATCCTCCTCTGGATCCTCCTCTAGATCCTCCTCTGGATCCTCCTCTGGATCCTCCTCTACCGGCACTGGAGGGGCCGGTGCTGGTGCGGGTACTGGTACAGGTGCCTGATTCTGTTCTAGTTCTTGAATTCTCCAGCTGGACTCAAGAACTCTGTCTTCGAGCCAGTCAGCCCTCAGTTGCTCAGCACGAAGATCTTTAGCTAAGGTGTTACGAGCTATCTTATTCTCATGTTGCTCTCCCTCGAGCTCTCCAGTCTTACCTGTTAATTGTCATATCATCCATCCCTGTGCTAGGATGGTTTCCTGCATTCTCTCAAGTTGTTCCTGTTGTTTTCTTATCATATCTTTAAGTAGGTCGTTCCCTACTTCTAACGAGTTAACCGGTTCAACCGGCATAGCGATGGTCGGGCGTGAGGATGACTCCTCTCCGAGAGCGAGTCTTTTTCTAGCAGCTGAGCGTGTCTCCACGCCATGAGGTGGTGAGGGTTCGACCATAGGTGCCTTCCCCGGCGCCCTTGGTTGCAAAAGTTTGTCGGATGATGATGATGACATTGCCTGTTGGGTTGTGTAGTTAGTTACGAGTTGCATTCATTTCAATTATGCATTTATATTTTACATAACACAGTTGTGGTACAACACATAACAAGATATCACAGTTCAGTGCCAAACTAAGTCTAGTGTCGTGTAATCAGCTATAGTTTAGGTCTACTTTTAATGCAAACCTGGTTCTCTATAGCTATAGGCTCTAATACCAATCTGTCACACCCTCAATTTCCACTTGCGGAGTTTTACCGCGAGGCTAGTGAACAAACCAAAATCCAAGACACTAGTAACATCGAACGACTCTATATGATTTGTTTATACGTTTTCCAAAATCATTTGTTTAACCATTCATAGTTATTTTTAAATTGTCTTAGTTTGGTTTCAATGTTTAGTGGAAGCATTAGTTTTAAAGTTGAGCGGAAGCATTAAAATAAAGTAAAGGAACGGGCGCCAACACAAACGCCAAAACTAAAGAAAAAACCCAAACAATATTCGTAAATGAGACTCGATAAAAAGATGTCTTGATCAATGCAAGTGAGTGCACCTAGAGCTCCTAGCGTCCTGAGAAACATGTAAAGAAACAAGTGTCAACATTAATGAAGAGTGAGTTCACAGGTTTTTATAAGTTCATTAGTTCGGTTAAAAGTTTGTTTCCCCCGTTATCCCTAACCCGGAATAACGATATAGTTCCATTATTCCTAACCCGGAATAATATTGTCGTTGGTTCCATTATTCCTAACCCAGAATAATATTGTTGTTTCATTCCATTATTCCTAACCCGGAATAATATTGTTGTTTCGTTCCATTATTCCTAACCCGGAATAATATTCTTGTTTCGTAATTAAGTTCAATGTTAACATGTAGGTAGCGAGCCTAAAGTTATGTCACATAAGTGTTCGCGATCGAAGCTGACTGTTGTGCCTCCGTGTTGCCAGGCCTATCACTGACCATGGCGAAAGTTAGGCTAAATTATTCACCCGTTGACCATACCCGGTCGGCTAGCACGACTAGCTCGGGTGGGGCTTGTCGGGCCCAGTAGTACTACTTATAATTTCCCCGCTATCTAACCCAATACTAACGATCTGAGAGTTTGTCGAGGACTTCCGTGATATAGCTGCTTAGTGACCATAACGTACATTAACATTAACTTAGTTACCGAATAGTTTAACGACGTTAATTTCGTATAACGTAAAGAGATAGAGTTGTAGAGTGTATACATGTTTCTCCCCCTGTTGTTTAAAACCGGATAAAATAGGGGCCGTGAACTCACCTTTAATTGCTCGGTTAGTGTAACACAGAAGTAGCAAATGATGGGACCGCTAATTGCGTCCTAACATGTCAATCGATTTAAAGTTAGTGTGTGATCACACTGATGCAAACCCTACGCATAACTAACACACAATGCGGCACACATAATAACAAATTCGAAAACACAATCATGCATGTAAAGTATTATCATACCAAAATAGTAATCAAACCAACTTATCATAAACACAAATCAGCTCATACAACACTTTGGTACACACATTCGCAAGTTATCAAGTTTTAGCTTGTATGCTCATAACTAGGCTGTTTTCGAGGATTTTTAAAAAATAGTTTCAACGTTCCAAAAATTCCAATATTTTTACAGAAGGTGTCAACTAAACAGTATAATTTTATGTAAAATTTTCAAGTCCTAACACTTTACCAATTATTCATAAACATTTATATACTAGGCTGCAGTCAGATTCGTCGCTTTCTGACTGCAGTCCACGGGAGAAATTATTTAAAAATCATCGTTTATCCAATTAACAAAATTCCAGTGGAAGTTTCCCGGAAATTTCCGTCTCCAGTTGCTGTACAAAATTCGTGGCCCAACCCTCTACAGATTATGAGATCCGACTCGATAAACAACTAACAAATTTTCAGAATTTACACAGCTTCAGTTACTGCACTTAAATGACCACTTAAAAATATCAAACGACCTCAGAAAAATATGAAACCAGTGCCATTAGAAGCGTTTTTCAAAAATATACGTTTTAGGCTTCAGAAAATCCACTTTTCGATAATAATGACCAAGTTACAGCCAATTGAAGTTGGCTGTAAATACCATTCAGCAACCTGTTTTCGGTTTTCATCGCAATAGAATACGCTTAAACGATCAAGACTCTAATTAATAATGATCAAGAACAGGTTTATTAGTCACATATCATCATGTACATCCATACTCATGCAAACCCTAATCATATAATATGATTTTATCACAAAACGCAGCCTATGATTCTTGTATTCAACTAAACATCATAATCGCAAAAACTCGCACAATTAACCGATCTAAACATAAATCATAACACTTCCATAACAATGATTCAAACAATACATACAATCATGATCAAAATTTCATAAACCCTAATGTGATTTGCAAAACAATTAAAGTCCTAACCTTGATACGATGAAGATTAGCGAACCGGGAACAAGATTGGAATCACTTCGGTTTTGGAGGAAGTTGCGATCGAGAGAAGGGGGGGGGGGGGGGGCTACCGTCGGCTATCTTGATGCTAGGGTTTCTTGTTTGTTTTTTTTTTTTTTGAAACAAATACACATGCATGCCTATTTATACAAAACAAGGGAAGGAAAAAGAAAGGGGGTGGGGGTAGGCTTGCGGCCGCAAAGGGGAGGGTTTGGGTGGGTAACTTGGGCCTCAAGTTTAGGTTAGTTACTTGGGCCACAAGGAAGTGAGGTCGACACGTTTCGCGGCTCGGTTCGGTTCGGCTATATATTTTTTTTGTAAACTAATAATCGCGAAATCAAAACATGATAATAATAATTCACAAAACTTATAAACGTCTAATCACATAGCAAGTAATTCACTCGATGAGTTAGTTAGCGTAGTTATTGCGAGCGTGTAATTTAAATTCTCTGAATCAAATTTGAGCAGGAATGAATAACCGTTAAGTAGTGCGTTTAAGATACCTGAAAAACCGGGATGTCACAAAATGTCATGTCGACCGTGCCCGTTTTGCAATTAATTTGAGCATTCGATGTTGCCAAATATGGTCGACCAAGAATAACCGTGGGTTGTAGTACGGTCTAAGGAGACATAATCAAGTACAAGGAAATCCACCGGATAATAAAAGTCATCGACTTTCACAATCACATCGGTGACTATCCCGCGGGGTAGTTTGGGTGTCAAGTCCGCCAACACACGGTGGTGTCAGACGACTGAAGTGGACCAAACTCGTATTGGTCATACAAACTACCCGGCAAGATACTCACACTCGCCCCAAGATCCAAAATTGCCCATGTCATCTTGAATTCACCCACTTGAATAGAAATAATGGGCGCCCCCGGATCTTGTAGTTTTGGTGGAAGTGCACCCGAAAGAATCGAACTAACATTTACAGTCAAATCAAGTTTCTTAGGAAACTTGTTAGTTCGTTTCTGGGTGCATAATTCCTTTAAGTACTTAGCATATGAGGGTACTTGTTTGATTGCATCTAAGAGAGGTAGGTTGATTTTAACTTGTTTAAAAATTTCCCACATTTCCTCTTGTTGTGGGCCACGTTTTGCAACCACCTTCTTGGATGGTCCCAACAAAGCTTCGGGATAAGGGGCGGTATTAACCTCCACACCCTTTTCCTTAGCCTTGGGACGGGGACGGTCACAACGGGGGTGGTTTTATTGATTTCACCAACAATTTAATTTTGACCCGTTTGACAGTCAACACTCTCCTCATCACTAACATCTTCCACCACCCCTTTAACAAACTTGGGTGGTGGTGACTCAACACCATTATTAATGAATCGACCACTACGTAATGAAATTTTATTAATAGGTACCTCACGTGTGTTTTTCGAGTTAGACCCTTGATGCTTAGGGTTCATAGTGGTGTCACTCGGAAGTCTTCCTCCACTTCCACGTATTTGGGACACCTCCTCCGCAAGTTGCCCCACTTGCTTCTCCAATGACTTGTGAGATTTGTCACGTACCTCGAACTCTTTCCTCACCTCCGCCTTAATCTCTTGGTTCGATGCAGTGATAGCATTCATGATGGCATCTAACTTTGAGTTAAGCGAATCATCACCTATTTGAGAATTTGAGTTCCCGCCTCCATTACCACCTTGACTATAACCCCTTTGGTAGCCTCCTTCTCTGTTTTGATACCCTTGGTTGTAATTCCTTTGGTAACCCTCGTGGTTACCACCTTGGCGGTTTTGGTATGATGATCCGCCTTGATTACCCGCATGAAAATTCGGGTTCATTTGATTCTCGGCGTTCCCATAACGGAAATTAGGGTGATTTCTCAAACCGGGATGATAAGTGTTTGAGTTCATGTCGTTATGCTTGCGATCACTAAACACTTGATTCACTTCTTCGATATCATCGTCTTTTCCCATTTGACATTCGATTATTCTATGATCAAGCCCCCCACACCTGTCGCAACCCGCGAACTGTACCGCATTTACTTCCTTCTTCTTCATACGGGCCAACTCCCGTTCTAATGTAGAAATGCGATCCCTTGAACTAGAATCAAGGTCGGGTAGTGACCGGGAGATAGGGTGCTTCTTAGCTCAGTCAGCCGACTCCTTGGCTTTTGATCTCTTCGCCATTCTCTCGAGGAATTCCCAATCATCATCCTCGTGATTGCTTAGTATCATTCCATTGCTAGTCGACAAAAGATGGTTCCATGTCTCACCATCTAGACCCCTTACGAAACATTTCACGAACTCCCACTTCTCAATTTGATGGTGTGGGCATTTCCTAATCAACTCCTTATATCTTATAAATGCCTCGTGTAATGGCTCACTCGAGAACTGCTTAAAAGACCGGATTTCATCCCGAGCATCATTAGTTTTAGCCATTAAATAGTATTCATCCAAGAACGCTTGTCGCATCTTAACCAAGTTGTGAATACTGTTTGTAGGTAGTGTCAAGAACCACTGTTTGGCCTTATCCTTCAACGAAAATTGAAATAGCCACAATCAGATTTCATCTTGAGAAAAATGACCACCCCCAATGGTACTACATATGGCCGAAAATTCCGCTAAATGGGTGTAAGGCTCGTCATTCGATCGCCCATTAAAATGAGGAAGGATGTTGATGTAATTTGGCTTGCAACCAAAAGCCGCTCTTCCCTCGGTGGTGGTACACTCGGTGAATCGTTTTCCGATATCATCGGTCGAAACCGACCGTCAACTCCTTGCGGTGGTTGACGTTGGTTGTTACGATTGTGCCTGTTATCCCTTGGTGGACCGTTCACCTCTTGATCCCCCATTCTTCGATCCCCCCTCTATCACCGTCTCGATTACCCCCTTGATTCCCGCCACCCACGTATTGTGGAATCCGATTACGATTGGCATTTTGATTGTTGTAATTGTTGTTACCATCGTCTCGGTTCCTATTGTTATTACGTTGTTGACGGTTGTTCCCATAACCGTCATTTCTACCGTAGTCGTAACCAAACCCGTCATAATTCCCCACAACATTCGCGTATTGATACCCCCCGTCATCATAACCAACATTCCCACCGTTGTGGAAAAACTCTTCATTGTCATTTCCCCATCCATCGTCTTCAACCCGATCGTTATAATATCCCCCATCGTCTGAGTATTCCGTGTGAACACTCACATGTTTCGGTGATTGATAACCGGGTACACTATAAGGTTCGTCATCCGGGTTATTGTTCCTCAATTCATCAAGATCGATGAATTGGTCTTCATTCGCGGGATTGCCACGATTCACATTAACACCACGGTTGGCGTTAGTGTTGCGGTTGTTGACATTTGGTGGTAATGGGTTTTGTCGGTTTCAGTTTTGAGGTGGAGGTGTACGGGCTTGTTGGTTTAGGCCACGTTTTAGAAATGGTGGTGTAGGTGGTCTTGAATTGTTGCCACTCAGTTGGTTGTTTGGGTCTTGAGGTGGGTGATTAGGGTATTGATGTTGATGTTGATTGACGTTTTGGTTATCCATTGGAACGGTTCCAACAAATGCGTAATTGGTGTGTTAGGTTTTGGTGGATTAGAGACAATGGTTGCCTCTAATCGGTTGGCTAGGTTTCTTCTAACGACCCACTTAATCTCCGGCTCGAATACTAACGGTGAAGTTCTTCCGGAATTTCGTAAATGCATTCACTACCTGTAACCTGCATAAGTAATACACCCGCGTAACACAAAAGCAGATATGGTAATAAGAAAACAAGCAATTAAACAGTTAATCACAAAAATCAATAAATCCAAACACAAAGCACACGGACTCCCCGGCAACGGCGCCAAAATTTGATCGAGGTGTCGCACCTCGGTCGAAGATGATAATTTGTAGTCCTGAATTACCCTTAACAATGCGTTAGTGGTAGTAAGGGGTCGAACCATGAAGAGTTTGTGGTTTGCGATCGGATGTGATTGATTTTAAATAAGATTGTCACTTTATGAAGCTTGCTATGAATAAGATCGATTTGTTTGTTTGAGAAAGGTGTTGGAATGAACCAATAAGTTTGGTTTGATTAATTACTACTAAGAACTGATAATGATTGCAACGAAAGTAATTACGATTGTAAAACAGTGATGAGAGAACAAGGTTCACACCCGATTCAGAATTTGAAGTCCTAGGGTTCCTACACGTTTTAGAATTGATTCAATTGCATAAATGATCAACAAGTTTAGTGTCACGTGGCTTAGGTGCCAAGAGTTATCAACGTTGTAACAACGGACCGCAACGCACTTAGTTACCAAGAACATCTAAACTTTAACCTAGACAAGGCATAATTTTCACATAAACATTTCGCAAAGTCAAATTTAATCTTCGCTCGACAATTTACGAATTCAATACAAATGCAAGACAATTATCTTTGGTTTCAAATCAAATTACAACTTGTTACTAAATCATATCATAAACAATTGTTCAGACCCTAGAAACTTACAAACACCTACACCGGGGTGAAACCTCCGGGAATTAGCCGCTCATGGTGAACAGAACACGATCAACGGATGATGAAAGCTTGAGTCTTGACATCTTGAAACCTGAAACACGAGATGGATGATGATTAGGGTTCATGTTGAATGGTGGTGATCAATGGATGAATAGATTCATGATGAAAGTGATGATGATGTTGGGGTCATGATCGAACGGATGATTTTGATGGATTGGGATGACGGAAGATGATTATGGTGGGTGATTGTGGCTCCAAGAACTTGTTTTAAACTCTCTAAACTCGTAACTGCTTAGAAGAGGTCAAAAACATGTGTTTAAACTCGTCCCCAACTTAACAAAACTGAAAATTCGCGTTGTAATTTTTAGGAGAACCCGTCGCCGACGGCCTGATGACCCGTCGGCGACGGACTGTGTATTCTCTGTTTTGTTCCGACGCATTTGGCTACTGTCTATAGATAATTTAGGCGACAACACTCATGTACAGCGCGTCGCAAACGGCCTAAAGTGGCGTCTGCGACGGCACCCAAAAACTTCACTTTTCAGAATTTTGCTTTTCTTGATATCGGTTGATACCGTTCGCGTTCTGGTGCTCCATTTTGCTCCCTATTAGCTCCTTAAACTTCATAAGACCTACAAAACGCAAACCTTATTAAAAGTAGGCTATTCAGAACTAAAAGTCACGTAAAAACATAAACTTAAACATTAACTAACACCGGCTTTCGACCACGTATCAATGGGTCAGTACTACCCAAGTCGTCCCTAAGAAGGGAGGGATGATCGTTGTCATGAACGCGAAAAACGAGCTTATTCCTTCTCGTATGGTCACCGGTTGGCGTGTGTGTATCGATTACCACAAGCTTAATGATGCCACCCGGAAGGACGATTTTCCATTATTGTTCATCGATCAGATGCTCGAGCGTCTCACGGGCCAACAGTTCTATTGTTTCCTTGTTGGTTTTTCGGCTATTTCATATTCCAATCACGCCGGAGGACCAAGAGAAAAGACATTCACATGTCCATACGGCACATATGCGTACCGACGCATGCCTTTTGGATTATGTAATGCGCCGACTACTTTTCAGCGGTGCATGGTTGCTATCTCTCAAGACATGGTTGAGAGCTCTATGGAAGTCTTTATGGTTGACTTCTCGGTTTACGGTAATTCTTTCGACCAATGTCTAGGTAATTTAGAAAGGATGATGAAGAGGTGCATGGAGGAGAAATTGATGTTGAATTAGGAGAAGTGTCACTTCATGGTGACGGAGGGAATTGTGTTAGGACACAAGATTTCGAGAGTAGGGATAAAGGTAGATAGGGCCAAGATAGATACCATAAGCCGATTTCCCCCACCTACTAGTGTTAAGTCGATCTGGAGTTTTCTTGGTCATGCGAGCTTCTAAAGCCGTTTTATTAAGGATTTTTCTACGATCACTCGCCCTATGACCCATCTTTTGGAGAAAGATGTTCCATTCGTCTTTGACGAGGAGTGTCTAAAAGCCTTCAACTTTTTGAAGGAGAAGCTTGTGAGTGCCCCTATTCTTATCTCGCCGATGGAGCTTGCCGTTTGAGCTCATGTATGATGCGAGTGACTATGCCGTAGCAGCGGTATTAGGACAAAGAAAGGACAAGCACTTCTATCCGATTTAGTGATGTGTTTTAAATTATACACATATTTCATATCGAATTCCCTACATTTTAATTGATTTGTATACGTTTTTCCACGATTTTGATACTTAATTGGTTGAATTGTGAATTTGGAGGAATCGGGGAAAAAACTAGAAGTTTGGCGGTGAAAACGAAGAAAAACATGTCGCGAAGAAACACGAAAGACGTGCCGGAAAACAGAGATTAAAAGTTAAAAATATTATTTCCAGGGCCTGGATGCGGACTGCAACCATGTTCCCATGCGGTCCGCATCCGCAATTAGGACGCGCGTGTTTTTCATGGATGCGGACCACATCTATAACCCCATGTGGTCCGCATGGGGTCGAATTTTGCAAAAACATTATAAAACCAAGACAGCCGTTAGGGTTCATTCATTGACGCATAGCAGACGAACTTGGAGTACTTTGGGACGGTTTTGGAGCATTGTGAGGCTGCTTTGAAGTCTTGGAAGCTTTTAGATCATCTTATGAGCGTTTCGGGTTTGATTAGACATTGTTTTTCTCACTTTAAACACTATAAACCATGTTTTATTTGTTTTCAGTTGTGATCAGACTTTGTTTATGAATATTATGAGTAGCTAAACGTTTTTATTACTTAGGTTTAGATGAACTCGATGATTGTAATGTTATTTTGACTTGATTATGGTTATTTGATGCGATTTACATAACTTTGCCTTGAGATTGTTCTTGATATTGCATGTTGGTGAGTTTTGATTAATTATTGATTGATGAATTCAACGGTTTAGGCACATAGAAATATCCCCTGGACTTAGAGTTTAATTCAAATAATTTATCTTAAGGTTTATGGTTTGAATATTGTGTTTCGAAATAAACCAATTTGATTAATAATTAAAATAAATATACGAAAACTTGCATCCTCAGCTAGTGACTCGAAAGACGATTTAGGTGAGCTAGGTTATTAGCTAATCGTTGGTGGGTAGATTGGGTTATCGATAGCTCAGGCTCGTTTATTACATCGCGGTAAAGGTTTCCTAGGATTTCAATTCTCAAGATTTGGTTTGCTTTGCGATTAGAGGGTTTTGGGGTAGACTTACTTTCATTACTTGATTCTCGTAGGATTTGGTATTGATAGGTTGAGTCGGTTCGTTCTAGCACTTCGTCTTTTGTCTTTAGCTTTCGTTTGATCATCTGTAGCGGAGGTTATTCGGGTAGATTAGGATATTTAGCCATTGTCAAAGTCAGAATAGCATTGCATGATTCTAGGGTTCGACACCTAGGTAGTCTCTTCTCATCATATATTTGATCCACAATTTGCTCTCGAGTTCGTGCTTGTCTTGCGTTACTTGTCGTGTTTGCCATTTTCATAATCAATTAGGTTATTAGTTAAACATTAAAACCAAATCAGTTGTTGACTTTGTATTCGATATAGGTTCAGTATCTACAGTTTGCGTATAGTGTCCACGGATTGATACTCGGTCTTGCTATCTACACTACACCGCGACCGGTGCACTTGTGGATTGTGTGTGGTTTAGGTTGTGATTCCTTTTCGAAACTTGTTTGATTCTTACTATACACATTTCACATCAAGTTTTTGGCCCGTTGCCGGGGACACTGGCACTTTGGAGAACTATCCGAGTCGTCCATTTTGTTGTTTACTTGCTTTCTTAGATTTTTATTTCCTTTAGGTGCCTTTTGCTTGCAATTTGTGCCTTTAGGGTTAGATCTTATTTAATATTTAACATAGTTTCTTTACCATTGTATGCGCCATACTCATTCAAAGGGGCCACCTTCGTTTGTTGCTTCTTCTGAGCCCGAGCGAGATTTCCACGAGCGTCTTCGCACCATCCGAGCTAGTCAGGTACACATTCCATCTTCTACTTTCACTATGGGTGACAACGCTGACAATAATGCCCCAGCTAGGAGGGTCGTCGCATACTACGCCAGGCCGAACGTGACCAATGCCCGATCCCGCATTACCCGACCTGCTATCGGTGTTAATAGCTGGCGGATTCCACCTCAGATCATCACGATGGTTACGAACACCATACAGTTCCATGGGTTTCCTTCCGAGGACCCAAATGTTCATCTCTCTCGCTTTTCAGCTATCTGTGATACGTTTCAGGAGCAAGGCATTAATGAGGACGCCTGCAAGCTGCGCCTATTCCCATTTTCGCTCACTGACTGAGCCCATGCTTGGTTAAAGTTCTTCCTGCTGGATCCACTACTACCTGGGCTGGGATGCGGGAAAAATTCTTAGGCAAATACTTTCCTCCCGCTAAAACTGCTCGTCTGAGGAGCATGATTCAGGATTTTCGTCAAAAGGAGGTGGAGTCGTTCTACGAGACATGGGAGCGTTTCAAGGACTTGCTGGTCAAGTGTCCTCATCATGGGTTCGAGGATTGGGCGTTAGTTGAGAAGTTTTATCATGGAGTGACGCCCACCACAGAGGAATATGCTGAACACCACTGCTGGTGGAAATCTGATGACCGCCAAAACACAAGAGGAGTGTACTGAGATGTTCGAGGACATAGCGATTAGTAGCTATGAGTTTCCCGAGTCTAGAGACTCGTTTGGTGCACAGAGAGGTGTGCATAAATTCAATGATACTACTGCCATGCAGGCACATATTGATGCTTTGACGAAGCAGGTTAGGGACATGGAGACGAAAAAGGAGCAGCTATGGGAGATATGCACTGGAGGGCATGACACGGCTGCATGTCCTATTGCCCCTGAGGAGCTACAGGAGCAGGTGGAGTTTGTGGGAAATCGAAATCAGAAGAGTTTCAGGGGTTGTTACAACTCGAATTCATCTGAACTTTAGCTGGAAGAACAGTAACCCACCAGGGTTTCAGCCGCGTCAAGTTTGTTTAAGGAGGCAGGAGTAGGAGCAGGATCGAGTTCGGGTATGAATAACCCGACACTGGAGGAGATGATGAGGCAGAACCAGGAGACGTTAGCGAAGGAGACGCAGCTGCTTACATAGTTTATCACACGTGAGGATACTCGACATCAGGAGACACAGTCGTGTTCATAGTGCACGAGACCTTCATGAAGAGTCAGAGAACAGCACTGTAGAATCTTGAGAGAACGGTAGGTTGGCTGGCCGATCAGCTGAACCAGAGGCCTCAGGGTGGTCTTCCTAGTAGTACCGTAGGAAATCCGAACACCACAGCTAAGGCTGTTACTACGAGGAGTGGCAGAGGAGCCGTTGAGATCGAGCCGGTAGTTGAGGATGAACCGGTCAATGAGGAGATTTAGATGGAGACACCAGCTGGCGAAGTGCATCCTAGTCTGTGCCCAGCAAGTACAGCACAGTCCAGGGGTCTTCATGGGAGAAGAAGGAGTCAGAGAAGGAACCGATGAGGGTATATAAGCGGACACCCCCTTACCCAGGTCAATTGGTGAAGGGTAAGGATGGAGAGAAGTATGACAAGTTCCTCGAGATGTTGTAGAAGCTGCATGTGAACATTCCGTTCGTAAAGATGCTGAAGTACGCAAAGTTGCTGAAGGACCTGCTCAAGAATAAGAAGAATCAGGAGGATCTTTTGACTGTTACGTTGAGCGAGGAGTGTTCTGCCGTCTTGCAGAACAAGCTACCGAAGAAGATGTCTGATCCTGGTAGTTTCACGATTCCGTGTCTGATCGAAAATCTTGCCGTCAGCAATGTGCTGGCAGACTTAGGAGCTAGCATAAATCTCATGCCAGACTCTATATTTGCTAAGCTCAATTTAGGCGAGTCGTCGCCTACGCGCATGAGTCTTCAGTTGGCGGATAGATCGGTGAATTTTCCGAGAGGGATAGTAGAGAATATGCTGGTAAAGGTTGACAAGTTTGTGTTTCCAGTCGACTTCGTCATCTTGGTATGGACGAGGACTTCGAGGTCCCGCTGATTTTAAGACGTCCATTCCTTGCCACTGCTCTTGCGCTTATTAACGTGCACGATGGCAAATCTACGAGTCGATCAGGATGAGGTAACATTCGACAACCAACATTCTATGAGGCACACCCACCAACATGATGACACCTTATACTTCATCGACACACTTATGTCACATGTGGGTGGTATTCTGAGCGAGATTTGTGGGAGAGATGCGTCTGATATGCAGGTTGCGAGTGTAGATGATCAGGGGAGTGGGGTCACTGAGTTTGATGTTGAGCAGGACCCTTTGTCGCAGGCTACCGAGCCTTCCTCTAGATTTGAGGTGTTTGAGGTTATCGGCAAGGAGGAGATGCCAAAGGAAAGGCCGTCTGTTGAGGTACCCCCACCCTTGGAGTTGAAGGAGTTGTCGTCTAACCTGGAGTACGCATTTTTGGGCGAGGGGCCCTAGTTACCCGTCATCAATTTTGCTATATTGACGGAGGAGGAGGAGAAGATGTTAATGAGCATTTTGAGAGGCCATATGCAGGTGATTGCGTGGAAGTTGATGGATAGCAAGGGTATTAACCCTTCGTTTTGCACGCATAAGATCTTGATGGAAGAAGAGTTTAAGTCGGTGGTTCAGCCTCAAAGAAGGCTAAACCCTAATATGCAGGACGTCATGAAGAAAGAGGTGATTAAGTTGCTGGATGCAGGGTTGATTTACCCGATTTCGGACTCTCCACGGGTGAGTCCCGTCCAGGTGGTCCCCAAGAAGGGGGTATGACAGTGGTCGTCAACGAGAAGAATGAGTTGATACCCACCCAGATCGTCACCGGCTGGCGAGTTTGCATAGATTATCGCATACTCAATGATGCCACGCGCAAGGATCACTTTCCTTTGCCCTTTATTGATCAGAAGTTGGAGCGACTGTCGGGACAACAGTTCTACTAATTTCTTGATGGATTCTCAGGATACTTCCAGATCCCCATTGCACCGGAGGATCATGAAAAGACCACATTTACATACTCTTTTGGCACCTTTGCGTATCGACGCATGCCGTTCGGTTATGTAACGCTCCAGCTACATTTCAGTGTTGTATGGTGGCGATCTTTCACGAGTTGATCGATGAGTCCATGGAGGTGTTCATGGATGATTTTTCTGTGTTTGGGAGTTCATTCGATCACGGTATGCGTAATCTAGAGCGCGTGTTGACGCGATGTGAGGAGAAGAAGCTGATGCTTAACTAGGAGAAGTGTTATTTCATGGTTCGTGAGGGTATTGTGCTAGGGCACAAGATTTCACAGGCGGGGCTTGAGGTTGATCAGGCCAAAGTTGATGTTATTTCCAAGCTCCCGCCACCTACTTCGTGAAATCGATTAGGAGTTTCTTGGGTCATGCAGGATTCTACCGCCGTTTCATGCGCGACTTCTCGAAGATTGCTCGCCCTCCCAACTGTTAGAGAAGGATATGTCGTTCGTGTTTGATGACTAGTGTGTTAGGGCCTTTGAGTTGATTAGGGAGAGGTTAATGAGTGCTCCCATTCTGATTGCTCCTAATTGGAGCCTCCCGTTTGAGATTATGTGTGATGCTAGCGACTTTGCCGTAAGGGCCATTTTAGGGCAGCGTAGGGAGAAACACTTTCATCCCATTTACTACACTAGCAAGACCCTAAACGACGCCCAAGAGAACTACACCACGATAGAGAATGAGTTGCTAGCAGTAGTTTTCGCGTGTGATAAGTTTAGGTCGGATCTTGTGCTTTCGAAGACCATCAATTTTACGGACCACACAGCCCTTAGATACATGTTCGCGAAGAAGGATGTGAAGCCGAGGCTGATTTGGTGGATTCTACTGCTAAAGAGTTTGATTTAGAGATCAGAGATAAGAAGGGTGCTGAGAACGTGGCTGCTGACCACTTATCGAGATTGGAGAGCCCCGAGATCGAGATGAATCGGGAGGAAAGGATTGGGGATGAGTTTCCCCATGAGGTGTTGATGTTCTTGAAAGCCCACGAGGAAGGCTTCCATTGATTCGCTGATCTAGCAAATTACTTGTCTACAGGTGACCTTGTAGAGGGCATGACGTACCAGCAAAAGAAGGAATTCTTTGCGGATGTCAAGCATTACATTTTTGAGGATCCGTACTTGTTCAGGATTGGAGCAGACCAGGTTATTAGGAGATGTGTATTTCGTTCTGAGTCCCGTAGTATTTTGCGACATTGTCATGATGAACTGACTGGTGGCCATTATGGTGCGGTTTACACTGGCAGACGTATGTTTGTTGTTGGATTTTATTGGCCGACCATCTTTATTGACGCACACGAGTTTTTGAGGAGTTGTGATGCCTGTCAAAGGACAGGAAATATCTCATCCCGGAATGAGATGCCCCAGAACCCTATTCAGGTTGTGGAAGTTTTTGATATTTGGGGCATTGATTTCATGGGCTTGTTCCCTATGTCGAGAGGGAACCGATACATCCTAGTCGCGTCGATTATGTATCTAAGTGGGTTGAGGCGGAGGCCTTGCCTACGAATGACGCGAAGGTTGTTGTGAGGTTTTTGAGGAGGTTGTTTGCTAGGTTTGGGACACTGAAGTCCTTGATTTCAGATCGAGGCACCCACTTTTACAATTCACAGATGGAGAAAGTCTTGAAACGCTATGGGGTCACCCATCAGCTTTCAACAGCTTATCTCCCTCAGAATAGTGGGTAGGTGGAGAATTCGAACCGAGGGATCAAGAGAATCTTGGAGAAGACTGTCGGAAACAGTCGCATCGACTGGTCCGACAAGTTAGATGACGCCTATGGGCTTTCCGGACCGCTTATCGGACACCTATCGGGACTAGTCCCTTTATATTAATTTATGGGAAATCATGCCATCTACCGGTCGAGTTAGAGCATAGAGCCTATTGGGCTTTGAGGGCAGTCAATCTTGACTTGCCAACTGCAGAAAGAAGCGGTTTCTTCAGATTCACGAGTGGGTGGAGTTACGCGATGAGGCGTACGAGAAATTATGGGCGTACAAGGAGCGCACCAAGAGTTGCACGATAAGCACTTGAGCATGTGAAAGGAGTTCAAGTGTGGGGAGAAGGTGCTGCTATATAATTCTCGGTTGAAGTTGTTCGCGGAAAGTTGAGATCGCGTTGGCATGGACCGTATGTAGTTACGCAGGTGTTTCTATATGAGACGATTGAGGTTGAGAATGAGGACGGACAAAGGTTCAAGGACAATGGTCATCGGTTGAAGCATTTCGTCGAGGGACCGACTGACGAGAGAGAGGAGGTGGTGATAGACCTCCCGGTCATGAGCACGTGAGAGTTTGTTTTTACACTCGGGATTTTCCCGAGTTGTAGATTTTGCATTGTGTTTAGTGTATTTCATTCCTGTATACTAAGTCGTTAATGTTTGATTATTGTCGAACGTACTGATCGGTTTGTTACGTTGCGTAGTTAACAGGTTGGAATAATCGGATTCAGAAAACTGGGCGTTTCAATTTTTTTGTAAGTTATGAATTATCAAGGGTTAATGTTGTAATTTGTGTAAATTATCCAATAATAATAATAATAATAATAATAATAATAATAATAATAATAATAATAATAATAATAATAATAATAATAATAATAATAATAATAATAATAATAATAATAATAATAATAATAATAATAATAATAATAATAATAATAATAATAAATAATAATAATAATAATAATACTCCTAGTTAAAAAAAAAATATAATTTTAAAAGTGGATGCGGACCACAACCAAAACCTCATGCGGTCCGCAAGGCTTATGGTGGTTAGAAAAATAATACCTCATGCGGACCGCATCCTTATACGGATACGGTCCGCATCCAGAGGCAGCTCTGAAAATAAAAAAAACCCATTTCTGTTAATGTCGCACAAACACCACAAACAACACATTCCACCCACCTCCGATTACAACCCACCACCACCCTCATACCACCGTCTCAGCCGCACCTCACCCCCGCCTATCGCCACACCTCCTCCGGCCACCACATCGCCACCATCTCCGCACACCACCACCAGTCACCACCACCATCACCACACATCCATCGCCACCCACCCACCTCCGATTGCAATCCCCACCACCACGCCTCACCACCGCACTTGCTAACTCACCACACCTTCCACCGTCAGTTTCCACCCCGCCGCCGCTCACCACCACCACTGCCCACACCTCCTCGATTGTCGTGTCGCCAAATAGGTATGCATTTAATTTCTTTCAATTACGGTATGTGTAGCTGTTTGGTTGATTTCAGCTGGGTCGGTTTGCGATTGGGTGTTGGCTTTGATTGCATATGAATGGGCGTTGTTTGATAGGTTCATTTCACTTCGTGCTTGTATCCTATGCATTAGATAGTAATCTTTGTTGTTGTTGTTGTTTTCATCACTTATAGTGGTTAGTCGCGTCGGCTTTGGTATTATGTCATTCATGCCGTTTTGGTTGTGGTTGTTGTCTTATTGTAAGAGTCATGTCGAGTCACTTGAATCACTTCTTGCGGATTAAGTCTTGTCTTGTCGTAGTGTAGACTTAATTTGACTTGTGTTAAATGAAATTCGGTTGATAAAGGTATGATTGACATGTCGTCGAGCTTTGAACTGATATATATTTTGAATGTCGCGGATCTTATGTTATTGTAATGTCTTGCTTTCGAGTCGTAGTTTGTATTTTATGTTGTTATTGGTGTTAAAATTTCATGTCGGATGTCGTAAATACATTGACATTGAGCGTTGAATTGATATATATATTTAGTTTGCGATTTGTTATTGCGTTTTATTTGCAGGATTATGATTGCCTCGCCCGTACTCAATCTCCATTCGGGCGATAACGGTCGTTTTCTTGTAATTACGTCAGGGGCATGCCGAAATTTTGAACTTTTCTTGTTGCGGCAGCGAACGAAATGCTATATGGCTGCAATCGCCGCCCCTAACACACCAAAAACACGGTTTTAATTATAAAATAATAACAATAGTAAAAAAAGAATAGAAAAAAATAATAAATGCATCGTAAAACGTGTTTGGGGCGGTGTCTTGTATATTTATTCTGTACTTATTGTTGTTTGAGTGCAGATATGGTGTCGTCATCATCACAACCGTCTCGCAAGCGGGGTAGGCCCACTCGTGCTCTTGCACCGTCACCACCGCCTCCACTACAACTAGTGCAGCCAGAGGGGCAAGAGGAGTAGCAGGAGCAGCCAGCGCCGCCACCATGTCAAATTAGGTACACCATGGACGTGGTTTAGCCAGATCTAGCAGTTCCATCCCCTTCTGTAGATGAGAGAGACCCACTCGAGCTACACATACTACTGTGCTTCGATCACGACACTGAGGAGTATGGGATACTGCAACGGTTGATACGACTGAGATTTCATAGACCGCGGACGATTAATTGGCCGTTGATGCGCCGTTTGGGGGCGACCGAGAGGTTAGGACAGATGATTACTCCTCGATGGAGGATACTTTTAGACGAGCGACATGAAGCATATCAGGAGCTAACACTGGAGTTTTTACGACATTCCAATTCGATTCCACACGTCTCACTCATGCGTCGGCAGTGAGTTCCGCTCTGGGACGGCAGATGCATATTATGTCAATCGCCAATTGTGCCGTTCACGCAGGGTTATATATGATACAGGAGACTGCACAACCGATTTTCACTGATAGCCTCATGGGATGGGCAAAGACCGAGCTACCCCAGTGCGTTACTACTACACAGTTAGCTGCATTTTGGTCCATGATAGGCGATGGTGAGTGGGTGTCGGGTATTCTAGCTTCACAAATTAGAGATCCCATTGTTCGGTTTATTCATCACATCCTCACCTGCACAGTTCTGGCGCGACACACGTCACCAGAGAAGGTTATATGCTCTATATTGTTTGGTTGGACGACATGAGGCCAACTTGGTCGTGTTTCTGTTACATGCATTAGCCAGAGATAGAAGACGTGGAGTAGATTCGAGGGTTTGTATGGGTGCGTATGTCAGTGTGTTGGCATAGAGTTTAGGAGTGTTTGAGGTGTTTCCACCCGCTTAGTTGAGAGTAGAGCCCGCCGGGGGCGCCTATCGGTTGAGTGATATGCGAGAGATGATGGAGTTAGTCCACCGGGGGACCCACCACATTTTTTACCACCACGAGAGATTCAGGTACCCCCACTGGGTGTTGTGGACAGCGCCACCCGTATGGGGGTTGGCCACGTGCTTAGGTTCGGGCAGTTCCTAGACCAGTCACGTTAGCAGGTATACACAAGGAGTAGTTAGCACAGCGAGAGCGCATCGAGCGAGTGGAGCAGTCGGTAGAGGGTGTTAGAGCTGACCAGGCCCAGATCAGAGCGATGCTGCAGAGCATTATGGATCATTTCCACATTCAGCCGCCACCAGGCCAGCAGTAGTCAGCATCAGTGGTTTTTTGGTTAGCTTTGTATTTTTCCTCTTATTTTTGTTTTTATTATCATGGTCTATACTTAATACATATACTTGGGGGAATTTGTAAGGGTAACCTGTTTGATCTTTTTGTTGTACTATACGCTTTGTATATTTATTGAATATTATGGTTGTGTTTGATATATTTTGCTTCTAGCCGTACAATATCATATTACAGGTTATCTTACGATTGCTGAGTCGTGTGAATTGAGCGGTTGGATTGTAACGAGCAGTGTATCAAGCGGTTGGATTGTATACGAGCAGTGTATCGAGCATATCATGGGAGTTTCAGTTTCACTTCTCCTGTTTGTTGTTGTTGTATAATTTTTGCATTAGTTTATTTCCTTTTCGTTCACATTAGGGACAATGTGTCTTTCAAGTGTGGGGATGGGGGAATTTGTAAATTGAGTCTGTAAATAGAGTTCTTGTAAATATTACATAAAAATGAAAAAAAAGAGTTTGATTGCGAGTCCCGGTCCTTCAGCGCGTAGAAAACAAAAACCTTTTCAAAGCCTCCGTTAAAAGTGGTTAATTGTAGCATTTACGAGTCAAGAGCGCATGTTTCTTTAAGTTGCGGGATAGTAGGTTGATTGATTTGGTTTTTGGGAAGTAAAATGTTTTGGGATGCCTAGGATAGTGGATGGAGCCGGAGAGTTAATTAGTTATGCATTGTCGAATATCAGTAGCCTTTATTTACCACATGATAGTGAGATTTGAGCCTTTATACGTTTCATATTTATATGTTCACTACTTTCGTTTCATGTGTGTTTACGGACTTGTTGCATTAGTTCAGAACTTGTGCGTTTTGATGCAGTTTGAGACGTTCGGTTAGGATTTGGCATGGATATGATAGAGGCATTAGGATCACCTTGTTTGTGTAGCCTTCGTGTTCGACCCGTTTCACGACTACCCTTTAGACACCACTTTGAGCCTAGCCATTCGTTTGTTACCCTTCGTTGATTTGATAGCCGGATCATGTTATGTTATTATTTTGGTTAGTATATATATATATATATATGTATATATATATATATGTATATATATATAGATATATATATATATATATCTATATATAAGCAAACAGAAGTGAAAAGAGAAAAATGAGAAAAAATAGAATAAAGTTTTAGGTTGAAACGACCAAATATGTGAGTATTTGTTTTGTGTTTATCAGGTTTATTGTGTGATCATTTATGTTAGTTTATTGTTCCCGAATAAAATAACCTACTCTTAGCCTTTGCCTACCCTTAAGCCCTCTTGATTCGTGCCGAGTTTTAACAGTTAGGTGGAGATTTGATTGACGTACAAGCCTATGATAGTATTGCTTCATAGTTTGGTTTTGAGAGTTCACTCAAATTATGAGATATATTAGCCGAGAGTTTAGTGATATTGTGAGGGGTGTTGGCAATGCATGATTGATGGCTTGAAGGTGAGAAAAACTTGATTAGGTATCCCTAGTTTTTTAAGTATTTTGAGTTGTAACCTTTTGAACGTTGTAAGTCTTGTGAAACCGTTGTGTTTGATGATTTCGTAGTTCGCATTATAACTTGTTTGAGACTTGCGTTGTTGTTAAGTGTTTAAGTTGGACATGTAGTTTGGGATTTTCTTAGGGACAAGCAAAAGGTTAAGTGTGGGGATGTTTGCCGTGTTTTAAATTATACACATATTTCGTATCAAATTCCCTACATTTTAAGTGATTTGTATGCGTTTTTCCGCGATTTTGATACTTAATTGGTTGAATTGTGAATATTGCAGGAATCAGGGATAAAACCAGAAGCTTGGGGTGAAAACGAAGAAAAACAGTTGCCGCGAAGAAACACAGAAAGACGTACTTGAAAACAGAGATTAAAAGTTAAAAATATTATTTGAGGGCCTGGATGCGGACTGCAACCATGTTCCCATGCGGTCCGCATCCGCGATCAGACGCGCGTTTTTTTTTTCATGGATGCGGACCACATCCATAACCCCATGCAATCCGCATGGGGGTCGAATTTCACAAAAAAACATTATAAAACCAAGACAGCCGTCTAGGGTTGATTCATTGACGCATAGCAGACAAACTTGGAGCACTTTGGGATGATTTTTGGAGCATTGTGAGGCTGCTTTGAAGTCTTGGAAGCTTTTGGATCATCTTACGAGCGATTCAGGTTTGATTATACATTGTTTTTTGCACTTTAAACACTATAAACCATGTTTACTTTGTTTTCAGTTGTGATCAGACTTTGTTTATGAATATTATGAGTAGCTAAACGTTTTTACTACTTAGGTTAAGATGAACTTGATGATTGTAATGTTGTTTTGACTTGATTATGGTTATTTGATGTGATTTACATAACTTTGCCTTGAGATTGTTCTTGATATTGCGTGTTGGTGTGTTTTGATTGATGAATTCAGCAGTTTAGGCACATAGAAATATCCCCTAGACTTAGAGTTTAATTTGAATCGTTGATCTTCGGGTTTATGGTTTGAATATTATGTTTAGAAATAAACCAATTTGATTAATAATTAAAATCAATATACTAAAACTTGCATCCTCATCTAGTGACTCGAAAGACGATTTAGGTGAGCTAGGTTACTAGCTAATCGTTGGTGGGTAGATTGGGTGACCGATAGCTCGGGCTCGTTTATTACATCGCGGTTAAGGTTTCCTAGGATTTCAATTCTCAAGATTTGGTTTGCTTTGCGATTAGAGGGTTTTGGGGGTAGACTTACTTTCATTACTTGATTTTCGTAGGATTTGGTATCGATAGGTCGAGCCGGTTCATTCTAGCACTTCGTGTTTGTCTTTATCTTTCGTTTGATCATCTCTAGCGGAGGTTATTCTGGTAGATTAGGATATTTTGCCATTGTCACAGTCAGAATAGCATTGCATGATTCTAGGGATTCGAAACCTAGGTAGTCTCTTGTCATCATATATTTGATCCACATTTTGCTCTCGAGTTCGTGCTTGTCTTGCGTTACTTGTCGTGTTTGCCATTTTCGTAAGCAATTAGGTTATTAGTTAAACATTAAAATCAAACCAGTTGTTGACTTTGTATTCGATATAGGTTCAGTATCTACAGTTTGAGTATAGTGTCCACGGATTGATACTCGATCTTACTATCTACACTACACTGTGACCGGTGCACTTGCCGATTGTGTGGTTTAGGTTGTGATTCCTTTTTAAAACTTGTTTGATTCTTACTATACACATTTCACACATCATTTACTACGCGAGCAAAACGCTTAATGATGCTCAAGAGAACTACACCATCACGGAGAAAGAACTCTTAGCCGTAGTATTCCATTCGATAAGTTTCGCTCATACCTCGTGCTTTCCAAAACCATCGTTTTCACCGATCATTCCGTGTTGCGTTTTCCCTTTCAAAAGAAAGACGCCAAACCCCGACTCATTCGGTGGATTCTTTTGCTTTCCGAGTTCGACATTGAGATTAGGGACAAGAAGGGAGCCGAAAATGTAGCCGCCGATCACCTTTCTTGTTTAGAGGATCCGAGTAGGGAAGAGATTCGTGAGGAGGCCATAGGAGATATATTCCTCACGAGTCTAAAGATTTTGTTGAGGCGGAGAAATAGGGGTTGCCTTGGTTTAGCGACTTAGCGAATTATCTACGTGATGAAGGATATGAATACCCAACAAAAGCGGAAGTTGTATAAGGATACGAGAAAGTATATTTGGGATGATCCATTCCTTTTTAGGATAGGAGGAGATCGTATTCTTAGGAGATGTGTAGCGAGGGAAGAAGGTATAGAGATTCTTAGGCATCTCCATGAGGAGTTGATGGGTGGTCATCATGGCGCACACACTACCACGCAAAATTGTTTTGATTGCGTTTCCATTGGCCCACAGTAGTTGAGGATGCGGTAGAATTCGTCAGGAAGTGCGATGCTTGCCAATGTACCGGCAATATCTCATCCAAGAATGAGATGCCCCAAAATCCTATTCAAGTTCTCGAAATTTTCGATGTGTGGGGCATTGATTTCATGGGACCTTTTCCTATCTCTAGCGGGAATAGGTACATCCTTGTGGAGATCGATTATGTTTCTAAGTGGGTTGAAGCTCAAGCTTTGCCTACAAACGATGCCCGATTGGTGTGAGATACCTAAAGAAGTTGTTCACTCGTTTCGGTACTCCCAAGGCTATTATTAGTGATCGAGGAACGCATTTTTGCAATACCGTGATGGAGAAGGCATTAGAGCGAATATGGAGTTACCCACCATTTGTCTACCGCGTAGCATCCACAAACAAGCGGTCAAGTGGAGAACGCAAATAGGGGAATGAAGATAATTTTGGAGAAGACGGTAAGAAAGTCTAGGAAAGATTGGTCAAAGAAGCTTGACGATGCATTGTGGGCATTCCGTACCGCCTACAAAACACCTTTAGGGACCACTCCGTTTATGATCGTATATGGCAAAGCATGCCATCTTCCCATAGAGTTAGAGCAACGAGCGCTTTGGGCTCTTAAAACCGAAGCGGCTAGGAGAAGATGCTTCCAAATCCACGAGTTGGAAGCGCTTAGAGATGCGGCATACGAGAGATCATGGAGTATCAAAGAAAATTCGAAAGCTTTGCATGATCGAAGGTTGAAGGAATTGAAGGAATTCAAGAACGGTGATAAGGTACTTTTTTACAATTCGACGTTTAAGTTGTTTCCCGGAAAGTTGAAGTCAAAGTGGACGGGACGTACGTTGTGAAAGAGGTGTTCCCGCATGGTGCGGTTGAGTTATACGATGAAGTTACAAGAGGGTCGTGGAAGGTTAATGGCCATAGATTAAAGCATTATTTAGGTGGTCCGATCGATAAAATCGAGAAGGAGGAAACTCCTCTCGAAGACACGGCAAACACCACTACTTAGTGTCTTGAGTGAAAGCTCAAGTGTAGAGTTTGTACCGGTTGTAATTTCGTTATTTTTCATAGCGAACTGTTGTTTTTGGTAGATTTTCGGTCTCTGTTTGGTGTTTTTGAGTCATTTGCAGGAATTCATAACCAAGGATGTGCGAGATTTGACGAGAAAAACGGAGTTCCAGGTAAGTTCCAGTGTTAGAAAATTTTTGGTTGTGGGTTTTGGGAGGTTTGGTAAGAGTTAGAATTTTTTCAAAGGCATGAAACTGGCAAACTTTTGAAACTTTTTTAAAAAAGGGTTCGTGCTACGCCAAGGCAAATAGCCTTAATCTACGCGATACGTCTAGCCCCAGTTCACACATCTGTTTTGAACCTACATGTCGCGATACGCCAAGGCTTCCCCCTTCACCTACGCGCTACGTCTAGCCTTATTTTGAACTGTCTCTTTTTGAACCAACCCTTGGCGCTATGCGTAGGCCTTACCCATTTGCCTACGCGCTGCGCAACGCCTCAAAAAGTTCATCATATTATTTGCTAGCCTCCACCTTCTTCCCCATTCATCCAAAACCCAAACTCGCGAAATTCTTGATGGAAACCACCATAAACCACCATCTCTACCTCCATTTTACACCATTTCACTCCCAAATTACACCCACATCACCCCCTCACTTCCCCAACCATTTACACCATTTATTTCACCTAATTTGCGGCTGAATCCGCCGAACACGGGACCACTTCCATCCACTAAAAAAGTCTGAAATTTTCTACCTTATCTTCACAAATCTGGTATGTTTTCTCGCTTATTTACTGTATACTAGTTGTCCTTAGCCAGGTTTGAGTTTAGTTCTGCATATTTTAGGTGTTGGTTCGTGTCAGGTCAGTTTTGTCTCGTCATAGAGTGGGGTTTATAGTATTTTCTAGTTGCGGGAGGCATGGATTGGGTATGACATTGTTGCTAGACTGATTTGCTACATCAAGTTATCAATAAAAATGCGAACTTGCAGTTTGAGTTTAGCCGGTTAAAACCTCCTTTTACTAGGCGGAATTTTTCGACTTAAATTCAGTTTTATCATTAAAGTTTTAAGTTGTCCGCAGGTTGGGACTCAATGTCCGGTTTGGTAGGCACTTGGCTCTTAATTGGGACAATTAAAGTGCCGGGAGGGGGTAGTGTAAATTGAGTCGTTTTTGAGTTTAGTTTGGTCTTGGGTTTACTCATATGCACGTACAGGTACAAAACACTTTTCCCGCACTCAATCTCCATTTGGGCGAGGTTGTTTATAACTTATGCTTTTGTAAACAGTAACCCGTTTTTCGGTTACAACCACGAATGAAACGCTATATGGTTGTTTCCATTTTTCTAAAAATATTTCAAAATAAAAAAAATAAAAAATTTAGAAGTACCAAAAATTTACCAACCCTTCGCTAATATCTTTGCTTGCTTTGTTTTGTCTATGTGTTTGTTTGGAAGATATGTCGGGCGAGGGTAGTTCATCGAGAAGAAGAAGAGGGCTACCCAAACGACCAAGAGGGGTGCCACTCGAGAATCCACAGCCTGTGACGGACCCTATGCGCAGACGTATTCGATATGAGGATCTGGAGTAGGTGAACGGGGCCCGTATTCCGGAAAGAAGGAACCATCCGCTCTTACAGTTTGAAGTAAACACGAAAGAATGGATGAAGTTGCATAAATCACTCATACTGAATTGATGACCATTGGACAATTGATTGGGACTGGTTAGCTAACATGGGTGCTAGGGAGAGAGTCGAGCAGTTGTTAGGGCCAAGGTTGCAGATGGTGGTTGATTGTAAATGGCCGCAATATGATGAGCTAGTGGTTGAGTTTCATTCGACCTTTCAGCATAAAGAGGGTGCTTTTGCTGAAAGGGATGCGATTTCTTTCAGTTTCGTAAGATGCTTCATGAGATGACCATCCCACAGTTTGCTGTTGCTAGTGGGTTTTATATGGAAGCAGAGGTGACTACTCTAGAGTTTTTTACGGGTATGCGGGGTGCTTATGTGACTCCGAGAGAATTGTGTTTTAGTGGGGATGATCTAGGCAGGTTTTGGGGTACGATAGCAGATGTTGGTTTTGTAAACACCAACTTGATTACTTCGGTTCGGGATCCCATTTATAGGTTTGTGTTAAAGGTGTTTTCTACCACTCTGGTTGGTAGGAAGTCAGGAAAGAATAAGGCGAACTGGGTTGATCTGTTTCTGTTGATGTGCTTGGTTGAGAATAGGAATATGAATTTGGCTAGTGTGTTGGCATGATCTTTTAGTCGGTCTAGGAGGGGGGACCTAGAGCTGCTTTGGATATGGGTCTGTATATTACTAGGTTGGCGTAGAATCTAGGGGTGTTTGGGAAGTACAATTTGGATATTTGCGTGTTGGTACAGCATCTAGGCATTTCCGGGTTATTGACTTGCAGAAGGCAGGTATACTTACTGTGACCAAGCCGATTACTGGGTTAGATGCTAGACAGGGGCCACAGGTCATGCCCCTGGTTGGACACCCAATAGATGATGTGATGCAGGGTGTGTTTCCTCCTGGTCGCCAGCGAGCTACTTAGAGACATTAGATACCGGCTCCTCAGTACCCTAGGAGACAGCCACCACCGGATCCACTTACATTGGCATCGCTTTATGAGCGTATGGATTTGGGTTTTGGTAGGATTGACTTTAGGCAGGACAGACAAGATGGTGCTATCAAGTATATGATAGGACACATGAGTATGAACGTCCCTGACTTTTTCCAGCCGTTTGTCGATCCAGGGCAGTTTCCGATGCCAGGAGGTTATGATCCGAGTGGTCCAGGTAGTTCAGGTCAGCGTGGAGGTTCGGGTCTGGTCAGGGTGGTTATGTGGACGCGACACCAGAGTTTCCGATTTACGAGCAGGGTAGCAGTGATGATAGTGAAGAGGAGGAAGAGATGGAGAGTGATGATGAGGATTAGAGTGGGGATGACTACAGCTAGAGCATGATGCAGTATCTTCTATGTTTTTATTTTTTTTATGCTGTTTTTATCTAATCTGGTTTGTATCCCTAATTTTGGATACTCTGATACTTGGTTGGTTAGGTTGGGGTAGTTCGGATAGTTGGATGTTTGGTTGGATGTTTAGACACTATAATCTATTGTGCTATGTTATATTTGGTATGTTATGGTTGTTTTCATAGGTATGGTGTTATGTATACCATCCGTTAACGCGTCCAAGAGTTAGGAATTGTTTGCTGATCGTGTTCGGATTGGAGGGCATATGTGGAACTGACTGGCACATTGACAGTCTCGCATATATTCAGCTAAGTCGTTTCACTTGTACATATTCGTATTTATTTAGTTTTGTCTTTTGAGTTTTTATTTTGTTAGTTGAGTCGTATTCTCGTTCTTGCATTAGGGACAATGCAATCTTTAAGTGTGGGGATGGGATACATAGTTATAGTGTTAGTTTGAATCATAAAAATTAGAAAAATCAAAAATCCATAAAAATTGAAAAAATTGAAAAATGTCTTTTGAATAAAGGAGTTTGCAAAATAAGAACGAAAAATGATAGAAAAGATGGATTTTTGTTCGGGTTCAAATAATGATAATATGAGAATAAAGTAGTCGAGCTTGTGTCTAGTTTGGGATATGCGGGTAGGCTCGATTCGGTTCTAGGTTCCTTTAATCTTAATACACTTAATTGTCGGTTTACTAGTGGGTACTCATCTAGGAAAAATGGGAAATTGAAACCGCCAAAAATAGTATAAAGAATGTTGTTATAAGCTAAAAATTTTTAGAATTTTTTATGATGAAAAAATGGAATAAGTGAGCTTAATTAGAAAAAAGTAGGTCACGCCAATGTAATCTTCGTTGGGGATAGTGACTCTGACTTAGATTGCCTCTAGGATGGTTGAAAGAAAAAGAAAAAATTGCAAACTTTGTCGACGCCTAAGTTGTCGCTCTCGGGGATGGTGACTTTGGTTAAGACAGCCTCTTGGTTATGTAAAGCAAAGTTGAAAAAGAAAGGGAAAAGGAAAAAAATTTATTGTAAATTCTTTAAATTTTGGTATGCGGTTAGGAATTGGGTAAATTATTCGTTCCCTTTGTTCTATAAGCTTGAGGAGGGATTAGATGTACTGTGGCTTCTAGCGTGAGACCCTAGGTAGATTGACTGCACTTGAACTTAAATTGCATGATAAGGGCTTGGAACCGGGTTTGGTTTTAAGAGGACAAGTATACTTGCAATCGCGGCTAATATGAGTTTTGACTTTAATAATTAATTTATACTTTTGACCGAAGCGATTGTCTGTTTTTTATTCCGTTTGCATAGATTCTTTTTCGAGGATGAAAAAAGAGTAAGTGTGGAGATATTTGATGTATTGTAAAATACATCCATTTATCATGTAGAGTTTGTTTAGTTTTCGTATCATTTTGTTTCGTTTCGTAGTTAGAATAGTTTCTTTTGATAGTTTTTATTCGTGCAGGTCTCGGTTGCTGAAAAGAGCTTAAAATGGATGAAATCAGCCGGAAAAGAGTTAGCGGTTCAGTTCGGGATGAGTTGGAATGGATCAGGAACGCAAAACGATGAAATCTGGCGAAATCTGGCCTAGACGCTGCGCGTAGGCCCTAAGAGTTGAGTTACGCGCTACGCGAAGTTATTAAAAAATAATTGTTGAAGATTAAAGCGCCACGCTGCGTGGCAGTCATAGAGAAGACCCTACGCGCTACGAGTAGGGTAGTGTTTCACAGCCCAGTGTTTGGTTTGCTGCAGATTTTGTGCTTCAACATATATCATTCAAAAACCCTAAGTTAAGAATTAGCAGCGATCTGGGCAATTTTGGAGCATTGAATCGGATATTTTCAAGCACTCGTAGCTGCGGGTTGAAGGATTGAAGTCGAGGAAGCATTTGGTTCGCATTCGTGTCATGCGGGTGTCATCAATTTCGCTTCTTTTATCTTTACCATTTTTCGTTTGTTTGAATATACTTTGTATTTGATCAAGTTCATGACTTTGGTTGGCTAGGTACTTTGAACTACCTAGATTAGATGAATGATTGATAAAGTTTTGATTTTTATAATGTATTTATGATTTTTGTGGATTGTTTATAAATTGTAAACGACTTGTTCGATTATTTGGATGTGTTTGCGTACTTGATAGTGTTTTATTATTATTTATTGCTTTACACGAATCTTGGTGACGGTCTATATCACATAATAGAGTCATGTTAGGTTCTAGGTTTTGGTGACTGTCGATATCACATAATAAATCTAGCATCTTTAGGGTTGAATACGTAATAGACCTTAAAAGTAATAATTGGCAATCTTATAAAATCAAGTGTTCTACTAATCGTCAATAGCGGAAAGGTGTGAGGTTATTGTTAGGTCTAAGTCATTAAGCCGCAAGGTAGGAGCTTTCTTAGGAAGTAAACCCATTGGCTATCGTCTAGCAAGTCCAATTGAGAAAACAAGTCTATCCTTGGTTTAGATCTCGACAGGGAGTGAGCCTTGTAGGATACTTTTATAAACCCATTAGGTGTCTTGACAGAGAGTCTAATAACTAGTAATCTCAACAACTTCGAGGGTGCTTTAGCATGCTCTTGAGAAGGGTTAAGGGTCCTATTAGATATCCCGAGAGGTGAGAATATTAAGGTCCTAGTTCCACATTAATCAATATCTAGATAAAGTCATCACTAAAATCAATCAGGATTCTAGTCTATGTAGTGCTTCCACCGTCTGAGTAATGTCCAGATTAAGTCGTAATCTTTAGCTAATTTAATTTTAATTACTCTATTAGGAATTTTTAGAACCCCCCCCCCATCAAACAAACAATTAGTATGTTCGTGTCAGTCGTAGTCTAGATAGAGTCGTTAACGTAATTACTAGAGTCTCGTGGGTTCGATATCCGGACTTACTTTAGCTATACTAGAGTCGATCGGTACACTTTCCGATTAGTAGTTTAGTGTGTCTTAGTGAGTCTAGAGTATTACTTTGAGTCTAGACTTAGGTTAATTTAGTTGATTTTATTTGAACTACTTTTAGCATATCAACAACCGTCATCTGCCTTGTTCTTCTTATTGCTTGAATAACCAGGATATACTGCAGGATAATGCTCAGATCGCTACTAAGTGTTACAATAATTGCAAAGAGTGAGTGTTAATGTGTGGTTTCTAGAGAGAAGTGTGTACGAGTTAGAGAGCTCGAAGTGAAGTGAAGTGTCCTACGATCTGGCTTATCGTTTATATAGTTACAATAACAAACAACTTCTCCTATAGCTAGGGATACTTCGAATTTTCCCTCTTGAACGTTGGAGACATGTTCTTCCGGCTTCAACGTCTATGTCCCAACTAAATTGAGCGAGTCTTTAGGAGAAAGGGTCCTTGTGAACATTATGATCTTGCAGCCATAACCTGCAAGCAAACTATTAGTAACTACCATACTGCCTCAGGATGTTACAAATATCCTGTTTCGGTATCCTGATCATAATCAGCTGTCATAAATTCAAGATATAGTGTCAAGATATGGGTTCAGAATTTCGCCCATAACAATTGTCCCCAAAAATGTTACTGTTGAGGATCCTGTGTCCAACGGTAATATTTTTATGTCTATCGAGGCCATTAAGAGATAAGATTCCCTGATTTGACATGATGTAACTAACCAAGCAAAATCTACTCATTACTCCCCTATATCTTGTCAACTTATTCTCCATTTAACATCATCAAGAAAGTGAAATGGTAAATTTCTCTCTCTCATCTTCATCCCTTTTCTCCCTTCTTTTCGTCTGTTTCCGGTCAAAAATGCCAAGACAAACTAGGTCTAGTTCCGGCGATTAGGCCCCTACCTTCACACCACAGAATCTTTTCCAGTATCCGGAGAAAGAAATGTGCACATTCGATAATGCATACTTGTCAAATCTTCAAAACTCTGGTATCTTCCCGGCCGGCACGATATTCAGACCATACGATCAGGAACTCCAATCAGACATGTCATTGCCCTTCACGTTAGGTCTTAAGTTTCAATTACCTAATTTCATCATGAATTTCTTTCACATTACCGGTCTCAGTTTTAGGCAAACCATGCCCATGGTTTGGAGGGTTTTAATGGTTCTTGACCGTATTTAAAATAGTCACATCCTGAGTTTTGCATTAACGATCTCCATGTAGCATACCGGCTGAGATCCCATGACTCCAACAGGTTCTTGTTCTATTCCACCACCAACAACCCTCTCGTTCTTCGAGCCACCAAAAACGAAGATGAATGGAAAACAAAGTTCTTCTTTATAAAAAGAAGCTCCATTTCGGGTGGAGAGGAATTTCTAGTGAAGTGGTTGACGAAGGGTAGGAGTTAGGGTTTTAGGACTATCCCCAAAAATACCCTATCCAATATCCTATGCTGATATCTTTCCTTTCTTTTGTGCAGTGGATTTCAGAAAGCTAGCACCTCCTCTTGCTGTCTCAGCGAAAAGGATTGAAAGCATCTACAAATTATCGGACATCGAGAGGAGTTTTGTGCCAAACCCAACAACTTCAAGCCAGCCTTCAAGCTCCAACATGCTCTATACATATCCCTACACTTGTTCGATTAGTCAATCAGGATAATAAAGTTTTGTAATTACTCCCTTTTGTGTTCAGAACCAAGCAAACTTCCTGAAGTTTTTGATCTTGATGAATTGGATAGTTATATTGGACCTACTATGATGAAAATAGAACCAAGCTCTAAGCCTTCCATCACATCTAAGCCACCTGTCAGTTCCATGCCCTCAGTCACTCCCAAGCCTTCCTCAGCAACCAAAGCTCGTGCCTCTGGTTCTCGTAAGAGGAAAGAGACTGATTCCCCAACCAGTTCCGCTGAAGCCTCCCCTTATGAGAATCGGGGATTCTTTGTGTCCAGTGGTCCGATGACTTGTTTTCTCAATCAGGTAAGTATCCTTTTCTTGTATCCTACAAGTATATACTGAATTGATATCCTGGTTAGTTATACTAATATTTGTACTTTGCATTGTAGGGTCTTGGCTGCCTGACGCATCTTTACGAGGAAGCTTGTGGGGTCAACAACATGCAAGAGGCTAAGCTAAAGAGTGCTGAAGTCAAGATCGCGGACCAGGAAAAGATTGATGGTGCCAAGTCTCAGCATTATGAGGATAAATATAAAGCGATGACCCAGGAATCTCAGGCTACTCTAAAGAAGGCTGCACAAGAAGCCCAGGCTCATTGGATGCTGTCCAGGTCAGCACGAGCAGGATATGATCTCTTACAGGGAGGGCCTTAAGAGTTCCGTCGTCATTTCCCTCCTCCAAGCTAGGTTGAAGATGGCTTATGAGGCCAGAGCTGCGGGTTTTGAATGCCCAAACTAGCCCATTGGAGCCTGGGAGGCGAAACTAAAGGATCTTGGTGGTAATCCTGCGGAGCATCCTACCAAACCAGCGGTTGCAGAGTCTTCCAAGGCAGTCGAGGTGGCAAGGGACGCTGGTGGTGTATCTGGCGAGGATCCTGGGGTGGATGCTGGTGGTGAAGGTGTGGTAGGTAATGCTGCTAAGGATGCTGCCACATAATGGCAGCGAAGTGGGCGATGATGGATATTTATGCGTAGGCCGGAGCCCACTATTTAAATTTGAATGGTCTGTAATGTAATATTTGTAAAAACCGGGTCTCCAAAACCCGCTCCGTTTTGTAATCTTGTACCAAGTTATAAAAGTTGCGTTAATTATTTATGATTATTTTGAGTTAAAACGTTACATAATTAATAAATAAACTAAACTATAAAAATTATATTTGATAAAAAGTTAAAATAAAACAAACAAAAAATATGTGAAGCTGCCGGGACTCGAACCCGGGTCAGCCAAGTCTTTAATCAACTTAACCTTCTTTCCCTAAACCACTCCGCCACAATGTGTTTTCTGTTAACACTAGGAAAACAATTGGAACTTATACACAAACTCAATTTAACCGATGATGCCATCTGAATAACGGTAATCGGCAAACCAATCGCCAAATCGTTGTGAATTCACTTGTCCAGCTTATAACCGATGTATTACGGTTTCTAATCAAGTTAAAATTGATTGAAACTTTAAGTCTTATCATTTCGGCTTTTGAAACCGAAAATTCATCAAAGCTCTGATTTAACTCAAGCTTCAGACCAATCTCGCAATTCAGAACTATCATATCAATATTCAATTTCATTTTCATCGCATTTTTGAACCATAAGATCTTCTGAATCAGTTCGCCGGAAATTTCTGCAAGTCACCGGAAAACCGGGACTCACATTCTCACGGTAATTCCTCCGACTCTTTCTGTTTAAAATATGTGATTAGTCAGTCTCTAACACAACTCCATCATCAAAATCGATCCTAGTCAACGTTTATCAAAAATCTTACCTTCGCCGGAAATCTCTGAGACTGCCGGAATCACACTGTGAACTGGTATGATATCCTAAACTTCTTTTAAACCTTGTTTAAGTGACTCAACCTTATGAATAATCGATCAAGCTGTTAATTGTTTCAACAGCCGGAGTTCATTTCCAGTACCGACGAACCTCCGCCGGATTTCTGTGAATAACATCAATCGGTATATTCTGTTCCTTAAACTCTCTCCATTTCTTACTTTTGAATTACTATAAATGTCTAAGAACTTTGTAAATCACAAATCAATCATAACCAGTTGAATTATGCTGTCTGTGTAAATCAGCGAAGAAGATGAAGTTATAACAGAACACAAGTTTAATTAAAAACGGTATTTTAAACGGGTTAGACACACAGTCCAGCGGTGGACTGTGTGCAAATTTCACACACACGTCCCGAGTTCGATCCTTGCTACGCGCACGCCTTGTGTAATAACATGCCTTTTTGATCATGAACTAAACCGGGTTAAAACGGATAGTTGTTAAGTATAATAAAAACCAAGAATATAACCGGGTTAGACACACAGTCCAGCGGTGGACTGTGTGCATCATGAACTTCACGTCACGCGTTCGAATCTCGTCACGAGCACCTGTAAAATTGAATTAAAACGTTTTTTCAAATAAAGGAATATTCGGTTAATTCAAATAAGTATATAAATATAATTAGAAACGAGTTTATAACGGGTTAGACACGTAGCTCAGTTGGTAGAGCTACGTGCACGCGAACGGAAGGTCGCCAGTTCGAATCCCACCCGGCGCAGAATTATCCGCTGACCGAACGTCAACGGTCAACGGTCAACACTAAAAAAAATAATATTTTTTTATATATTTATTTATTTAATTTAATTTAAAAATCAATTAAAAATACTTAAAAATAACATTTTTAAAGATAGAAAATAGCCATAAACTCACAAAAATATATCTAAAAATTTCATTAAAATCCTTAATAACATCCATCCATTTAATATATTTTTCCATTATTATTTAGGTTAGTATTCCTCGTCGACTCACTCATCTAAATCGTGCGCATCTCACCATCTCCAATTCAACGCACCCAAAGTGAGTGAACCTTTCAAATTCCCCGTTTTAATCACGTTTTTGGGGTGTATCATGTGTCTTTGTTATATACATATTATAACTAAACTATTGTGCATACATCATATCATGACATGTGTATTTAGTTTGTTGCTGTTAAGTAGTTATTATTGGATGCAAATTATTATTTCAGTACATGCATTTGCCGAGGCCGCAGCTCCCCATTTATGAGGTTTGAGCTTGTTCCCCATTTTATTATGTGGTCGAACTTGGCGTGCCCGCAACGATCGGCTCCGTTTGATTGAGCCTTGATCGCACAGTTCAATTTACATTTCCAGTTCATGCAATACGATCGGCTCCGTTTGATTGAGCCTTGATCGCACAGTTCAATTTACATTTCCAGTTCATGCAATATGATCGGCTCCGTTTGATTGAGCCTTGATCGCACAGTTCATTTATGTTAGTTATCGTATGATATTGGTATGTTCATGTATGCTATCAAGTGTTATTGTATGTTATAATTGTAACTGCTATTTGCTAATGCTTGATTACTTACATTTGCTCTTTTTATGATTATGCACAATATTTCATTGATAAACTAACCAAAAAATCATGCTCAAATGTTTATCTAATAAGGTTCACTCGCCAACTTATGTTGACCCAAAAACTCCCATTTTACACGTGATACAGGTAACCAGCAGCAGCTAGGAACACATAGGACCTGGATTAGAAGAATAAAACGATTTAGTATTGGGATTGTTATGTTTGGTTATTTCCTTTGTATTGAATGAACATGTTTGGATGTTTGAAAATGTAACTTTGACTTTATTAAATATGAAACATAATAGTAAATGTCTTGTGCTTTGGTGATAACCCAATTATGCCCTGACTCTTATTTCCGCTGCGGGTCGGGGTGTGACAGATTGGTATCAGGGCCATGACTATAGGGATATAGGATAGGTTATTTGACCCTTAGAGCCTATACTATAGTCGATTGAAACTTATAAGAATTTCGTGTGTTATATGCCAAATTTCATGATGTTTATATGTTTTATGTTAAATGTTACATTTGATATTGTGCAAGCATGTTCATAAGTATGTATTATCAAATAATGTCTATCATGAAATCGTATGCTCATAACATATCACATCCATGAAAGACACACCACATCATGATTGATTTTACAATGATTTTCGTGTTTTCAAATCTTCATCAAAGTGAGTTCTCATGACGGGCATGTAGTAACTGGAAGGGTGCTAGTACCGGTAGTCAGAACGTCCTGTCTAGGCTGGCATTCGTATAAATCCAAAATAAAGGACCAGTTTGCCTACCTGGGGACTAACGATGAGAGTACGAAGTACTTATTAGGCCAAAGCATGCTATACCAAACGTCGTGTGAACTAATCCCACTTTGAGTTGTCATTGTGTCTACACCTGGACACGTTCCGACCAAACATCTCATGAACATATTTTGTGGTTTGCATTCGGGGGATGCGAGTGTTAAATTGCCAATACTAATGTGAATCCTACCAAGCCAATAGCCATGGGGGCCCACATGACTATGTAGGTGAAGGTATGGGGGACATTTGAGGCCCAACATGAGCGAACCCAAGACATCCTATGGATGTAGTTGCATTATTGATATTTATGTTATTTTCATTTTCTTAAAGACACATGATACCTAAAAAGACACCATAAACTCACAATCTTCTCATTTTATGATCCTGTAGATGTCATCTAGACAGCATCGAAGGGGTAAAAGTTCGGGAAAGTCTCAGGAACGGTTGGCCTCTCATATCGCGAAACAAATGGCCACGATATTGCCTGACATCGTGGTACAAGTACAGCAAGCCCTTGCTACAAATCCTACTAACCCTCCTCAACAACAGGACCAGAACATCGACAACCCTCCTACTATCAAGTGCTCCTACAAACATTTTAAGTCCTGTGATCCTCCAAAATTCGAAGGGACCGAGGGAGTCACTGCTCTCCTACATTGGTTCGAGGAGATGGAAAACGTTTTCTTAAACTGCGATTGTCCTGAGGATCGCAAGGTTCATTACGCCACCGGGAGACTACTTGGTGTAGCTCTCACTTGGTGGAATACTGAGAAAGGAAAGAGGGGAACTGAAGATGCGATGGCCCTAACTTGGGAGGAGTTAAGGGAAATCATGACTAGGCGTTTCTGTCCTAGAAGTGAAATTAAGAAGCTGGAGGATGAATTTCATGCCTTAAAGCAAAAGGAGGGTGATCACTCTACTTACAACAAGAGGTTCTTGGAGTTGAACCAAATGGTTCCAAACTTATTCACTCCAACCTATCGTCTAATCGAACATTATATTCGAGGACTTCCCTCGAAAATTCAAGATTCGGTTCTCAGCGTTTCACCGGTAACACTCAAAGCTGCCATGGAGTTGGCAACTGAACTGACCGAAAATCCGAATTCGCAATGGGAAGTTCAAAGAAGAGAAGAAGAAAGCCCCTGTTGAGGGACAAACCTCAAACCACCCCATTCCTTCCTCAAAGTTTGCTAACAAGAGGAAGCGTAACACCAGAAATTTTGCAGTCACCCAAACCAACACCCCTATTCCTGCGGCACCCATCACTCAAGTCACTCCTTCACCCGCGCCATACAGAAGACCCTACACAGGCCCATTACCAAAATGTAACCGTTGTCAGTATCACCACTCCCTGATCATCCTTGCCAATACTGCACCGGCTGCGGTCGCGCAGGACATACTGTTCAAAACTGCCGCACGCTTCAACGAACAAACCGCCACCAACCTTTAACCCAAACCCACCAACAGTTAATGGGTCAAGCACAGCAACAACTACCATTTCCACCCACCCAACATTTAGCCCAAACATACTATCAACCGAATTACCCTATGGGCCAACCTATGCGGGCTTGTTTCAATTGCGGTGACCCAAGTCATTTCAGAAACACATGTCCAAGGCTGGTTAATATTATTCATGCTCAGGCCCAAGCCAACCCTGTGAATCAAGCGAACCAAGCTCCTCCACCTGCTAGAGGAAGAGCTTTCAATATTAACGCGAACCAGGCCAGAGCTGACGGCAATGTGGTCAACGGTACGTTTCTTATAAATGGTAGATATGCCTCTATGTTATTTGATACTGGTGCGGATAGAAGTTTCGTGTCATTAGAATTTGAACCTATCTTAAGCAAAAATCAGGATAAGCTCGCGGAATCCATAACGGTGGAAGTTGCGGACGGAAAACCAGTTTCATTAGACTCTATTTTACGCAACTGTACACTCACTTTAAACGACCATGATTTCTCAGTCGACCTTATTCCTATGAAGCTGGGAAGTTTCGACATCATAATCGGTAGGGATTGGCTCAGTCAACATCATGCGGAAGTTGTATGTCGTGAAAAATTTATTCGTATTCCTCTTTCAAACGGTCAGACCCTTCGAATCATTGGAGAAACCTCGTCGAAAGTGCTCAACTTAATGTCTTGTCTTCAAGCTCAAAAATACCTTCGCAAGAGTTATGTCGCGTTTTTAGCCCATATCATCAAGAAGGGGACCACAGAGAAGAAACTTGAAGATATTCCTGTAGTAAAAGATTTTCCACAAGTTTTTCCTGACGACATTTCAGGACTTCCTCCAATCAGAGATGTCGAATTCTGTATTGATCTTATACCTGGTGCTACACCAGTTGCAAAATCTCCATATAGGTTAGCCCCCTCTGAAATGCAAGAGCTAGCTAGTCAATTGCAAGAGTTGACTGACAAGGGATTCATACGTCCCAGCTCATCGCCTTGGGGTGCACCTGTCCTTTTTGTAAAGAAGAAAGATGGATCTTTTCGTATGTGCATCGACTACAGAGAGCTCAACAAGTTAACCATCAAAAATCGCTATCCTTTACCTCGCATTGATGATCTTCTTGACCAACTACAAGGTGCCAGCTGCTTTTCAAAAATCGATCTTCGATCTGGCTATCATCAGCTTAGAGTGCATGAAGAAGACGTCCCTAAGACTGCTTTTCGAACTCGTTATGGCCACTATGAATTCATGGTTATGCCGTTTGGATTAACCAACGCACCAGCTGTTTTCATGGACCTAATGAACAGAGTCTGCAAACCTTACCTCGATCGATTTGTTATAGTTTTCATCGACGATATTCTTATCTATTCAAAATCTAAAGCTGACCATGAGCGTCATCTTCGACTTGTTCTTGCACTTCTAGAAAAGGAAAAGCTTTATGCCAAGTTCTCTAAATGTGAATTCTGGTTAAAAGAGGTGCAATTTCTCGGGCATGTAGTCAATGACAAAGGAATACATGTTGACCCATCAAAGATCAAAGCAGTTCAAGAATGGCAAGCTCCACGTACGCCAACTGAAGTAAGGTCTTTTCTTGGACTAGCTAGCTATTATCGTCGGTTCATTTCAAACTTCTCACGCATTGCTGTGCCACTCACGGCTTTAACCCATAAGGGAAAACCATTCGTATGGGGACCCAAGCAAGAAGAAGCTTTTCAAACGCTTAAACAAAAACTTTGTGATGCACCAATCCTCACTCTTCCCGAAGGTTGTGATGATTTCGTAGTCTATTGCGACGCGTCAGGACAAGGATTAGGTTGCGTTCTTATGCAAAGAGGAAAAGTCATAGCTTATGCCTCGAGGCAACTCAAGACACATGAAAAGAATTACACCACTCATGACCTAGAACTTGGAGCCGTTGTATTCGCTCTTAAGATATGGAGACATTATCTCTATGGTACTAAGTGTGAAATATACACTGACCACAAGAGTCTTCAACATATCTTTAATCAAAAAGAGTTAAATATGAGGCAACGAAGATGGGTCGAACTCCTAAATGATTACGACTGTGAAATTAGATACCACCCTGGTAAAGCAAATGTGGTGGCTGATGCACTTAGTCGAAAGGGTTATGCGAACTCCATTCATCTTCTATGTTCGCAAATTATAACCGATATTAAAGATCAAATTCGAGAAGCTCAACACGTTTCGATAACAGAAGAAGATGTACGAAAAGAGATGTCCTGTGGAGCCGAGCTAAAACTTGAAACCAAATCGGACGGTATTCTGTATTACCTAGATCGTATCTGGATTCCTAACCACAACAATCTTCGTGAAACTCTCATGAATGAAGCTCACAAAACGCGATATTCTATACACCCAGGAGCCGATAAGATGTATCAAGACCTACGATACACCTATTGGTGGCCTGGAATGAAGAAAGATATTGCCGTTTTTGTTTCCAAGTGTCTCACATGTTCTAAGGTGAAGGCTGAACACCAAAGACCCTCAGGACTTCTAGTCCAACCGGAAATACCTGTATGGAAGTGGGAAAATATAACCATGGATTTCATTACCGGGTTACCTCGCACTTCTGGTGGGTATGACACTATTTGGGTGATTATAGACCGACTTACAAAATCAGCTCACTTTATTCCTATTCGAGAAGACTTCAAGAACGAAAAGCTTGCTCGTATTTATATCAACAAATCGTAAGCCGACATGGGGTACCATTAAGTATTATTTCTGATCGTGATGGTCGTTTCACCTCACGAACATGGCAAGCAGTACAATCCGCTATGGGCACATGATTAGATCTCAGTACCGCCTATCATCCTCAAACTGATGGACAGTCTGAGCGCACCATTCAAACTCTTGAGGATATGCTTAGAGCATGTGTCATAGACTTCAAGGGAAATTGGGACGCCCACCTACCGTTAGTTGAATTTTCGTACAACAACAGCTATCATTCGAACATCGGCATAGCCCCTTTTGAAGCTTTATATGGTCGAAAGTGCCGATCTCCTGTTTGTTGGCACGAAATCGGGGAAGCTCAAATTACTGGTCCAGAATTGATCCAGGAAACCACAGACAAGATTCATCAAATCCGAAACAATCTTTTAGCAGCTCAAAGCCGTCAAAAGAGTTATGCAGATAAACGACGGAAGCCCTTAGAGTTTAGCATTGGTGATCATGTGCTTTTAAAAGTATCACCGTGGAAGGGGGTAGTTCGTTTTGGTCAAAAGGGAAAGCTAGCACCACGTTACGTAGGACCTTTCAAGATACTCGAAAGAGTAGGTCCTGTAGCATACAAGCTTGACCTACCGGAAGAACTCGACAGGATTCATCCCACATTTCACGTGTCGAACTTGAAGAAGTGCCTCGCTGATGAGAATCTCCATATTCCGCTGGAAGATATTCAGATTGATGAATCCATGCATTTTATTGAAAGACCAGTGGAGATCATGGACTACGGAGAAAAGCGTCTTGGACGAAGTCGCATTCCTATTGTTAGGGTACGCTGGGAGTCAAAACGGGGACCTGAGTTTACTTGGGAACGTGAAGACTCAATGCATGAAAAATACCCGCATCTTTTTCCTACTACTTCAACTATTTAAATTTCGGGACGAAATTCCTAAAAGTAGGGGATACTGTAACATTTGTAAAAATCGGGTCTCTAAAACCCGCTCCGTTTTGTAATCTTGTACCAAGTTATAAAAGTTGCGTTAATTATTTATGATTATTTTGAGTTAAAACGTTACATAATTAATAAATAAAGTAAACTATAAAAATTATATTTGATAAAAAGTTAAAATAAAACAAATAAAAAATATGTGAAGCTGCCGGGACTCGAACCCGGGTCAGCCAAGTCTTTAATCAACTTAACCTTCTTTCCCTAAACCACTCCGCCACAATGTGTTTTCTGTTAACACTAGGAAAACAATTGGAACTTATATACAAACTCAATTTAACCGATGATGCCATCTGAATAACGGTAATCGGCAAACCAATCGCCAAATCATTGTGAATTCACTTGTCCAGCTTATAACCGATGTATTACGGTTTCTAATCAAGTTAAAATTGATTGAAACTTTAAGTCTTATCATTTCGGCTTTTGAAACCGAAAATTCATCAAAGCTCTGATTTAACTCAAGCTTCAGATCAATCTCGCAATTCAGAACTATCATATCAATATTCAATTTCATTTTCGTCGCATTTTTGAACCATAAGATCTTCTGAATCAGTTCGCCGGAAATTTCTGCAAGTCACCGGAAAACCGGGACTCACATTCTCACGGTAATTCCTCCGACTCTTTCTGTTTAAAATATGTGATTAGTCAGTCTCTAACACAACTCCATCATCAGAATCGATCCTAGTCAACATTTATCAAAAATCTTACCTTCGCCGGAAATCTCTGAGACTGCCGGAATCACACTATGAACTGGTATGATATCCTAAACTTCTTTTAAACCTTGTTTAAGTGACTCAACCTTATGAATAATCGATCAACGCTGTTAATTGTTTCAACAGCCGGAGTTCATTTCCAGTACCGACGAACCTCCGCCGGATTTCTGTGAATAACATCAATCGGTATATTCTGCTCCTTAAACTCTCTCCATTTCTTACTTTTGAATTACTATAAATGTCTAAGAACTTTGTAAATCACAAATCAATCATAACCAGTTGAATTATGCTGTCTGTGTAAATCAGCGAAGAAGATGAAGTTATAACAGAACATAAGTTTAATTAAAAACGGTATTTTAAACGGGTTAGACACACAGTCCAGCGGTGGACTGTGTGCAAATTTCACACACACGTCCCGAGTTCGATCCTTGCTACGCGCACGCCTTGTGTAATAACATGCCTTTTTGATCATGAACTAAACCGGGTTAAAACGGATAGTTGTTAAGTATAATAAAAACCAAGAATATAACCGGGTTAGACACACAGTCCAGCGGTGGACTGTGTGCATCATGAACTTCATGTCACGCGTTCGAATCTCTGTCACGAGCACCGGTCAAATTGAATTAAAACGTTTTTGCAAATAAAGGAATATTCGGTTAATTCAAATAAGTATATAAATATAATTAGAAACGAGTTTATAACGGGTTAGACACGTAGCTCAGTTGGTAGAGCTACGTGCACGCGAACGGAAGGTCGCCGGTTCGAATCCCACCCGGCGCAGAATTATCCGCTGACCGAACCGGTCAACGGTCAACACTAAAAAAAATAATATTTTTTTTATATATTTATTTATTTAATTTAATTTAAAAATCAATTAAAAATACTTAAAAATAACATTTTTAAAGATAGAAAATAGCCATAAACTCACAAAAATATATCTAAAAATTTCATTAAAATCCTTAATAACATCCATCCATTTAATATATTTTTCCATTATTATTTAGGTTAGTATTCCTCGTCCACTCGCTCATCTAAATCGTGCGCATCTCACCATCTCCAATTCAACGCACCCAAAGTGAGTGAACCTTTCAAATTCCCCGTTTTAATCACGTTTTTGGAGTGTATCATGTGTCTTTGTTATATACATATTATAATTAAACTATTGTGCATACATCATATCATGACATGTGTATTTAGTTTGTTGCTGTTAAGTAGTTATTATTGGATGCAAATTATTATTTCAGTACATGCATTTGCCGAGGCCGCAGCTCCCCATTTATGAGGTTTGAGCTTGTTCCCCATTTTATTATGTGGTCGAACTTGGCGTGCCCGCAACGATCGGCTCCGTTTGATTGAGCCTTGATTGCACAGTTCAATTTACATTTCCAGTTCATGCAATATGATCGGCTCCGTTTGATTGAGCCTTGATCGCACAGTTCATTTATGTTAGTTATCGTATGATATTGGTATGTTCATGTATGCTATCAAGTGTTATTGTATGTTATAATTGTAACTGCTATTTGCCAATGCTTGATTACTTACATTTGCTCTTTTATGATTATGCACAATATTTCATTGATAAACTAACCATAAAATCATGCTCAAATGTTTATCTAATAAGGTTCACTCGCCAACTTATGTTGACCCAAAAACTCCCATTTTACACATGATACAGGTGAACCAGCAGCAGCTAGGAACACATAGGACCTGGATTAGAAGAATAAAACAATTTAGTATTGGGATTGTTATGTTTGGTTATTTCCTTTGTATTGAATGAACATGTTTGGATGTTTGAAAATGTAACTTTGACTTTATTAAATATGAAACATAATAGTAAATGTCTTGTGCTTTGGTGATAACCCAATTATGCCCCGACTCTTATTTCCGCTGCGGGTCGGGGTGTGACATGTAACCCCTTAAATAATTTACTTTTCTTTGCATGCCGAACAATTTCTTTTCCTGCACTTTAAATATTAGTACTTGATGATAACCGGAGGTGGAGGGATCCTGAGTTTCAGGACGAAGCCTTCGGTCATCAATGTTAATATGCTTTTGAACCTATCACATTCTTGATGGATGGGTCCTAGTTAAGACGTAGCCAATATTGTGACATTTTGGTCCGTTAATAATAGACTAAACTTTTGACCTTATCTTGATGTTTTCTATCGTGTTATGTTTGTAAATATTCTCATCAAGTATCCTGATTAGGATATTAAAAACACTCTTTTTTACATCTTGAGAAAACAACTTTTAGGGATATAAAAGATACAATCTTTCAAAGATGTTAAATTCCATTTACTTAGATAAGGCCCTTGAATCTTGAAAAATAAAAATTTAAACAAGAATTCATATAAGAGATTCTTAGAACCATTTATACTATCCCTAGTGGGATCTAGAACCTAGTTCCAGCATACTTGTCCCCTGTGTAAGATGTATAGCCAGCTTTATGTATCTCTTCACTTGGCAACAGAACTTTGTATTCTTCATCAAAGGAATGTGTGTGAACAAAACTGTCGCTTAGCTTATGCAAAATCCTGTGTTTTACTGGGGATAAACCCTTAATTCACCAGGGATAATGTGACAACCGGCATTTTTCTGGTAACTTCCGTACATTTAATTGCTATTTATATTATTCAACTTACATGTTAAACGTCATCATTGCATATCTACATCTCATACATTTAGAATAATGACGAATTTCATTTTAATGATGCATATTATATAGCGTTACCTGTCGAAATTTGAAACAATTATTTGTTAGACGAATGGTGCTGACATGGCCTCGGTAGTCAGCAAAACAATAGATTTAGGACCTAGAGTTGAGCCCTACATCAATATTATACCAAACCATGAATGGAGAAGTAAGGGTATATGTTAACAGCTTCTGAAAGACAATCTAGCGCCAAAAATGGCCGATTCAAACAATAAATAGTATAATTCAGCAACAATTCAGCATTCTATATTTTCTATAATGTCTAGAAGTGATGTTAAATATCAAAACTCTACACGAAACATATTGGGAATGTCACCTAAAATACATCAGCACATAATACATTACATCTTACATACATTGCATCCTTATGAGCCATAGACAAAAGTAACACTTGAACAAGTGTCCGAACTAGAACTACATATTATATGATTTGGTAACATTGTTTAACCATTACAAGACTATAATAAAGACTAATTTATTTATGACCACACCTCAAATGAATATCTTGAACATCACATATGAGAAATTATACTATGAAATCATCCCTTAAACACTTAACACTTTAATTAAACATGGCACCCCTCCATCATAACCGTCCCCAAGGGGACCCACACTCATTCTCTCTTCTCTTCAATTCACTTAAGCTTGTCCTCCAAGAGTTGACAAGTCAAAGATTCCAAATGGTTGTTTTGAGCACATGGTTTTAAGATTAGAAGCTAGATCCTACTCTAATCCTAGACTTAGTTGGGAGGGTTGAAGTAATTGGCATCTTTGATGGAAATAATAACAACCTTAGTATCACTAAACATCACTCTCACCTCCACACTCAAAATTCATATGATCTGGTAACATTGTTTAACCATAACAAGACTATAATAAAGACTAATTTATTTATGAACACACCTTAAATGAATATCTAGAACATCACATATGAGAAATTATACTAAGAAATCATCCCTTAAACACTTAACACTTTAATTAAACATGGCACCCCCCTCATCATAACCGTCCCAAAGGGGACCCACACTCATTCTCTCTTCTCTTCAATTCACTTAAGCTTGTCCTCCAAGGGTTGACAAGTCAAGATTCCAAATGGTTGTTTTGAGCACATGGTTTTAAGATTAGAAGCTAGATCCTACTCTAATCCTAGACTTAGTTGGGAGGTTGATGTAATTGGCATCTTTGATGGAAATAATAACAACCTTAGTATCACTAAACATCACTATCACCTCCACACTCAAAATTCAAAGTCACCAACTTTCTCCTCCCTCTTCCTCACTTACGGCACAACCACCTCCACCACCATCTTCATTTTCAAGTTAATTTCAAGCAAACCAAGTGCACTTCCATGGGTTTTATGATGATCAAAGGTGCCTAGGAGTTGAAGAAATCCATTTCATCCACTTTGAAGCTTCCATCCATCCTTTATTCTTCATCTTCATCTTCCTTAATCTTGTGCTTCATCCCTAGCCTTTGTGCTAGTAGTGAGTATTCTATAACCACATTTTACTTCATTGTCCCTAGTATGTAATAAATATACAAGTTAAATCATCAAGAACCGGCACCTTAACAAGATGAACATCTTAAAAGCAAGTAAAAATATACAAAGAAAACTAGTGTTCTTGATGTTAATATGAAAAGGTTGAATGTTTATTTTGTGTTGTGGATGATGTCCACCATGTGTAGACTTGTTGAATGATGTTTTTTTTGTGTTGTGGATGATGTCCACCATGTGTAGACTCATAAGATCCATCAACTTGGTGCTATGAACTTGAAATAGATATAACATGATTTTTAGAAATTATGACAAGTTATACATATAAAAAAATCATGCTAGTAAACTTTGTTTTTGAAAAAGTATACTTTTAAAGTCTAACAAATAGATTTACAAAAGTGTATGGAAGTCTTTTGATGAACTAGTTCTTGAAAGATTTTGTTTTGAAAGGTTAACATAAACTTGTTTAATATGATGAATATCCTAAGAAAAGTATAAATTTAAAAGTGCGATGTTATTTCAAGTTCATGGATACATGTTGAACTTTTATTACATAAAAGTCTTGTTATATTAATTTTGGAAAAATTGTTAGAGTTTTTAACATGAAAAGACATGTCTTAGACATGGGAAAAAGTCCATATTTCAAGGGGGACTATGGCAAAATTTTGTAAAATTATAACACTTAGAAAATATAATCTTTGCAAGACTTATTACTAGCCAAATGTATAGAAATGATAAATATGATTTTTCCCTATTTTTATACAAAATATAAGCTAAAATGGATTTTTCTTAAAGACTAAAAAAGAGTATAAATATATATTTAGGGAATATATATTTAGTGGTCACCTAAAAATACAAGTATGTGTATATCTATGTGCAATATATACTTAGTATATGTGTAGGGATTTGAACTTAACTAAATAACCTTCACAACATACACTACAAGATTATACATGGAAACAATTAAATGAAAATACATATGCTTACCCATACTTGGGTACATGGACAAAATACAAGAACTTACATATTTATGTAATTGTATAATTATTCCCATATCAAGAGTTGGACACGCCGGACAATCGGACAAAGTATATACATATATCCCGGATAAAAAATATGGATTACTTTGAAGCTTGGTAAATATATTTGAAACCGAACAAGTGGTAGAAGTTATAATTTCACTAGTATGGAAATTATATAATTTTGTCAAACTTTGAGATATGTTATTATTTTGACGACCATAAAAATATGTTTTCATCATATCTCAAGAGTATACATTTTGATGAGTCTACAAATATATATTTTCCTAAATAAGATCTATATTGGAGCTTTTTTTAACATACAAAATACTCATCTTTTACCAAGCTAAAACGGTTATGAACCTATATATAAACTAACCTTAAATTTGGAATTTTAAGAATACTAATATACATGTGAATTACAAGAAGAATAATTCAGGAAAATATAAAAATCATAATAAATGATTTTAATACTAAACACAAGGTATCTATAACTAAATACAAGTATACTTACCTAAGAGTACACAAAGTGAAGACACATGATAAACAAGTATCCATACAAGTATATTTATACTTAAATAATATTAAAATATTATTTAACAAAAGGTACACACCTACTTTGACTTGGTCAAGGGTACACCAAGAAAAGAATACGTACATAGCATAAGAATATGTATACAAAGGCAAGTTAAAATATTAACGTCCATCAATCTTGAATCTTTTATATATATATATATATATAAATATTTAATTAAAAATATGTATAAGCATACATATTAAAGATGATCAATAATCACCTTGAGCAAGAATACATATTCTAAAGAATATAAAATATATTCGGTAACGTTGTCATCCGAGCGAACGTGAGACCCGACTACGAGGGGCGCGGCCCTAAACATGTCGTGGACACGTACATATTACTCGTGCGAGGCACGAAGACATAAGAGGGCTAGGCCCGTTAATAAAACTCGCGATTATACAAAATATATATATTGTCAAATATATATTAACAACTTGGAAACTATTAATCTAAAACACAACTTAAAACAAGTCCTAATACACGTTCAACTACATAGACCTAAGTGTCTAATGGAATTTAGGACGCTTGTTGGTTATGTTGCAAGACGAAAAGACAACCGGTGAATTTTAGTACGCTTACGCAATGTCCCCTCTTTTAAACGCTTTCTAGTTTTAAACATTCGGGGGAGATACATGTACAAGTTGTATGATAAGCTAGGAAATTGAACAACATAGATCATGTGCGAATAGGGTTGTACTTAAGCACCATTAATCAACATTAGACTGAGGAACGGAAGGGGTAGATCTATTGGGTTTTGACGAGCCCCACTCTTGGTCCGTGAGACCGTAAGAGTGCTTTTGTGTCCCAGTTGAGGTAAATCGACACAATAAATCGTCAAGGGTTGGATTGCTTCCTATGTCGTCACACATATTAATGTCCTAGCTATACATTAATGATCAACGATTTCATTGACGCTTTGACATACCGGTTTTTCATACAAGATACATCTCATGTTTTAAAGATTCATTTTATACAACTAAAACACATGAATTCACCTAGTTTGTTTGACGTTTTCAACTTAACATGTATTTCGGGAAATTATTGGATCATGCGCATGAACAAGATAAGAAATCAAGAATCGGAACTCGATGCCACTTTTGCGAGATTTGACTATTATATACCGCCTCCTTGCGGAAAATATAATGGGCAAAACCTTGATTTATAAACTTTCATTTTGTTAATGATGTCTTGTTAAACTTGAAATCTTTTGGAGATGTTGTAAACAATACTTTACGTTTTGTGTCTTTTCAAAACTATCTATGACGGTTGGCATTCGAGTTATTCATTTTATTTTAGTATGTTTACTTACTTCGTATGCAATGAGAATCAATCACGATCACACCGCGCGCTTCCGCCTACGAGCGGGTGTGACAGATAAACCCATAGTTGACTATGGAAAAACCCATGATCCATGCACTATAGGAGGGAGTGTATAAACTCCAAGACTTAGAAAGGTGATAGACCTTTAAACCTTAGAGAGTATGAAAATACCCTTTTGTGAGAGATGGTGATCAATCCTCATATGCCGTATGGATCTAGGATATAGCCAATAATAACGAAATTGTCAGCCACTGTTACATGAACTAGTCCCGCTATCTTGAACTATGCCTGGATAACTTAAGCTCTAGGCGAGGTGTTTAAACCCAATTCGAGAGAAGGGACCTGAATCCATTAAACATATCAGAGGGGGTCAATCCTTTGGTCTTTAGATTCATCCTGAGCAAATATCCTGGAGTATCATCCTTAAATGTATCCCTACAAGACATCTTCAAACTAGGGTGAGAGTGGGTTTTAGCTTGGCTAACACCCCTCTGATGCTTAAGTCAGTATAGGGTTTCAAAAAATAATAAATAAATTAAATTAAATATAATTAAATAAGGTAAAAGTCATACCATCCTGAGTTAGAATTCAAATTCTAAACTCCCTTGTAATAAGCCTTAAGGTGTATGGCATTCCAAGATCTTGGCACCATATCTCCTTTCGTGGTCTTGAGCCTGTATGCTCCCTTTCCTGATTCTGATTCAATTTTATACGGCCCTTCCCATTTTGGAGCTAGTTTCCCATCAGCCGGATTAGTTGTATTCTTAAACGCTTTTCTTAATACCCAATCTCCAACCTGAAATCTCCTTGTCCTTAAGTTTTTGTTGTATGACTTGGCTATCCTCTGTTGATACGCTACCATCCTTAGCTTTGTTGCATCCCTTGTTTCATCAACAGTATCCAATTCTTGGCATAAGACTTCAGGATTTGATTCAGGATCCCGTAGGTTTGATCTAGCTGTAGGTACCACCATTTCTGTTGGATTTACTGCTTCTGCCCCAAATACTAAAGAGAATGGGATTTGTTCAGTAGCATTCTTCACTGTAGTTCTGTCTCCCCATAGGTGAAATGGTAATTCTTTTGCCCATCTTCCTTTTTTGGCACCTAACCTTTTCTTCAGTTTATTGACGATTATCTTGTTTGAAGATTCTGCTGGTCCATTAGCCTGAGGATGCACTGGCGTCGACGTAATAATCTTGATCCCCCAACTCTTACAAAAAATGTAGTTCTTTTGCTTATAAATTGGGAGCCATTGTCATAAATTATTCGGCTGGTATCCCAAATCTCGTCAGGATATTCCTCTTGATAAAAGATACCACTTCTTGATCCCTAACTTGAACAAATGCCTCTGCTTCAACCCACTTGGAGAAATAATCCGTCATTGCTAACATGAAAACCATTCCTCCAGGAGCCTTGAAAGTTTCCCCACTATATCCATCCCCCACTTCATAAAAGGCCAGGGAGATATAATAGGATATAACGGTTCTGCAGGCTGATGCAATATGTTCCTGTGTCTCTGGCACGCGTCACACTTCTAAGTACACTCCATAGCATCCTTTTCATGGTTGGCCAGTAATATCCTGTTCTCAATGTCTTTGAAAACAAGGCTCTGCCCCCAGTATGGTTGCCACAGTCTCCTTCATGTATATCCTGAAGTACTTCCTTGGTTTCAGGATCTTCCAAGCATCTTAGGTATGGGCCTGCAAGAGATTTCTTGTACAAGATATTATTTATTATTGTAAAATGAGATACCTTCATCCTGAAAGCCCTAGGATTTTCATCCCTTGGGATATCTCCTTCTTGTAGATACTTCAAAATCGAAGCCGTCCAGGATTCAGGACCCTTCTTAGGATATCCATCACTAGGATCCTGGACACTTGCTACTTGCTTATCCTGTGAGTTAGGGTGTTCCATCATAGGATACAGGATATACAGTATCAGTAACCGAGTTCCTTCGGGTATCCTGACAGTAGATCCCAAGTTTATTAGAGCGTCAGCTTCAGCATTTTCTTCCCTTGGTACCTGTTCAAGTGTAAATACATTGAAATATCCTGCTAATTTTTTAACAATTTCAAGGTATTCAGCCAACTTTTCACCTTTTACTGCATAAGATCCATGAAATGGTTAGTAGTCAATAGGGAATCAACGTATACTTGTAAACAGTTTACATTCATATTTCTAGCTAGTTCTAATCCTGCTATTAAAGCTTCATACTCATCTTCATTATTTGTAGCAGGAAATTCACATCTAATAGCCTGGGGTAAGATGTCCCCCTGTGGCGATTTTAGTAGAATTCCTAACCCTGCACCTCTTTCATTGGATGCACCATCAGTATATAGTGTCCAACTATCCGAGCTTTCACCTAGTTGCTGGACTTCTAGATTAGCCTTTTTTGAATATCAGTACTAAAATCAGCCACAAAGTCTGCTAAGTCCTGAGACTTTATAGCATTTCTAGGTTCATATACTAAATCATAAGCACTTAGTTTAACGGACCACTTAGCCATCCTACCAGACATTTCAGGTTTCCTAAGCACATTTTTAACAGGATAATTAGTTTTAACATGTATCCTATGTGTTTCAAAGTAATGTCTAAGCTTGGTTGAGGCCATAACTAAGCTAATATCAGTTTTTTTCTAAATGGGAATATCTAGTCTTAGATCCAACAAACTTTTACTAACATAATAAACAGGATACTGCTGACCTTCATGATCCTTTACCAAGACAGCACTTACTACATTCCCTGATACTGCAAGATATAGGGACAGAGGTTCACCATCTTCAGGCTTCATTAGAAGAGGTGCACTGGAAAGATACTGCTTCAATTCTCGTAAAGCGGCTTCATGTCTTTCTCCCTATTCGAATTTTTTGTTCTTTTTAAGGATATCATAAAAATCTTTGCACTTTTCTGAGGATCTTGATATAAACCTATTCAATGCTGCTACTCTTCCAGTTAATCTTTGAACATCCTTCATGTTAGCTGGTGATTTCATGTCTATGATAGCCCGGATCTGCTCTGGGCTTGCTTCTATCCCTCTATTGGTTACCATATATCCTAAGAATTTTCATGCCCCCATTTCGAAATGGCACTTGGCAGGATTCAGCTTCATATTATACTGGTCCAGGATATTGAAGGCACATTCTAGATACTGGAGGTGATCCTCCGCACTCTTGGATTTCACCACTATATCATCGATATATACTTCCATAGTGTCCCCCAGTTTGTCCTTGAACATCATGTGACCACCCTCTGATACGTCGCACATGCATTTTTCAAACCAAATGGCATAGCAGTATAATAATATATACGTGTTGGTGTCATGAATGATGTATCCTCCTGGTCAGATGGTTCCATCTAGATTTTTGAAATCCTGAGGATGCATCCATGAAAGTCAGCATTTCATGTCCAACAGTTGCGTCTACCATGGAGTCTATATGAGACAATGGAAATGGATCCTTCGGGCAAGCTTTATTCAGATTTGTGTAGTCAAAACAGACTCTCCATTTTCCATTCTTCTTCTGGACTACTACCACGTTTGCTAACCACTTCGGGAATTTAACTTCCCTAATCATCTTGGATTTCAACACCCTTTCCACCTCTTCTTATATGATTGCATTCCTATTCGGAGCAAATTTTCTTCTTTTTTGTTGAACAAACCTGAAAGATTTATCAATTCCAAGTTTATGAGTTATAATATCTTTCGATATACCTGTCATATCCTCGTGCCTCCATGCAAATGTAGACACCCTGCATTTCAAAAAGTTAGTGAGCTGTTTTTCAATATCCTAAGGGATATTGGCCCCTACAAGCATTGAGACATCTGGATTATCTTCGTCGAGGATAACTTTCTTGACATCCTGCTCCGAAGCTTCCACGATATCTTGTGCTTGTATCCTTAATTTCTATCTTGCCCGAGATTTTGTTGAATCCTTCAACGTAGAGGAGTAGCATTCCTTTGCTTCCTGCTGGTCACTTTCAACTTTGACTACCCCAAGGAATAGGGATCTTGACACATTGGTGATAAGTGGAAGGCACAACTTTCATATCATGAATCCATGGTCTTCCCAATATAATGTTATAGCAGGAGAATGAGACCATAACACAAAACTGTTGCATCGAGTTCACAACGTACACGGGTAGCTTTATCTCTCTGACAGTATTCTTTGCTTCTCCACTGAACCCTACGAGCACCGTTAACTTCGAGGTAATCTCAGCTTTAGGGATATTCATTCCTTTCAAGGTCTCCAATTGGATAATATTGACCGAGCTACCATTGTCCACCAATATCCTGCGTACAAAATGGTTAGCAATATACAAAGTAATTACCAGACCATCATGGTGAGGATCCTGGATGTTATCCCAGTCGTCACTAACGAATGTTATCACTCTGTCATTCGTAAGCATTGTCATCCCTGTTGGTTTGTCTCCTCTCTCTGATTTTGCTTCTCTAGCATGCCTTTTAGCTGCAGAATAAGAAGTTCCGCATATATCGGATCCTCCATATATGAAATTGATTATTTTGGCATCTGGTGGTGGAGATGTTGCTCTCTCAGGATTTCTATCAGTATCCTGAGTCTTATCCTTCTTCTGCCAAGTAGATCCTTCAGGTAGCCTTTGCTCAGCATGTAACTTATTTCTTTTCTCAGAGCTATACAATCCTCTGTCATGTGCTCGAAATCTTCATGATAAGCACACCATTTGGATTTGTCTTTCCAGTCAGCCTTTCGTTGATCTTTTCTTAGCCATCTCGCTTTGTCCCCCAGTCCCTGCATGGCATACATTAGTTCAGGGATATTTACTGAAAAACAATATTGTGAAAGTTCAGGATATTCTTCTCCATCCTCAACTTCGACATCATTCACTCTTTTGTTGTCATTTTTAGCATACGACTTAGAGTGGTATGGCTTGTATGAGGATTCAGACTTCCTTTTCTTGACTCATATGTTGTGGATGTGTTCATCCTCTCCTGCATTGTCCTGTCATCCTCATGCCTTCTTAAGGCCCTATTACAAGCTTCGTTGAAGTTCCTGCAAGGATTCATTACAAGATCCTGGTAAAACTGAGAATCCTTCTATAATCTCATCTTGAACGCTTGTACTGCTGTAGCAACATTGTAGGAACGTCCACGATTAGCACCGGAACCTAGATTTGTTATCTATTGTCCAATTAGGCGGAAACTAATGACAAGTTAACTGAATAACAAGAATTACTCATTTAAATATTGTTTTCATTGATCAAAAGTTCAATACATTCGAGGACCGGATTTGACAGAGCTTCGCTATCTCTGTGCCAAAATCTCTCAAGTTACAAATGAAATCACCAAGGCACCTATATATAGTAACATAAGTTCGTTGGTAAGTGAAGGAGTTCGGGCGAACTTGACTTAGTCAAGTTCGACCGAACTTGACATCATCATAACCATGACCAGCGAGCTTGGTCTCCAACTCACTTAAATACGCCTTATTTCTAATAGATTAAGCCCTATTCACTCAGACTAGATATACAATGACGTAGGCAACAGATATATGCACCAACAGACTCCCCCTTAGATGTTGCCGTAGTAATAGACTTTTAAAATCTTCCGAGTCTTCCAATCTTTAGTTCTTAAATAAACTTTAACGTCTTGATCTTTATATCCTCTTCCTTTTTCTTGAGCTTTGTCTTGATAAAACTTTAATCATCATGCTCCCCTTTGCTTAAAGCTCTCCCCCTTGCTTTAAGATTTCCGGTATCTTCAGTCTTCGCTTTATCAACTCCCCCTTTGAAATTTTGTAACATCAATATTTCAAATTTTAATCTGCACTTCAATCTTTTCAAATTTTAGTTATTCAAGTTCAATTTAATGACCTTGAAGACTTTTAATATTTAAGACCTTTTGTTCACTTAAAAATTTTCAATTATGAAATCCACTTGGTTGACCAAGCTCAAGTTAATGACCTTGGTTAACCAATTTCATTTACCAAGTCCAAATTAATGACCTCGGTTTGAACAATTTCATTTACCAAGTCCAAATTAATGACCTCGGTTTGAAACCATTGTTTTCTTCAATTTTAAAGTTTCAATTTAATGAACTTTTCAACACTTTTGATCATTTTTGATTTTTCACAGACGTCATCAAGATTTTCACCATTATAGCACCTTACCAGACTTCGAAGAACTGTTCTCCATCATTGATTTGTTGAAAATAATGAAGAAACAAAATCTTTTTGATTTTTTTAAAAGTTTATGCTAAAACACACCAAAAATCTTTTTGATTTTAAACTGTAAAGCATTTAAAGAAAATAAACTATGTACAAACATATTTACAGAATATTTTTTTTTGTGAATTCGCGTCTAAGGATCATATCAGTTGTTTAAGACATATCACTAGTACCGTTGACCTTTTGAGACTTTAAGTTCTAAACTCGTTTACCTAGATTGTTGATATGTTTGTCCATTTAAACTTCATCATGTTTCTCAATTGTTCCAAGATATGCTAGGTATGAATTATGAAACTTGACTTAACTATGGTTCCCATCTCAGAATATACTCCCGCATCAAGATTCCCTAGATTTCATCTTACAGGTGAGTATAGCATAACTGATATCTATATTTGGGTTATGCGAGACCTTGAGAGCTCAGGTTAGTACTACCGTACAGACAAAGAGATGAAGGCTCGTCTTTAAGGTGTGTTCCACTTAAGAAATCTTTTTAAGCATTGCAAATGATTAGATCTTTCGATTCTTTTCAGTTTTGCATGCAGTTTTTGGGGTTTTTAGCAAAAGTATTATAGAAGTTCTAGGCTATTGCTTCCGCAAAATCAGAAGAACTTGTATAATACCCTAGATATCAATCGTCTATAAAGACCTCGTATATCAGAATCAGGCAATCTTTCAAATGATATTTCGGAGTACCAAGTCCATATATCCGAAAGATGTTAATCCACAAGATTAAGCAGTTGTAAAATTTAGTTTATATCTCAGAAACAATTTACTAAACGTGTAGAGGCTATCGACATATCCACAGTAAGACTTGTTTATCACTTTTAAACTTTACAATTCTTTAGCATACTGTGATAGTCCACTGATGTACTATCATTTCCTTTTTGACAACAAAATTCTTTTTGTCTTTTCCAATGTTTTTGTACTTTTTCAATTTTTCAATGTTTTTTTAATTTCCAATCTTTTTCATATGTTTTTGATTTTCCTAAAATTTTCTTTCTCCCCCTAAAATCAAAAACATATTTTTGGATTTTAGATTTTAAGAAATACTATTCTAAAAAGATAACAAACCAATGTGGATCACGAGAACTCATCATCCAATCCTTGTACCATCATCTGTATCTTCACTTGTTCAACAGACAGAACCATTAAAATTTCTTTTAACATGAAAGCATAAATGGTTAGAAAATCAGTATTTCGTTCAACGGTGTGGATTTACACAATTTGATTTTTTGACAAATTTTTCCTTTTCCAACTTCTTCTTTCTCAAAATGATTTAAGGTTTTTGACTTTCTGAATAAGTTAAGCAACATGAAGCTCCGCTATCCAGATTTAACTTTGACATATTGAATCCTTTGGAACTCCTGCACACAAAGCAACTATTTGAATAAGGAAACCCAAACCTTTTTGACTTTCTGAATAAGTTAAGCAACATGAAGCTCCGCTATCCAGATTTAATTTGACATATTGAATCCTTTGGAACTCCTGCACACAAAGCAACTATTTGAATAAGGAAACCCAAACCTTTTTGGTTTTGGAACTCCTGCACACAAAGCAACTATTTCAAAATCATCATAATATTCAAATCATCATCAAACATTTCGTCCAATGTCGATTCTGAAAATGTTTCAATCTTTTCTTTCTTTGTTTGTTTGATTACTGACTGAGTTGATTCAACATTCTCAGTTTTGTCAGCAACAGACTTTGGTTTTTCAGATGATGAAAACTTTTTCTTAGCAACCCAGGATTGTAACTTGCTTCTCGCTTCTTGATATAGAACCTAGAATCTTTGTTTTCATTCATTTTTGAAGTTTCACCTTTTTCAAAAAATTGAGTTTTCAAATTTTGAACCAGTTTTAGATTTCACTTCGCATTTAGATTCATAGTTTCTATTTGATTCTGTGACAGATTTCACAATCTCTGGTTGTTTTTGCTTTTCATCTTTTGACACAGTTTTTCTTCGTGGAAACACAGGCTTTAGACTCTGACACTTGCGTGCAATATGACCAACAGTATTTCATTTAAAGCAAGTCTGATTATCAGGAGCATCTCTACTAGTGGGTTTTACTCCACTTGTGGACTTTGTCTTAGCCTTGTCCCAAAGTTTTTTTTTCTTTCTTGAATTCATCATTTGATTTTTTACCAATCAAACTTTCTTCCTAAACCGTATTCGTCCATATACAAACCTTATGTTTTTACCTTTGTACTCAAGGAACAACGACTTCTGGTTCCTCCTCGACTCTTCTTCCTTTTCCTCCAAACCCAATCTTGCTCTCCTGTTCTCAGGAAAATCACTACCAAACTTTCGATAATTGTGAGCATTCCTTTTGGATTTTGAGTAAAATCTTTTCTCATTTTTCTCAAGATTATCTGATGAAACTTCTACAAGTTTGAAAATTTTATCAAGTTGATCCTCTTTCACGTTCCGAATCGGAAAACTATCATCGAAGTATAATCTATCAGATTCCTTAATCTTGTACATAACAACATTAGGATCATCACTTAGATTATTTTCTGATGACGCATCGTCATCTTCAGATTGTGATTCTGAGTTTTTTAGACTTGATTTGGCGCTTTCAGAGCTGCCTTCATCAGAATCATTTCCCAACACATTTTTAACCACATCTTTTACAACCGCTTCATTGTCATAATTTGATTTCGTAAAGTCTACGTCAATGTTCTCAGGCAATTTATCTTTCATTTCTGATAACAGAAGTATATTAAATGCCTTTTCAATCTCATCATCTTTCTTGCAGGAATAACTTGCAAGAAGTGGTGGAGGAACACTTCCGTATTCTTTACGTTTTGATTTATCAACATTTTCCTCCGACTTAATCGTAGGTAAAATGTGATCAAGGACATACACGTTTGTGGTGTAACTTTTCAGCAACTGTCTTACCCTTTCTGTTTCTATCTTTATGTCATGAAGCTCACGTTTTGTTTCAGCAATAGTGTTGATGTACATATTAATTGATTTTTGTTTTTCAATTACTGTGGCATTTAACATTTTTACATTAACACTGATCTCAAGATTAGCTTTTTCGACATTTTTATATGTGCCTTTCATTTTGTCATAAGCTTCTTTCATAGTTCTGTAATCATAACGAAAATTTTCGTTGTGTACAGTCATTTCTCTTATGACTTTGATCTTTTCTATACAAGATTCACAAGGATTTGCGCACTTTGTGCAAGGTTTTTCAACCTTCACAACTTTCACAACTTCCTTGTCAGACATTCTTACCTCAGATTTTACCTTTTCTACCTCTGATTTCAACGCTTCTTGCCTTTGCATCTCAAGGTAAGCTATTTCTTCTTCCTCAGCTCTCTGCATATATCCTTCCAGAATGGCATTTTCTAGAGCAGCATCAACATACGATGTCTCAGATTCATCCACTACCTCTACCATCATAGCAACACCAGTTTTCTTTCCGATGTATCTGTTCCAGTCAAAACCATCTTCTTCATGAGTAACAACAAGAGCTTGTTCGGTTGTCTTTGTAGATTTATCTTCTACTTCGACTTTTAATCTCTTTGGATATGGCTTGTATTGAAGAGCTTTCTTGTAGTACTCATTGTTACCGCCGAAAGGATTTTTGTTTCCACCTGCTTCTTGATTGTTGCATTCACGTTTGAAATGTCCCTTTTGACGACACCTGAAGCATATGACTTTTGACTTGTCAAATCCAAGCTTGTTGCTTGAATTGCCAATATCCCTTCAAATGAGTGCCACAAACTTGGTAACTCTTCTGATGATAGATGCTAGGCTCCATTTTATATCCATCAGCTCCAACTCTTCTTCGTCCACCTGATCATAATCCTCGGCGGTCATTTCCAGATTACCGATCTTTCCAGCAACAAGACTTTCATACGATTCTAGAACAATAGCAAGAAGTGCTATGTGCTGTTTGGCCACTTTTTCAGGAAATACATTCTTCAAATCGACTGCTATGTTGCACTGGTAAACATTTGAATCAGAACTAGATTGGTTTGTCTGATGCGACTGATTGTTCTGATACAAATGAAATCGCCAAGGCACCTATATATAGTAACATAAGTTCGTTGGTAAGTGAAGGAGTTTGGGCGAACTTGACTTAGTCCAGTTCGACCGAACTTGACATCATCATAACCATGACCAGCGAACTTGGTCTCTAACTCACTTAAATACGCCTTGTTTCTAACAGATTAAGCCCTATTCACTCAGACTCGATATACAATGACGTATGCAACAGACATATGCACCAACAAACGTCAAGAATCAGGATATCCAGGGACTCCCTGCTAAACTTGTTAACATAATCCCTTAAGGATTCTTGTGGTCCCTGTGTTATCCTGTAAAGATCACTTGTTAGTTTCTCAAAGCTCCTGCCACAAGAAAATTGATTGTTAAATAAATTAACTAAATGAGCAAAAGAGGTAATTGAAGAAGGTGGGACATTCAAAATCCATTTAAAGGATGATCATGTTAAAGTGGCACCAAAGCCCTTGCATAGGCATGCTTCTTTAGGATCCGGCAAGATAGGATTAACTTACATCCTCTCCCTATACTGGGAAACATGATCCTGAGGATTCGTCGTCCCATCATAAAGCTTCATGTTGGGAGTTTGGAATCTTTTCGGGATTTCAGTATCACATATAGGATAAGCGAACCGAGATATCCTGTGACTATCCTAGGTTACTTCCGGTATAGGTTGCACCACCCCAGGTACACTTGATATCATATCCTTTAGTTTCTTGAGTTCTCTGGACAGGTCTGACGTTACACCTGTATCCTGTGAAGATTCAAAGTTATTAGTAGCAGGAATACTAGTGTTAATGGACAAGTTACCAGTTTGGCAATTCTGGTCATATCCTGGAGCATATCCTGGATCCCTAACGGTTCATATCCTAGTCGATTAGGGTATTTCTGGGATATTGCTCCAGGAATGACTCGCTATGATATTGCCCTGATTATCCTTAGTGAATACTGCTGAACTAAAGTTCAACATCCTAGGCTGTAGAGGGGTAACAATATTCTCAGCAGGATTCTTAGAGTTGGACTTCAAGAGTTGTATCTCATTCATTATGAGCTGGTTACTTTCCTGTTGTTTCTTCATTTGATCATGTATATTACCAAACAAAGACAAAATCTCATCATTAGAGGCCATAATGGGAGTTCTCCCTGAAGCAATGGATCTGTAAACATTCTGAACAGTAGGGGTCTCTCGAGATGTTTGGCTTTCATTTGTTCTTTGAACCAGTGGAAGTGGAAGATGCAATGAGCCAGCTGCAGTAGAGGCTGATGTGGGCATCGAGGAAGAGCTCAAACCTGACTAAGAAGCCATCAAAAACAATCTTGCAAAAAGATTAGAGAAGAAAGAACTGATTAGTGTTTTAGCAAAGTTTTGATTAAAAATAGCACCACTTGCCCAACGGTGGGCGCCAAATTGTTTTGGTTAAAAATTACCGAAGGAATTTAGTGATCAAACTTAGTATGTGAGGTAGCGTGCTATTGTGATTTGTGAAAATATGCTGAGATTACTAGTTATGAAAACAGTTGCAGGATATAGTTCCACGATAATGAACTATATAAAAAATGATAAGTAAATGCAAGTAAAGTAAAATTCAACACGGGATGTACGAGGAAAGCCCTTGATCAATCTAGATCGCCGGCACAACCTCGGGAGCTTACAACCATCAACTGGCTTATTCTTCTTAATGCTTGAATAACCAGGATACAGTGCAGGATAATGCTCATATCGCTTTGCAAATAGTGAGTGTTAATGTGTGGTTGCTAGAGAGAAGTGTGTACGAGTTAGAGAGCTCGAAGTGAAGTGAAGTATGCTACGATCTGGCTTATTGTTTATATAGTTACAATAACAAACAACTTCTCCTATAAACTAGGGATACTTCCGAATATTCCCTCTTGAACGTTGGAGACCTGTTCTTTCGGCTTCAACATCTATTTCCCAACTAAATTGATTGAGTCTTTAGGAGAAAGGGTCTTTGTGAACGTTATGATCCTGGAGCCATAACCTACAAGCAAACTATTAGTAACTACCAGGATACTGCCTTAGGATGTTACCAATATCCTGGTTTGGTATCCTGATCATAATCAGTTGTCATAAATTCAAGATATAGTGTCAGGATATGGGTTCAGAATTTCGCCCATAATAGTACCCAGCAAGTCCTAAGAATTGTCGCATCTCTGAAGGAGTCCCGGGTGCTTCCCAATTCCTAATCGCTTCAATCTTCGATGGATCAACATGTATACCTTTCTCGTTTATGACATGTTCAAGAAAATGAACTTCTCGAATCTAGAATTCACAATTAGAGAACTTGGAATACAACTTCTCGTTCTTTAGCAGCTCCAAAATCGTCTTCAGATGTTGCTCATGATCTTCTTTAGTTCGTGAATAGATAAGTATATCATTAATGAATTCTATCACGAATTTATCCAAATAGGGTTTGCATACCCTATTCATGAGGTCCATGAACACTGCAGGCGCATTAGTTAAGCCAAAGGGCATGACTAAAAACTCATAATGGCCATAACGTGTTCTAAAAGCAGTCTTTGGGACATTTTCATCAGCAATCTTCAATTGGCGATATCCTGAACGCAAATCAATCTTCGAGTAGTAACTGGATCCTTGCAATTGATCAAACAGATCTTCTATCCTCGGTAGTGGGTACCGATTTTTTATAGTTAGTTTGTTCAGCTCCCGGTAATCTATACACATCCTGTAGGAACCATCCTTCTTCTTCATGAACAAAACAGGTGCACCCCAAGGCGCAAAGCTTGGGCGAATGAAACCTTTGTCTAATAGCTCTTGAAGCTGATTCGACAGTTCTTTCATTTCCAAAAGTGCTAATCTATAAGGAGATTTTGCAATCGGTGCTGCACCAGGAACGAGATCAACCCTAAACTCGATCTGTCTCTTAGGGGGCAATCCAGGTAAGTCTTCAGGAAACACTTCTGGATAATCACGAACTAGAGGAATCTCTTCGATCTTCCTATCTTCAATCTTCGTATCAACCACATTAACTAAGAACGCGGGATAACCCTTTTGCAACATCTTGTGCATCTTCATAATACTAACGACTCTTGATTTCCGGCCTAATCGATCTTCATGAATCACCAACGCTTCACCACCAGGGCGGGGTATACGTACTATTTTCTCTGAACAAACAATCTCAACTCCGTTCTTGGTTAGCCAATCCATCCTAACGGCTACATCGAAACTACCGAGCTCTACTGGTAACAAATCAATACTAAAAACTATGATCACATAACCGAATACTACAACCAAGAATTACTTCGTTAGTTTCTATCAATTTACCATTTGCTAATTCTATCGTGTACTTTTTATCTAACTTACTTGCTCGACAACACAGAAATGGTTCAAAGTTTTTCGAAACAAAACTCAAGTCAGCTCAAGTATCAAATAGTACAAACACATAATGGTTACTGATTAGGAACGTACCGGTAACAACTGCAGGTTGATCGTGAGCTTTCCCAGCATTCAGCTCAAATGCTCTACCTCTGCCATTCTGATTCTTCAACAAAGGGCAGTTTCGCTTGTAATGTCCCTGCTCTCCACATTTTTTGCAACCCTCAAGCTTAACTCCATCCGACGTGCTTTTGGCATATCACTCACGAGTCACGTGCCCAGATCGACCGCATCTGGCACATTTCCCTTGTCCATCACTAAGAGATCTCCTCCCTAAACTACTCTTGCTATACTTGATCACGTCCTTTCTGAGCCACTGGTGTTAGCCACATATGCTTGCCAGAACTGCGTTTCTTCTCATGCCTAACCTCGGAATCCTTCCTTGAACTCTCAGACTTTCGCTTCCACAAATCCCCATATCTACGCTTAGAATGCTCGTGACGATCAGATTTCCTATCTGCATTAGCTTTCACTGACGACTTCCCAGTCTCATCCTTTTTCTTAAGATTACTCCTACGAACGACATCATCGGTTAATGATTTTGCCAAAGAAGTAGCTTTCAGATAGGTAGTGGGTTTCGCTGATGTGACCATACTGCGAATTTGGGACGCCAGTCCCCAAATATACCTCTCAACCTTAACATACTCAGGAGTGACCATTCGAGGAACCAACCTAGCCAGATCATTGAATCGAGATGTGTAATCTGACATTCACGCCTTCTATGGTCAGATTCCAGAATTCGGTCTCAATCTTATGTAACTCACTATGCGGGCAGTATTCCTTAAGAAGCATCTCTTTCAGTTCGTTCCAGGTAAGACCGTAGGCAGCGTCTTCTTCCAGAACTTGAAGTTGAATGTTTCACCAGGATAAAGCTTCGTCAAGAAATGAACATGAAGCATACTTAACCCTGTCTCGCTTTTGGTGGAATATTGGCGTTTCTAATATTGCAATAATAATAACAACGTAAGACAACATTTAAATATTTCAATCAGTAAATAATGGTGGGGTAACAACGCACATGTATCCACATAATAATGAAAATAATTTAACCAAAAACCCATTTTATTGATATTTTAGCTTAGAAATTATATAGCTTGTTTGTAGTACAGAAACCAACAAATTTGGTGTGAATAAGATCAAACACCATCGACAAATCTTACTGAATTTCCTCCTAAAATATCTAACTTGGAATGCAAGCCATAATAGGGTTACTAAAAAGAGATAAAACAAAACAAACAACGATCACTCAAATCCCAGAAACTCCAAAATCTTCCTAACTAGCACCTCGAGCTCCACTATCCTCCGATACATCTAATCCATAACAATGTCATCTAACTCCCAAATGTCCTCATATGAATCCATCTGGCTTTCAAGATCCTGCACCTTGCCATTGTTCGTCGCTTAGTTTCCACGTAAGGCAACGATCTGACAACCACAGTGAGAACGTCGGCCGATCCAAACTCCTTTCTGCTTCTTTAAAGCAGACTCAACGGAAGCTCTAGAAGTCGATGCGATATCTCCAGCGGGTCGAGTCATCTTCCTATGACGAGTGTAGACTAGAAAAGATGTAGTAGAGACTCGTGACTCGGGCTACGGAACGGATGACTCTGACGTGACTGGAGGTGTAGGCTCAACAGTGACAGTGGGCCGGACTACCAAGGGCTCTAAAGGTAGAACCGTGATAGTAGTGGCATCCACCACTGGTGCAATCCCAAAAGATTCTCCAGTCAAAGGAACACCTCTACTCAGCTCGTCGACTATATGTGCGGTACCAGATGACTGTCCTATCTCAAAAATCGAGGGAGGAACAGAGTCGTCATCGCCAATCCACCCGTTACTAGTATGGGTGTAACGAGGGTAAACCTAACTGGCAAAAGCAGTAGGGCCGACATAAAATGACGAGGTAAACTGGCCAACTAAACAATCTGAGGGGTCGTGTGTGGTATCTCTGGCAGGACTGAGGTCGGTGAGATCTTGAATTCATGCTCGCTCTCTGAGTTGTGAATCTCGATAATTTCGTATGAGTGCGACATCTGTGACACAAGGTAAGCGTTCTAAGTAAGTGTGTGTTCAATATGAAAAATAACACATAAGGCCTAACTAAACACATTAACACGTATGCACATAAACTCAAAATAGTTTTCATACATGATTAAAATTCCATGTTTATTTTAATTTATTGGCTTTGAGAATTTTTGGAATCTAATTCTCAAAATTCTTTGGTTGAAGTCTAGTGTTTTCCTCGAAAACATCTAGTTCGCTAACAACCGTTGGCTCTGATTGCAACTTATGTAACACCCCAAAAATGTCGCAGGGGAAATACAAACGTAATGGTGATGGAGATTGGTGACCATTAATATCTTAGTGGACGATGCATCGTTGATTTTTAGACATTTAACTTAATTAAAACATAGTTTAAAGTTTAGCGATTTAACACAACCATAACATATTTAAGTTGTCTTGATCCTTATGGATCTTAATACAAACACGGTCTCATAATAGTTTTAAAAGTTGTCCAAAATATTATTAAACAAGTCATGCATCACAACCACAAGATACGCCAAAGATTCCCGAAGCCGAACTCAAGTACCTGAAGAACACGCTAAAATCAAGTATCAACACAAAGGAGGGTGAGTTCACATATTCAAATTACAATTAATTTGATCCAAGGAAAACTTTCATATTATGTGTTTATTATAAAACATTAAAACATCCATATAATTTAAGAAAGTTAGTTTTATTTCCTTAATAAAAAGCCTAGGGTCAGTCATCGTAAGCATTTTCTGAAAACCTTTCGAACATAAGATATCTTCCCAAGGTTTATACATATTAAATTCTTAGCACCAAATGTTCAGATTCGTAAGTTTGCAAGACGTTACGAGTTACTATGAAGGTATAATCAAATCTAGACTCACTATAGAATATCAATTCGTCGCTTGACTGACACGGAGCTACCAGACAAGACGGGGTGGTCAACCCGGTAGATCTATCAACAATTCCACGCATATTATTAATGATTAAACGACAAAACTTGCGCAAGAGCCCGTAATGGGTCTTTAATAATGCCTGCCTCATGTACAATACGTATATCCTACTAAAATGATAAATTTAATATAACACGTTGTACAAATTACCCGTAAATCCCCACCGAAATGTAAGCCAATACGGCTACTTACACTACTTGAGATCATGCAAATTTGTCGCTATTTAGATTTGAGCATTTTTAAATCTACACGATTGTTTTATCCCCAAAACACCGCAATAATCCCCGTTTCATCCCCGAAACGCATATATCATTATTCCAAAATCAGTTTCATCACGAAACATATTTATATCAAAACCATATTTTTCTCTAAAACATATCACACAATTTTTAAAACTATATTTTCCACGAAAATATGTTCATAGTTTAATCAAAGGCATATTTTATACAAAAGTGTATACTTATTCTTTTAAGACATGTTCTTCCCCCAAAACATATACAAAACCGTAAAAAGAGGGGTTTAGTGACACTCACCTTTGGGTTCGTTTTTATATTAGCACAATTTCCACAAATTGATTTTACATGTCCTAATATATGTAGGAACGATTCAACAATCAATATTCTATAAAATCCCTAAGTTTCTCCAATACTTTGAGATTTCCTCGAAAAGTCTTTCTTTTTTTATTATGTTGGCATATAATATACATATATATATATATGTATATATATATATGTGTTACACCCCTCAATTTCCACTTGCAGAGTTTTACCCCGAGTCGTGTGAACAAACCAGAATCCGAGACACTAGTAACATCGAACGACTCTATATGATTAGTTTATACGTTTTCCAAACTCATTTGTTTAACCATTCATAGTTAATTTTAAGTTGCCTTAGTTTGGTTTCAATGTTTAGCGGAAGCATTAGTTTTAAAGTTGAGCGGAAGCATTAAAATAAAGTAAAGGAACGGGCGCCAACACAAACGCCAAAACTAAAGAAAAACCCAAACAATATTCGTAAATGAGACTCAATAAAAAGATGTCTTGATCAATGCAAGTGAGTGCACCTAGAGCTCCTAGCGTCCTGAGAAACATGTAAAGAAACAAGTGTCAACATTAAAGAAGAGTGAGTTCACAGGTTTTCATAAGTTCATTTGTTCGGTTATAAGTTTGTTTCCCCCGTTATCCCTAACCCGGAATAACGTTATAGTTCCATTATTCCAAACCCGGAATAACAATGATGTTGATTTCATTATTCCTAACCCGGAATAATATTGTTGTTTGTTTCATTATTCCTAACCCGGAATAATATTGTTGTTTCGTAATTAAGTTCAATGTTAACATGTAGGTAGCTAGCCTAAAGTTATGTCACATAAGTGTTCGCGATCGAAGCTGACTGTTGTGCCTCCGTGTTGCCAGGCCTATCACTGACCATGGCGAAAGTTAGGCTAAATTATTCACCCGTTGACCATACCCGGTCGGCTAGCGCGACTAGCTCGGGTGGGGTTTGTCGGGCCCAGTAGTACTACTTATAATCTCCCCGCTATCTAACCCAATACTAATGATCTAAGAGTTTATCGAGGACTTCCGTGATATAGCTGCTTAGTGACCATAACGTACATTAACATTAACTTAGTTACCGAATAGTTTAACGACGTTAATTTCGTATAACGTAAGAGATAAAGTTGTAGAGTGTATACATGTTTATCCCCCTGTTGTTTAAAACCGGATAAAATTAGGGGCCGTGAACTCACCTTTAGTTGCTCGGTTAGTGTAACACAGAAGTAGAAAATGATGGGACCGCTAATCACGTCCTAACAAGTCAATCGATTTAGAGTTAGTGTGTGAACACACTGATACAAACCCTACACCTAACTATCATACAATGCGGCACACATGATAACAATTTCGAAAACACAATCATGCATGCAAAGTATTATCATACCAACATAATGATCAAACCAACTTATCATGAACATAAATCAACTCATACAACATTTTGGTACACACATTCGCAAGTAATCAAGTTTCAGCTTGTATGCTCATAACTAGGCTGTTTTCGATGATTTTTATAAAATAGTTCCAACGTTCCAAAAATTCCAATTTTTTTTACAGAAGGTGTCAACTAAACTGTAGAATTTTATGTAAATTTTTAAAGTCCTAACACTATACTAATTATTTATAAATATTTATATACAAGGCTGCAGTCAGATTCGTCGCTTTCTGACTGCAGTCCACGGGAGAATTTATTTAAAAATCATCGTTCATCCAATTAATAAAATTCCAGTGGGAGTTTCCCGGAAATTTCCATCTCCAGTTTCTGTACAAATTTCGTGATTCAACTCTCTACAGATTATGAGATCCGACTCGATAAACAACTAGCAAGTTTTTTCAGAATTTACACAGCTTTAGTTACTGCACTTAATTGACCACTTAAAAATATCAAACGACCTCAGAAAAATATGAATCGAGTGCCATTAGAAGCGTTTTTTAAAAATATACGTTTTAGGCTTCAGAATATCCGTTTTTCGATAAATAATAACCAAGTTACAGCCAATTGAAGTTGGCTGTAAACACCATTCAGCATCCTGTTTCCAACTTTTTATTGCAATATAACACGCTTATACAATCGAGATGTTAAATATGAACAATCAAGAACAGATTTATCAATCATATATCATCATGTACTTCATACTCATGCAAACCCTAATCATATTATATGATTTTTATCACAAAACGCAGCCTATGATCCTTTTATTCAACTAACCGTCTTAATCGCAATTCTTGCACAAATCATCGAACTAAACATCATAACTCTTTCAATATCATGATTCTACCATTACATACAAGCATGATCAATAGTTCATAAACCCTAACATGATTTGCGAAACAATAGAAAACCCTAACCTTTAACAATGAAGATTAATGAACCGGGAACGAGATGGGAGTCGATTCGGGTTTTGAAGAAGATCGCGACCGAGAGAAGGAGTGGGAAGGCTGCCGTCGGCTGATCTTAGAGCTAGGGTTCCTCTTTTTTTTGTGTTAACAACTCTCATGCATGCTTATCTATATATAGTTTAGGGAAGGAAGGAAAAAGGATCAAGGGTTTGCGGTTTGATGCTTGCGGCCGCAAAGGGTTTGGGTGGGGCGGTTTGGGTCTTTAACTTGAGCCTCAAGTTTTGATTAATCCCTTGAGTCGCAAGGAAATGAGGTCGACTCATTTCGCGGCTCGGTTCGATTCGTCTATCCATTTACTATATATATATTTTTATAACTAAAAATCACGAAATCGAAACATGACATAATAACTCACCAAACTTATAAACGTTTAATACACATAGCACGTAATTCATTTGATAAGTTCACAAAGTTAGCGTAGTTATTTCGAGCGTGTAAATTAAATCTCCGAATCAATTTAGCGTAGGAATGAATAACCGTGAAGTAGTGCGTTTAAGATACCTGAAAAACCGGGATGTCACATTATCCCCATGTTGAAAGAATTTTCATCCCGAAAATTGAGTAAACGCGGTTTAGAATGCAACGCACAGGTTTAGAATGCCACGCACAAAGATTTAGTTCGTTAACAATGGTACACGAAATTACAAGAAATTCCTAGGTTGTCACATCATCCCCATGTTGAAAGAATTTTTGTCCCGAAAATTTAGTTGGTTGTATCGTTAGCTTGCTGCTCAGCTGCAAAGAGGTGTGGGTATTTGCTTTTCATTTGGTCCTCTCTTTCCCACGTGAACTCCGGTCCACATTTAGAATCCCAACGAACCTTGACGATCGGTATCTTGCTGTGCCTTCGAGTCTTGATCTCACGATCCATGATCTCGATAGGTTGTTCCACAAAGTGCAGTTGTTCATCCACTTGAATCTCATCCAATGGAATGACTAGGGTTTCATCTGATAGACACTTCTTCAGATTTGACACGTGAAAAACGTTTTGAACTCCACTGAGTTCGGTAGGAAGGTCTAATTGATAAGCTACGGGTCCGATACGTTTCAAGATCACGAACGGGCCTACGTACCGTGAGTTTAGTTTGCCTCATTTCCCAAAGCGGATTACACCCTTCCAGGGTGACACCTTCAGTAGGACGCGGTCGCCTACTTGAAATTCGAGCGGTTTGCGTCGTTGATCAGCGTAGCTTTTCTGTCGATCTCGTGCCGCTGCCATGCGGTTTCTGATTTGTACAATCTTTTCAGTAGCCTCAAGTATCAACTCAGGGCCTGTGAGTTGACTGTCACCGACTTCTGCCCAACAGACCGGTGATCTACATTTACGACCGTATAATTCAAACGGTGCTGCCGATATACTCGTATGGTAACTGTTGTTATACGAGAATTCCACTAAAGGTAGATGGATTTCCCAACTATTCCCGAAGTCTACCACGCATGCCCTAAGCATGTCTTCCAAGGTCTGAATGGTCCTTTCACTTTGACCATCCGTCTAAGGGTGATAAGCTGTGCTCATATCTAAGCGTGTACCCAACGCTTTTTGAAGTGACTGCCAAAAATTGGACGTGAAATGAGCATCTCTGTCTGAGATGATGGACGTTGGCACTCCGTGCCGAGAAAACTACTTCCTTAATGTAGATGCGAGTCAACTTATCCATCTTATCTGTTTCTTTAATCGCTAGGAAGTGTGCGGACTTAGTTAGACGATCCACGATCACCCAGATGGTATCGCAACCACCCGGAGTTCGCGGAAGTTTAGTGATAAAGTCCATTGAGATCTGATCCCATTTCCACACTGGGATCTCAGGTTGTTGGAGTAGCCCTGATGGCTTCTGGTATTCCACCTTGACTTTCGCACAAGTCAAACACTTGCTCATGTAGGTGGCTATATCCGCTTTCATGTTGGGCCACCAGTACGCGACTTTAAGGTCTTGATACATCTTATCCGAACCAGGATGGACAGAGTATCGGGATTTGTGAGCTTCGTCCATGACTAGCTTTCTGAGGTCTCCGTGGAGAGGTATCCATATACGATTCATGAAATACCGGGCTCCATTGGGTTTTACTTCCAAATCGCGTTCCATCTTTCCCACAGATTCGGCCTTGATGTTTTCTTCCTTAACTGCTTCTAACTGCGCGTTGCGTATCTGTTCGGGTAACCCCGAATGAATGGTGAACTGTAGTGCTCGTACCCGACGAGGTTTCAAGTGCTCCTTCCTACTGAGGGCATCAGCTACCACGTTAGCTTTACCCGGGTGATACCGAATGGCACATTCATAATCATTCAGGAGTTCAACCCAGCGACGCTGTCGCATGTTCAACTCCTTCTGGTCAAAGATGTGTTGGAGGCTCTTGTGATCTGTAAAGATTGTGCACTTTGTTCCATATAGGTAGTGTCTCCAAATCTTAAGCGCAAACACCACTGCTCCCAATTCCAGGTCATGTGTTGTGTAGTTTTTCTCGTGAACCTTTAATTGTCAGGACGCATACGCGATGACCTTATCACGTTGCATGAGTACGCATCCCAATCCCTGAATGGAAGCATCACAATATACCACAAAATCATTAGTCCCATCCGGCAAGGACAGAATGGGTGCACTGCAAAGTTTCTGCTTCAGCAATTGAAATGCCGCTTCCTGCTTGTCACCCCAAGCATACTTGGTGCCTTTCTGGGTGAGGGTGGTAAGCGGTTGCGCGATCTTTGAAAATCCCTCTATGAAACGTCTGTAGTAACCCGCCAAACCCAAAAATTGGCGGATCTCTGTCGGTGTCCTGGGTGCTTCCCAGTTCTTGATAGCATCGATCTTGGTGGGATCGACGTGGATACCCTTTTCATTCACAATATGCCCGAGGACTGAACTTCCCGAATCCAGAAATCACACTTTGAAAGCTTGGCATATAGTTTCTCCTGTTGAAGTAATTCCAGCAGTAATCGTAGATGTTCAGCATGTTCTTCTTCACCTTTAGAGTAGATGAGTATGTCATCGATGAACATAATGACAAACTTATCAGATACGGTTTACACACGCGGTTCATGAGGTCCATGAACACCGCGGGTGCGTTGGTGAGACCGAAGGCATGACCAAAAACTCATAATGGCCATACCGAGTACGAAATGCCGTCTTAGCAATATCCTCCTCCCTGACGCGTAACTGGTGATAACCGGACCATAGATCAATCTTGGAGTAGTAGCTTGACCCTTGAAGTTGGTCGAAGAGATCGTCGATGCAGGGTAATGGGTATCGGTTCTTGACAGTAACCTTATTGAGTTCCCTATAGTCGATGCACATGCGGAAGGTCCCGTCCTTCTTCTTGACAAAAAGGACCGGAGCTCCCCATGGCGAAGTACTGGGTCGGATAAATCCTTTTTCTAACAATTCCTGAAGTTGGGTAGACAGCTCTTGCAGCTCGGCTGGAGCTAGGCGGTATGGGGCCTTGGCTATGGGAGTTGCATGGTTCGCCAATTCAATTTCAAACTCCACTTGTCGATGTGGTGGAAGACCAGGTAATTCCTCTGGAAATACATCGGAAAAATCACGGACGACGGGGATATCTTCTATACGCTTCTCGTCCTTAGGCTGTTCGGTGACCAGTGCGAGAAAAGCGAAGGAGTTCTTCCTCCGAAGATACTTCTGTGCTTGCATGTAAGAGATGATGTTTGTGACGGCGCCTGCCTTCTCGCCTTGCACCGTCAAGATTTCGTCGTTAGAGAGCGGAATACGGATAGCTTTTGTCACACCCCGACCCGCAGCGGAATAAGAGTCGGGGCATAATTGGGTTATCACCAAAGCTCATGATATTTATTAATATGTTTCATATTTATTTAAGTCAAAATTACATCCTTAATAATCCAAACATGTTCATACAAATACAAAGAAAATAATCAACTAAACAATCCAAGCTCTAAACCAGTTTATTCTTCTAAGCCAATCCTATGTGTTTCTTGCTGCAGCTGGATTACCAGTATCATGTGTAAAAATAGGGGTTTTTGGGTCAACATAAGTTGGCGAGTGAACCTTGTTAGATAAACATTTATTATTGATTACTATTGATTTCTTATTATCTTTATCATGGAAAAATTGTGCAATAGTCATATGTGAGCAAATGTAAATCATCATACAATAACAATAACAACCACAAACAATAACATACAATAACATATCAACTTGCATGAATATATAACATGAATGAAATTGTATATGTTGGCAACGTCACGTTCACGCTCATAATGTAATGGGGAACGGACGGCCTATGATGAATGTCTGTGCGATCAAGGCTCAATCAAACGGAGCCGATCGTATGTTGGCAACGCCCGGTTCACGCTCATAATGTAATGGGGAACAGCTCAACGCTCATAATGTAATGGGGAGCGGCGGCCTATGATAATGTATGTACTGAAAATGATAAATTAAATCTAAACAATAACCACACAAACAGTTGATACAAGTTGAATACACATTTGTTCATGGATATGATGTATGCACAATGATTTAAATATAATAAATGGTAAGACACATGATACACCCCAAAAACGTGATTAAAACGGGGAATTTGTAGAGATTCACTCACATTGGGTGCGTTCGGTTGAAGATGATGAAATGCGCACGAGTTTGGAGGATTGATCGACGAGACTTAACTAACCTAAATAATAACGGGAAGTATGGTAAATGAGTGGATTTTATTAATAATTTTAATAAGATTTTTATACATATTTTGTGAGTTTAAGGCTATTTTCTATCTTTAAAAACATTATTTTTAAGTATTTTTAATTGATTTTTAAATTAAATAAATAAATAAAAATATAAAAAAAATGTTGACTTTTGCGTTGACCATTGACCGTTGACCGGGACTGTTGACCGTTTGACCGGTTTGCTAAAGTGTAAGTGTGCGCCGGGTAAGGCTCGAACCCGAGACCTCCCGTACGCGTGCACGCAGCTTACCAACTGAGCTACGTGTCTAACCCGAAATAATTCTGTTTTTAATTGTATTTATATACTATTTTAGTTTATTCAAAATTCTTTTATTTTCAAAAAGGGTTTTAATCATCGAACCGGAGTGTGCAACAGGTCTCGAACCCGGGACCTGTGGGTTAGTATTGCACACAGTCCACCGCTGGACTGTGTGTCTGACCTGGTTAATATACCGATTTTTATTATACTTAACATCTTCCTTGAGTTAATCCGGTTCAGTTAAAAAGGAAAACATCTTTACTACAGAGCATACGATTTTGTCAAGGATCGAACTCGCGGCGTGTGATATATGTGCGCACACAGTCCACCGCTGGACTGTGTGTCTAACCCGATATAATATCCAATTTATATTAAACTTATAAACAAACTAACTTCATCTTCTTCGTTACAATATCACAGACTACGATTACTCTAATGTTTCTTGTTTAATTCGATTGACAAACATTCAAATGACTAAAAAGAAATGGCAGAGAAGATTTTGGAAGTAAACATACCGGAGAACGATCTATCTCAGAATTCCGGCGAAGTCGTCGGCTCTGTTTTTAAGGATTTCGTCTGAGCGGACAGATTAACAATTTTGATTAGCTAGATGCAGAATTGAAGCACTGAACAAAATTACCAGAAGGTTTAAAAGGCTATACCGTTTCACAGCGAGAATTGGGAACTTTCAGAAGTTTTCCGGCGAGAGTTAATTATCCAATATCGTCTTCTGAAACTGATTCTGATTCTGATTGAAGGGTTTGAGTTAGCAAAAGCTTAACAACTGATAGACGATGAAAGAATTGAGAAACTTACTGATTTGATGGAAGACACGGTTTTCCAGCGAAAGTCCGGTGAGTTCAAAAAGCTTTTCCGACGAACTGAAAGTAGAGCGAAAATGAAATTGAAGGTTCTGCGGATGAGTTTGAGTCGCGAGAGGGGGCTATGGTTGGAGTAGTTCAGGAAGTGCAGATTTTCGGTTATTAAAACCGATCACCACATGAATTCAAGTCCATTCAAGACTTAATTGATTAAAATTGTCGGTTTATCGGTTATAATCAGAATTCCGTGATCACTCAAACGTCCAGGACGTTTGGAAGCCGATAACGGTTTCAGTTAGCGTAAACAAATCGATTTATGGTTGAACATAAGATTTAATTGTTTCCTAGAACTCACAAAAACATCAAGTGGCGGAGTGGTTATATGAGCGTGAGTTAAGTCGTTGAGCCTTTCCGGCTGACCCGGGTTCGACTCCCGGCAGCCTGCTTTTCATTTTATTTATTTTATTTTTACTTTTTATCAATTATAGCTTTTATATTCTAGTTTGTTTATTAATTATGCATCGTTCAAAATTAAAATCAACATAAATACGCAACGAAACATTTATAACTTGATATTCGATTACAAACGAAGCGGGTTTGGAAAAACCCGTTTTTGACAAATGTTACAGTATCCCCTACTTTTAAAATTTCATCCCGAAATTTAAGTAGTAGTGGTAATAGGAAAAAGATGCGGGTATTTTTCACGCATTGAGTCTTCACGTTCCCAAGTAAACTCAGGTCCCCGTTTCGACTCCCAGCGTACCCTAACAATTGGAATACGACTTCGTCTTAGACGTTTTTCTCCGAAGTCCATGATCTCTACTGGTCTTTCAATGAAATGCATAGATTCATCAATCTGAATATCTTCCAGAGGAATATGGAGGTTCTCATCGGCGAGGCACTTCTTCAAGTTTGATACGTGGAATGTGGGGTGAATTCTGTTGAGTTCTTCTAGTAGATCAAGCTTGTATGCTACAGGTCCTACTCTTTCGAGTATTTTGAAAGGTCCTACGTAGCGTGGTGCTAGCTTGCCTTTTTGGCCAAAACGAACTACTCCCTTCCACGGTGATACTTTAAAAGTACATGATCACCAATGTTAAACTCCAAAGGCTTTCGTCGTTTATCTGCATAACTCTTTTGACGACTTTGAGCCGCTAGAAGATTGTTTCGAATTTGATGGATCTTGTCTGTGGTTTCTTGAATCAATTCCGGACCGGTGATTTGAGCTTCCCCACTTTCGTGCCAACATACTGGAGGTCGGCACTTACGACCATATAAAGCTTCAAAAGGTGCCATGCCGATACTTGAATGATAGCTGTTGTTGTACGAAAATTGAACTAATGGTAGATGAGCGTCCCAATTTCCCTTGAAGTCTATGACACATGCTCGAAGCATATCTTCAAGAGTTTGAATGGTGCGTTCAGATTGTCCATCAGTTTGAGGATGATAAGCGGTACTGAGGTCTAATCGTGTACCCAAAGCGGCTTGTACGGCCTGCCATGTTCGTGAAGTGAAACGACCATCACGATCTGAAATAATGCTTAACGGTACACCATGTCGGCTTACGATTTCGCTGATGTAGATACGAGCTAGCTTCTCGTTCTTGAAATCTTCGCGGATTGGAATAAAGTGAGCTGATTTTGTAAGACGATCAATGATTACCCATATAGTGTCATACCCACCAGAAGTGCGAGGTAACCCGGTAATGAAGTCCATGGTTATGTTTTCCCACTTCCATACAGGTATTTCAGGTTGGACCAGAAGTCCTGAGGGTCTTTGATGTTCAGCTTTTACCTTGGAACATGTAAGGCACTTGGAAACAAAAACAACAATATCCTTTTTCATTCCAGGCCACTAGTAGGTGTATCAAAGGTCTTGATACATCTTGTCGGCTCCTGGGTGTATAGAGTATCGTGTTTTGTGTGCCTCATTCATAAGGAATTCACGAAGGTTGTTGTGGTCAGGAATCCATATACGATCCAAGATAGTACAGAATACCGTCAGCTTTAGTTTCAATTTTAAGTTCAGCTCCACAGGACAGCTCCTTTCGTATGTCGTCTTTCGTTACTGAAACATGTTGGGCTTCTCGAATTTGATCTTTGATGTCGGTTATGATTTGCGAACATAGAAGACGAATGGAGTTCGCATAACCCTTTCGACTGACTGCATCGGCCACCACATTCGCCTTGCCAGGATGATACCGAATTTCACAGTCGTAGTCATTAAGAAGTTCGACCCATCTTCGTTGCCTCATGTTTAACTCCTTTTGGTTGAAGATATGTTGAAGACTCTTGTGGTCAGTGTATATTTCACACTTAGTACCGTAGAGATAATGTCTCCATATCTTAAGAGCGAACACAACGGCTCCAAGTTCTAGGTCGTGGGTGGTGTAGTTCTTCTCATGAGTTTTGAGTTGTCTAGAAGCATAAGCTATCACCTTTCCTCTTTGCATTAGAACACATCCTAGTCCTTGCCCTGATGCGTCGCAATTAACCACGAAGTCATCACAACCTTCAGGAAGAGTGAGAATTGGTGCATCACAGAGTTTTTGTTTAAGGGTTTGGAAGGCTTCTTCTTGTTTGGGTCCCCATATGAAGGGTTTTCCTTTATGAGTTAAAGCCGTGAGTGGTACAGCAATGTGGGAGAAATTTGAAATGAAACAGCGATAATAACCAGCCAGACCAAGGAATGATCTTACTTCGGTTGGTGTATGTGGCGCTTGCCATTCTTGTACTGCTTTGATCTTTGAGGGGTCGACATGTATTCCCTTGTCATTGACGACATGTCCAAGGAATTGTACCTCTTTTAACCAGAATTCGCATTTGGAGAATTTGGAGTAAAGCTTTTCATTCTCTAAGAGTGTAAGGATGAGTTGAAGGTGTCGTTCATGATCAGACTTAGACTTTGAATAAATGAGGATGTCGTCGATGAAAACTATAACAAATCGATCGAGATAGGGTTTGCAGACTCTGTTCATTAGATCCATGAAGACAGCTGGAGCATTGGTTAAACCAAATGGCATGACCATGAATTCATAATGACCATAACGAGTTCGGAAGGCGGTCTTTGGGACGTCTTCTTCATGTACTCTAAGTTGATGATAACCAGAACGAAGGTCGATTTTTGAAAAACAGCTGGCGCCTTGAAATTGGTCAAGAAGATCATCAATGCGAGGTAATGGATAGCGATTCTTGATCGTTAACTTGTTGAGTTCTCTGTAGTCGATGCACATGCGAAAAGTTCCATCTTTCTTCTTCACAAAAAGGACAGGTGCACCCCAAGGCGAGGAGCTAGGACGTATAAATCCTTTGTCAGTCAACTCTTGCAATTGACTGGCCAGCTCTTGCATTTCGGATGGGGCTAACCTATAAGGAGACTTTGCAACTGGTGTAGCACCAGGTATAAGATCGATGCGAAATTCGACTTCTCTCACGGGAGGAAATCCTGAAATGTCGTCAGGAAAAACTTGCGGAAAATCTTTTACTACTGGGATGTCTTCAAGTTTCTTCTCCATGGTTCCCTTGTTGACGACATGGGTTAAAAATACGACATAATTCTTGCGGAGATATTTTCGAGCCTGAAGACAGGACATTAATCTGAGCCCTTTCGATGAGGTTTCTCCAAAGATTTGTAGAGTCTGACCGTTTGCAAGAGGAATGCGTATAAACTTTTCGCGGCATACAACTTCAGCCTGATGTTGGCTGAGCCAGTCCATACCAATTATAATGTCAAAGCTTTCCAACTTCATAGGAATGAGGTCAACTAGAAAATTGTGATCGTTTAAAGTGATAGTACAATTGCGTATAATAGAGTTTAATGAGACCGGTTTTCCGTCAGCAACTTCTACTGTTATGGATTCCATGAGCTTATCACGAATTTGGTTTAGGATGGGTTCAAACTCTAAGGACACAAAACTTTTATCCGCGCCAGTATCAAACAACATGGATGCATAACTACCATTGATAAGAAACGTACCGTTAACCACATTGCCGTCAGCTCTAGCCTGATTAGCGTTGATGTTGAAAGCTCTTCCTCTTGCAGGTGGAGGAGCTTGGTTAGCTTGATTCACCGGATTTGCTTGGGCTTGAGCATGTATAATGTTTCTATAGTGGCTTGGGTCTCCACAATTGTAGCAAGCCTGCATAGGTTGCACCATGGGATAGTTGGGTTGGTAGTATGATTGGGCTAAATGTTGGGTAGGTGGTAGTAGTAGAGGTTGTTGGGCTTGACCCATTATTTGATGGTGGGTTTGAGTTGAGGGCTGGTGGCGGTTCGTTCGCTGAGGTATGCGACAGGTTTGAACAGTGTGACCTGCGCGACCACAGCCGGTGCAATGTTGACAGGGATGATCAGGAAAGTGATGGTATTGGCAACGGTTGCATTTTGGTAATGGGCCAGAGTATGGCCTTTTATATGATGCAGGTGAGGGGGCAACTTGGGTAATGGGTGCAGCAGGGATAGGGTAATTGGTTTGTGTGACAGCGAAGTTTCTGGTGTTACGTTTCCTCTTGTTAGCAAACTTAGAGGAGGAGGTGGAATGGTTTGAAGTTTGGCCCTCAACGGGGGCTTTCTTTTTCTCCTCTTTAAATTTACCGTTGCGAATTCGATTCTCGGTCAGTTCAGTAGCTAGTTCCATAGCAGCTTCAAGTGTTGCTGACGAAGTGCTGAGAACTGAATCTTGAATTTTCGAGGGGAGACCTCGAATATAATGCTCGACTAAGCGGTAAACTGGGGTGAACAAGTTAGGGACCATCTGGTTCAACTCTAAAAACCTCTTGTTGTAGGAAGTATGATCTCCCTCCTTTTGCTTCAATGAATGAAATTCATCCTCTAACTTTTTAATCTCACTTCTAGGACAGAATCGTCTCGTCATGATTTCCCTTAACTCATCCCACGTTAAGGCCATTGCATCTTCGATGCCTCTCTTACCCTTTTCAGTATTCTACCAGGTAAGAGCTACCCCAAATAGTCTCCCGGTTGCGTATCGTACCTTGCGATCCTCGGGACAATCGCAGTTGAGGAAGGTGTTTTCCATTTCCTCAAACCAGTGGAGGAGAGCAGTGACACCTTCGGTCCCTTCAAATTTCGGAGGATCGCAAGACTTGAAATGTTCATATGAGCACTTGTTGGTAGGAGGGTTGCCGACGTTCTGGTCTTCTTGCTGGGGAGGATTGGTGGGATTTGTGGCGAGAGCTTGTTGTACTTTAACCACAATGTCAGGAAGTACCGCGGCCATTTGTTTTGCGATTTGAGTGGCCAAGCGTTCGTGTGACCTTCCTGATTTGAGTGGCCAAGCGTTCCTGACATCTACAGGAACATACATAAGAAGATTGTGAGTTTATGCAGTCTTTTTAGGTGTCATGTGTCTTAAAGAAAATGAAAATAACATAAATATCAATAATGCAACTACATCCATAGGATGTCTTGGGTTTGCTCATGTTGGGCCTCAAATGTCCCCCATACCTTCACCTGTATAGTCATGTGGGCCCCCATGACTATTGGCTTGGTAGGATTCACATTAGTATTGGCGGTTTAACACTAGCATCACCCGAATGAAAACCATGAAATATGTTTACGAGATGTATGGTCGGAAGGTGTCCAGGTGTAGACACAATGACAACTCAAAGTGGGATTAGCTCACACGACGTTTGGTATAGCATGCTTTGGCCTAATAGGTACTTCGTACTCTCATCGTTAGTCCCCAGGTAGGCAAACTGGTCCTTTATTTTGGATTTATACGAATGCCAAGCCTAGACAGGACGTTCCGACTACCGGTACTTGTACCCTTCCAGTTACTACATGCCCGTCATGAGAACTCACTTTCATGTGATTTGAAAATACAAAAATCATTGTAAAAACAATCATGAAAATGATTGGTGTGTGCTCTCATGGATATGGTATGTTATGAGAATATGATTCATGATAGGCATTATATAATAGTATGTACTTATGAACATGTTGCATAACATTGAATGTAACATTAAACATAAAACATATAAACATCATGAAATTTGGCATGTAACACACAAAAATTTTAAAAATTCTAATCAACTATAGTATAGGCTCTAAGGGTCTAATAACCTATCCTATATCCCTATAGTCATGGCTCTGATACCAATCTGTTACACCCCGACCCGCAGCGGAATAAGAGTCGGGGCATAATTGGGTTATCACCAAAGCTCGTGATATTTATTAATATGTTTCATATTTATTTAAGTCAAAATTACATCCTCAATAATCCAAACATGTTCATACAAATACAAAGAAAATAATCAACTAAACAATCCAAGCTCTAAACCAGTTTATTCTTCTAAGCCAATCCTATGTGTTTCTTGCTGCAGCTGGATTACCTGTACCATGTGTAAAAATAGGGGTTTTTGGGTCAACATAAGTTGGCGAGTGAACCTTGTTAGATAAACATTTATTATTGATTATTATTGATTTCTTATTATCTTTATCATGGAAAAATTGTGCAATAGTCATATGTGAGCAAATTTAAAATCATCATAACAATAACAATAACAACCACAAACAATAACATATCAACTTGCACGAATATATAACATGAATGAAACTGTATATGTTGGCAACGTCACGTTCACGCTCATAATGTAATGGGGAACGGACGGCCTATGATGAATGTCTGTGCGATCAAGGCTCAATCAAACGGAGCCGATCGTATGTTGGCAACGCCCGGTTCACGCTCATAATGTAATGGGGAACAGCTCAACGCTCATAATGTAATGGGGAGCGGCGGCCTATGATAATGTATGTACTGAAAATGATAAATTAAATCTAAACAATAACCACACAAACAGTTGATACAAGTTGAATACACATTTGTTCATGGATATGATGTATGCACAATGATTTAAATATAATAAATGGTAAGACACATGATGCACCCCAAAACGTGATTAAAACGGGGAATTTGTAGAGATTCACTCACATTGGGTGCGTTCGGTAGAAGATGATGAAATGCGCACGAGTTTGGAGGATTGATCGACGAGACTTAACTAACCTAAATAATAACGGAAGTATGGTAAATGAGTGGATTTTATTAATAATTTTAATAAGATTTTTATATATATTTTTGTGAGTTTAAGTCTATTTTCTATCTTTAAAAACATTATTTTTAAGTATTTTTAATTGATTTTTAAATTAAATAAATAAATAAAAATATAAAAAAATGTTGACTTTGGGGTTGACCATTGACCGTTGACCGGGACTGTTGACCGTTTGACCGGTTTGCTAAAGTGTAAGTGTGCGCCGGTAAGGCTCGAACCCGAGACCTCCCGTACGCGTGCACGCAGCTCTACCAACTGAGCTACGTTTCTAACCCGAAATAATTCTGTTTTTAATTATATTTATATACTATTTTAGTTTATTCAAAATTCTTTTATTTTCAAAAAGGGTTTTAATCATCGAACCGGAGTGTGCAACAGGTCTCGAACCCGGGACCTGTGGGTTAGTATTGCACATAGTCCACCGCTGGACTGTGTGTCTAACCTGGTTAATATACCGATTTTTATTATACTTAACATCTTCCGTGAGTTAATCCGGTTCAGTTAAAAAGGAAAACATCTTTATTACAGAGCATATGATTTTGTCAAGGATCGAACTCGTGGCGTGTGATATATGTGCGCACACAGTCCACCGCTGGACTGTGTGTCTAACCCGAGATAATATCCAATTTATATTAAACTTATAAACAAACTAACTTCATCTTCTTCGTTACAATATCACAGACTACGATTACTCTACTGTTTCTTGTTTAATTCGATTGACAAACATTCAAATGACTAAAATGAAATGGCAGAGAAGATTTTGGAAGTAAACATACCGGAGAACGATCTATCTCAGAATTCCGGCGAAGTCATCGGCTCTGTTTTTATGGATTTCGTCTGAGCGGACAGATTAACAATTTTGATTAGCTAGATGCGGAATTGAAGCACTGAACAAGAATTACCAGAAGGTTTAAAAGGCTACACCGTTTCACAGCGAAAATTGGGAACTTTCGGAAGTTTTCCGGCGAGAGTTAATTATCCGATATCGTCGTCTGAAACTGATTCTGATTGAAGGGTTTGAGTTAGCAAAAGCTTAACAACTGATAGACGATGAAAGAATTGAGAAACTTACTGATTTGATGGAAGACACGGTTTTCCGGCGAAAGTCCGGCGAGTTCAAAAAGCTTTTCCGACGAACTGAAAGTAGAGCGAAAATGAAATTGAAGGTTCTGCGGATGAGTTTGAGTCGCGAAGGGGGCTATGGTTGGAGTAATTCAGGAGGTGCAGATTTTTCGGTTATTAAAACCGATCACCACATGAATTCAAGTCCATTCAAGACTAAATTGATTTAAATTGTCGGTTTATCGGTTATAATCAGAATTCCGTGATCACTCAAACGTCCAGGACGTTTGGAAGCCGATAACGGTTTCAGTTAGCGTAAACAGATCGATTTATGGTTGAACATAAGATTTAATTGTTTCCTAGAACTCACAAAAACATCAAGTGGCGGAGTGGTTATATGAGCGCGAGTTAAGTCGTTGAGCCTTTCCGGCTGACCCGGGTTCGAGTCCCGGCAGCCTGTTATTCATTTTATTTATTTTATTTTTACTTTTTATCAATTATAGCTTTTATATTCTAGTTTGTTTATTAATTACGCATCGTTCAAAATTAAAATCAACATAAATACGCAACGAAACATTTATAACTTGATATTCGATTACAAACGAAGCGGGTTTGGGAAAACCCATTTTTGACAAATGTTACAGCTTTCTCGAAACAGAGAACTTCGGCTCGGACGTCGGATAGCCAGTCCATTCCGGCTACCACGTCAAAACTACCCAGGGTAGTTGTCATCAGATCAATGGTAAAGGTGTGACCCGCGAGTTTGAGTTGACAGCCAGATATTATATGGGTCACATCTACAGATTTACCATCGGCTAGTTCTATGACGTAAGGGGTCTTTAGGGGTTTAGGCGTGAGATCTAGGTTCTTCCTAAAAGACTCCGATATAAAACTCCTATCCGCACCCGTATCAAAAAGTACAGTAGCAAAATGTTCGTTAAGGGGAAACTTACCGGTGACCACGTTCAAGTCGTTTCTGGCCTCTTCGCGGCCTAGCGTAAATGCACGACCTTTGGCACCTCCTGTGCCACCATTCCCATTGTTGTTGTTGCTATTGTTGTTGTTGTGGTTGTTATGGTTGTTGTTGTTCCCACCATTGTTGTTGTTGTTACGAAGCTGTGGGCAGTCTCGTTTGAAGTGGGAAGTGCTACCACACTGATAGCACCCCTTGTTAATACCCTGCTGCTGACCCTAGTGCTGATTTTGATTTTGTCGGGACATGATTTCCCCGCGACAATCCTTTGCCGCGTGTCCCACTTTGCCACATCGTTGGCAGCGATTTCCGACACAAGGGCCGTGATGATGAAGGTTACAACGATTACATTATGGCTTTCGACCCACATAGCCGCTTGTGTTCTGGGTGTTGTTGGCGGGCTGATTATTGTGACCCCGGTTGCTGTTGAAATTATTGAACCGTTTCTGGTTCCCTTGTTGTGGCTGGGCTGACGAAGACTGTCGAGCAGACGACTCTTCAAATTTTCTTTTATTATCAGGGACCACTTCAGTTGCACCCCGAGATGGCAACTTCTTTTGTTCCACCGCCTTATCGGTGAGTTTGTGCGCCAACCTGATCGCTTGATGCTCAGTCGCAGGGTTGCTAGCCATTACCATGCCCTGGATCTCAGGGATCAGACCCCCAAGGTAAAACTCGAGTCGTTTCTCCACGGTGTTGGCCAGATCGGGACATAGAAATACTAAGTCATGATGTTTCGCTGTGTATGCTTCAATTTCAGATCCCACCATCTTGTGGTTCCATAATGCTTGCTCCAACTACTGAACCCTGTCTCGCGGACAGTACTCCTCTTTGATTAGGGCCTTAAACTCGGCCCAGGCCATTGCGTTTGCAGCAATAAGTCCACGCGTTTGGACTTGTGCATTCCACCAAGTTAGTGCCCCATCCTCCAACGTTGAGGCAGCATACTTGACCTTGTTGGCCTCCAGACAATTGCACATTTCGAACACTGATTCGGACTTTTCAATCCAGCGGACCAGTCCTATGGGTCCTTCTGCACCCGTGAATTTGCTCGGTTTCGCATCGAGGAACATCTTGTAGGGGTTAAGACCCCCTCCTGCTGACAGAGGACAGGTAGTCAGCGAGAAATTCTACTAGCCCAACTATTAGATTTTCCCATGAAAATTTAATAATGGTTACCTGCTGGTGGGTTTTGAACACCTGCCAGAGCAGCATTCACGTGTTCTTGGATCATTGCGGCCAATTCTTCGGGTGTCATGTTGAGGTTTCCGCGACGTCCAGTTGCCATTTTAGATCTTTGCAAGACAACATAAACACACACCGATAAGTATATATATCCCATATAGTTATCCTACTCCATACTTAAATAATTCCTCAAATTATGTCAACCCAAATAAATTAAACAATCAAAAGAAATATTCGATTAAATAAATTTCAACGTCTTACAAAATGCCAACCAAACATATCAGTTTACTATAAAATCTCAAGTTCAAACATAAGTAGAGAAATAAATAGACTGAAGGAAGCAAATGGGATAAGCGAGACGAATCAGTCTTCTATGTCTCCATCTCCCAAATCGCTATCGTTGCCGTCATCCTCCTCGAGGTTTCTAGCTTCCACAGCCGGGTCTTCCTCCGGATCCTCCTCTAGATCCTCCTCTGGATCCTCCTCTGGATCCTCCTCTACCGGCACTGGAGGGGCCGGTGCTGGTGCGGGTACTGGTACAGGTGCCTGATTCTGTTCTAGTTCTTGAATTCTCCAGCTGGACTCAAGAACTCTGTCTTCGAGCCAGTCAGCCCTCAGTTGCTCAGCACGAAGATCTTTAGCTAAGGTGTTACGAGCTATCTTATTCTCATGTTGCTCTCCCTCGAGCTCTCCAGTCTTACCTGTTAATTGTCGTATCATCCATCCCTGTGCTAGGATGGTTTCCTGCATTCTCTCAAGTTGTTCCTGTTGTTTTCTTATCATATCTTTAAGTAGGTCGTTCCCTACTTCTAACGAGTTAACCGGTTCAACCGGCATAGCGATGGTCGGGCGTGAGGATGACTCCTCTCCGAGAGCGAGTCTTTTTCTAGCAGCTGAGCGTGTCTCCACGCCATGAGGTGGTGAGGGTTCGACCATAGGTGCCTTCCCCGGCGCCCTTGGTTGCAAAAGTTTGTCGGATGATGATGATGACATTGCCTGTTGGGTTGTGTAGTTAGTTACGAGTTGCATTCATTTCAATTATGCATTTATATTTTACATAACACAGTTGTGGTACAACACATAACAAGATATCACAGTTCAGTGCCAAACTAAGTCTAGTGTCGTGTAATCAGCTATAGTTTAGGTCTACTTTTAATGCAAACCTGGTTCTCTATAGCTTGAGGCTCTGATACCAATCTGTCACACCCTCAATTTCCACTTGCAGAGTTTTACCCCGAGTCGTGTGAACAAACCAGAATCCGAGACACTAGTAACATCGAACGACTCTATATGATTAGTTTATACGTTTTCCAAACTCATTTGTTTAACCATTCATAGTTAATTTTAAGTTGCCTTAGTTTGGTTTCAATGTTTAGCGGAAGCATTAGTTTTAAAGTTGAGCGGAAGCATTAAAATAAAGTAAAGGAACGGGCGCCAACACAAACGCCAAAACTAAAGAAAAACCCAAACAATATTCGTAAATGAGACTCAATAAAAAGATGTCTTGATCAATGCAAGTGAGTGCACCTAGAGCTCCTAGCGTCCTGAGAAACATGTAAAGAAACAAGTGTCAACATTAAAGAAGAGTGAGTTCACAGGTTTTCATAAGTTCATTTGTTCGGTTATAAGTTTGTTTCCCCCGTTATCCCTAACCCGGAATAACGTTATAGTTCCATTATTCCAAACCCGGAATAACAATGATGTTGATTTCATTATTCCTAACCCGGAATAATATTGTTGTTTGTTTCATTATTCCTAACCCGGAATAATATTGTTGTTTCGTAATTAAGTTCAACGTTAACATGTAGGTAGCTAGCCTAAAGTTATGTCACATAAGTGTTCGCGATCGAAGCTGACTGTTGTGCCTCCGTGTTGCCAGGCCTATCACTGACCATGGCGAAAGTTAGGCTAAATTATTCACCCGTTGACCATACCCGGTCGGCTAGCGCGACTAGCTCGGGTGGGGTTTGTCGGGCCCAGTAGTACTACTTATAATCTCCCCGCTATCTAACCCAATACTAATGATCTAAGAGTTTGTCGAGGACTTCCGTGATATAGCTGCTTAGTGACCATAACGTACATTAACATTAACTTAGTTACCGAATAGTTTAACGATGTTAATTTCGTATAACGTAAGAGATAAAGTTGTAGAGTGTATACATGTTTATCCCCCTGTTGTTTAAAACCGGATAAAATTAGGGGCCGTGAACTCACCTTTAGTTGCTCGGTTAGTGTAACACAGAAGTAGAAAATGATGGGACCGCTAATCACGTCCTAACAAGTCAATCGATTTAGAGTTAGTGTGTGAACACACTGATACAAACCCTACACCTAACTATCATACAATGCGGCACACATGATAACAATTTCGAAAACACAATCATGCATGCAAAGTATTATCATACCAACATAATGATCAAACCAACTTATCATGAACATAAATCAACTCATACAACATTTTGGTACACACATTCGCAAGTAATCAAGTTTTAGCTTGTATGCTCATAACTAGGCTGTTTTCGAGGATTTTTATAAAATAGTTCCAACGTTCCAAAAATTCCAATTTTTTTACAGAAGGTGTCAACTAAACTGTAGAATTTTATGTAAATTTTTAAAGTCCTAAAACTTTACTAATTATTCATAAATATTTATATACTAGGCTGCAGTTAGATTCGTCGCTTTCTGACTGCAGTCCACGGGAGAATTTATTTAAAAATCATCGTTCATCCAATTAACAAAATTCCAGTGGGAATTTCCCGGAAATTTCCATCTCCAGTTTCTGTACAAATTTCGTGATTCAACTCTCTACAGATTATGAGATCCGACTCGATAAACAACTAGCAGTTTTTTTTCAGAATTTACACAGCTTCAGTTACTGCACTTAATTGACCACTTAAAAATATCAAACGACCTCAGAAAAATATGAATCCAGCGCCATTAGAAGTGTTTTTCAAAAATATATGTTTTAGGCTTTAGAAAATCCGTTTTCAATAAATAATAACCAAGTTACAGCCAATTGAAGTTGGCTATAAACACCATTCAGCATCCTGTTTCCAACTTTTTATCGCAATATAACACGCTTAAACAATCGAGATGTTAAATATGAACGATCAAGAACAGATTTATCAATCATATATCATCATGTACATCATACTCATGCAAACCCTAATCATATTATATGATTTTTATCACAAAACGCAGCCTATGATCCTTTATTCAACTAATCGTCTTAATCGCAATTCTTGCACAAATCATTGAACTAAACATCATAACTCTTTCAATACCATGATTCTACCATTACATACAAGCATGATCAATAGTTCATAAACCCTAACATGATTTGTGAAACAATAGAAAACCCTAACCTTTAACAATGAAGATTAATGAACCGGGAACAAGATGGGAGTCGATTCGGGTTTTGAAGAAGATCGCAACCGAGAGAAGGAGTGGGAAGGCTGCCGTCGGCTGATCTTAGAGCTAGGGTTCCTCTTATTTTTGCGTTAACAACTCTCATGCATGCTTATCTATATATAGTGTAGGGAAGGAAGGAAAAAGGATCAAGGGTTTGCGGTTTGATGCTTGCGGCCGCAAAGGGTTTGGGTGGGGCGGTTTGGGTCTTTAACTTGAGCCTCAAGTTTTGATTAATCCCTTGAGTCACAAGGAAATGAGGTCGACTCGTTTCGCGGCTCGGTTCGATTCGTCTATCCATTTACTATATATATTTTTATAACTAAAAATCACGAAATCGAAACATGACATAATAACTCACCAAACTTATAAACGTTTAATACACATAGCACGTAATTCATTTGATAAGTTCACAAAGTTAGCGTAGTTATTTCGAGCGTGTAAATTAAATCTCCGAATCAATTTAGCGTAGGAATGAATAACCGTGAAGTAGTGCGTTTAAGATACCTGAAAAACCGGGATGTCACAATATGCATACATATATATATTTTTAACATTTAGCGACTTGAACGATTTTAGTGGTGACCCTCATTATGTTATATCCGTTATCACACTCGTTTATAAGCAATATATCTACGATTTGCGCGTCGTAGTATATATACATAAAGGTGAACACATAAATACATATCGTAGCACACATATTTTTTTAACTTTTATATTTTATCATTTTTAAAGCATTCGTACCTGAAATAACTTATGAAGTTAACCTACTTATCATTTTCATGCTCGACAACAAGTACGTGATATTATTGTTCAAACCGCACAAGTGTACATGCATAGTCTAAACCCCTACTATCTTGTTATCACTTAGCATATCACATAACATATTCACATAACCACATATCACATCATATTACACAAAGTTCACTCTTGAACAATCTATTTTCGTGTACATTGAAATATACGTATTTAGCGTTTTCGGTATCGTTTTCGGTCGTTGGAAGTCACGTATGACTAACCAAGCACCAAAGATACTTAATATAAGTTAATATACTTATATTTATATCAAAAATATCAGTTTACTTACTCATCTAAAACATTTTTGCAAAAATCTCTTAAAAAGTCAATTTTTATCGTTTTTAATGCATAGTCTTGTACCGAACTTTACCATAAGCATCCCAAATTGTAATGACTTGATATTTTAACATAATGCATATTATTTACTGAATAAAATGATGCTTGTAATCATTTTAGTGCGTATTTCATGTAAGCCACATAAATTATGCGATTTTCATATATTTTACAACTTTTTAAGCTACTTGTACAACATGCGAAGCTACCAAACCCATGACCAAGTTTCATGTCATTATAACACTTCAAATGTTATTATTATAATCTGATTTAAACCATTTTTGTCATACCATAACAATTTCATCATTTCATGATATAAGCATCTAAAGCACTCTAATCATATCTTCATCATCTCACAAATGAACTTAAATGCATCTACATACATTAATTCATGTCATCTAAGTATCATCGTCAAATCTATATTCAATCATACATATGATCATTAAAGTTCATGTCATCTAAGTATCATCTTCAAATCTATATTCAATCAAACATATGATCATTAAAGTGTAAATGCATGTGACATTTATTTGCTAGTAAACAAAACTTACATATATGCATACACACATACATATACACGACACATGCATATACATATATACACTTCCAAAGTCCACTTTTTATGTCATCTTTAATCATAAGAACTTCTATAAAAACCCATTTTGATCATGCATGCAATCATCTTTCAAGATTTACATCAATCAAGAATCAACTAAAAATCAAAACACAACCATAACCCACATATACATACTTACGGCCTCACACACATGCATACATACTTCCATTTTTTATTAAAACCATTTACTTGTTTAGATTTCAATTTGTGAAGAATTCCAAGCTTTTGAGAAACAATCTTTTGTAAATAAAAATTTATAAACAAAATCAAGATCAAGAAAGATTAAGGTTTATACCCTTGATAAATATCATAGTTAATAATAGGTTTTGTATAAATATTCTTGAGTAAACCCTTCAAAGAGCTTGAATTCCAACATAATTCTTCAAAATTTCTATTAACTTCACTATACATGGAGTTTTAGAGTGTGTTCTTCAAAAATTGAATTTGAAAATGGATGAAGATGGGGTGTGTGTGTAGTATACGGTTTCAAAAGAGAGAAAAAGGGTGATCGGTGACAAATTTTTGTGCATGGGTGACATGTGTGGCATTGTGTCATAACTTGAGAAAGTGTGTGGGCAAATGGTGCATGCATGCATCTTGGAAAGAGGTTGGCCGCCACTTGTCCCTCCCACACATACATCTCACGCATAGATATGCATATATATAATATATATGGCTAAAACAGGTACTTAAGTGGTTACCGGATATTTTATCTAGCGTTTTAATCCCCTTTTGAGACATTTTAAGTTATTTTTATCACCTATAAAAATAAACTCGCCAAAATATTGTTGAACACTATTTTATTTGTCTAGACTGGTTGTGTTGTCTTTATTTTGCAGTATACGCGCTGTATTGCGCAGTACGCGCTTAAACTCGAAAATAGAGTGTTTAAGCGTTTTAATTTACTTTTCCTCACGAACATTGTCACACTCCGACCCACAGCAGAAAGGTACGGGGCATGATGATTGCCCATAGCTCTTGACAACTAATCATTGTTACGATATTTAAAGTATGTTCTTTTAAATTGTCAAATAACATATAATAAACAAAATTTTCATACATTGTTCAAAAACAAACATATCCTAAGATTTCAATTTAATTTCCTAAGGCCCATGCAACGTGTCCTCATCACTTGTTTATCAACCTTGAAACCCTGCACCACGTTAGAAAAATATATTTTTGGGTCAAGAAAAATGTTGGCGAGTAATTCCTTATTTTGTAGAAAGTGGTTTAGCATTTAATTTAAAGAAGATTATATTTCAACATACTCACAAGGTTAATATAGAGATTGTATCATGTAACTAATATAACTAACAATACACATATATCAACAATGACACATAACAAAATAATAAATCACACCAAAACCAAATAGCACACAATGACAATAGCGTGTGTTAGTCTCAAGCTCCGGAGAGCGAGTCTAATACCGTTGGCGATACTAAGCTACAACCCATGGCCGTGGGGAACCTAGTCAGCCATGGATCCACTAGACACAATAGCATGCAATAGACTTGACATAGCATATAAGATGAAACGATAAGACACATGAACATCTAGATATCAACACCTTGATTTTAGCATGTTAAAAATAGAATAAATTATAGATTTAAATAATATGATGCACCCCAAAATTTGTATAAAAAAGGGAAATTGAGAGAACTTACTCATAGGTTGCAAAGAGTTAATCCACATGATATACCGCACAAACTGGAATAGGTGTAATCTAAAATAATCAAAATCACCCTATGATATAATAAGCCAAAGGATAACCTAATGATTTTAGGAAATTGGAATCTCCTATTTAGGGACTTGAAAATATATAAAATTATATTCGTTCAACTAAGAAATAAGCAAAACAGTAATTATATAGAATTTATTAATCATGACAAAAATCATAGAATTGTTATTTTAATGGTTAAAAATATTTGATAATGCCAAAGGGTTAAACAAGTTCATCATAATCATCTTAAAAAATTATATATATCCAATTTGATATTCATCCCAAATTTTATTTAAATAATAATAATTTTACAATAGGATTTATTTGTCTAAACAATTCCGTTAATAATTTATTTAATTACATAATAATTAAAAATTATAGAAAGATTCCATAACAATTGATATCCATTATATAACCCGTAAGAATCGTTAGTATTTATAAACTTCATTTAGGATAAACTCGTATGTATTTTATAACAAGATTAATATATATATATATATATATTATATATTATATTATATATTAATGCAATAATCCAAATTTAAATCTATAAATTCCCAAAAGTTATGGAAATGTTCCCTAAATTTCTTATAGTGTCCAGGTGAGTAGAAATATTTTGGAAATTTATTTATGATTCTTTTGTATTTTTATTTGATTTAGAAATTAATTAAAATATGAATAATACACTAAAAATCCATACGATATCTAAAAATCACCAAAATTACACACAACATGCTATTATGTTATATAACGATACTCTACTTTCAATTTGATCAAAACACATGTCTAAACCTAAAAGCCCCAAATTCTATTAATGAAGAACCCTAATTTTCACAATAATTAAATTCGAATAAATTAAGCCTTCTATCACTATAATTTATAGATGCCTTTTGTAGAGGATGAAAAATAAATAATATTAGGCTTTGGAATCACCTGAAAAGGATAAGAATTGAAGGAGATTTCGTCACATGAAGTTTGGAGCCCTAGAATGTTCTTCGATCAAATTCGCGTTGTGCGGTTGATGAAATGGAGAAATTATATGGTTTGATCAGATAAAGCTATGATAAGAGTTTCAGAGTCTAATTTTACGTATTGTGCGAAATCCCAACTAAGGTTCTTACATGCTTTAATGAAGATGTAATTTAGATAATATTGTGATTAATTTGCAACCAAATGAACCGATTAAGGATGTGTAACTGTTACATACTTTATTTCGAATTGATTGTGATAAAATGGAAGGTTAAACGTCACGAAAACAGTCAAAAACTGGTTAAGCGGGTGTGGGTTTGGGCTGATTCGCGAAGGGAAAAGAGGAAAGATGACGTAGCTGGGCTTCTGTTTGTGTATATAAATAAAAAGGCGTTAATGTTTACACAATGTCGCGCACTCACTTGGTGTATTGAGTGTTCGTTGAATGTTAGGATTCGGGTCAGAATCCCATTCCCAACATTCTTTTTTTTTCCTTCTAGGTAAACCATAAATTCTGTGTATCTGGAGTTGTCACCACAAAACTTGTTGTGGTGTAGCGGTTGTTTGTCTGTTATGTTGCGCATGGGAACCCAGGTTTGAGTCTTGTGCGTTCGGTTTCTTTTCATTTTTCTTTTGTAATTAGTTTCAGCTTATTACCCAACAGGCCCTATGCTGTCTTAAATGCAGCTAACAGATTTAACCACGAGAAGGATGGCTTCCAATTAACTAACATCACTAACTCTGTTAACTTCCTAAATTAGAAACTCAGTTAACTGACTTGGCTAACCTAGTTAGTTGATTTGCTTAATTTATAGCCTTCATTAATTACAAAACTCCCCTCTTAATTTATGTGTTTAATTAAAGAACCAAAATTAACTCCGTTAATGTTTAACTTATTAAATATAACCAAAACTAACCGGAGAAGCTTATACGTTTAGCGTTTTAGCTCAGTTTTTAATTTGACGCAATACGTGACGATTTTAATAGCTAAATATTAAATATAGTAAAACTTTAAAGATTCTCATTTTATATTTTATTACAATGGGTCCAGTTTTACAATCCGGGTCGGATTTCAAAGTCCGTTTTCGACAGATGTTACAGTCTCCCCAACTTTTGGGAATTTCGTCCTCAAATTAGGAGGAGACTGCTCGTATAGGACTAAGGATCGGGCCTTCTATAGGCGTAAACGATACCAATTTGATTTAGTAATATCATCAAGAATTCGGATCTTAGGATCGAATTATTCCATAAGAATGTCAGATTACAATTGATAAACACAATTCCTAATGTTGCTTATAATACGCTGAACTAAGATACATCGAAAGATGCAGACTTATTGAGGCGGTAGTGTTCCTGATAAGGGTTGCATACCCAAGTTAGGAATCGCTTTCGAATGCCGAGGATGCAGAAATGAAAAAAAAGGTAACTGTTTAGTACAAGGTAGCCGGCTATAGGCTCTATGATCATTACAACTATGAACCCAAGATTGGCGTATCAAGGATTTATTGTAGCTAAAGAGAAAATCAAGTCCCAAAGATGTTTTGTAACACGATAGGGTTGCAACTGAGTCATGAAGTATACTCGTGGTGCCAAACTGTAATCCATGTCACGACTTGGGATCTTGAGTAATTTCTCATATAATGCTACAATTTAAGTTAAATTAGCGAAATCGTTGAATTTGAATCCTCCAATCACAAACTAAAACAACTAACTAAACTCTCATGATTAGTTTAACGTTGCTTTTGGAAATTTGATAGAGACACTTATATACAGGAAGTACCAGTGGCGTATCCACCATGTCTCTATCAAACTTTCATCTACATAGTTATTCGAATCATGATGGACATCACATGACCCTTAATGACCAGTCTAACAAGGCTTTTGATACTTCGACAAGAACACTTATATATAAGAAGTACCAGCGGTGTATCCACCATGTCCCTATAAAATTTCATGGGCTTCGTTATTCAGATCATGATTGACGACACAATCACAACTTACATAGAACTTCTCTCAACCAATCTAATGAGACTTTTGATAGTTTGATAAGAACACTTATGTATATAAAGTATCAGCGGCATATCCACCATGTCCTTATCAAATTTCATCAGCTTTGTTAGCGGTTTTGGTTAGTTCTATGCAACGACTAAAACTTACTAATTAAATAACACATCCAATCCACAAACAACCAAAGCGTGAGTCTCGAACCCAAGAAGGGCGTGACTAATGATGGAATGCCTACATCCATACTAATGAGGGAAGGGTCGGTCTATGAATATGTGAGACCATACGCACATCTCATAAATTATGGGGAATGGTAAGCCGTGATGAACGATGATGTGAAACTGCAACAACATGAATCAACAATAAAACATAACATAAATGCATAACAAAACAAACCAATAATGACAAATAGAATAGCGATATTATAAAACGTCAGAATAAGAGATGAAAACGACGATACATTATAAAATAGTAACGTTGGAAGCATGACAATGGCACAAGCTATCAACGATACTGATTGAGAGTTAATAATTGTATCAGTTGACGTTAGTGCGAACGTCAAGGATACGAAGTGGGAGTAGCAGGTGGAGTTAAAAACGAGGGAAAATCAAACGTGAAGTCGAATGGCAGAAGAAATGAAGTAGCAGTAAGGATCTTAACTTCCTTTAGTCAGGCGAGAATTACGATTTGAACAAACGTAAAGTGAAGTCATAAGATCAATCTTAGAGATAAGTCGTACGATCTTGGAATGACAGTATGGCGTTTCATCTCGAGTGATAAGGGAGTAGTACAAGAACTTTCCTAGGTTCTACTAATAAATTTTTAATTGTCAATCGGTCTTATGTTGACCATATTTTGTTAATTAGACCCATATTTGTTTCATTTTGTTAACTATATTCACACTTTACCAAGTGTAAAACATTAATATTTTACTAAATTGTACATGTACAAAAGTAACTTGATTTATTTAGAAAAACTATTTTGTTACGTTTTAGGAAAATATTTTTTTATCTAAAGTAGAAGATTTTACTAAAATTATTATTATTATTATTTTTGTAAATCAATTTTTGTGGTCAGAAAATTTTTATCGTCTCCATGTGCCCGCAAACCAAATTTGTTAAACTCTAGCATAGGTTACAAAAGTGCTTAGGGTTGTGACATTCAAGTACTAATGGATGACTCATTAAAATTTAAAACATGTTTCCAAAAATCACATCATTAAACTTGTACTCAGAAATTCGGAACAGTCTTTACTAGTTCATACAAAATGAAATCTACAACATTTTATACGTAATATCTCATTGCATGAAATTCCGTCCTCCTGCTGACCGCATCGTAATCGTCTTGGATCTAGATGTGAGTCCGTCCGCGTGCCTTCTAGATATCTTGGTCCTCTGCATCGGTATGACAGCCTGGGATTTCCTTGTACCATTCTAACAAACTGAACTCTTGTGCGTTGCATTCTAAACCGCGTTTACTCAATTTTCGGGACGACATGGGGATAATGTGACATCCCGGTCTTTCAGGTACTTTAAACGCACAACTTTATGGTCTTTGTTCCTACACTAATTTAATTCAGAGAATTAATTACGCGCACGCAATAACTACGCTAACTTTAGTATTTCGGAAATAACAATGTTTGGAAATTCTAACGAGTTATATCTGAATTACGTGCTATGTGTTATTAGACGCTTGTGGATTATTGTATCACGCTTCGATTTCGCGATTTATTAGTCACAAGCCTTGTGTTATCGAATTGTAAAAAAATAAATAAATAAATAGCCGAACCGAACCGAGCCGCGGAACGTGTCGACCTTGTGACCAAGCAAACCCAACCCACCACCCTCTCCTTGCGGCCCAAGAATAGCCCAAACCCCCCCCCCCCATGGCCTCTTATGTATGTATACGTATGTATGCATGGGGTGTTAAAAAAATAGTAAACCCTAAAACCTTTTCCCCTTGTGGTGTGCGACGGCAGTAGCCCCCCCCCCCCCCCCGGTCGCGCAAGCAGCCCCACAGCCCTCGGATCGATTCCAAGCTTGTCCCGGTTCGCTAATTGTCATCGTTTCAAGGTTAGGGTTTAATTGTATTACGATTCACATTAAGTTTTGTGTAGTCTTGATCATGATTATGTGCTTGTATGATATTGTTATGAAAAAGTGTTGTGGGTATGATTAGTTCGGATGAATATGCGAATCCTTGCGGTTGTGATGATATGTTTGAGTATTAAAATCGTAGGCTGCGTTTTCTTTATAAAGATCATGATATATGCTTAGATTTTTTATATTGTGAATATAGATGCATGATAATTAAAGTATAACCTGCTGCAAATCGTTATTATGGGTCGTGGTGATCATTAGGAGGGTTTCGGGTGGAGTTCTAGAGTAAAACAGTAAGCTGATGCTCAAAGACAGCCAACTTCAGTTGGCTGTAAATGAACCGCTATAAATCGAAAAATTGATTTTCTGAAGCCTAAAACATACGATTTCGAAAAACGCTTCTAATGGCACTAGAATCGTATTTTTCTGAAGTGGTTTACTATTTTAAATTACTGATTTAGTGCAGCAGCTGAAGCTGCGTTTTTTCTGCAGAAAATTCACGAAATGTTTTCTGTCATAACCTGTAAACTGAAAAGAGTTAAGTCATGAAATATATGCAGTTGGTACTCCTAGATGTTCAGAAAAATCCAACTGGAATTTCGTCGATCGGATAAACGAGTATTTTTAAATGATTTTTCTCGTGGACTGCAGTCAGAAAGTGACGAATCTGACTGCAGCCCGGTAAATAAATTCTTATAGATAATTGGTAATCAATTAGGACTTAAAAATTTTCTAAACAATTCTACAGTCTAATTGACACCTCCTATAAAAAAATTGGAATTTTTGGAACGTTGGAACTATTTTATAAGAATTCTCGAAAACAGCCCAGTTATGAGTGTACAAGCTGAAACATGATAACTTACGTTTGTGTGTGTCTAAGTGTTGTATGAGTTATCCTGTGTTTGTGACAAGTTGATTTGGTCGTTATTTCATATAGTGACACTTTGCATGCATGATTATTGTTTCGAACTGGTTATTAGTGTGTTGTGCTGTGTGTTAGTTGTGCGTAGGGTTTGGTGTCAGTGTGTTCACACACTAACTTTGAATCGATTGACATGTTAGGACGTGATTAGCGGTTCCAACCTTTACTTCTTTCGCGTTTATCTAGCCGAGCCATTAAGGTGCGATCGCGGCCCCTATTTTATTCGGTTTTGAACAACAGGGGGGGAACATGTATACGCTCTACAACTCTATATTTTTTTACGTTATGCGAATTTAATGTCGTTAACCCATTCGATAACTAAGTTAATGTTAATGTATGTTATGGTCACTAAGTAGCTTTATCACGGAATTCCTCAACCAACTCTCGGATCGTTAGTATTGGGTTAGATTGCGGGGAAATTATAGTAGTACTACTGGGCCCGACAAGCCCCACCCGAGCTAGTCGTGCTAGCCGACCGGGAATGGTCAACGAGTGATTAATTTGGCCTAACTTTCGCCATGGTCAGTGATAGACCTGGACAACAAACAGTCAGCTTCGATCGTGAACTCTTACGTGACGTAATACCTACATGTTAAAATTGAACTTATTTACAAACCAACATTATTATTATTCCAGGTTAGAATAATGGAACTATGTCGTTATTCCGGGTTAGGGATAACGGGGAAAACCAATCTTTTAAACCGAACATGTGAACTTATAAAACTGGTGAACTCACTCTTCTTTAATGTTGACACTTGTTACTTTGCATGTTTCTCAGGACGCTAGGTGCGCTAGGTGCATCCACTGTGCATTTGATCAAGACATTTTTATCGAGTCTTTATTAACGATTACTTTTGGGATTTTGGTTTTGGCGTTTATGTTGGCGCCCGTTACTTTATTCTATGCTTCTGCTAAACTTTGTGGAACTTTGAAAATGACTATGCATGTTTACAATAAATGTTTTTGGAAAATGTTTAAATAATCATATAAGTCGTTCGACATTGATAGTGTCTGAGATTCTGGTTTGATCACACCCTCGCGGTAATAATCCGCAAGTGGAAATTGAGGGTGTGACAGATTGGTATCAGAGCCACTAGCTATAGAGAACCAGGTTTGTATTTAAAGTAGACCTAAACTATAGCTGTTACACGACACTAGACTTAGTTGGCACCGAACTGTGATATCTTGTTATGTGCTATACTACAATTGTTCTATGTGATATATATATATATATATATATATATATATATATATATATATATTGTGATATACGCAGCTCGTAACTAACTTCACCAACCCGGCAGGCTATGTCATCATCATTATCCGACAGTTCTTGACAATCAAGGGCGCCGGGGAAGGCACCCATGGTCGAACCCTCACCACCTCGTGGCGTGGAGACACGCTCAGCTGCCAGGAAAAGACTTGCTCTAGGAGGGGAGTTGTCCTCCTGTCCAACCACTGTTTACCGGCCAAACCGGTCAACTCTTCAGGAGTGGGGGACGATCTACTTAGAGCTGTACTAAGGAAACAACAGGAACAACTGGAGAGAATGCATATCAAAGCACAGGGATGGCTGATACGTCAGCTGACTGGTAAAACTGAAGAGCTCAAGGAAGAGCAAGATGAGAATAAGAGAGTTCGAAGCATTTTAGCTAGGGACCTTCGTGCTGAGCAGCTGAGGGCTGACTGGCTCGAAGACAGAGTTCTTGAGTCCAGTTGGAGGATTCATGAACTGGAGCAGAACCAAGCACCACCTATCCCAGTACCCGCACCAGCACCGGCCCCTCCAGCGCCGGTAGAAGACGAAGAGGAGGATCCAGAGGAAGACCCGGAGGAGGATCCGGAGGAAGAAGAGCCGGAACAGGACCTGGCTGCTGAAGCTGAAAACGCTGAAGAGGAAGACGGCAGTAACAGTGACTTGGGGATGGAGACATAGATGACTAACCCGTCTTGCCAATCTTCGTTTTGTTTCCTTTAGTTTGTTTGTTTCCACTTATGTTTGAACTTGGAAATTTTATAATTAAACTGATATGTTTGGTTGGTATTTTGTGAGACATTACAATTTATTTAATTTATTTAATCGAATGTTCCTTTTGATTGTTTAATTTGTTGGGTTGACATAAATTTTTTGATCATTGAAGTGTTGAATATGATAACTATATTGGATATATACTTATCGGTATGTGTTTGTGTTGTCTTGCGAAGATCTGAAATGTCAACCGGTCGTCGGGGAAAATCTCAACATGTCAGCTGAAGAATTGGCCGCTTTAATCCAACAACACGTGAACGCTGCTCTGGCAGGTGCTCCTAACGCACCAGCAGGTAACCATTATTAAATTTTCATGGAAAAATCTAATAGTTCGGCTAGTAGACTTTCGCGCTGACTACTATCCTCTATCCTCAGAGGGGGTCTTAACCCCTACAAGATGTTCTTGGATGCGAAACCGAGCAAGTTCACTGGAGCTGAAGGACCCATAGGACTGGTCCGTTAGGTCGAAAAGTCTGAATCGGTTTTTGCAATGTGCAATTGCCTCGAAGCTAATAAGGTCAAGTATGCTGCCTCGATGTTGGAAGATGGGGCATTAACCTGGTGGAACACACAAGTCCAAACGCGTGGGCTTGCTGCAGCGAACGCAATGACCTGGACCGAGTTCAAAGCTCTAATCAAGGAGGAATATTGTCCGCGGGACAGAGTTCAGCAATTGGAACAAGCGTTATGGAACCACAAGATGGTCGGGTTAGAAATGGAAGCGTACACGGCAAGACATCATGATCTGGTGTTCCTTTGTCCCGATTTGGCTAACACCGTCGCTAAACGACTTGAGTTTTATCTTAGGGGTCTGGTCCCTGAGATCCAGGGCATGGTAATGTCTAGCAACCCTACGACGGAAAAACAAGCGATTAGGCTGGCACATAAACTCACCGATAAGGCGGTGGAGCAAAGGAAGTTGCCACCTAGGGGTGAAACTGAAATTATCCCTGACAACAAAAGGAAATTTGAAGACTCACCTGCTCGGCAGTCTTCATCAGTCCAGCCACAACAAGGAAACCAGAAGCGGTCCAACAACTTCAACAAAATCGGGGTCACAACAATCAGTCTGTCAACAACACCCAGAACTCGAGCGGCTATGCGGGTCGGAAGCCGCAATGTAATCGTTGTAACCTCCATCATCACGGCCCTTGCGCCAGAAATCGCTGCCAACGATGTGGCAAAGCAGGACACGCGGCAAAGGATTGTCGCGGGGAGATTATATCACGACAGAATCAGAACCAGCACAAGGGTCAGCAGTAGGGTAATAACCGGGGATGCTACCAGTGCGTAGCACTGCCCATTTCAAGCGAGATTGCCCACAACTTCGCAACAACAACAATGGTGGGAATAATAACAACAACAACAATATCAACAATGGCAACAATGGAAATGGTGGCACAGGAGGTGCCAAAGGACGTGCATTCACGCTAGGCCGTGGGGAGGCCAGAAACGACTCGAATGTGGTCACCGGTAAGTTTCCAATTAACGATCATTTTGCTACTATACTCTTTGATACGGGTGCGGATAAGAGTTTTATATCTGAGTCTTTTAGGAAGAACCTAAATTTCACGCCTAAACCCCTAAAGACCCCTTACGTTATAGAACTAGCCGATGGTAAATCTGTAGAAGTGACTCATCTAGTGACCGGCTGTCAACTCAAACTCGTGGGTCACACCTTTACCATTGATCTGATGACAACTACTCTGGGTAGTTTTGACGTGGTAGACGGAATGGACTGGCTATCCGACGTCCAAGCTGAAGTTCTCTGTTTCGAGAAAGCTATCTGTATTCTGATCTCTAACGACGAAGTCTTGATGGTACAAGGCGAGAAGGCAGGCGTCGTCACGAACATCATCTCTTACATGCAAGCTCAGAAGTATCTTCGGAAGAAGAACTCTTTTGCTTTGCTCGCACTGGTCACCGAGCAGTCTAAGGACAAGAACTTCAGCTTCGACCAGCTTCAAGGGTCAAGCAACTACTCCAAGATTGATCTACGGTCCAGTTATCACCAGCTACGCGTCAGAGAAGAGGATATCTCCAAGACGGCATTTCGCACTCGGTATGGCCATTACGAGTTCTTGGTCATGCCCTTCGATCTCACCAATGCACCCGCGGTGTTCATGGACCTCATGAACCGCGTGTGTAGGCCGTATCTCAACAAGTTTGTCATCGTGTTCATCGATGATATACTCATCTACTCTAAGAGTGAAGAAGAACATGATGAGCATGTGGGGTTATTGCTGGAACTACTTCAACAAGAGAAACTATATGCCAAATTTTCGAAATGTGATTTCTCGATTCGGGAAGTTCAGTTCCTCGGGCATATCGTGAATGAAAAGGGTATACACGTTGATCCCGCCAAGGTCGATGCTATCAAGAACTAGGAAGCACCCAGGACACCGACAGAGATCCGCCAATTTTTGGGTTTGGCTGGTTACTACAGACGTTTCATTGAGGGATTTTCCAAGATCGCACAACTGCTTACCACTCTCACTCAGAAGGGCACCAAGTATGCTTGGGATGACAAACAGGAAGCAGCATTTCAACTACTGAAGCAGAAGCTTTGTAGTGCGCCCATTTTGTCCTTGCCAGAGGGGACAAATGATTTTGTGGTATATTGTGACACTTCCATTCAGGGATTGGGATGTGTGCTCATGCAACGTGATAAGGTCATCACGTATGCATCCCGACAGTTGAAGGTCCACGAGAAGAACTACACGACATATGACTTGGAATTGGGAGCAGTTGTGTTTGCACTTAAGATTTGGAGACATTACCTATATGGAACCAAGTGCACAATCTACACGGATCACAAGCCTCCAGCATATTTTTGATCAGAAGGAGTTGAACATGCGACAGCGTCGCTGGGTCGAACTCCTGAACGATTATGAATGTGCCATTCAGTATCACCCGGGTAAAGCTAACGTGGTAGCTGATGCCCTCAGTCGGAAGGAGCACTTGAAACCTCGTCGGGTACGAGCACTAAAATTCACAATTCATTCTGGGTTACCCGAACAAATACGTGATGCACAACTAGAAGCAGTTAAGGAAAATAACATCAAGGCCGAATGGGAAAGATGGAACGTGATTGGGAAGTGAAACCCAATGGTACCCGGTATTTCATGAACCGTATATGGGTACCTCTCTACGGAAACCTCAGAAAGCTAGTTATGGATGAAGCTCACAAATCCCGATACTCTGTCCATACTGGTTCGGACAAGATGTATCAAGACCTTAAAGCCGCATACTGGTGGCCCAACATGAAAGCGGATATAGCCACCTACGTGAGCAAGTGTTTGACTTGTGCAAAAGTCAAGGTGGAATACCAAAAGCCATCAAGGCTACTTCAACAACCTGAGATCCCAGTGTGGAAATGGGATCAGATCTCGATGGACTTTATCACTAAACTCCCGCAAACTCCTGGTGGTTGCAATACCATCTGGGTGATCGTGGATCGTCTAACTAAGTCTGCACACTTCCTAGCGACCAAAGAAACAGATAAGATGGATAAGGTGACTCGCATCTACATTATGGAAGTAGTTTCTCGGCACGGGGTGCCAACGTCCATCATTTCAGACAGAGATGCTCGCTTCACGTCCAACTTTTGGCGATCACTTCAGAAAGCGTTGGGTACACGCTTAGATATGAGCACAACTTACCACCCTCAGACGGATGGTCAAAGTGAAAGGACCATTCAGACCTTGGAGGACATGCTTAGGGCATGCGTGGTAGACTTCGGGAACAGTTGGGAAATCCATCTGCCTTTAGTGGAATTCTCGTATAACAACAGTTATCATACGAGTATTCAGGCAGCACCATTTGAAGCATTGTACGGTCGCAAATGTAGATCACCGGTCTATTGGGCAGAAGTCGGTGACAGTCAACTCATAGGTCCTGAGTTGATACTTGAGGCTACTGAAAAGATTGTGCAAATCAGAAATCGCATGGCAGCGGCACGGGATCGACAGAAAAGTTACGCTGATAAATGACGCAAACCGCTCGAATTTCAAGTAGGTGACCATGTCCTACTGAAGATGTCACCTTGGAAGGGTGTAATTCGTTTTGGAAAACGAGGCATACAAAATCCAAGGTACGTGGGCCAATTTGTGATTTGAAGCGTATCGGGCCCGTAGCTTATCAGTTAGACCTTCCTGCCGAACTCAGTGGAGTTCACAACGTTTTTCACGTGTCTATCTGAAGAAGTGTCTATCAGATGAGACCCTAGTCATTCCATTGGATGAGATTCAAGTGGATGAGCAACTACATTTTGTGGAACAACCTATCGAGATCATGGACCGTGAGATCAAGACTCGAAGGCACAGGAAGATCCCGATCGTCAAGGTTCGTTGGAACTCTAAGCGTGGACCGAAGTTCACGTGGGAAAGAGAGGACCAAATGAAAAGCAAATATCCACACCTTTTTGCAGCTGAGCAGCAATCTGATGTTACCGCAAACTGAATTTAGGGACGAAATTCTTTCAATATGGGGATGATATGACAGCCTGGGATTTCCTTGTACCATTCTAACAAACTGAACACTTGTGCGTTGCATTCTAAACCGTGTTTACTCAATTTTCGGGATGAAAATTCTTTCAACATGGGGATAATGTGACATCCCGGTCTTTCAGGTACTTTAAACGCACAACTTTATGGTCTTTGTTCCCACGCTAATTTAATTCGGAGAATTAATTACGCGCACGCAATAACTACGCTAACTTTAGTATTTCGGAAATACACAATGTTTGGAAATTCTAACGAGTTATATCTGAATTACGTGCTATGTGTTATTAGACGCTTGTGGATTATTGTATCACGCTTTAATTTCGCGATTTATTAGTTATAAGCCTTGTGTTATCGAATTGTAAAAATAAAAAAAAATAAATAAATAGCCAAACCGAACCGAGCCGCGGAACGTGTCGACCTTGTGACCAAGCAAACCCAACCCGCCACCCTCTCTCTTGCGGCCCAAGAATAGCCCAAACCGCCCCCCATGGCCTCTTATGTATGTATACGTATGTATGCATGGGGTGTTCAACTAAAACCTTTTCCCCTTGTGGTGTGCGACGGCAGCACCCCCCCCCTCTCGGTCGCGCAAGCAGCCCCACACCCCTCGGATCGATTCCAAGCTTGTCCCGGTTCGCTAATTGTCATCGTTTCAAGGTTAGGGTTTAATTGTATTACGATTCACATTAGGTTTTGTGTAGTCTTGATCATGATTATGTGCTTGTATGATATTGTTATGAAAAAGTGTTGTGGTTATGATTAGTTCGGATGAATATGCGAATCCTTACGGTTGTGATGATATGTTTGAGTATTAAAATCGTAGGCTGCGTTTTCTTTATAAAGATCATGATATATGCTTAGGTTTTTGATATTGTGAATATAGATGCATGATAATTAAAGTATAACCTGCTGTAAATCATTATTATGGGTCGTGGTGATCATAGGAGGGTTTCGGGTGGAGTTCTAGAGTAAAACAGTAAGCTGATGCTCAAAGACAGCCAACTTCAGTTGGCTGTAAATGAACCGCTATAAATCGAAAAATTGATTTTCTGAAACCTAAAACATACGATTTCGAAAAACGCTTCTAATGGCACTGGAATCGTATTTTTCTGAAGTGGTTTACTATTTTAAATTACTGATTTAGTGCAGCAGCTGAAGCTGAGTTTTTTCTGCAGAAAATTCACTAAATGTTTTCTGTAATAACCTGTAAACTGAAAAGTGTTAAGTCACAAAATTTATGCAGTAGATACTTCTAGATGTTCACAACAATGTCCAACTGGAATTTCGTGGATCGGACAAACGAGTATTTTTAAATGATTTTTCCCGTGGACTGCAGTCAGAAAGTGACGAATCTGACTGCAGCCCGGTAAATAAATTCTTATAGATAATTCGTAATCAATTAGGACTTGAAAATTTTGTAAAAAATTATTCAGTCTAATTGACTCCTCCTTTAAAAAAATTGGAATTTTTGGAACGTTGGAACTATTTTATAAGAATTCTCGAAAACAACCCAGTTATGAGTGTACAAGCTGAAACATGATAACTTACGTTTGTGTGTGTCTAAGTGTTGTATGAGTTATCCTGTGTTTGTGACAAGTTGATTTGGTTGTTATTTCGTATAGTGACACTTTGCATGCATGGTTATGGTGTCGAACTGGTTATTACGTTGCCGTACGGTGTGTTAGTTGTGCGTAGGGTTTGGTGTCAGTGTGTTCACACACTAACTTTGAATCGGTTGACATGTTAGGACGTGATTAGTGGTTTCAACCTTTACTTCTTTCGAGTTTATCAAGCCGAGCAATTTAAGGTGAGACCACGGCCCTATTTTATCCGGTTTTGAACAACAGGGGGAGAAACATGTATACGCTCTACAACTCTATATTTTTTTACGTTTTGCGAATTGAACGTCGTTAACCATTCGATAACTAAGTTAATGTTAATGTATGTTATGGTCACTAAGTAGCTTTATCACGGAAGTCCTCAACCAACTCTCGGATCATTAGTATTGGGTTAGATAGCGGGGAAATTATAGTAGTACTACTGGGCCCGACAAGCCTCAAGCTAGTCGCGCTAGCCGACCGTGAATGGTCAACGGGTGATTAATTTTGCCTAACTTTCGCCATGGTCAGTGATAGACCTGGCCACACAGAGGCAACAACTGTCAACTTCGATTGCGAACTCTTACGTGACGTAACTTTAGGCTCGCTACCTACATGATAACATTGAATTTTTTACGAACCAACATTATTATTCCAGGTTAGGAATAATGAACTATGTCGTTATTCCGGGTTAGGGATAACGGGGAAAACCAATCTTTTAAGCCGAACATGTGAACTTATAAAACCTGTGAACTCACTCTTCTTTAATGTTGACACTTGTTACTTTGCATGTTTCTTAGGACGCTAGGAGTGCTAGGTGCACCCACTTTGCATTTGATCAAGACATTTTTATCGAGTCTTTATTAACGATTATTTTTTGGATTTTGGTTTTGGCGTTTATGTTGGCACCCGTTACTTTATTCTAATGCTTCCGCTAAACTTTGAAACTTTGGAACTTTGAAAATGACTATGCATGTTTACAATAAATGTTTCTGGAAAACGTTTAAATAAATCATATAGAGTCGTTCGACATTGCTAGTATCTGAGATTCTGGTTTGATCACACGCCTCGCGGTAATACTCTGCAAGTGGAAATTGAGGGTGTGACAATCGGTTTGACCAGATTGATCGTAAAGAAGGAGTTCGGTGTCGTAGAGTACAGTCGGTTGATCCATTAATGGAGCGTCTGGTTGCACATACGGTTGGATCATAAGGTGGGTGTTTGGTTGGTCACATGGAGGTGTCACATGTTGTACATTGGATGGTGCCATGGGTGGTTCTGTTTGAGATTTATAGCGCCAATAAGTGTCGATTAAATAACTATAAAGTCCACAATAAATGCAATGGCGGCACGGAGTGGTAACGGCGTGATGTTTTTGACAGGTGGGGCATTGTGGAAAATGTCCACGATAAGGTTTTCTGTTAGGTAGAAGGTTAGGGGCAACCTGGTTTAGAGGAAGAGCCGGTATGGCGTAATCGTGGTTGGTTTCACCCCTCTGTTGGTTATCGTCGTGTAAAGACGGTTCAGCTTCTTCGGTTTGATTTGTGGAGTCATGGGTGTTAAGCCTCTGTTGAACTTGAACGACTATAGCAGGAATAATTACGGCCATTTGTTCAGCTATTAAAGCTGTCATTCGGCGGTTAGAGATTCTCGGTTGACGACGACGACAGTAAGGCGGTATCTGCGAGGGACAACATAAGTGAGGTGTACGACCTATGACGAGAATATATGATCAGTCGATTAGAGTTCATGAATGAGTGAAATCATGGAACTTAGGGAAATTCCATAATTCGAGAATACAAATCACACGAATATTATTATAGGGCATCAAAGGGTAGCATAAGTCTAACCCGTTGATAAAATATAGAAATGCAGGGTCGGTGGTTTATTTGAGGTTATTAGGATCTCGTGGAATGTTAAGAATTTATTGCGGTGGTTTATATATATATATATATATATATATATATATATATATATATGAAACATTATAATAACCATAGGGAATACATATAAAAAATAAAACTTATGATAAAATCATAAAATATTGAAAATCATAGGTTTGGCACATCATATACGTCACTTTCGTAATTACGTGTGCACCCGCAATTACGAATTACCATAGTGTTGTTAGTTCACGTGACGTTTGGTGTGACACGTCCCGACTACCGGTACTTAACCCTTCCAATTACTACATGTCCTTCACAAGAACTCACTTTGACGAGAATGAAATATCAATTGAAATTCGAAACTCAGAAGTAAAATAGAACCCAAGAATGATTGAAATGCATTAAAAACAATTTGATTCAAGACTTTAGATATATTGAAATAAGAATTAGAATATTGAGTATTCGTATATAGTATAAGGTGTGTGACAAGGAAAAAGAAATAATAGACTATGGTAAATAATAAAGCACTTATTTTCATGTAAAGTATATAACACTTAGCATATAACAAATAAAGTGCTCACATGCATTTGTGTGTGACATTAACATTTATAAGCTAGGACAATTCGAACAATTAAGCGCATATCGTACCTAAGGTACCTAATCAACTATAAACTAAGTCTAAGGGTCTAATAAACTATCTTAATTCCCTTTAGTCATTGGCTTTGATACCAATCTGTCACACCTAAACCCGCAGCGGAAAGGTACGGGGCATGATGATTGCTCATAGCTCTTGACAACTAATCATTGTTACGATATTTAAAGTATGTTCTTTTAAATTGTCACATAACATATAATAAACAAACTTTTCATACATTGTTCAAAAACAAACATACCCTAAGATTTCAATTTAATTTCCTAAGGCCCATGCTATGTGTCCTTATCACTTGTTTATCAACCTTGAAAACCTGCACCACGTTAGAAAAATATATTTTTGGGTCAACAAAAATGTTAGCGAGTAATTCCTTATTTTGTAGAAAGTGGTTTAGTATTTATTTTAAAAAGATTATATTTCAACATACTCACAAGGTTAATATAGAGATTGTCACATGTAACTAATATAACTAACAATACACATATATCAACAAAGACACATAACAAAATAATAAATCACACCAAAACCATATAGCACACAACGACAATAGCGTGCATTAGTCTCAAGCCTCAGAGAGCGAGTCTAATACCGTTGGCGATACTAAGCTACAACCCATGGTCGTGGGAAACCTAGTCAAACGTGGATCCACTAGACACAATAGCATGCAATAGACTTGACATAGCATATGATATGAAACCATAAGACACATGAACATCTAGATATCAACACTTTTATTTTAGCATGTTAAAAATAGAATAAATGATAGATTTAAATAATATGATGCACCCAAAAATTTGTAAAAAAGGAGAATTTGAGAGAACTTTCTCACAGGTTGCGAAGAGTTAATCCACGAGATATACCGCACAAACTAGAATAGGTGGAATCTAAAATAATCGAAATCACCCTAAGATATAATAAACCAAAGGATAACCTAATGATTTTAAGAAATTGGGTTCTCCTATTTGGGGACTTGAAAATATATATAATTATATTCTTTCAACTAAGAAATAAGCAAAACAGTAATTGTATAGAATTTATTAATCATGACAAAAATCATAGAATTGCTATTCTAATGGTTAAAAATATTTGATAATGCGAAAGGGTTAACAAAGTTCATAATAATCATCTTAAATATATATATATATATATATATATATATATATATATATATATATATATATATATATATATATATAATTTTACATTATGATTTATTTGTCTAATAATTCCGTTAATAATTTATTTAATTACATAATAATTAAAAATTATAGAAAGATTCCATAACAATTGATATCCACTATATAACCCGTAAGAATCGTTAATATTTATAAACTTCATTTAGGATAAACTCGTATATATTTTATAACAAGATTAAAATATATATAAATGCAATAATACAAATTTAAATCTATAAATTCCCAAAAGTTATGGAAATGTTTCCTAAAATTCTTATAGTGTCCAGGTGATTTGAAGTAGTCAGTAGAAATATTTTGGAAATTTATTTATCATTCTTTTATATTTTTAATTGATTAGAAATTAATTAAAACAAGAATAATACACCAAAAATCCATAAGATATCTAAAAATCATGAAAATTACACAAAATATGCTATTATGATATATAACAATACTCTACTTTCAATTTGATCAAAACACATGTCTAAACCTAAAAGCCCCAAATTCTATGAACGAAGAATCCTAATTTTCACAATAATTAAATTCGAATAAATTAAGCCTTCTATCACTAAAATTGATAGAGGTCTATTGTAGAGGATGCAAAATAAATGATATTAGGCTTTGGAATCACCTGAAAAAGATAAGAATTGAAGGAGATATCATCACATGAAGTTTGGAGCCCTAGAATGTTCTTCGATCAAATTCCCGTTGTGCGGTTGATGAAATGGAGAAATTATAGTGGGGTTTTGCATGGTTCGATCAGGTAAACGTATAATAAGAGTTTCAGAGTCTAATTTTATGTATTGTGCGAAATCCCAGTTAAGGTTCTTACATGCTTTAATGAAGATGTAATTTAGATAATATTGTAATTAATTTACAACCAAATGAACCGATTAGAGATGTGTAACTGTTAAACATTTTATTTCGAATTGATTGGGATAAAATGGAAAGTTAAACGTCGTGAAAACGGTCAAAAACCGGTTAAGCGGGTGTGGGTTTGGGCCGATTCGCGAAGGGAAAAGAGGAAAGATGGCGCATGTGGGCTTTTGTTTGTGTATATAAATAAAAAGTCGCTGATTTTAACACAATGTCGCGCAGCTCACTTGGTGTATTGAGTGTTTGTTGAATGCGAGGACAACATTCTTTCTTTTTTCTTCTGTAATATAACTTCATAATATGAAAACAAGGTAAACCATAAATTCTGTGTATCTGGAGTTGTCACCACAAAACATGTGGTGTAGCGGTTGTTAATCTGTTATGTTGCGCATGGGAACCCAGATGTCTCCAATTAACTAACATCACTAACTAAGTTAACCTCTTAAATTACAAACTTAGTTAACTGACTGACTAACCTAGTTAGTTGATTTGCTTATTTTATAGCCTTCATTAATTACAAAAACACCCCTCTTAATTTATATGTTTAATTAAAGAACCAAAATTAACTCCGTTAATGTTTAACTTATTAAATCTAACCGAAACTAACTGGAGAAGCTTATACGTTCAGCGTTTTAGCTCACTTTTTAATTTGACGCAATACGTGACGATCTTAATAGCAAAATATTGAATATAGTAAAACTTTAAAGATTCTCATTTTATATTTTATTCCAACGGGTCCAGTTTTACAATCCGGGTCGGATTTCAAAGATCCGTTTTCGACAGATGTTACAAACATGATTAAAATTAACATTTTAGTCGTAACGGAATATTTTTAGGATTTTAACATTAATCGGGCGGTCACCGACGTTCATTTCGCATTTTATCCATTACGCGATAAGCTGTTATCTTAATATTGGCAACATAATTTCTAATAAACTTTAATTTTATTATCACATCAAATACTCTCAAATAACATCAAATTCAATAAAATTTTTCCTTTTATTTATTCATAACACTTGTCACACTAGTACAGGCTCAAAATAACCGGGTGTCACAATATCGAAAGAGTTTACATCGTTTACAACAGCATTTCCCCTCTGGGATATCCAAAACTTATCAACTAACGAACACACAAAACTATATATACTTGAGGTTTAGGACAAATGTACTATTTGATGCAGATGAGCTTGTCCGTGCGGAGGTAGTTACCTCCGTATGAAGGTGTTACCTCCGCACGAAGGTGCTACCTTCTCACGAAGGTTACCTCTTCATGAAGGTGTTACCTTTGTATGAAGTTACATCCATACGAAATTACCTCCGAACAAACCTCTCTCAACCTCTCCAAAGTCATGTGTTCGTATCTCAAATATACAATATTCACCACACGCTCTATTTAGCCTATTTGCACAATGACGGACATACATAAGATGCAACAACAAGAAGCGTTTGGAAGCTGAAGTTGAAGTTGTGCATGTAATTCCGATATAAACCCCACCAAAAACTTCACAGCAACCACCAACAACACCTGTTCCACCAGTTCCACAACAACAACCACAATCACCACCAAGGGAACCACAATCTTCACAAAGACATTGTTGGTGCACATATGTCTATTGCCTACGTCTAGGACGAGTCTATTGTACAGATAGGGTTTCGTACCGTCAGAAGTTTAGTTTTGAAGTTTTTGTATGATTGTTAATATTTTCGTACGAAAATCTGTAAGAATTTTCGCACGAAAATTTCGTGCGAAAATCCAGCATCCTAGTCCCTAGTTGCTGTCAAGTCTTGCCAATAAATGGGTGACTTAGGATGTTTGTCTAGGATGCTGTTTTTTTGAGGAATCAGTTGCGAAGCCCTGTCCGAGTCTGTAATCATTTCAAGCGTTTATTCAATACACAGACGGTTAAACATTAATCATCGCTTGTTCTTTGTTTGTTCATTCAGCTAACAATGAATTCCGCCTCTGTTAGCTGAGCAAGTCTGGCCGGAAAGCTCATTAAGTTGGGTCCGATCCTAAGCATTCACAAGTGGTATCAGAGCCTTAAGGTTTGATTTGTGAACAAACAACCAAGTTTCAGCTGGATTCAACCTTCAAAGTTCAAGATTCATCTATTGGAAACTCTTCTTCTACTCTTTCTTGGAACTTATTTTAGATCTAAAGGATCTCATGGAAAATTTGGACTAGGTTATTAGTATACCGTGTTATAATCGACACTAATCAGCTTACTGAATCAACCTAACCTAAAATCCATCAAAATCATGCCTGAAATCATCAAAAACGTGAAATTGTGAACAAGTACTTGAAGAAGACAAGTATGTTCGCACGGAATATTAGATTTCGTACGAAAATTAGGGGTCTAAAACCTGAAAAGTTTAAACCATCTAAACACAAAAGATTTTCGCATCAAATTAAATTTCCGCACGGAAATTAATTTTTCGTACGAAAATTCTGCCTTATAATTCGTACCAAAATTTTGTGTCTCAACTCAATTTTCAGTCAACCTCAAGTTAACCAGTTTTAATCTGTTTTCTGTTTTAAGCTTTTGACAAGATGTCTGGTGAAGAAGAATTCCATAACGCGTTCGCTACACAAGCCGTTACAACTTCCGTAGTAGCCCAGAACATGAATCTGGAAAATGAAATGGGAACCACTACAAAGCCTCCAAAGCTCATGAACATCAAAGACTACGAAAGTTGGAGTGAGCGTTTCAAGAACTGGGTTCAAGCGACAAACTTAACAGTTTGGTTCGCACTCGAAAACAAATATCAACCACCACTTAATGAACTTGGCATTGAGAAAACAGTGGCTCGTCTATCCGATGATGAGCGAGAAAAATACATCACTGAAAAGAAGATGATGAGTCTCCTTCAACATGCCATAAAAGAAGAGATCTTAGTTCTTCTGCAACACGATGACGATGCTCATTCACTATGGCTCGCCTTACGATTAAGAGCTCAAGGAAGTTCTAATGTCAGAAATGGAAAGAAGGCATTACTGAACAAAGAATTTGAAGTGTTCAATGTTCTTCTAGGCGAGAATATGAAGCAACTCATAGAAAGGTATTGTCACCTGATAGTACAGATGAAGCGTATGGGAATTGTCAAGACAAATGAAGAGCTAGTCGACAAACTGGCAGATTCTTTGCCGGAAAAAGATTGGGCAACATATCTAACAATTCTGAAGAATGGAGCTGAGTATGACAGTCTCAGTTTGCCGAGATTCATTGAAAAATTGGAAGGGCACGAGCTAGAAATGCAGAAAATGGCAAAAGGCAAGAAATCAAACTCGCAACAGGACGTCAGCCTATACTACAAAGGAAACCCAAACACTCCTGTTCAGAGTCCCAAGATCCAAACAACCTTCAATGCTAATACAAATGCTAGTCCAGCCTCCAATCAGTCCAGTGGATTTCAAACGTATGCTTCCTTCAATCCAAACAATCACCAAGGACAACAATCGTCTCAAAGCTCAAATCAACCACAGAGCAACCAACATAATCAATCCAACTCTAACCAGAGAATCCTGCAATGCAACATCGCAATAAATCTCCAGAACGCTCAAGACTTCAATGAGTAAACTACTAAACAACATATGGTGCTCCTTGCAGCAGTTCTGGAATCATATGAAAGTCTTGTAGCCGGTCGTATCGGAAATCCAGAAATGACCAAAGAAGACTACGACCAAATTAACCCAGGAGAGATGGAATTAATTGACATCATGTGGTGCACGGCATCAGTGGTTTGAAGGGCTCAGCGTTTCATGAAAATTAAGTGTTACATGGAAATTACTGGAAGAGATGATTTAAGGGGCCTTGACGGAAAATTAGGCTTTGATAAGTCCAAAGTCACGTGTTTCAAGTGTAGGGAGAAAGGGCACGTCAAGCGCAAATGCCCAAACCGAGAAGTAAAAGGCAATCATAATCCGTTTGGGGATGACTATTACAAAAAGGCAATCTATCATCGACCACAACCAGAGAAACGATTGGTACAGATCCAAGATGGAGCTTCGAACTCCAAAGATAAAGCTCTGGTGGTAACCCAGGAAGATGAAGGATTCAATTGGAATAATTTCATCTCAAAAAAGGAAAGTCTTGCACTTGTTGCTGAAATCAAGGAAGAACCAGAAGCATCTGAAGAAGTTTCAGAAGAAGAGATGGAAGAAGTATTAGCAGATTAGTTCAAAACTTCAGCAGAAGAAAAGTAACATCTAGCAGGTACTCCTAAACCCTGTTTATTTGACACAACTCTGAAAAATTTTGCAGGTAGCTTCGATTCTGGTCACAAAGAGGAAAGTCCTGAGGAGACAAAGTCTGAATGTGTGGAGGTGATAGATGTAACCAAACCTGTGACACTGGAGAACTTAACCGATATTTCCAACAAAGCACTCATGGCCAATACAAACGAGGTAGTCAGTGTGAAAAAACAAGTAAAAACGTTGAAACAGCTAAAGAAACAATCAAGCTCAAAATGTCGAATTGGTCAGCTCATGCTTAAAATGTGCAGAAGCATGTGAGCAATGTGCTGAGAAAGAAAAAGATTTTAATGAACTTAAAACATACAATGATAAGCTGTCATACGATTACAACACCGTAAAAGAATCATATGATAAGCTCAGCAGGACCATTCGACAGTATGAGAAATCTGTCAAAGAAGATGACAAAACACTTTCAATGCTCAAAGCAACTGTGATGGACAAACAAATGGCCATCAATCTTCACATTAACACAATTGCTGAGCTAAAAAGTGAGCTGGAGAAAACTAGAATTGAAACAGAAAGGGTTAACAAATTGTTAATCAGTTACTTTACCAGCATGTATGTCCTCGATCACATTCTGCCAAAACCAGAAAGCAGCAAAGATGGTACCAAAAGTCTTGGAAAATGTTACGATCATGTTCCACCTCCGATGTGGAATAGCTATGCTAAGAAACATCCTAACGGAGTGGATAAGGCGCTGAATTTAAATCTTCTCACAGAAAAGAATAACGAGCTGCCTGAAAATCTTCACATAACATATTCCAAAACAGAGAAGGAATGTGAATCTGAGGTGGTAAACAAAGTGTTTGAAAATGTGTTTGAAAATGAGTCTGACAACACAATTTATGAAAGTGCTGAGTCAAACAATGAGAATTCTGAGTCAAGTTCACATTCTGGAAGTGAGGAAAGTTTTCATGAAAATTTTATCACAACATCAGAAAATGGTTTAAATGATGATCCTAATGTAGTTATCTATAAACTGAAAGGATCAGATAAACTATACACTGATGACGAATTCCCAGTACAGAATGTTAACTTTGACCGTGTCCATAAATTCTTTAAACTCGTTGAAGTTGAAACATCTGAACTTGAGAAGAATGTTGCTAGCTTCTACTAAAAACCAAAGAAAACTCACAAAAACATTCATCCCAGAGGTAGAAGTTATTATGAAAACAAAAGGGATGGGTTAGGGTTTGAGAAGAAACGAAACAACAAATCATGAAAACAAGATTTTACAAAGAATGTTGAGTTTATTTTTGGAACCAACACTATTGAGGAAAAATAGATTATTAACAAACAAACCAACGAAGAGTTTAAGAAAGAAAAGGAGCTTCGTGAACAGGCTTTGGAACACACTGGTGGAAATGACAGTAGAACCTGTTACAGGTGTAACAAAGTTGGACATATTGCATGACAATGTTCACAAAAGCATCCAAAATGTAACATCCGTCAAAAATCGGGTTAACCAAACCCGCTTCGTTTATTAACCGAACATCCAGTTAAAATTTTCGTTGCGTATTAAATACTCAAATTAATTTTTATACGATACATAATTAATAAATATATTAGAATTTAAAATTTATAATTGAAAATTTATTAAAAATAATGAAATAAAAATAAAATGCTGATGCCGGGTTTCGAACCCGGGTCAGCCGGATTGAAACATCAAAGACTTAACTCGCACACATCCAACCACTCCGCCACTTGTGTTTTTTGATAATTTTTATTTATTTTGTTTTAACTTTTCATTTTTATTTATTTTGTTTTAACTTTTTATCAAATATAATTTTTATAGTTTAGTTTGTTTATTAATTATGTATCATTATAAATCAAAATAATCATAAATATACAACGTGACATTTATAACTTGATATTCGATTACAAAACGGAGCGGGTTTTGGAAACCCGTTTTTGACAAATGTTACATAAATAGTGTATAAATATAATTAAAAACAGAAATATTTCGGGTTAGACACGTAGCTCAGTTGGTACAGCTGCGTGCACGCGTACGGGAGGTCACCGGTTCGAGTCTCACCCAGCGCATACTTATACACGACCGAACCGGTCAACGGTCAACAGTCACGGTCAACAGTCAAGGTCAAAAAGTCAACATTTTTTTATTTATTTTTATTTATTTATTTAATTTAAAAATCAATTAAAAATACTTAAAAATAACGTTTTTAAAGTTAGAAAATAGCCTTAAACTCACAAAAATATATCCAAAAATCCTATTAAAATTGTTAATAAAATCCACTTATTTATCGTACCTTTTCGTTATTAATTAGGTTAGTTATTCCTTGTCGATCAATCCTCTAAACTCGTGCGCATTCAACATCATCAAGAGAATGCACCCAATGTGAGTGAATTCTTACAAATTCCCCTTTTTTATTCATGTTTTGGGGTGTATCATGTGTCGCTTAAACTAATTCGCTTATTCAAACTCGTGCTATACCATATTATGATCTAAACTTAGGATGTAAATATTGTTTGTTGTGATGTATTACATATTGTCAAATTGTATGCAAATTATTTGTTAGGCCCATCAGTTCCTCGTGGGAGACGAGTTGAACAACGCGTGCCTAAAAACTCATTCATTAGGCCCATCAGTTCGTAGAACAACGCGCGCCTCAAAACTCATTCATTAGGCCCATCAGTTCCTCGTGGGAGATGAGTTGAACAACGCGTGCCTCAAAACAATCAATTGTTGTATGTGTGTGCAATATTTAATATTATGTGTATTGTGAATTAATTTACATCTACATTTACTCATATGTGGTTATGCACTTTATTTTATAATCAATTCAATAAACTTGTTTAAATGTTTCTCATAGGATTCACTCGCCAACTTTTTGTTGATCCAAAAACCATTTTTACACATGATACAGGTGGACAGGATGAAGCAAGGAACACATAGGAAAGTGCCTTAGATGAAAAAATAATGAAGCCTAGAAAGATGTATAGAATATGTTGAACTTGTATGATATGATTGTATGATCCCTTTTAAATTGTAATAATAAATATGAAACATTATAATAAATGTCATGAGCTTTGATGAAAACCCAATCATGCCCCGATCACCTTTTCCGCTGCGGGTCGGGGTGTGACAGATTGGTATCAGAGCTTTTGACTATAGGGATATAGGATAGGTTATTAGACCCTTAGAGCCTATACTATAGTTGATTAGATTTTAATTGTTTATGTGGTTACATGCAAACTCATGATGTTTATTTCTTTCATATTTATTACATATACAAATGCATGCAAACACTTCCAATATTACATTTTGTGATACATAATGAATTATACTTACAGTCAAACATACATACTTACATACATATTCATCATACATACTTCAATGTTCACATATTCAATTCATCTTCATACTTCCGTTATTCAAGATTTTGTCGCATTTTTCATTTTTCAAATCTCATCAAAGTGAGTTCTGCGACGGGCATGTAGTAACTGTAAGGGTACAAGTACCGGTAGTCGGAACGTCCTGCTAGGTTGGCATTCGTATAAATCCAATATACCGGACCGTTTGACTACCTGGGGACTAACGATGAGAGTACGAAGGACCTATTAGGCCAAAGCATGCCACACCAAACGTCGTTCGAACTAACCCCACTTTGAGGTGTCACCGTGTCCACACCTGGATACATTCCGAATATCATACGTTACATACATATTTCTCGATTTTCTCCGGGTTTTAGTGTACGTAACCAGGCTAACGCATGCGAACCATATGAAAAACCCGGTAATCATGGGGGCCCACATGATTACGAAGGTGAAGTATGGCGGCATGCAAGGCCCAATTACGAGCAAAGCCCAAGACATCCTATGGATGTAGTAGATTTATTATTCTATATTTATTTTATGAATGTTCATTCCTAAATACGACACATGATCCCTAAAACATCCAACTCATACTCTTGATATGTATTCCTTGTAGATGTCTTCTAATTCCGCTCGTAGGAAGATGAGAGCAGGAAAAGCTCGCGAGCGCATGGCTGCCCAAATTGCTCAACAAATGGCTGCTGTAATACCCAACATTGTAGTTCAAGTTCAACAAGCCCTTACCGCTAATCCCATCAATCAAGAAGATCAAAATGTTGTCAACCCTCCCCCAACTACCATTAAATGCACCTTCAAGCATTTCAAATCCTGCGACCCTCTAAAATACGAAGGGACTGAAGGTGTCACCGCTCTCCTCCATTGATTTGAAGAAATGGAAAACACTTTTCTAAATTGCGATTGCCCCGATGATCGCAAAGTGCGATATGCTAGTGGTCGTTTACTTGGATTAGCATTTACATGGTGGAATACAGAGAAGGCCAAACGAGGTGTTGAAGATGCTATGACTTTGACTTGGGAAGATTTGAAGGAAATCATGACAAGACGGTTTTGCCCAAGAAGCGAAATCAAGAAATTGGAGGATGAGTTCTATTTTTTGAAACAAAAGGAAGGCGACCACACCACAACACCACATACAACAAGAGATTCCTCAGGTTAAATCAAATGGTTCCCAACTTGTTCACTCCTCTTTACCGTTTGATCGAGCACTACATTCGAGGTCTTCCTTCAAAAATTCAAGACTCTGTAATAAGTACTACACCTGCAACTTTGGAAGCAGCAATGGAGTTAGCTACAGAGCTCACCGAGAACCGCATACGGAATAAAGACTTCAAGGAGGAGAAGAAGAAGGATAAAGCATCAACTGAAACCTCAAACTCCACCTAAACCGAATCCCCTTCTCAACCCATTTCTAAGAGAAAACGAGATGGGCAACTTTTCGCTATCACCCAACGCAATCAACCAGCCTCACAAGCCGTACCCCTCCAAGCTATCCCAATCATTCAAGTAGCACCCAACTCAACTTACCCAAATAAGAAACCTTACCTTGGACCTCACCCTCAATGTAACACCTGTTTTTATCACCATCCATCTACCTTACCTTGTCGACTATGTGCGAATTGTGGACGCTATGGTCATTTGAGCAAGGCTTGCCGCACCTCTCAAAACCAAATCTCACCCCCTACTCAAAACATGATCCAAACATATGAACAACCCCAATACCCCATGTTTCCTTATGTTCGAGCTTGTTTTAATTGTGGCGACCCTACCCATTTTAGAAACACGTGCCCTCGATTGGTTAACATCATAAAGCCCAAGCTCAAGCAAACCCAGTTAACCAATCAAATCAAGAAAACCCAACCATTAGGCCACCAGCAAGAGGAAGAGTTTTCAACATCAACTCCAATCCTATTGAAGATAATGACGGCCCAAATGAACCACCCAACTAGTCTTCTTCACCAAAAATCAAGATTCAACTCCAACTGCTTAGTTTTTATGTTTTTCCTTTATGTTATCTCAATTTTCACGTGTCTCAATTATAAATTGGAAATTTATCCAAGGATCTTAATGCGAATTACTACTTCAGTTTTGTTTTATACACATTGATTTAACATTCATATCATCATACCTCACGACGTATCTCCGTCTCATCATTTAAAGAAGTTGGGTTGTGTCTCACTTCTACATAGACTAACCTCTCCATCATAACAAATGAGAGAGGTACTGTCATCATTCAAACATGTATACTATCAGAATTAAGACTCAAGCTTTGGTTGGATTGTGTTTGTTTATGTTTTAGAGTCACATAGAACTAATCATAACTTATGGATAAAGCCAATGAAAATTTGACAAGAATATGGTGGATACGCCGCTGGTACTTCCTATATATAAGTATTCTTGCCAAAGGATCAGAGGCATTGTCAGGCGGTTATGAGAAGTTCCATGTAGGATTTAGTAATGTCTTGGTTGAAGTTTGTTTTATACTCACTGATTTAGCATTCATATCATCATACATCTCAACGTATTTAAATCTCATCATGCAAAGAAGTTGGGCTGTGTCTCACTTCTACATAGACTAACCTCTCCATCATAACAAACGAGAGAGGTACTGTCATCATTCAAACGTGTATACTTTCAGAATTAAGATTCAGGTTTTGGTTGTTGTGTTTGTGTATGTTCTAGAGTCACATCATAGAACCAATCATAACTTACTGATAAAACTAATGAAAATTTGACAAAATATGGTGGATACGCCGCTGGAATTTCCTATATATAAGTATTTTGGCAAAGGATCAGAGGCATTGTCAGGCGGTTATGAGAAGTTCCATGTAGGTTTTAGTAGTAGAAGTTTTGTTTTAGGATATAACCTTATCTTTCAAAACATATCCAAACCCTTGCGCTTGAAATCATACTTAGTGAATCAACTCTGTTTCTAAATATTCTTTATCGTAGGCAACAAAAAGCGATTCCTGTAGCAGGGTACTCAACCCTTACAAGGAACGTTACCGCCTCAAATAAAATTTAAACTCTTACTCCCTTCTAAGTATGTAATTGTCAAATTAAAACACCATCCTTTTAAGACAAACATGCCACTACATAAATTTCGGGACGAAATTTCTAAAAGTAGGGGATACTGTAACATCCGTCAAAAACCGGTTAACCAAACCCGCTTTTTATTAACCGAACATCCAGTTAAAATTTTCGTTGCGTATTAAATACTCAAATTAATTTTTATACGATACATAATTAATAAATATATTAGAATTTAAAATTATAATTGAAAATTTATTAAAAATAATGAAATAAAAATAAAATGTTGATGCCGGATTTCGAACCCGGGTCAGCCGGATTGAAACATCAAAGACTTAACTCGCACACATCCAACCACTCCGCCACTTGTGTTTTTTGATAATATATCGAAACAATTAATTCAAATAACAAAACTCGATATCAAAATCAGTCAACGACGCGCCCATTTCGCAGTCGCCGGAAATCCCGACGACTTCGCCAATTATTGTCGGTTTCTTTTGATTTAACGTACGTATTAACGTCTACATCGGTTATAACCGATGTCCAGTTCCGCGACATAAGTCATAACCGCCGGAGAAAGATTGACCAACGAATCAAGACAGAAATCGGAACCAATTCATCGATATTCTTTCCTATAAATACACACCCTAGCATCTGGTAATCTTTTCGCTCAAAATCACACCAATTCTCAAAGCAATTTCACTCGCCGGAACTTTTCGGCCATCACCGGACTTTCGCCGGAAAACCGAGACTCACATCAACACGGTAAATCCTCGACTCTTTCTGTTTCAATCCATTGTTAGACCATTACTAACATCAATCATCACCCAGAATCAATCCCAGACGACGTTGCCGGATATTCTGTACTCGCCGGAAAATCGCTGGAATTTCCGAACTTACGCTGTTAATCGGTATGATCAACTAAACCTCCTGTTAATCATTGTTTAGTAACTCAATTTCACATCTAAGCAATCAAAACTGTTAATTGACCCGAACAGACGGAGTTCACAAAACAGAGCCGACGAATCCTTGCCGGAGTTCTGAGAAAGACACCTGTTCGGTACATTCTTTCCCCAAACCCTCTCTGTTCGTTACTTTTCAATTGCTTATAATATTCGTTAATCGAATTTAAACAAGAAACAGTTGGTTAACCGTTGTCTGTGTTTTGAACGAAGAAGATGAGTTCGAACTAGTGTATAAGATTAATTAAAATCAGAATAATAAACGGGTTAGACACACAGTCCAGCGGTGGACTGTGTGCACACAATGAATACACGTCTCGAGTTCGATCCCTGACCCAACCTCACTCTCTTAAATAAAAATGCTCTTTTTAAAACCGAACCGGGTTAACTCACAGTAAGATGTTAAGCATAATAAAAACCAGAATATTAACCAGGTTAGACACACAGTCCAGCGGTGGACTGTGTGCAAAACTAAACCGCAGGTCCCGGGTTCGAGACCTGTTGACGGCACCGGTTCGATACAATTAAAATCTTTTTAAAATAAATGAATTCTGATTAACTTAAATAGTGTATAAATATAATTAAAAACAGAAATATTTCGGGTTAGACACGTAGCTCAGTTGGTAGAGCTGCGTGCACGCGTACGGGAGGTCACCGGTTCGAGTCTCACCCAGCGCATACTTATACACGACCGAACCGGTCAACGGTCAACAGTCACGGTCAACGGTCAAAGTCAAAAAGTCAACTTTTTTTTATTTATTTTTATTTATTTATTTAATTTAAAAATCAATTAAAAATACTTAAAAATAACGTTTTTAAAGTTAGAAAATAGCCTTAAACTCACAAAAATATATCCAAAAATCCTATTAAAATTGTTAATAAAATCCACTTATTTATCGTACATTTTCGCTATTAATTGGGTTAGTTATTCATCGTCGATCAATCCTCTAAACTCGTGCGCATTCAACATCATCAAGAGAACGCACCCAATGTGAGTGAATTCTTACAAATTCCCCTTTTTTATTCATGTTTTGGGGTGTATCATGTGTCGCTTAAACTAATTCGCTTATTCAAAATCGTGCTATACCATATTATGATATAAACTTAGGATGTAAATATTGTTTGTTGTGATGTATTACATATTGTCAAATTGTATGCAAATTATTTGTTAGGCCCATCAGTTCCTCGTGGGAGACGAGTTGAACAACGCGTGCCTCAAAACTCATTCATTAGGCCCATCAGTTTTGTAGAACAACGCGCGCCTCAAAACTCATTCATTAGGCCAATCAGTTCCTCGTGGGAGCGAGTTGAACAACGCGTGCCTCAAAACAATCAATTCTTGTATGTGTGTGCAATATTTAATATTATGTGTATTGTGAATTAATTTACATCTACATTTACTCATATGTGGTTATGCACTTTATTTTATAATCAATTCAATAAACTTGTTTAAATGTTTTTCATCGGATTCACTCGCCAACTTTTTGTTGATCCAAAAACCATTTTTACACATGATACAGGTGGACAGGATGAAGCAAGGAACACATAGGAAAGTGCCTTAGAAGAAAAAATAATGAAGCCTAGAAAGATGTATAGAATATGTTGAACTTGTATGATATGATTGTATGATCCCTTTTAAATTGTAATAATAAATATGAATCATTATAATAAATGTCATGAGCTTTGATGAAAACCAATCATGCCCCGATCACCTTTTCCGCTGCGGGTCGGGGTGTGACACAAAACCGGTTCATGAACAAAAGAGGTTTACAGTAGATGAGAAGAAAAAGGGTACAGCGTTTGTGCCAACAAAAATGTTAAAGAGAAATGACAATGCCAATACTATTAAGGAATCACCAACTGAGATCATTTCCAAATTTGAAGTTGGTGAAACATAAAAGAAAAATGAAAAGAAAGAATCCAAACTTTACATCAAAAAGGCATTTTCAAAGGCTCAAACCTGGGTAGCCAAAGCTAAAACATCTCCTGTAACCCCAAAATCAACCAATGTTCCAGTCAAATCAAAAGATAAGGCTGAATTTAAGACTGGACATTGGGTAGAGGTTAAGAAAGATGACAAAGTGCCAAAGTTCCAAACGTCGACATTGTCATCCCACCCAAGTCCGAAAGGGCTTGGGTCTCTCTGTTTAAGTAATATGTTTCTTATGTGTGCAGGGGCTTCCAAGGTCAATTATTTCAAAGTGGATCATGGACAGTGGAGCTTCTAGGCATATGACAGGGATGTTGGCTTTGTTGTACAATGTTAAGCCATCAGGGGAGGATATGTTGGGTTTACCAGGACACAGGGCGGCAGGATCGTGGAGAAGGAATGTAACATCCGTCAAAAAACGGGTTTTTCAAACCCGCTTGTTTATTAACCGAACATCCAGTTAAAATTTTCGTTGCATGTTTAAAGCTCACTAATTTTAAACAATACATAATTAATAAACATTTTAGAATTTAAAAACTATAATTATTAAAGATTAAAAATTAGTGCAAAAAAAAATAATAACAAGCTGCCGGGTTTCGAACCCGGGTCATCTAGTTCACCAAACAACCACAACACCACTCCGCCACACGCTGCCTTTGGTTAATATACTGAAACAATTAATACTTAAAGCAAAATTTAAATTCAAAAACCAGGTATCAGCGCGGCGGAACTCGCAATCGCGGAAAATCCGGCAATCCGCGAGTTCAGCCATTAATTCTTTTGACTATAACGCTATAACAGCGACGACATCGGTTATAACCGTTGTCTAGCCCCAATATCAGTCATAACCGCCAGTTAATTAAAAATCGAATCTCACGAAGCAGCCTATAAATACAGGGCTAAATTCCTCACTCCAATTCGTTTATCACTCTCAAACTCACTCTGAAAAACCTCGCTGCAAGTCGCCGGAAATTTTCTGCAAGTCGCCGGAATTCTCTGCAAGTCGCCGGAAAACCGAACCCATTTCATTTCTTTGCCTTACTCTAAAATAGGACTTCTAGAGCTCAGACAGAAAGCACCGCACTCACCTAAACTTCCTGTAGATCCTCTGTCGCAAGTTACACGTCGCCGGAAAAGTTTCAGTCACCGGAAATTCGTCGGAAATCACACCTGTTCGGTACAACATCCTTAAAACCCTTTCTGTTTAAATTAATTTCGTTAATCAGTAATAAATCAATCAACTAATTCAACAAGAATTATTGATTAATCAGTCGAGTTAATTCATTGGTTTCATAAACTGAAGAAGATGAAGCGCTGTTAATATATAAGTTTAATTTAAAACAGATTTTTAAACGGGTTAGACACACGGTCCAGTGGTGGACTGTGTGCAATTTTAAACCACACGTCCCGAGTTCGATTCGTGCACTTAACCGGTTTCCTGCGATAAATCCCAATTTTTTTGAAAGGCCCAGAACACTTACTAGTTAGTATATAAGGTTAATAAAAACAAGTATTTTAACCAGGTTAGACACACAGTCCAGCGGTGGACTGTGTGCAAAGTTAAACCACAGGTCACGAGTTCGAATCCTGTTTCTGCAACCGGTTCGACATGATTAAAATTCTTTTTAAAATAAATGATTCTGAATAATCTAAATAGTATATAAGTATAATTAAAAACAGAAATATTTCGGGTTAGACACGTAGCTCAGTTGGTAGAGCTGCGTGCACGCGTACGGGAGGTCACGAGTTCGAACCTCACTCAGCGCATATAATAAACACGGTCCGACCGGTCAAACGGTCAACGGTCATAACTGGTCAAAAAGTCAAAAAATTTTATTTTCTTTTATTTAGTTATTTTATTTAAAATTCAATTAAAAATACTTAAAAATAATATTTTTAAAGTTAGAAAATGACCTTGAACTCACAAAAATAAATCTAAAAATCCTATTTAAATTGTTAATAAAATCCACTTATTTACCGAACCATTATGTTATTATTTAGGTTAGTTTCCTTGCCGATTAAATCTTAATTCGTGCGCATTCATCATCAATCCAAGAAACGCACCCACTGTGAGTGAATTCTTACAAATTCCCCTTTTTATTCATGTTTTGGGGTGTATCATGTGTCGCTTAAATTAATTCGCTTATTCAAACTCGTGCTATACCATTATATGATCTAAACTTAGAATGTAAATATTGATTGTTGTGATGTATTACATATTGTCAAGTTGTATGCAAATTATTTATTAGGCCCATCAGTTCCTCGTGGAAGACGTGTTGAACAACGCGTGCCTCAAAACTCATTCATTAGGCCCATCAGTTCCTCGTGGGAGACGAGTTGAACAACGCGTGCCTCAAAACAATAAATTGTTGTATGTGTGTAATATTTAATATTATGTGTTTTGTGAATAAATTTACATCTACATTTACTAATATGTGGTTATGCACTTTATTTTATAATCAATACAATAAACACGTTTAAATGTTTTCATAGGATTCACTCGCCAACTTTTTGTTGACCCAAAAACCATTTTTACACATGATACAGGTGGACAGGATGAAGCAAGGAACACATAGGAAATTGCCTTAGAAGAAAAATAATGAAGTCTAGAAAGATGTATAGAACATGTTGTAATCGTATGATTTGATTGTATGATCTCCTTTAAATTGTAATAATAAATATGAAACATTATAATAAATGTCATGAGCTTTGATGAAAACCCAATCATGCCCCGATCACCTTTTTCCGCTGCGGGTCGGGGTGTGACAGATTGGTATCAGAGCTTTTGACTATAGGGATATAGGATAGGTTATTAGACCCTTAGAGCCTATTCTATAGTTGATTAGATTTTAATTGTTTATGTGGTTACATGCAAACTCATGATGTTTATTTGTTTCATATTTATTACATACACAAATGCATGCAAGCACTTCCAATATTATAGTTTGTGATACTTAATGAATCATACTTATAGTCGAACATAACATGCTTACATATACAATCATCACGCATATTTCAATGTTCACATATTCAAATCATCCTACTTCCGTTACTCAAGATTTTGTCGCATTTTTCATTTTTCAATCTCATCAAAGTGAGTTCTACGACGGGCATGTAGTAACTGTAAGGGTACGAGTACCGGTAGTCGGAACGTCCTGTCTAGGTTGGCATTCGTATAAATCCAAAATAACGGACCAGTTTGCCTACCTGGGGACCAACGATGAGAGTACGAAGGACCTATTAGGCCAAAGCATGCCACACCAAACGTCGTTCGAACTAACCCCACTTTGAGGTGTCACCGTGTCCACACCTGGATGCACTCCAATATCATACGTTACATACATATTTCTCGATTTTCTCCGGGTTTTAGTGTACGTTACCAGGCTAACACATGCGAACCATATGAAAGACCGGTAATCATGGGGCCCACATGATTACGAAGGTGAAGTATGGCGCATGCAAGGCCCAATTACGAGCAAAGCCCAAGACATCCTATGGATGTAGTAGATTTATTATTCTATATTTATTTTATGAATATTCATTCCTAAATACGACACATGACCCCGAAAAAGTCCAACTCATACTCTTGAAACGTATTCCTTGTAGATGTCTTCTAGTCTCGCTCGTAGGAAGATGAGATCAGGAAAAGCCCGGGAGCACATGGCTGCCCAAATCGCTCAACAAATGGCTGCCGTAATACCCAACATTGTAGTTCAAGTTCAACAAGCCCTTACCGCTAATTCCGTCAACCCAATCAATCAAGAAATGTCATCAATCCTTCCCCAAAAGCCACTAAATGCACCTACAAACATTTCAAATCCTGCGATCCTCCAAAATACGAAGGGACTGAAGGAGTCACCGCTCTCCTCCATTGGTTTGAGGAAATGAAAAACACTTTCCTAAACTGCGATTACCTTGATGATCGCAAGGTGCGATATGCTACCGGTCGTTTGCTTGGAATAGCACTTACATGGTGGAATACAGAGAAGGCCAAGCGAGGTGTTGAAGATACTATGACTTTGACTTGGGAAGAGTTGAAGGAAATCATGACAAGACGTTTCTGTCCAAGAAGCGAAATCAAGAAATTAGAGGATGAGTTCTATTCTTTGAAACAAAAGGAAGGCGACCACACCACATACAACAAGAGATTCCTAGAGTTAAATCAAATGGTCCCCAACTTGTTCACTCCTCTCTACCGTTTGATCGAGCACTACATTCGAGGTCTTCCTTCAAAAATTCAAGAACCTATAATAAGTACCACACCTGCAACTTTGGAAGCAGCTATGGAGTTAGCTACAGAGCTCACCGAGAACCGCATACGAAATAAGGACTTCAAGGAAGAGAAGAAGAAGGATAAAGCATCAACTGAAACCTCAAACTCCACCCAAACCGAATCCCCTTCTCAACCCATTTCTAAGAGAAAACGAGATGGGCAAATTTTCGCTGTCACCCAACGCAATCAACCAGCCTCACAAGCCGTACCCCTCCAAGCTATCCCAATCACTCAAGTAGCACCCAACTCAACTTACCCAAATAAGAAACCTTACTTTGGACCTCACCCTCAATGCAACACCTGTTTTTTATCACCATCCATCTACCTTACCTTGTCGACTATGTGCGAATTGTGGACGCTATGGTCATTTGAGCAAGGTTTGCCGCACCCCTCAAAACCAAACCTCACCCCCTACTCAAAACATGATCCAAACATATCAACAACCCCAATACCCCATGTTCCCATATGTTCGAGCTTGTTTTAATTGTGGCGACCCTACCCACTTTAGAAACACGTGCCCTTGATTGGTTAACATCATAAACGCCCAAGCTCAAGCAAACCCAGTTAACCAAGCAAATCAAGAAAACCTAACCACTAGGCCACCAGCAAGAGGAAGAGTTTACAACATCAACGCCAATCTGCTGAAGATAATAACGGCCCAAACGAACCACCCAACTAGTTTTCTTCACCAAAAATCAAGAATTCAACTTCAACCGCTTATTTTTTATGTTTTCTTTATGTTATCTCAATTTTCACGCATCTCAATTATAATTTGGAAATTTATCCAAGAATATTAATGCGAATTACTATTTCAGTTTTGTTTTATACTCATTGATTTAACATTCATATCATCATACCTCACGGCGTATCTCAGTCTCATCATTTAAAGAAGTTGGGTTGTGTCTCACTTCTACATAGACTAACCTCTTCATCATAACAAACGAGAGAGGTGCTGTCATCATTCAAACATGTATACTTTCAGAATTAAGACTCAAGCTTTGGTTGTTGTGTTTCTTTATGTTTTAGAGACACATAGAACTAATCATAACTTACTGATAAAACCAATGAAAATTTGACAAGAATATGGTGGATAAGCCGCTGGTACTTCCTATATATAAGTATTCTTGCCAAAGGATCAGAGGCATTGTCAGGCGGTTATGAGAAGTTCCATGTAGGATTTAGTAATGTCATGGTTGAAGTTTGTTTTATACTCACTGGTTTAGCATTCACATCATCATACATCTCGACGTATCTCAATCTCATCATTCAAAGAAGTTGGGTTGTGTCTCACTTTTACCTAGACTAACCCCTTCATCATAACAAACGAGAGAGGTACTGTCATCATTCAAACATGTATACTTTCAGAATTAAGACTCAAGCTTTGGTTGTTGTGTTTGTTTATGTTCTAGGGTCACATAGAACTAATCATAACTTACTGATAAAGCCAATGAAAATTTGACAAGAATATGGTGGATACGCTGCTGGTACTTCCTATATATAAGTATTCTTGCCAAAGGATCAGAGGCATTGTCAGGCGGTTATGAGAAGTTCCATGTAGGTTTTGGTGGTAGAAGTTTTGTTTTAGGTATAACCTTATTTTTTCAAACGTATCAAAACTCTTGTGCATGAGAGCAAACCTAGGCAATCAACTCTGTTTATCAATATTCTTTATCTTGGGCATCAAAAAGCGATTCCTGTAGCTGGGTATTCAACCCTTACTAGGAACGTTACCGCCTCAAATAAAATTTAAACTCTTACCCCCTTCTAAGTATATAATTGTCAAAACCACCCTCCTTTCGAGTCAACCATACCACTACTACTTAAATTTCGGGACGAAATTTCTAAAAGTAGGGGATACTGTAATATCCGTCAAAAAACGGGTTTTTCAAACCCGCTTCGTTTATTAACCGAACATCCAGTTAAAATTTTCGTTGCATGTTTAAAGCTCAAACTAATTTTAAACAATACATAATTAGTAAACATTTTAGAATTTAAAAACTATAATTATTAAAGATTAAAAATTAGTGCAAAAAAATAATAACAAGCTGCGGGTTTCGAACCCGGGTCAGCTAGTTCACCAAACAACCACAACACCACTCCGCCACACGCTGCCTTTGGTTAATATACTGAAACAATTAATACTTAAAGCAAAACTTAAATTCAAAAACCAGGTATCAGCGCGGCGGAACTCGCAATCGCCGGAAAATCCGGCAATCCGCGAGTTCAGCCATTAATTCTTTTGACTATAACGCTATAACCGTCGACGACATCGGTTATAACCGATATCTAGCCCCAATTTCAGTCATAACCACCGAGTTAACCAAAAATCGAATCTCACAAAGCAGCCTATAAATACAGGGCTAAATTCCTCACTCCAATTCGTTTATCACTCTCAAACTCACTCTGAAAAACCTCGCTGCAAGTCGCCGGAAATTTTTCTGCAACTCGCCGGAATTCTCTGCAAGTCGCCGGAAAACCGAACCCATTTCATTTCTTTGCCTTACTCTAAAATAGGACTTCTAGAGCTCAGACAGAAAGCACCGCACTCACCTCAACTTCCTGTAGATCCTCTGTCGCAAGTTACACGTCGCCGGAAAAGTTTCAGTCACCGGAAATTCGTCAGGAAATCACACCTGTTCGGTACAACATCCTTAAAACCCTTCTGTTTAAATTAATTTCGTTAATCAGTAATACTCAATCAACTAATTCAACAAGAATTATGGATTAATCAGTCGAGTTAATTCACTGGTTTCATAAACTGAAGAAGATGAAGCGCTGTTAATATATAAGTTTAATTTAAAACAGATTTTTAAACGGGTTAGACACACAGTCCAGTGGTGGACTGTGTGCAATTTTAAATCACACGTCCCGAGTTTGATTCGTGCACTTAACCGGTTTCCTGCGATAAATCCCAATTTTTTTGAAAGGCCCAGAACACTTTCCAGTTAGTATATAAGGTTAATAAAAACAAGTATTTTAACCAGGTTAGACACACAGTCCAGCGGTGGACTGTGTGCAAAGTTAAACCACAGGCCACGAGTTCGAATCCTGTTTCTGCAACCGGTTCGACATGATTAAAATTCTTTTTAAAATAAATGATTCTGAATAATCTAAATAGTATATAAGTATAATTAAAAACAGAAATATTTCGGGTTAGACACGTAGCTCAGTTGGTAGAGCTGCGTGCACCGTACGGGAGGTCACGAGTTCGAACCTCACTCAGCGCATATAATAAACACGGTCACCGACCGGTCATCGGTCAACTGGTCAACGGTCAACTGGTCAAAAAGTCAAAAATTTTTATTTTCTTTTATTTATTTATTTTATTTAAAAATCAATTAAAAATACTTAAAAATAATATTTTTAAAGTTAGAAAATGACCTTGAACTCACAAAAATAAATCTAAAAATCCTATTAAAATTGTTAATAAAATCCACTTATTTACCGAACCATTATGTTATTATTTAGGTTAGTTTCCTTGCCGATTAAATCCGAATTCGTGCGCATTCATCATCAATCCAAGAAACCCACCCACTGTGAGTGAATTCTTACAAATTCCCCTTTTTATTCATGTTTTGGGGTGTATCATGTGTCGCTTAAATTAATTCGCTTATTCAAACTCGTGCTATACCATTATATGATCTAAACTTAGAATGTAAATATTGATTGTTGTGATGTATTACATATTGTCAAGTAGTATGCAAATTATTTATTAGGCCCATCAGTTCCTCGTGGGAGACGAGTTGAACAACGCGTGCCTCAAAACTCATTCATTAGTCCCATCAGTTCGTTGAACAACGCGTGCCTCAAAACTCATTCATTAGGCCCATCAGTTCCTCGTGGGAGACGAGTTGAACAACGCGTGCCTCAAAACAATCAATTGTTGTGTGTGTGTAATATTTAATATTATGTGTTTTGTGAATAAATTTACATCTACATTTACTCATATGTGGTTATGCACTTTATTTTATAATCAATACAATAAACACGTTTAAATGTTTTCATAGGATTCACTCGCCAACTTTTTGTTGACCCAAAAACCATTTTTACACATGATACAGGTGGACAGGATGAAGCAAGGAACACATAGAAATTGCCTTAGAAGAAAAATAATGAAGTCTAAAAAGATGTAGAACATGTTGTAATTGTATGATTTGATTGTATGATCTCCTTTAAATTGTAATAATAAATATGAAACATTATAATAAATGTCATGAGCTTTGATGAAAACCCAATCATGCCCCGATCACCTTTTTTCCGCTGCGGGTCGGGGTGTGACAAGGAATTTTGACAAACGGAGTCGTGTCTTTCGACAAAGTGAACTAGATTGCTGAACTTGAGAACAATCTTTTAAGCATTCAAAAATTTGTGATAAGAAGTTCACAACTCACTTCAACGACAAAGAATGTCTTATTCTCAAACCTGGTTTCGTTATTCCTGAGGAGTGTATCCTTATGCGCGCTCCGCGAGAAAATGATCTATATGTATTAGACATGAACGTCGCATCCACTACTTCAAAAGAGGGACAGTGTTTTGTATCAAAGGCTACGAGAAAGAATCAATCTATGGCATATGAAGATGGGTCATATACACTTAAGGAAGATGAATTTTCTAGTGCACAACAATCTAGTGGAAGTGGTGAATCTAAAAAATTTTCATATGTCAGACGACTGTATCAGCTGCAAAAAGGGGAAGCAGCATAAGAAGTCACACCCGAGGAAGCTTCTCAACTCCATCAAACTTCCACTAGAAAGGCTTCACATAATTTCTTTAGACATGTGAATGTGAAAAGTATTCATGAAATGGGCACCACCGACAGATCAAACACTCATACCTTTTGAAGAACGAAGAAAGCCAAAGAAAAATTTCTTCGGGCGTGGATTATTACATGTTAAAGTTATGTTGAGTTTTTGAAGACTTACCAAGACTCCGACAACATCCAAGGGAAGTTTGTTGATGCAGAATGTCTATTGTCTATGTTTTAGGTCTAGTCGAGTCATGCAATAGGGCGTATAAATGTTAGATTTGAAGTTTGTATTTATGTAAGGCACACTTAGTACGAAGTGTTAACCACCTTGTACGAAGTGAACACACTTAGTACGAGGTGTGTCATCCTTTTTGCGAAGTGTTGAAGCCTATAAATAGGTATTGAGATATTTCAATGTATAGACTTTTGCGAGACAGACGACGAAAATCTGTCGGATTTCTATGAAATCAATGAATTAAAGATATAAACGTGTTAATTGTTACTTTTCATAATAATTCCACGCTTATGGAGTAGATACAAATTATGTACATTTGCTAAGGAGGAAATCGATCCTACATAATTCCCTTCCCTTGACCACCGAACTCCCTTTTTCCTTTCCCTCATAATGATCCATTTCATTCAACCTTCCATTTCTGGATACCAAACACTACCTTATTGTTTTGAAGTGTATTTTGATTATTGCATTAATTTTATGACAAAATAATTGCTAATATTATAATCTCGTAAATAAAAGAAAGAGTTTTTGAGAAAAATTAAATTATATATGAGTGCAACAACTTATACTAATTAATACTCCACTAATTATTAAATTATTTAACTTATTATAGATGGTGTTGAAAATTATTAAAATTTTCTATCTTAAATACATTCATTAAAGCCGTATCGGTTCTACAAGTGAGATTTAACACAATCATTAGGTTGACTTTGCCATAGCTTTGTATACATTTCTAGTCATCAATGTCTAGTTTTCATTAAGGTGCAATTTGTTTTTTAAACCGTAAAATGTCCGTAGTTTATGGACCATGTCTGCAGACAACTGTAGAAGAAGGGTGGACTAAACCTTTATAGTACGCAAAAAGAAGGTGATATGTTTTTTAATGTATGTAAACTTTTAAATAAACTGGTAGTGATGTACGGACTGTGATGGTGGGTGGGTGGTGGTTTACAGAACTTAGAAGATCTTAAAAAGTGGCTGGGCAAAATCTGCACCAAATTAAAACGTTTTCAGAAAAATAAGAAGTATGCAGATGACAATGTCTGCTCGTGGTCTACGTGATACATACAAAAGAGGCTGCGCATATCTTTTTTAGAAAAACAAACACCACCTAACCAAATTAGTTTTTGGTGGAGGAATTCATATAGATTTATAAACTCATTAAAACAAGAAATTTATGCTTGTTAATTGGTATTAGTTTTTACATGTTAATGGAAGATTTAAGGCTAAATTCACAATAAGTAGATATACTTTAACATTGACAAATTAAGTTATATTACGGCTACCACTTCTACTAATATTGCATTCAAATTACTTAACAAACTGAGTTTTAATATATCAAATTTCGCAATTTAGTACATCCATCATATACGTATCAACACTAAATGTGAAAATTACACTTATTAATAAAATACCAAGTTTAATAAAACTGTATAGAAAATAGAATTTGGATTGCAACAACTCAGGTATGCGTTGGCTTTGTAAATAACTTAAGCCACCATGTTCTTTATATTTCGGTAACTAATCTAGGGAGTGAAAATACTAGCAGAAAAAACCATTTCATGAGCAACCTAATTTAAATTCATCAAATTCAGAAACCATTTATATTATTGTTTTATAATCAGAATATGTAAACGTCATTTATATTAAATTCAGAACCATGAGCACCCATCAAATTATGTTTTGAAGAGCTGTTGTTGAAAAACTGTACATAGTAGGATAATAATAAATTATTACAATACATTTTTTTGTTATGAAAAAGACCTTTATTTATATTTTGTTATGACTATTATTATAATAACATGTATTTATTATCATTTCTTTATTATACTTAAATATTGCGCCTTTACAAGTAATCCAATTCTCACAACTCACAATAATTCCCATGTCTTGTGAACATTTTCAGATGTCTTAGAAAAACTTGATATTTCATTGTATTTTTTAAATAATATTGTTTGAATTAACTCAATCCTTGTCAAAAGTAACAAAGCGGAAGCATTGGACGTTAGAAGAAAAATATATTGGGTTAACTATAATATAACATCAATCTGCAACTTTGTTACATGTTAATTTAAAAAAACTAAAGCTGCATGAATTAATTCAATTCAACACTGATAATCATTGTGAAAATTATTTATTTATTAAAATTATAACACTTTCTCTGATATTGATATAAAGTGATTGAGTCACGTCACCTCTGATTTAGATTTGCGTAGACCCATTGGTTTTGATAACAAGATAAGTGTTGGATATGGGATGTCCGATGCTCGATTAAATAATGTTGCTACGAATGTACGTTCAATAGACTTATACATTGGACCAGGGTGCATCTTTTTTTTTCATTGTTTGTCACATCTTTAAAAAAGGTTAAATATAATGTTGGTGTATTTATTATTGAAGATATATTTATTCAAAAAGTTAAATATAATGTTGGTGTATTTAATATTAAAGATATCGTTTTATAATCACACACGACTATTAATACCTCTGAGAGACATCCTTTTTCCTGCACCATAGCTATAGAACTGAAAATTAGGGTTTCTATACTATTCTTTGCATAGTAGGTGAGTGTTTTATAGCAAGATAGATTTCTACAACGTGTTGATTTTTTTATAGAATTCCATTATATATTCAAATTTCCTTAGTGCTTTCTTAAAGCTTTGATGGCATCCTATGAACAGTCAACATGTTATAGAAAATCTTCATCTTTATAAAGTGAGAAGGAAAGACTATTTTTCATTCAAGACACAAAGCAGGAAATCTAGTCTTTGCATGTCTTTAAGAATGTAAGCTTCCTTTTCATAGCATACATTAATATAAACTCTCAAATTTGTTAATGATTGTGGCAACTTTAAAAGTTCACGAAATAGCTAAGTACATAAAAGGATGTTTTTGTGCTTTTTATGAACATGAATGTGAGTTGTGGTGGTGCCAACGGGGGTGGGTTGTGTTGTCATTTATGAAAGGTGAAAGAGAGAATTGAATGAAAAAAACAAGGGGGTGGGATGGAAGGAATAATTTTGAGGGAACGCAAAGCCTTGTGTATTAGTCGATTCCCTTTTGTTGACCACCGAACTCCCATTTTCCATTCCCTCACAATGGTCTATTTGCTAAATTTTATAATTTCGTGGGTATTACACGGGTATTACATTACTTTTATGACAAAATATTTGCTAATTTTATAATTTCGTAAATAATAGAAAGAGTTTTTGAGAAAAAAATTAATTTTATATGAGTGCAACCACTTATACATATTAATAAATCTACTTCACTAATTATTAAATTATTTAACTTATCATTGGTGATGTTGAAAAATATTAAAATTTTTTGTCTTAAATATACATTCATTGAATGTGTATCGGTTAGGTCGACTTTGCCATAGCTTTGTATACATTTCTAGTCTTCAATGTCTAGTTTTCACTAAGGTGCAGTTTGTTTTTAAACCGTAAAATGTCTGCAGTTTACGGACCACATCTGCAGATAACTGTAGAAGAAGGGGTGGACCAAACCACGGGAGTCTGCAAAAAAAAGGTTGTATGTTTTTAAGATATGTATACTTTTAAAATAAATTGGTGGTGGTGTACGGACGATGGTGGTGGTTTGTGGACGTGGACGGTGGGTGGTGGTAGGTGGTGGATGAGTATATTGGGGTTGGTGGTGGACTGTGGTGGTAGACGGTGGTGGTGGGTGGGGAACTCATATAGATTTATAAACTCATTTAAACATGAAAGTTATTTTTGTTAATTGTTATTAGTTTTTTTATATATTAATGGGTAAAAATTCCTTTATAATTTTTAAAACTTTTAAGGAATTAAGTTAATAGAAGATTCAATGCCAAATTCACTAGATTAAGTAGATAAATATTAATTTTGACAAATTAAGGTATTTAAATGCTATCACTACTACTAATATTGAAATCAAGTTACTTAACAAACTGGGTTTTATAATATCAATTTTTGCAATTTAGTACATCCATCAAATACGTATCAACACTAAATGTCAAAATTACACTTATTAATAAAGTACCAAGTTTAATAAAATATTATAGAAAATAAAATTTAGATTGTAACAGAGTATGAGTTGGCTTTGTAAATAAAGAGTATCAGTTGGCTTTGTAAATAACTTAAGCCATCATGTTCTTCATATTCCGGTAACTAATTTAGAGTGTGAAAAAACTGGGAGGCAAAAACGTTTCATGAGCAACATAATTTAAATTCAATAAATTTAGAAGCCATTTATATTATTGTTTTTTTTGTCACAATATGTACACAGCACTTGTTGAAAAACTTTAAATAGTAGGATATAATTAATTAAATTATTAAAATAATTTTTTTTATGAAAGAGGCCTTAATTTGTATTTTGTTATGACTATCATTTTAACAACATGTATTTATTATCATTTCTTGTTCGTACGTAAAAATTGCACCTTTACAAGTAATCCAATTCTTACTACTCACAATAATGCCCATCTCTTGAGAACATATTCAGGTGTCTTAAAACGACTCGATATTTTATTGTATTTTTTAAATGATATTGTTTGAATTAATTCAATCCTTGTAAAAAGTACCAAAATGGAAGCATTGGACGTTAGAAGAAAAATATATTGGGTTAACTATGAATATAATTAATATCTAGGTGCAACTTTGTTATATGTTAATTTAAAAAAACTAAAGTCGCATGAATTAGTTCAATTCAACCCTCATAATCATTGTGAAAATTATTCATTCATTAAATTTTATATGAGTGTAACCACTTATACTAATTAATATATCCACTTACACTAATCATTAAATTATTTAACTTATCGTAGTTGGTGTTGAAAAATATTAAAATTTTCTCTCTTAAATACATTCATTGAATGCGTACGGTTCTACAACTGAGATTTAACACTATCATTAGGTCCACTTTGTTGTAACTTTGTATACATTTCTAGTCATCAGTGGTTTTCACTAAGGTGCAGTCTACGGACCACGTCTACAAACATATGTACAGAAGAAGTGGAATAAACATCTACAGTCATAAAAAAGAAGGTTGTTTATTTTTTAACATACGTCGACTTCTAAAATACACCGGTGGTGGTGTACGGATAGTGGTGGTGGTGCTGGAAGGTGGTGGATAGTGGTGGTGGGTGGTGGATGTGGACAATGAGGGTTGGTGGTGGACGGTGGTTGTGGTTGGTGGACGGTGGATGGTGGTGGCGAGTGATGGTGTTTAACTCTATGCAGACCTTAGAAAATGTTAGAAGTGGCTGGGTGAATTCTGCACCAAGAAGAGCTCGCACAAATGTTTTTTAATGAAACGTTTTTCGTAAAACAAACAATCTGTACATGACAATGTCTGCCCATGGTTTGTGCGACGCAGACAAAAGAGGTTGCGCATATTTAAAAAAAAACAAACACCATCTAACTAAATTAGTCTTTGGTGGAGTAACTCATACAGATTTATGAACTCATTAAAATTCATTAAAACAAACATGAAAGTTATTATTGTTAACTATTATTAGTTTTTAGCATGTTAAGGGTAAAACATACCTTAAAATTTTTAAAACTTTTATTGAATTAACTTAATGGAAGATTTAAAGCTAAATTCACAAATTAAGTAGATAAATTTTAATTTTGAACAAATTAAATTATATGAAAAGCAACCACTAATACTAATATTGAAATTAAATTACTTAACATAGTGGGTTTTCAAATATCAAATTTCGCAATTTAGTACCTCCTTCAAATACATTTCAAGACTAGAAGTGAAAATTACTCTTATTAAAAAGATACCAAGTTTAATAAAAAGATGTTACAGAAACTCAATTTGAATTGCAACAATTCAAGTATGAGTTGGCTTTGTAAATAACTTAAGCCATCGTGTTTTCCATATTTTCGTAACTAAACTAGGGTGTGAAAATACTAGCGGGCAAGCCGTTTCATCGGCAACCTAATTTAAATTCAATAAATTTAGAAGCCATTTATATTATTGTTTTATTTATCATAGTCTCGCCATTATGCACCAACAGACTCCCCTTTGGATATTGTCGTAGTCTTGATCAGTCTTCAAACGCTACAACCTCATCCGAAGAAATTTTTGTAGGGCTTTTTCCTTCTTTCTTGCTTTGGAATCGGTGTTTGGTCAGTAGGAGGCACCTTTGTCATGAACTGAAACCTTCGTAGTCTCGCCTCTCTTCCCATTTCGTGAATTCTTTCCAAACGCTTTTCTTCTTTCAAAAATTCTTCCCTTTCAAGTTCTCGCCATCTAGATTCCCACATATGCATAACATACATTGATCACACCTTGGTATTGTTTGGCTTGAACTTCTTCATGTTTATCGTAAAAGATTTTGTTGAAGAACAAACACTTCACATCCTCCTTTGAACAATTTACTAGCCACATCGGGTCTAGTATCCTTATGGTCCTCCACAATCCCCAAATCCTTCGACGTTCAATACATTCAGGATCTTTCTCTTTATTGATATCCCATGTTTCATCAGCTCATAAAACTATCACTGCTTCGCATGTATCAGGATCCGTCTGCCACCACAAAAAAATATGGATGAAAATCTTGTTCTATTTGTTTCAGTGGCATGTTCTTCATGGCCCTTGGCCTTTTCATCACCAATGTAACATCCTTTTCTTTAGCAACTTAATCAATTTTCACTCTTCTCTTCGGGGTAAATGGTCTCCATAGTTCAAAACCACGTGATGCTTCTAACTTTATAACTTTCCATAACCGTTGTTCATTGAATTTCATCTGAAAGCTTATGTTGCTTGTCTGCACCAATTCTTCAACATCCTAGAAAGGTAATGTCTTGATGTCATTGTACACCAAATTTTCTTTTTATAGCATAAACATCAAGCTCCCTGATCCATCCCCAACTCAGAATATCTCCAAGAAAATTGTTTGAACCATGATTTCTTCGCTTCAGCAACTTGTTCTTTAGAATAACGTTTAGGAATATTGCCATCCTTGACCACTTCATCAATCTTCTGCTTTAATAGCTCCACATTCTGATTCATGATTTCATCAATCGTTGGAAAACTGTTAATATTAACATCAGAATACTTTTCAACCTCATCATCAGAAGCATCTTCGAAAATAACACGATCATAATCATCAGCTTCTGGTACACGCTTGTAAACATAGTCTTTCGGCTCAAAGGTTCTAATGTTCACCAACTCTTCTTCAAAGTCAAATTCCAAAGAATCAACTTCAACCTCAAACATCTTTGCTAGTTCTTCTTTCGTGTAGTTATGAACAATTTCTCCTTCTTCAATCTTTGGATCAAATGTAATCATCAGGGGCTGTCGACCAGGAACAGCTGTAAATGTAGCTGTGAAGATTCCTGATTCTTCTGACTCTTTTTTACCTGTCTGCTCTCCCTTACTTTGAACATCCTCAACATTGACTTCGTCATTAAGCACAGAATCGTAATCAAAATCGTCATGAAGCTTTGTAGATTCAACTATAATGCCAACTCCACCCTGATCATCATTGTTATAATCATCATGTTTAGAATCATTGTCTTTATCATTAGCATGATCATCAGCATTATCATCATCTTTCTTTTCCTCATCTTCATCGTTATCAGCTTCATGTTCAGCTCTTTCAGCTCTAGCACATCTTAATTCAGCTATATGTTGAAAAATAGGATCGACAATAACATCAATCACTTCACCAACAATAAATAATCCTTGTTCAAGATTTTCTTCAATCACAGGCTTTTCAACAGTGTTCGAACTTTCTGTTACAACAGTTTCTTTCTTAATACTTTTGCCTTTGCCCTGTGAGGCCATCTCTTTCTCAGCTTTCTCTTTTTCATCTTGTACTTCTAAGCGATTGTATTCAGCGATAAAGTCTACACCAAGATTGTTTGCTAGAACACGTTGAAGCATGTTGAATCTTTTGTTGTTTAGGGCCTTTTCTGTTTCGAGCTCTGCAATCAGCTTCCTCAGCCTTTCGTTATCTGAACCAAGGCTATCAACCACTGCTTTCATGTACTCACGATCGTTCTCTAGAAATTTAACTCTGTTTTCCATTATTGCTTTCTTGGTCTCATTATGCTTGATTTGGACTTCAAGAGCTTTAATCCTTCTTTCAAACTCTTAGACCTTTGACTCGTTAAACATGTCAAGTAATTCATCAGAATAAATTTGTGTATCAACATTTCGTGGAGGTAACGGAAAATCTCCAAATTCATTAGAAAAATAACGTTCTTGTCGTTGAGCAGATGTTTGACTTTGAGGAGTATGCTGCTTTGAAGTAGTCTTTGGTGTTGCTTGCTTTGGTGTTGTTTGTTGTTGTGGAGAGATTGGTTGAGCAGAAGTAGGCTCTTGTGGAGTTTGTTGTGGCACTTGTACAGACACTGTTGGAGGTTCTTGAACTTCAGAAGTTTGTGGTGGTATGTCTAGGACTAGTGATGCTTGCGGAGGTGTAACTTTCTTTCTTTGACTAGCGTATCTCCTTTTAGGTAGAACTTTCCTTTTGTACTTGGACTCCCATTGTTTTCTTGCCTTCATTGGCCTTTGACTTCACACGTTTGGTTTTCTTTTTCGGCATGTCTTCCTCAAATTCTTCCTCAGCAGATGGTTCATACAAATCTTCATCACGTTTCTTTGAACGCTCTTCTTCTTGTTCTTTTTCAATTTGCTTTTGACGGATATCTGCAGAATCTTCAGATGATTCTTCGTCTTTATCAGAAGTAGCAGAAATTACATCATAACGATCACCTCCAGCAATTCCAGTTTCAACATCTTGGCTTTCTACATTCACTGCTGCACTAGAACACGCAACATTCTCAACATTTTCTAGTTCATTATCAGGCTCGTCCCTCAACATAGTTTCAACTTTCTTGGACGCTCTTTGACGTTTCTTCTTCTCAACTACTTTCTTTACATACCACGCGCTACGTTTCTTTGAAACCTTTCAGCAATTCAACTTCATCCTTATCATCACCACTTCCAACATTCCTCCATTTTCCGTCAGGTGGTGACACGTAGTCAGCTTTAGCAATAGCACCAAAAACTGGTTTCGCAGTAGGAGCAGAATCTTGCCTCTGATGTGTCAAAAGCTTCTTTACAGTAGTTTCATCCATGTGGCTCAAATAAAGTATGTCGTTCGGATCCTTCACAATATCTTTGAATTTATCATCGATAAGCATCTGGACAAATCGCAGATACATCAGAAATCTATCTTTGCCCATATTCTTTGACATATGCTCGTAAACAACTTTAGAATAGTTGAACTTCTTATTTAGCACCATCGCTGTTGCCATACACATCATGTAATCTTGTAAGTCGTCCAAACCGGCTTTTCTGTGACTGAAAGCACGTATAAGTGAGTGCATGAAAAACTTGTATAGTAATCCAAGACCACCTTTCTTGAAAGTAGATTCATTAACGTGTCCTCTATATCCCATGTGGTAGAAACAACCTTTAACCATCCGTTCCTCAAAACCCGTTGGATCATCCGTATTATCGTTGAACTCCATAACTTTGCGGATATCGGCTTCTGTAATCTTTATTTCTTTATCTTCATTGCCAACATGAACAAAAGATTTAATGACGTTGTTCGTTGCATCAAATGATGCTGAGTTCCAGAAGAAATAAACATGCGAGCGATAAACAATATGCTAGTCCGTGATAGCCTTCGTCATTGGAATTCTTCCCATAAACTCTAAAACATCCGAGAATGAAGCCAGGGAAGGATATAACTTCGTATCCAATGATATGCAAGTATTGTGGAACTTCGAAAACGAAAGCTGAACACACTGCGACATGAAAATCACAAACACTTAACAAATTTTTACAAGTTATAACAACATTTTGAACAACTTCGCTCGAACTTGTTACAAACAAGATTTTTTATTCATTTTAACACAACTTCGGGCGAACTTGACAATATTACACAATTTAAACATGTTATAATAACTTCGCTCGAAGTTGTCATTATCATTATGTTCAGCATTTTTACACAGCTTCGCTTGAAGTTGCCATTACAGATTTATTCAACAAGTTACACAACTTCGCCCGAAGTTGGTTAAACCAACATAAACAAGTTCAGGGGAACTTAACGTCTTCCCCATTCAAATCTCAAACCTGCAACATCAATACATGGTCCAATGTTCAATTTTATGGTTTATTCTGTTATCATACATGTCGATTAACAATTTTGACCAATCAATTTCATTCCAAAACCCCTAGACCTATGTGTTTTATCAAGATGAAGTTCGACACATTCATAAACTCATCGAATTCATGGTCATTTCATCAAATCTCACCTCTTCCATGGATCTAAGTGTGCCAATCACTTAGATTCAGTCTAAAATCGGGCAGTATAACAGTATCTTTAATGCAATCTAGCAAGTTCGTTCAAATGCTCTCAAGTTCGCTCACTAGGTTCAAAAAGATGGAATGATTTTGTCCGAAGTTGTTGTCATAAATATAGTCAAGACAACTTCGGGCGAACTTGACACTTCAAACAACAATTTTCAACATATAACTTCGCCGAAGTTATCTAAACTTTATAACACACATCAACCTAACTTCGGCCGAACTTGTTCAAGCCCAAATCATAACTTTTCAATTTTTACATTTTAAACCCCTGTGTTTTCACATGTTTATCAGTTCTGATAATCCACTCAGTTGACCAAGTCCAAGTTAATGACCTTAGTTAACCGATTTGTCTGCCGAGTCCAAGTTAATGACCTCTTGACCCGTTTTCAACAAACTGATGTTTTTCTTCATTTTAAAGTTTCAAATTAATGAACTTTTAATCGTTTTTCGTTTATTTTGATTTTACAGATTAGCTCCCAACCCGTTGTAATCAAGTTTTCCAACCATTTACACCATTCCGAAATCCGAAGATCCGCTTTCCATCATTGGCTGTTGAAAACAATGTAGAAACAAAATCTTTTTATATTTTCAAAAATTTATGCTAAAACACACTGAAAATCTTTTTGATTTTTAATCTGTAATCAAACGAACTATGTACAAACATATTTGCAGATATATTTTTGTGAATTCGTGTCTAAGGATCATATCAGTTGTTTGAGACATATTACTAGTACCGTGGACCTATTAATGACATCAAGTTTTAAACTTGTTTACCTAGATTGTTGATATATTTGTCCACTTAAACTTCGACACATTTCTCAATTGTTCCAAGATATGTTTTAGAATTATGAAACTTGACTTAACTATGGTTCCCATATCAGAATATACTCTCGTGTCAAGATTCCCTAGATTACATCTTACAGGTGAATATAGCATAACTGATATCAGTATCTGGGTTGTGCGAGACCTTGAAAGCTCAGGTTAGTACCACCGTACCGACAGAGAGATTGTGACATCTGTGCTTTTCCATCATCGTTCAATTCCGAAACGATTTTGTAATTTTATAACAATGGCATAAGCTAAAAATACCCTAAATACCCTTTACATAACTTAGAAATAAGTTTTGAAGGCTTCGGTATGGCAAAAACATGCTTATGCAACTTCAGGGGCTATTTTGCAAATTCTGCGAAACTATGACGTTACGCGTATTTCCTAATCCGGAACATATACGCACATCCAAAAATTTTTGTAATCATTAAAATATAGCATTTTAATGATTGGAATGCAAAAATATCACTCGTTACGCGTTTACGGTCAGTTGCGCGTTCTTACGATTTCCGTCGTAATTAACCGCAACCGTACGGCCAAACGAACCGACATCCGAAAAGTTTCCAAGCATTTTTTAAGTTCCCTATGCTTTATCTTCCTTGTAAAGCTTAAAAATGGGGTTAACGAGTGTTAAAAGTGCCAAAACGTGTCGAAAACAAGTTTTAGGCAGCAGGGACCTGTTCTGCCAATTCTGAAACTTTGGAATCCCTGGCGCCACACGAGAGACCCCCAAGATCTCCCGTGACGCACGGGGGATGCCCAGTGGCAGCAGCTACTGGCAGCTTCTTGTTCATTTGACTTGACACCTATCACTCGTTTTTACCACACTTACTCTGGTCTTGACACCTCACTAAACACTTGTAATGATCCTACAACATCTCTTAACACTTTGCATGATCCTAAAGCTCTCCAACAACTATAAATACCCTTGATCTTCAAACAAATTCCTTGCTCATTTCCATCTTTCTTCTCTCTTAACTCTAAGTGGAGTTGCTACCTTATTAGGAGGCCTCCCATCTTTTTTCTAGTAATCTTGGCTTCCTTGAGTGCAAGTAAGTGCTCTAACCAAGCCTTGTTCATTCTTTTAGCTTATTATGAGCTAAAAGTCAAACAGTTTGACTTACTGTTTGACTTTCGGTTTGGACCATTAGTTGGTCAAGTCAAAGTTCAATTGAACTTTGCAACGTGACCGTAATCACGAAGGTTATAATCCCTTGCGATTATACCTACTGATTAGCACGTTTTCCTAGTCGAAGTGACGAGTCAAGGTTTCGGTCAATAATGCGCAAAGTGCGCATTATACGACGGAACTATTTTCGGGTGTCAAAACACTTTGTTTTGATACCAAATCAGTTTTATAAACTTAGTTAGACATGTTAAACATGTCTAACTCGTCACTTTTTAGTAGTCGAGCGGTCTTGACCACCGCTTTGACTTTCGAATCCGACCCGTTTGGTCGATCCTAGGATCCGACCAAACTCATATTAGTGACCATAGTTATTTAGGGAATAACCCTCTGAGGTAATACCTTATGATCATGTCGTTTGGTTAGTATTATGATATGTCGTTATTATGACCTTTATAAATGACCAAAATGCCCTTTTTGCACCTAAATTCATTTTAAGCATATGTGGCTAAAGTTTTGACATATAAACTGATATTACAACATTATTAAACATGTTTGGTCATATAAGACTTACCATAAGACTAGTTTGACCATCCGAACACATATTTACGTAAATGATCCGTTAAAGTAGTGTAAACTACCTTAACGAGTCATAATGGGTTAAACACACTTAGGAATCTTTCCAAATCAGAATGTTAACTTTATTAAACCATTTCATATGAGTTCCAACACTCATTTGGTTTATAAGGATTCATTCTATCCGAATCTTCCGATTAAGGTCCCGATATTTACATAGTTATCCGATATTAGGACTTGCTTGATTTTCCAAACTCTTGAGCTTTGTATATCCATTTGAACAAGGATACTTTGGCAACCCCAAGTGAGTACATAGACCCCTCTTTTCTAAATGTTTTAAGGTGATTATGTGAGTACATAGTCCCCTCTTTTACGTTTTCAAATATTTTGGGGTGAAACACATGTGCCTACTTATTACTTTATTGATTCATGCTTTTATGACATATACTTGCTATTTTCATCTAGTACACATATAGTACATGATTTCAATTGTGTTTTGCTATGTATGTTGACTTGAGTATGCTAGCACATTGATTTCAAAGACACCTTTTACGGCATATGTTGACTTAGCATATGAACACATTGATTTACATTACGTTTTGCTATGTATGTTGACTGAGCATGCTAGCACATTGATTTTCAAAGACACCTTTTGCGGCATATGTTGACTTAGCATATGAGCACATTGATTTCCATTACATTTTGCTATGTATGTTGACTGAGCATGTTAGCACATTGATTTTATGGATATTTCTACTTCGTATGTTGACTTAGCATACTTAGTACATGGTTTAAAGACATTTTTCATGACATTGCTTACATGGACTAAGACATTTGGTTTGTTTAACGGGACATAATATATTCATTAACATTAATCACGCCGCCCGTAGTATGTAATGGTACCATAGGTTTGACAAATCCCGTTCCCCGCTTCCTATGTTTGTTTGGAAGTAGGAAATGACAGAATCCGAAGACATTTTTAATAAACATTTGACTTGATAAGGGTTTATCCGACAATCTCAAGGCTTGAATGTATGCGATAAACATAACTACATAGATGTTCATATCAAATAAAGCATTGGTTTTGCAAAACATGATTTTGATTTAAAACTTCGGTTTATTCAAGACATTGTTTTGTACATGACATTGGTTATACACGACATTATACATATGGCTTGAGTAAAGTCTTTTTATTGCCATACAAGACATGGTTTATAACTAACGTTGTGACATATTACATTGTTTACACATGACATTTGTTTGACAAGACATTTTTGGTGGTTATTTGATAAGTGATTTAATTAACGAGATGTGTGTAATATGATAAAAGCATGGTGGATACGCCGCTGGTACTTTCTATATATAAGTGCTTTCATGATATACATAACGTAGCGTTACTTAAACCACTTCGACAAACACAAAGACATGACACGTTTGGTATAAATAACATATATTTTTCACAAGACACTGTTTTACAAATGGCATATTTTATACAATTCATTTTCATCCGGTTAATTAGTTAACCATATATCCTGCTTTTATATCATTTGATTTTCATATGATTTTATAAAAGAAAACATTTTATAGGGTTCATGACTACTTTTCATTAAACTATTATTTTAAATTCAAGTCATGAATCCTCATCAACAAAACCTATGTATCTCACAGGTATTTTTATGCTGACGTACCTATTTTTACATGTGTTTCAGGAGCTAATGCTTAAGGATGATTCATGTGACACTTAGGACGGACTGGGCTTTTGTGACTTAAAAATTAGCAAGACAAATAAATTTATGTTATGTTTCTGTTAAATTCCAGACAATGTAAACAATTTGAGTCAATAATACAAAACTTTAATTTCCATGGTTGTTGAAACAATAGTTCTGTTACGACACTCCCCGACGTTTCCGTCGTGGTTTGTTGTTTTACGCGGTCGGGGTGTTGACAGAAAGATTTGTATCAAAGCCAATGGTTATAGGGAATTAGGTTATTAGTAATGCTTTGACCTAGACTATAACCTTTCTAGGACCCTAACACAAGTTATCTTGTGTTTAGATCTTAAAACAATACGATCACCTATCCTTAGGTGATTACCAAAAACAAGTTATAATTCATTTTAAAGGCCAAAAAAATCATCGGCGCTATTTGCCTTCAAAGTTTTTATAATCTCGTCAAAGTTTGGGTTTTAATAATGTGAACACACGCAATCCGGAAGGGTGGGTGCTTGTACCTTGAGTTTTCTGTCTAAGGTTAGAGTGTTCGTACAAATCCACTTAATTGGACCAGTCACTCTTACCTGGGAACTCTTGGGGTGAGTGTCCACCTATAGGCTAAAGCATGTCTTTGTGATACATTATAAAAACCCATTTACTTTGATTAGTCACTTTGTGTTGTTTGTTTGTTGCAAGTAAACGAACAAATGACCACCATCCTTTCATTTCGTCGATTTTTATGACATCTCATATTGATTACCCGAACATTCATCTCACTCGCTTTCTCTCATATTTTTTGCTCTTTAAGAATGCCTCCTCGATGAAACGTACCACCACCTAACACCGAACTGGCAACTATCATAGCACAACAGATGGCTGCTATGCTACCAAATCTCATTACTCAAATCGACCAAACCAACAACAATAACATGAACATGCTACGTGCAACTTTAAACAGTTTAACTCGGCTAAACCAATCAAGTTTAATGGTTCCAAAGGAGCAACTGGGCTCCTACAGTGGTTTGAGAGTCTTGAGAGTACTTTTTGCCATGTTCAGTGTCCTGATAATCGTAAAGTCGAGTTTGCTTCAAGTGTATTTCATAAGAGGGCACTCACGTGGTGGAACGGAGTGATGAAAGATAGGGGTGCTGATGTTACGATGGGTCAGACATAGGAGGAACTTAGAGCTCTAATGATGAAAGAGTTCTGCCCTCGTCATGAAAAAAGGGTGCTTGAGAATGAGTTCCATGACCTAAAGCAGGACAATGGTGAGCACCGTGCGTATACCAATTGGTATGAGGAGTTGAGCCTATTATGTCCTGAGATGGTGACGCCTTTGGATAAGGCGATTGAAAAGTACATAGATGGTCTACCAGATCCTGTCCAGGACATCGTCACTGGCAGTAACCCTACATCTGTCCGTCAAGCCATTAAGCTAGCTGCAATCCTTACTGAATCGCAAGTCAAAAAGGGTAAGCTTCATCGAAAGGGTGACAAGAAACCGTCTGTTAAACCTAAGAAGCAAAAGGGTAACAAAGCTGAAACCTCCAAGAAGTCGAGGAAGTGCAAGGCTTCCAAGAACTTCGCTCTCACTACACAACCTAACCAAACTACTCCCAATCAGCCTGCTCAACCACCGGCTAAGAAACAATATGTTGGCAATGCACCTCTGTGCAACAAGTGTAACAGTCACCATCAACCACATTTACAGGGCCGCATTTGCACTAACTGTGGGAAATCTGGTCATCTTGCCAACACTTGCCGTTTTGCTCCTACCCAGAATCAAATAGCCCAAAACCTTGCTCAGCAGCCTGCACGACCTCACTATCCACCTGGGTCTTGCTACAATTGTGGGGATCTTACCCACTATAGAAACAATTGCCCGAAGTTGGCAAATGCAAACCAGGCACGTAGACGAGCATTTAACATCAATGCTAACTAGGCTCGGGCTGACAATGAAGTGGTGAACGGTACGTTCTTTGTTAACAACCATCCTGCTTCAATTCTTTTCGATTCGGATGCCGATAAGCGTTTTGTATCCCTAGCTTTTGAACCTTTGCTTTCCATGCCTAGAACCAAACTAGGAAAGCCCTTAACAGTCGAAATAGCTATGGTGAACCCCTTGTTCTTGATTCTGTCATCCGTGATTGTCGATTGAACCTTAACAACTATCTTTTTGCCATTGACCTCATGCCAATGCGACTCGGGAGCTTTGATATCATAGTAGGGATGGACTGGTTATCTAAACACCATGCTGAGGTGATTTTCTTTGATAAGATCGTTCGTATACCTCTTCCCTCTAGTGAAACCTTAGAGGTTAATGGAGAAAAACCCGTCAGTAGCCTTAAACTCATGACATGTACCCAAGCCCATAAATACCTACGAAAGAACTATGTTGCTTTCTTGGCACATATCATAGAGGAGAAAGGCAAAGGCAAAACTATTCAAGATATTCCCCTGGTTCGGGATTATCCTGAGGTGTTTCCTGAAGAACTACCCGGTTTACCTCCAGCACGACAAGTCGAGTTTCGTATAGATCTTGTACCTGGTGCCAACCCTATAGCCAAATCCCCATACCAACTTGCATCGTCTGAGATGCAAGAGTTATCTAAACAGCTTCAGGAGTTGTCTGACAAAGGATTCATTCGTCCAAGCTTTTCACCATGGGGCGCTTCAGTCCTATTTATGAAAAAGAAGGATGGATCATTCCGTATGTGTATCGATTACCGTGAGCTTAAAAAGCTCATAATAAAAAATCGATATCCCGTACCTCGCATAGATGATCTCTTTGATCAGCTGCAAGGTGCTACTTGCTTCTCAAAGATTGATCTACGTTCTGGGTATCATCAGCTTCGTGTTCTCGAAGAAGATATTCCCAAAACTGCTTTCCGCATTCGATATGGTCATTACGAGTTCACTGTTATGCCGTTTGGTCTGACAAATGCTCCTGCCGTTTTCATGGACTTGATGAATAGGGTTTGCAAGCCTTATTTGGACAAGTTCATCATTGTCTTCATTGATGACATTTTGATTTATTCAAAGTCTCGAGCCGATCACGAGCAACATCTCCGTCTAATGCTGGAACTCCTAAAGAAAGAACAACTCTATGCCAAGTTTTCCAAGTGTAAATTTTGGCTTAAGGAAGTTCAATTCTTGGAACATATTGTCAACGAACAAGGTATTCATGTAGATCCCGCTAAAATCAGTGCGATTAAGGAATGGGATACACCTACTACTCCTATCGAAGTTCGTTCATTTCTTGGTCTCGCGGGTTATTACCGTCGCTTTATCGCAAACTTCTCAAAGATTGCAGTTCCCCTCACTACTTTAACTCAAAAGAATAAACCTTTTGAGTGGGGACCTAAACAAGAAGAGCTTTTCAGACCTTGAAACAAAAGCTCTGTAATGCTCCTATTTTATCCTTACCTGAAGGTAACGACGACTTTGTCGTATATTGTGATGCATTGAACTTAGGCCTTGGTCATGTTCTCATGCAAAGGAACAAAGTTATATCCTATGCATCAAGACCATTGAAGATTCATGAAAAGAACTACACCACTCATGATCTTGAGTTGGGTGCTGTCGTTTTTGCTCTCAAAATTTGGAGACATTACCTATACAGTACAAAATGCGTGGTTTATACAGACCACAAAAATCTCCAGCACATTTTCAATCAAAAAGAACTAAACATGAGACAGCGACGATGGGTCGAACTTCTGAACGACTACGACTGTGAGATTCGCTACCATCCTGGTAAGGCGAATGTCGTAGCCGATGCTCTTAGTCGTAAAGAACGAGTCAAGCTACATTGTGTTCAAGTTCGATTGATATTCAAAACCGTATCTCCCAAGCTCAACGAACTTGTATTACACAAGGCATGATGAGTGATGAATTACCACATCATCTTGAGCTTCAACTTGAAACGAAAGACAATGGGTTATCCTATTATCTGAACCGTTTGTGGGTTCCACGTCAAGACAATCTTCGCACCTTGATAATGGATGAAGCTCATAAGTATCGTTATTCAAGTCATCTAGGTGCAGGCAAAATGTATAAGGATCTTCATACCCACTATTGGTGGTCGGGTATGAAGAAAGACATTGCCTTGTACGTATCTAAATGTCTTACTTGTCTCAAAGTTAAAGTAGAGAATCAATGTCCCTCTAGTTTGCTTGAACAACCAGAAATTCTGGTTTGGAAATGGGAGAGCATTGCAATGGATCTCATTACCAAATTACCACGTACATCTAGAGGTCATGATGCCATTTGGGTAATTATTGATCGTCTAACCAAGTTAGCACACTTTATAGCAATCCGTGAGGATTTCCCTGCTGTCAAACTTGCTAAGATCTATGTGGATGAAATTGTATCTCGTCATGGTGTTCCTTTGGACATCATATATGATCGTGATGCTCGATTTTCATCTCATTTTTGGAGGACCATGCAATCTGCCATGGGAACCAAACTTAACCTGAGCACTGCTTATCATCCTCAAACGGATGGACAATCCGAAAGGACAATCCAGACACTGGAGTATATGCTTAGAGCTTTGTTGCGGTAGTTGGGATTCGCATCTACCTTTGATCGAATTCTCCTACAACAACAGTTATCACACCGGCATTAACATGGCTCCTTTTGAAGCTCTTTATGGTCGAAAATGTCGTTCACCTGTCTGTTGGAATGAAATCGGTGAATCTCAATTCACTGGACCTGAACTCATTCAAGACACAACAGACAAAGTTAAAACAATTCGCCATAATCTCTTGACAGCTAGAAGCCGTCAAAAGAGTTACGCGGACAAACGACGCAAGCCCTTGGAATTCCAAGTCCGTGATCATGTTCTACTCAAGGTATCCCCTTGGAAAGGCGTGGTTAGATTTGGAAAGAAAGGAAAACTTGCACTAGATATGTTGGACCATTTAAGATCATTGAGAAAATCGGAAAGGTGGCCTACAAACTTGAGCTACCTCCTGAACTTGGAAATGTTCATCCAACCTTCCACGTGTCCAATTTGAAAAAGTGTTTAGCTGATGAAAACCTCCACATCCCTCTTGATGAAATTCATGTTAATGACACGTTACACTTTGTCGAGAAACCTGAGGAAATTTTGGACCGTGAAGTCAAAAAGCTTAAGCGCAGACGAATACCGATTGTAAAAGTTCGCTGGGAGTCCAAATGTGCCCTGAGTTTACCTGGGAATGAGAGGACCAGATGAAAGCAAAATATCCACATCTATTCTCACAAGTTTTCTCTAATTAAATTTCGGGACGAAATTTCCTAAAGTAGGGGAGACTGTGACATCTGTGCTTTTCCATCAGCGTTCAATTCTGAAACGATTTTGTAATTTTATAATATTGTGTTTTATTCCAAGATTTGTGTATTTATATATTGGTATTTCATATTTCAATCCTTGTTCAGTTCTGATCTTTCGAATCACTTCTGAAAGTGAAATCACAAACCGTTACGCAAACGTAATTAGTTTAATGCGATGTACACTCCGGAACAATGGAATAAGCTAAACATACCCTAAATACCCTTTACGTAACTTAGAAATAAGTTTTGAAGGCTTCGGTATGGCAAACACATGCTTATGCAACTTCAGGGGCTATTTTGCAAATTCTGCGAAACTATGTCGTTACGCGTATTTCCTAATCCGGAACATATACGCACATCCAAAAATTTTTGTAATCATTAAAATATAGCATTTTAATGATCGGAATGCAAAAATATCACTCGTTACGCGTTTACGGTCATTTGCGCGTTCTTACGATTTCCGTTGTAATTAATCGAAAACCGCAACCGTACGACAAACGAACCGACCTCCGAAAAGTTTCCGAGCATTTTTTAAGTTCCCTATGCTTTATCTTCCTTGTAAAGCTTAAAAATGGGGGTAACGAGTGTTAAAACTGCCCAAACGCGTCGAAAACAAGTTTTACACAGTAGGGACCTGTTCTTCCAATTCTGAAAGTTTGGAATCCCAGGCGCCATGCGAGAGACCCCCCAAGATCTCCCATGACGCGCGGGGGATGCCCAGTGGCAGCAGCTACCTGGCAGCTTCTTGTTCATTTGACTTGACACCTAACTCGTTTTTGACACACTTTCTCTGGTCTTGACACCTTACGAAACACTTGTGATGATCCTACAACATCTCCTAACACTTGGCATGATCCTAAAGCTCTCCAAAACTATAAATACCCTTGATCTTCAAACAAATTCCTTGCTCATTTCCATCTTTCTTCTCTCTAAACTCTAAGTGGAGTTGCTACCTTATTAGGAGGCCTCCAATCTGAGTTTTTCTAGTAATCTAGGCTTCCTTGAGTGCAAGTAAGTGCTCTAACCAAGCCTTGTTCATTCTTTTAGCTTATTATGAGCTAAAAGTCAAACAATTTGACTTACTGTTTGACTTTTGGTTTCTACCATTAGTTGGTCAAGTCAAAGTTCAATTGAACTTTGCAACGTGACCGTAATCACGAAGGTTATAATCCCTTGCAATTATACCTACTGATTACCACGTTTTCCTAGTCGAAGTGACGAGTCAAGGTTTCGGTCAATAATGCGCAAAGTGCGCATTATACGACGGAACTATTTTCGGGTGTCAAAGCACTTTGTTTTGATACCAAATCAGTTTTATAAACTTAGTTAGACATGTTAAACATGTCTAACTCGTCACTTTTAGTTTAGTGCTTGTTTAGGGTCGTAAGTCGAGCGGTCTTGACCACCGCTTTGACTTTCGAATCCGACCCGTTTGGTCGATCCTAGGATCCGACCAAACTCATATTAGTGACCATAGTTATTTAGGGAATAACCCTCTGAGGTTATACCTTATGATCACGTCGTTTGGTTAGTATTATGATATGTCGTTATTATGACCTTTATAAATGACCAAAATGCCCTTTTGCACCTAAATTCATTTTAAGCATATGTGGCTACAGTTTTGACATATAAACTGATATTACAACATTGTTAAACATGTTTGGGCATATAAGACTTATCATAAGACTAGTTTGACCATCCGAACACATATTTACGTAAATGATCCGTTAAAGTAGCGTAAACTACCTTAACGAGTCATAACGGGTCAAAAGCACTTAGGAATCTTTCCAAATTAGAATGTTAACTTTATTAAACCATTTCATATGAGTTCCAACACTCATTTGGTTTATAAGGATTCATCCTATCCGAATCTTCCGATTAAGGTCCCGATATTTACATATTTATCAGATATTAGGACTCGCTTGATTTTCCGGACTCTTGAGCTTTGTATATCCATTTGAAAAAGGATACTTTTGCAACCCCAAGTGAGTACATAGACCCTCTTTTCTAAATGTTTTAAGGTGAATATGTGAGTACATAGTCCCCTTTTTACGTTTTCAAATATTTTGGGGTGAAATACATGTGCCTACTTATTACTTTATTGATTTCATGCTTTTATGACATATACTTGCTATTTTTGTCAAGTACACATATAGTACATGATTTCAATTATGTTTTGCTATGTATGTTGAGTTGAGCATGCTAGCACATTGATTTCAAAGACACCTTTTGCGGCATATGTTGACTTAGCATATGAGCACATTGATTTACATTACATTTTGCTATGTACGTTGACTGAGCATGCTAGCACAATGATTTCAAAGACACCTTTTGCAGCATATGTTGACTTAGCATATGAGCACATTGATTTCCATTACATTTTGCTATGTATGTTGACTGAGCATGCTAGCACATTGATTTTGTGGATATTTCTACTTCGTATGTTGACTTAGCATACTTAGTACATGGTTTAAAGACATTTTTCATGACATTGCTTACATTGACTAAGACATTTGGTTTGTTTAACGGGACATAATACATTCTCATTAACATTGATCACGCCGCCCGGTAGTATGTAATGGTACCATATGATTTGACAAATCCCGTTCCCCGCTTCCTAGGTTTGTTTGGAAGTAGGAAATGACAGAATCCGAATACATTTTTGATAAACCTTTGACTTGATAAGGGTTTATCCAACAGTCTCAAGGCTTGAATGTATGCGATTTACATAACTACAAAAATGTTCATATCAAATAAAGCATTGGTTTTGCAAAACATGACTTTTGATTTAAAACTTCGGTTTATTCAAGACATTGTTTTGTACATGACATTTGTTATACACGACATTTTATACATATGGCTTGAGTAAAGTCTTTTTACTTGCAATAAAAGACATTTGTTATACAAGACATGGTTTATAACTAACGTTGTGACATATTACATTGTTTACACATGACATTTGACATTTGTTTGACAAGACATTTTTTGTGGTTATTTGATAAGTGATTTAATTAATGAGATGTGTGTAATATGATAAAAGCATTGTGGATACACTGCTGGTACTTCCTATATATAAGTGCTTTCATGATATTACATAATGTAACGTTACTTAAACCACTTCGACAAAGATAAAGACATGACACATTTGGTACAAATAACATATGTTTACAAATGGCATACTTTATACAATTCATTTTTATCCGGTTAATTAGTTAACCATACATCCTTCTTTTATATCACTTGATTTTCATATTGATTTTCATATGATTTTATAAAAGAAAACATTTTATAGGGTTCATGACTACTTTTCGTTAAACTATTATTTTAACTTCAAGCCATGAATCCTCATCAACAAAACCTATGTATCTCACAGGCATTTTTATGCTGACGTACATATTTTCACATGTGTTTCAGGAGCTAATGCCTAAGGATGATTCATGCGACACTTAGGACAGACTGGGCTTTAGTGACTTAAAAATTAGCAAGACAAATAAATTTATGTTATGTTTCTGTTAAATTTCAGACAATGTAAACAATTTGAGTCAATAATACAAAACTTTAATTTCCATGGTTGTTGAAACAATAGTTCTGTTACGACACTCCCCAACGTTTCCGCCGCGGTTTGTTGTTTTACGAGGTCGGGGTGTGACAGAGATGAAGGCTCGTCTTAAAAGGTGTGTTCCAATATGGAATCTTTTATGCACTGCAATTGTTAGATCTTTCGATACTTTCAATTTGCTGCAGTTTAGGTTTCAAAAGCGAAAGTATTCGACAAGTTCTAGGCCATTGCTTACGCAAAATCAGAGGAACTTGTATAATACCCCAGATATCAACCATCTATAAAGACCTCGTATCTCAGAATCAGGCAATCTCTCAAACGAAATTTCGGAGTACTAAGTCCATATATCCGAGAGATGTTAATCCACAAATTAAGCAGTTGTAAAATTTAGTTTATATCCTGGAAAAATCTACTGAACGTGTATAGCCTATCGACGCATCCACAATAAGACTTATTTAATTCTTTAAACTATACAAATCCTTAGCATACTGTGATAGTCCACTGATGTACTATCATTTCCTTTTTGACACAGAATCCTTTTTGTCTTTTTTCAATGTTTTTGTACATTTTGGTTTTTATATGTTTTTGTATTTTCTCGTTTCATTTCTCCCCCTAAAATTAAAAACATATTTTTGTATTTTAGATTTTAAAAAATTCTAATCCTAAAAGATAACAAACCAATGAGGATCACGAGAACTCGTCGTTCGATCCATATTCAATCTCTGCTTCCGCACCTGTCAAAAGATTTTTCATACCGTTAAGCCTCATTAGATATTTAAATCTTGTTAATGTAAAAGCTTTGGTATAAAAATCAGCTTTTTATTCATCGGTGTGGATTTTCTCAATTCGTACCAATCTTTTTTCGTAGCAATCACGAATAAAGTGATAACGAATCTCGATATGTATAGATCGAGAGTGATGAACTGGATTTTTAGTAACGTCGATTGTTGCCTTATTGTCTACATATAAGGACGTATCAAGAAATTGCAATCTATAGTCTCTCATTTGTTGTTGAATCCACGATAACTGTGAACAACAACTGGAAGCTGAAATATATTCTGCTTCACAAGTCGAGAGTGTGATTGTGGTTTGTTTCTTGCATTGCCATGTTACTAGTCGAGTTCCAAAGAACTGGCAACCGGCCGTCGTAGACTTTGCGTTCAATATGTCAACACCGAAATCAGAGTCTGCATATCCCGTCAAATCAAAGTTGTCATTCTTTGGAAACCACAAGCCGGTGCTCGGGCAACCCTTCAGATATCTGAATATGCGCTTCACGATCTGCATGTGGGATACTCTGGGACTGGACTTACACCATCCCGAACAAACTGAACAAATTGATGTTTTTTCTTCATTTTAAAGTTTCAATTAATGAACTTTTAATCGTTTTTTGTTTATTTTGATTTTACAGATTAGCTTCCAACCCGTTGTCATCAAGATTTCCAACTATTTACACCATTCCGAACTCCGAAGATCCGCTTTCCATCATTCACTGTTGAAAACAATGTAGAAACAAAATCTTTTTAAATTTTCAAAAATTTATGCTAAAACACACTGAAATTCTTTTTGATTTTTAATCTATAATCAAACGAACTATGTACAAACATATTTACAGATATATTTTTGTGAATTCGTGTCTAAGGATCATATTAGTTCTTTGAGACATATCACCAGTACCGTTGACATATTAATGACATCAAGTTTTAAACTTGTTTACTTAGATTGTCGATATATTTGTCCACTTAAACTTCGACACATTTCTCAATTGTTCCAAGATATGTTAATTAGAATTATGAAACTTGACTTAACTATGGTTCCCATCTCAGAATATACTCCCGTATTAAGATTCCTTAGATTACATCTTACAGGGGAATATAGCAAAATTAATATCTGTATCCTGGTTGTGCGAGACCTTGAGAGCTCAGATTAGTACCACCATACCAACAGAGAGATGAAGGCTCGTCTTAAAAGGTGTGTTCCAATATGGAATCTTGCACTGCAATTGTTAGATCTTTCGATACTTTCAATTTGCTGCAGTTTAGGTTTTAAAAGTGTAAGTATTCTACAAATTCTGGCCATTGCTTACGCAAAATTAGAAGAACTTGTATAATACCCCAGATATCAACCATCTATAAAGACCTCGTATCACAGAATCAGGCAACCTCTCAAACGAAATTTCGGAGTACTAAGTCCATATATCCGAGAGATGTTAATCCACAAATTAAGCAGTTCTCAAATTTAGTTTATATCCTGGAAACAATCTACCAAACGTGTAAAGCCTATCGACACATCCACAGTGAGACTTGTTTAATTCTTTTAAACTTTACAAATCATTAGCATACTGTGATAGTCCACTGATGTACTATCATTTCCTTTTGACACATAATACTTTTTGTCTTTTTTCAATGTTTTTGTACATTTTGGTTTTTATATGTTTTTGTATTTTCTCGTTTCATTTCTCCCCCTAAAATCAAACATATTTTTGTATTTTAGATTTTAAAAAATTCTAATCCTAAAAGATAACAAACCAATGAGGATCACGAGAACTCGTTGTTCGATCCATATTCAACCTCTGCTTCCTCACCTGCCAAAAGATTTTTCATACCGTTAAGCCTCACTAGATATGTAAATCTTGTTAAGGTAAAAGCTTTGGTATAAAAATCAGCTTTTTGTTCATCGGTGTGGATTTTCTCAATTCGCACCAATATTTTTTCGAAGCAATCACGAATAAAGTGATAACGAATCTCGATATGTATAGTTTGAGAGTGATGAACTGGATTTTTAGTAATGTCGTTTACTGCCTTATTTTCTACATATAAAGGCGTATCAAGAAATTGCAATCCATAGTCTCTCATCTGTTGTTAAATCCACAATAACTGTGAACAACAACTGGAAGCTGAAATATATTCCGCTTCACAAGTTGAGAGAGCGATTGTGGTTTGTTTCTTGCATTGCCAAGTTATTAGTCGAGTTCCAAAGAACTGGCAACCGGTCGTCGTAGACTTTGTGTTCAATCTGTCAACACCGAAATCAGAGTCTGCATATCCCGTCAGATCAAAGTTGTCATTCTTTGGATACCACAAGCCGGTGCTCGGGCAACCCTTCAGATATCTAAATATGCACTTCATGATCTGCATGTGAGATACTCTGGGACTGGACCGATATCATGCACAAAGGCAGGTAGGATACATTTTATCCGGGCGAGATGCCGTCAGATATATGAGTGATCCTATCATCCACCTGTAGAGAATATCATCAACTTTGGTCCCGGTCTCATCAATGCAAATTCCATTGTTGAGTGCCAGAGGAGTATATAACGGCTTTGAGCTACCATCTCAAACTTCTTCAATATATCGTGAACATACTTGGTTTGGTGGATGAAAATACCGTCTGGTAGCAGATCAACTCGCAATCCGAGAAAGAATTTCATTTCACCCATCGAGCTCATCTCGAATTTCTTCTTCATGATAGCTTCAATTTTTTTGCACAGATCGTCATTTGTCGAACTAAAGATGATGTCATCCACATATATTTGTACGATAATAAGATGACTTTCGACTTCTCTGGTAAATAGTGTACTATCCACTGTCCCTCTAATAAAGCCATTGCCAACAAGATGCTAAGATAACGTCTCGTACCAGGCTCTCGGGGCCTGATGCAACCCATACAAGGCTTTATCCTGGAGATAGGCTTTCTTCTTGTACAAAGGATCGACAAACCCCGGTGGTTGGCCGACGTACACTTGCTCTCGTAGCTTGCCGTACAGAAAAGCGGATTTCACATCTAATTGGTACACTTTAAAACCTTTCCAAGCTGCGAACGCAAGGAAAATACAGATTGACTCCAATCGTGCAACTGGTGCATATACTTCGGTATAGTCAATTCCTTCTTGTTGGTGGAAACCTTTGACAACAAGCCGAGCTTTGTTTCGCACTATCACTCCACCTTCGTCTCGTTTACACTTGAAGACCCACTTCGTATCTATTGCCTTTTGATTCTCTGGGAGTTTAACAAGTTTCCAAACACCCAACTTTTCAAACTGTAATAACTCTTCTTGCATCGCAAGCACCCAATTCTCATCTCCCAAAGCTTCAGAAACATTCTTCAGCTCAATCTGAGATATGAAGCACTGGTAAGTGCAGTAATCTTGAATTGGAGCTATCTTTGTGTAGAAATAACTCAATGCTTTGTTAATCTGCCTCTCGTCCTTACACCAGCTTGTAGCTCTCCGATAATAGAATCAGATGGGTGAAACGAATAAGATCTCGGCACCACCTCATAAGGAACTTCAACTGAGCTCCCCAAATTAGTAAGATTCAAATCAGCCACCAAATCAACAACAAGAGTACTAGAAGATGCTTCATTCTGTGTACTTGGTCCAGCAGATTGATTTAACAAACTCGTTATCTAATCAGATTCATCATTGGAACTAGATTCTCCATCATCATCAGATGTCGGAGCTTCATCAGAATCAGAATCAGAATCATGTACTTGAGGAAGATTTGATCTTCATCAGAAGAAGAAGATGTACCAACAGGTGGTTGAGTAACCACTATTGGCCTTGTCACTTGCTCTTGATTAGCTTGCTGATGTAAATAATATAGAATGGGTCTCCTTCAGTCGGTTCTTCTGGAAGCTCGAAAGATTTCCAAAGATCATCATAGTTGAATAACCAAGCATCTCCTGCCATTTGTGTAGGTATTGTATATCTGAGGCAGTCGACATGCTGAGCTTGAACTAATCATTTCATATTGGAAGATAAACCCACTTGAGAGGACTCGCATACCCGACAAACAATCCCTCTAAAGATTTAGCACCAAATTTTCCATCAGGATCTATGACCGTGCATGGAGAACCGAATGGTTCTAGATAATCCAGGTTAGGTTTTCTTCGGTTAGGAAGTTCAAAGCACGTCTTCTTGGTAGGTTAGACCGTTAAAACTCTATTCAACGTGTAACATGCTGATGCCACTGCTTCACTCTAGAAACTCACGGGCAATTTAGAATCTGGAAGCATCGTTCGTGCTGTCTCTATCAGCGTTCGATTCTTTCGTTCAGCAACCCCGTTTTGTTGTGGAGTATATGGGGCACTGAGTTCATGAAGAACCCCTTTCTCATTACAGAACTCTTGCATACGTTTGTTCTTGAATTATGTACCATTGTCGCTTCGGATTCTTCTAATAGGAAGATGGTACAGATTTTCAAGCTTCCTAAAGAGTATCATACGAATTGGAAGTCAAGTAAGAAGGAAGGAGGCTAGCCCCCGAAAATGCTCCGCGCCTAGGTTTAGATTCTTGAACGTTTCATCTTTGCTCTCTTGGAAGAATACCCATGAAAATCTTGAGTAATCATCATTTACTACCAAGCAATAAAGACCTCCTGAAATACTTTTGACGTTGACATGACCAAAGAGATCCATATGCAAACGCTCCAGTGGTAGCTTTATCGAGTTCAGAATCTTTCTTGGATGAGACTTTTTAATCTGCTTTCCTTTCTTGCAACTTACACAACTTTCGTTCATGTGAAAGCTCTTTAGATTCAATCCTTCCACAAGATTGTTGTGAACTAGAAAATTCATCTTTCTCAAGTGAGTATGACCCATCTTTCTATGCCATAGAATCGATTCCTTTTCTGTTGCCTTCGTGACAAAACACTTTGCCGACTTCAATGTAGTTGTGGCAATACCCATATAAAGCACATAAAGATCATTCTCTCGAGGAGCGCGCATGAGAATCCATCTTTCAGGAATTTTAAATCCCGGTTTCAGAATCATGCACTCCTTATCGTGGAAATGAGTGGTGAACCTTTTTTCACAGATCTGGGAAATACTTAGAAGATTGTTCTCCAGTTCGGCGATATAGTTGACCTTATGAAACGAAACCACACCATTTAATAACTTTCCCTCAGCAATGATTCTTCCTCCTTGATATCCGGCAAATCCTACATACCCTCCATTTATAGTTTTGATATCGTACAATAAGGCACACATTCCCGTCATGTGTCGAGAAGCTCCACTTTCTATAATCTACTTTGAAAGAATAGATCTCGGGAGCCCCTGCACATGTTAACAGATCAGTCAAAAAGGGAAACCCAAGCCTTTGTGGTCTTGGGTGGATTTGGGATATCATACGTAGGAACCTTCAAATCTACATAAGGAAATCTCTGAACAATCTTTGTTTCATTTTCAATTTTAATTTTTACTGATTTTGCTGGTTTGTCTTTTCGGATGATGATGGATTTTCTTCAGAATCCAAGATTGAGATTTGCTCCTTGCCTTTTTGATATAAAACTTAGACTCATTGTATTCGTGTTGCTTTGAAGATTCACCATTTTCAAATGTAGAAAACGTTAGAGTTTTAGGTTTCACTTCAAGATTAGATTCATTGTTTCGTTTTAAAATCTTTGTTGGAACAATATCAGGATTCTTTAGTTTTTCATCATCTGAAGTTGTCTTTCTTTGTTGATACATAGGCTTTGGTTTCAGACACTTTCTTACAATGTGACCGACTTCATTGCATTTGAAGCATGTCCGAGTGTCAACAGTTTTTCCACTAGTAGATTTTACTCCACTTGTGGATTTAGCCTGATCACGAAGCTCTTTCTCCTTTTTAAACTCATCATTCGATTGTTTTCCAATCAAATCTTTTTCTACCACAGTGTCAGTCCCAAACACGAATTGCATGTTTTTCTTTTTATATTCGTGAAATGGTGACTTTTTCTTCTCATTTTCTTCAGGTTCAAAACCCACACCCCTCTCCTATTCTCAGGAAAGTCCCCACCATTTTTCCGGTAGTTGTTATAAATTTTCTTGGATTTTGAATAAAATTTCTTCTCATTTTTATCTAGATCCTCTGACGTAACTTCAACAAGTTTGAATAGTTTGTCGATGTCATCTTCTTTAACATTCCGAATCGGAAAGCTTTCGTCAAAATATAGTCTATCAGAATCCTTAACTTTGTATACCACAATGTTAGGATCATCACTTAAGTTATTCTTTGATGAAGTATCTTCATTTTCAGATTGTGATTCAGAACTATTCAAACTCGAGTCGGCGTTCTCAAAGTTGCCGGTCATCAGAATCACTTCCCAACACATTTTCAATCACATTACTCACGATTGCTTCACTGTCATCGTTAGATTTTCTGTAAATTATATCAATGTTTTCATGCAAATCATCTTTTGTTTCAGATAAAAGTTTTACATTGAGCGCCTTCTCCATTCCTTCTACTTTCTTTCGATAGTAGCTTTCACATAATGGAGGTGGAACATTGCTAATCTCCATGTTTCTTACTTTTTAGCTTTTTATCATTTTCTTCCGATGGAATTGTCGGAAGAATATGATCGATGACATAAGCATTCGTCATGTAGCTGAGTAACAACTGTCTTACTCGTTCAGTTTCAATTTTAATCTTTTGAAGCTCATGTTTTAGTTCAGCAATGTTATTAATTTATATGTTAATGGCTTCTTGTTTTTTCATTAATGTTGCCTTTAACATTCTGATTGTGTCACTTTGTTCTCGATTTGCATGCTCACAAATGCTATAAGTGCCTTTCATCTTATCATAAGCTTCTTTCATTATGCGATAATCATATTTGAAATTTTCATTATGCACATTTTGGAGACGACCTACTTAGGGATATGTTAAGGAAACAACAGGAACATCTAGAGAGAATGCAAGAGACTATCGAAGCACAAGGATGGATGATACGTCAACTAACTTGTAAAACTGGAAGGCTCGAGGAAGAGCAACATGAGAATAGGAAAGTTCGAAACATTTTAGCTAAGGATCTTTGTGCTGAGCAGCTGAGGGGTGACTAGCTCGAAGACAGAGTTCTTGAGTCCGGTTGGAGGATTCAAGAACTGGAGCAGAATCAAGCACCTGTCCAAGTACCCGCACCAGGACCGGCCCCTTCAGCGCCGGTAGAGGAAGAAGAGGAGGATCCAGAGGAAGACCCAGAGGAGGATCCAGAGGAAGACCCGGAGGAGGATCCGGAGGAAGAGGAGCCGGAACAAGACCCGGCTGTTGAAGCTAAAAATGCCGTAGAGGATGACGGCAACGATAGCGACTTGGGAGATGGAGATGTAGAAGACTGACTCGTCTCGCCAACCTCCGCTTTGTTTTCTGTAGTTTGTTTGTTTCCACTTATGTTTGAACTTGAAATTTTATAATTAAACAGAGATGTTTGGTTGGTATTTTGTGAGACATTGCAATTTATTTAATCGAATGTTCCTTTTGATTGTTTAAATTGTCGGGTTGACATAATTTGTGTGATTATTGAAGTGTGGAATATGATAATATATTGGACATATATACTTATCGGTGTGTATTTGTGTTGTCTTGCGAAGATCTGAAATGGCAACTGGACGTCGCGGAAACCTCAACGTGTCACTTGAATAATTGGCCGCATTGATCCAAGAACACGTGAATGCTGCTCTGGTAGGTGTTCAAAACCCACCAGCAGGTAACCATTATTAAATTTTCATGGGAAAATCTAATAGTTGGGCTAGTAGACTTTCTCGCTGACTACCTATCCTCTGTCTCCAGGAGGGGGTCTTAACCCCTACAAGATGTTCCTTGATGCAAAACCGAGCAAGTTCACGGGTGCGGAAGGACCCATAGGACTGGTCCGTTGGATTGAAAAGTCTGAATCGGTGTTCGAAATGTGCAACTGCCTTGAGGCCAATAAGGTCAAGTATGCTGCCTCAACGTTGGAAGATGGGGCATTAACCTGGTGGAACGCACAAGTCCAAACGCGTGGACTTGTTGCGGCGAACGCAATGGCCTGGACCGAGTTTAAGGCCCTAATCAAGGAGGAATACTGTCCGCGGGACAGAGTTTAGCAGTTGGAGCAAGCGTTATGGAACCACAAGATGGTAGGGTCTGAAATTGAAGCGTACACGGCCAAACATCATGATCTGGTGTTCCTATGTCCCGATATGGCTAACACCGTCGAAAAACGACTTGAGTTTTATCTTGGGGGTCTGGTCCCTGAGATCCAGGGCATGGTAATATCTAGCAACCCTACGACGGAGCATCAAGTGATTAGGCTGGCGCATAAACTCACCGATAAGGGGGTGGAGCAAAGGAAGTTAACACCTCGGGATGCAACCGAAGTCGTCCCTGATAACAAAAGAAAATTTGAAGACTGACAGTCTTCGTCAGCCCAGCCACAACAAGGAAACCAGAAGCGGTCCAACAATTTCAACAACAATCGGGGTCACAATAATCAGTCTGCCAACAACACCCAGAACTCAAGCGGCTATGCGGGTCGAAAGCCGCAATGTAATCGTTGTAACCTCCATCATCATGGCCCTTGCGCCGGAAATCGCTGCCAACGATGTGGCAAAGTGGGACACGCGGCAAAGGATTGTCGCGGGGAAATCATGTCTCGACAAAATCAGAATCAGCACCAGGGTCAACAGCAAGGTATTAACCGGGGGTGCTATCAGTGCGGTAGCACTGCCCATTTCAAGCGAGACTGCCCGCAGCTTCGCAACAACAACAATGGTGGGAACAACAACAACAACAACAATAAAAACAATGGCAACAATGGAAATGGTGGCACAGGATGTGCCAAAGGTCGTGCATTCACGTTGGGCCGCGGAGAGGCCAGAAACGACTCGAACGTGGTCACCGGTAAGTTTCCCCTTAACGATCATTTTGCTACTGTACTTTTTGGTACGGGTACGGATAAGAGTTTTATATCTGAGTCTTTTAGGAAGAACCTAAATCTCACGCCTAAACCCCTAGAGACCCCTTACGTCATAGAACTAGCCGATGGTAAATCTGTAGATGTGACCCATTTAGTAACCGGCTGTCAACTTAAACTCGCGGGTCACACCTTTACCATTGATCTGATGTCAACTACCCTGGGTAGTTTTGATGTGGTAGCCGGAATGGACTGGCTATCTGACGTCCGAGCTGAAGTTCTCTGTTTTGAGAAAGCTATCCGTATTCCGCTCTCCAACGACGAAGTCTTGATGATGCAAGGCGAGAAGGCAGGAGCCGTCACAAACATCATCTCTTACATGCAAGCTCAGAAGTATCTTCGGAGAAAGAACTCCTTCGCTTTGCTCGCACTGGTCACCGAGCAGCCTAAGGACGAGAAGCAGATTGAAGATATCCCCGTCGTCCGTGACTTTTCCGATGTGTTTCCAGAGGAGTTACCTGGTCTTCCACCACATCGACAAGTGGAGTTTGAAATCGAATTGGCGAACCATGCGACTCCTATCGCCAAGGCCCGTACCGCCTAGCTTCAGCAGAGCTGCAAGAGCTGTCTACCCAACTTCAAGAATTGTTGGAAAAAGGATTTATCCGACCTAGTACTTCGCCATGGGGAGCTCCGGTCCTTTTTGTCAAGAAGAAGGATGGGACCTTCCGCATGTGCATCGACTATAGGGAACTCAATAAGGTTACCGTCAAGAACCGATACCCATTACCTCGCATCGACGATCTCTTCGACCAACTTCAAGGGTCAAGCTACTACTCCAAGATTGATCTACGGTCCGGTTATCACCAGTTACGCGTCAGGGAGGAGGATATCTCCAAGACGGCATTTCATACTTGGTATGGCCATTATGAGTTCTTGGTCATGCCCTTCGGTCTCACTAATGCACCCGCGGTGTTCATGGACCTCATGAACCACGTGTGTAAGCCGTATCTCGACAAGTTTGTTATCGTGTTCATTGATGATATACTCGTCTACTCTAAGGGATAAGAAGAACACGCTGAGCATCTACGATTATTGCTGGAACTACTTCAACAGGAGAAACTATATGCCAAGCTTTCGAAGTGTGATTTCTGGATTCGGGAATTTCAGTTCCTCGGGCATATCGTGAATGAAAAGGGTATACACGTTGATCCCGCCAAGGTCGATGCTATCAAGAACTGGGAAGCACCCAGGACACCAACAGAGATCCGCCAATTTTTGGGTTTGGCTGGTTACTACAGACGTTTCGTCGAGGGATTCTCAAAGATCGCACAACCGCTTACCACCCTCACCCAGTAGGGCACCAAGTATGCTTGGGGTGAAAAGCAGGAAGCAGCATTTCAATTGCTGAAGCAGAAACTTTGCAGTGCACCCATTTTGTCCTTGCCAGAAGGGACAAATGATTTTGTGGTATATTGTGACGCTTCCATTCAGGGATTGGGATGCGTACTCATGCAACGTGATAAGGTCATCGCGTATGCATCCCGACAGTTGAAGGTTCACGAGAAAAACTACACAACACATGACCTGGAATTGGGAGCAGTTGTGTTTACACTTAAGATTTGGAGACACTATCTATATGGAACAAAGTGCACAATCTACACGGATCACAAGAGCCTCCAGCATATCTTTGACCAGAAGGAGTTAAACATGCGACAGCGTCGCTTGGTCAAACTCCTGAACGATTATGAATGTGCAATTCGGTATCACCCGGGTAAAGCTAACGTGGTAACTGATGCCCTCAGTAGAAAGGAGCACTTGAAACCTCGTCGGGTACGAGCACTACAGTTCACGATTCATTCTGGGTTACCCGAACAGATACGCGACGCGCAGCTAGAAGCAGTTAAGGAAGAAAACATCAAGGCCGAATCTGTGGGAAAGATGGAATGCGATTGGGAAGTGAAACCCAATGGTGCCCGGTATTTCATGAATCGTATATGGGTACCTCTCTACGGAGACCTCAGGAAGCTAGTTATGGACGAAGCACACAAATCCCGATACTCTGTCCATCCTGGTTCAGATAAGATGTATCAAGACCTTAAAGCCGCGTACTGTTGGCCCAACATGAAAGCGGATATAGCCACCTATGTGAGCAAGTGTTTGACTTGTGCGAAAGTCAAGGTGGAATACCAGAAGCCATCAGGGCTACTTCAACAACCTGAGATCCCAGTGTGGAAAGGGGATCAGATCTCGATGGACTTTATCACTAAACTCCCGCGAACTCCGGGTGGTTGCATACCATCTGGGTAATCATGGATCATCTAACTAAGTCCGCACACTTCCTAGCGATCAAAGAAACAGATAAGATGGATAAGTTGACTCGCATCTACATTAAGGAAGTAGTTTCTCGGCACGGGGTGCCAACGTCCATCATCTCAGATAGAGATGCTCGTTTCACGTCCAACTTTTGGCAGTCACTTCAGAAAGCGTTGGGTACACGCTTAGATATGAGCACAGCTTATCAACCTCAGACGGATGGTCAAAGTGAAAGGATCATTCAGACCTTGGAAGACATGCTTAGGGCATGTGTGGTAGACTTCGGGAACAGTTGGGAAATCCATCTGCCTTTAGTGGAATTCTCGTATAACAACAGTTACCATACGAGTATTCAAGCGGCACCGTTTGAAGCATTATACGGTCGCAAATGTAGATCACCGGTCTGTTGGACAGAAGTCGGTGACAGTCAACTCACAGGTCCTGAGTTGATACTTGAGGCTACTGAAAAGATTGTGCAAATCCGAAACCGCATGGCAGCGGCACGAGATCGACGGAAAAGTTACGCTGATCAACGACGCAAACTGCTCGAATTTCAAGTAGGCGACCACGTCCTACTGAAGGTGTCACCCTGGAAGGGTGTAATCCGTTTTGGGAAACGAGGCAAACTAAACCCTCGGTACGTAGGCCCATTTGTGATCTCGAAGCATATCGGGCCCGTAGCTTATCAATTAGACCTTCCTGCCGAACTCAGTGGAGTTCACAACGTTTTTCACGTGTCCAATCTGAAGAAGTGTCTATCAGATGAGATCCTAGTTATTCCATTGGATGAGATTTAAGTGGATGAGCAACTGCATTTTCTGGAACAACCTATCGAGATCATGGATCGTGAGATTAAGACTCGAAGGCACAGTAAGATACCGATTGTCTAGGTTCGTTGGGACTCTAAGCGTGGACCGGAGTTCACGTGGGAAAGAGAGGACCAAATAAAAAGCAAATACCCACACCTTTTTGCAGCTGAGCAGCAATCTGACGTTACCACCAACTAAATTTCGGGATGAAATTCTTTCAACATGGGGATGATGTGACAGCCTGGGAATTTCTTGTACCAGTGCTAACAAACTGAATCTTTGTGCGTTGCATTCTAAACCGCGTTTACTCAATTTTCGGGACGAAAATTCTTTCAACATGGGGATAATGTGACATCCCGGCTTTTAGGTATCTTAAACGCGCTACTTCACGGTTATTCATTCTTACGCTGATTTAATTCGGAGAATTAAATTACACGCTCGCAATAACTACGCTAACTTTGTGAATTTATTGGGTGAATTACGTGCTATGTGTTATTAAATGTTTGTATATTTTGTAGATTATTGTATCACGCCTTGATTTCGCGATTATTAGTTATAAAAAAAATAATAAATAAATAGCCGAACCGAACCGAGCCGCAAAACGTGTCGACCTCACCTCCTTGCGGCTCAAGGAACTAACCTAAACTTGAGGCCCAAGCCACTTACCCAAACCGCCCCCCCCCCCCCTTTCTTTTCCCTTATGCTATATAATTGTATGTATGCATGTTATAGTTTCAAAAAAAAACAACAAACCCTAGTCCCTAAGAGAAGGCCGACGACAGCCCCCCCCTCTCTCACGATCACAAGTCTCCAACTTCCGGATTGATTCCAATCTTGTCCCGGTTGCTAATCATCATCATTTCAAGGTTAGGGTTTAATTGTTTTGCGATTCACATTAGGGTTTGTATAATCTTGATCATGGTTGTGTGTAATGGTAGGATTATTAGTATGAAAAGTGTTGTGATTTATGATTAGTTCGGATGATTGTGCGAATCTTTGCGATTTTGATGTTATGTTGAATACTAAAATCATAAGCTGCGTTTTGGCGATAAAGATCATGTTATATAATTAGGATTTGCATGAATATTGATATACATGATGATATTTGACAAATAAACCTGTTGTTAATAATTGTTATTAAGAGTCATGATCGTTTAAGCATGTTCTAATGCGATAAAAGTCGAAAACTGTTTGCTGAATGACATTTACAGCCAACTTCAATTGGCTGTAACCTGACCATTATTTATCGAAAAGTGGATTTTATGAAGCCTAAGACGTGTATTTTTGAAAAACGCTTCTAATGGCGCTGGATTCATATTTTTCTGAGGTGGTTTGCTATTTTTAAGTGGTCATTTAGTGCAGCAGCTGTGCATAAATTCTGCAAAACTTGCTCGTTGTTTATCGAGTCGGATCTCATAGTCTACAGGAGGTTGGGTCACGAAATTTTTACAGTAACTGGAGACGGGAATTTCCGGAAACTCCCACTGGAATTTTGTTAATTGGATGAACGATGATTTTTAAAGAATCTTTCCCGTGGAGTGCAGTCAGAAAGCGACGAATCTGACTGCAGCCTAGTATATAAATGTTTATAAATAATTGGTATGGCATTAGGACTTGAAAAGTTTACATAAAATTCTACAGTTTAGTTGACATCTCCTGTAAAACAATTGGAATTTTTGGAACGTTGGAACTATTTTATAAAAATCCTCGAAAACAGCCCAGTTATGAGCGTACAAGCTGAAACATGATAACTTGTGTTTGTGTGTACCAAAGTGTTGTATGAGTTAATCTGTGTTTATGACAAGTTGGTTTGATCATTATTTTGGTATGATGATACTTTGCATGCATGATTGTGTTTTCGAATTGGTTATTATGTGTGTTGCACTGTGTGTTAGTTATGCGTAGGGTTTTGTATCAGTGTGTTCACGCACTAACTTTAAATCGGTTGATATGTTAGGACGCGATTAGCGGTCCCATCATTTGCTACTTTTGTGTTACTCTAACCGAGCAATTAAAGGTGAGTTCACGGCCCCTATTTTATCCGGTTTTAAACAACAGGGGGGAAACATGTATACACTCTATAACTCTATCTTTATGCGAAATTAACATCGTTAAACTACTCGGTAACTAAGTTAATGTTAATGTACGTTATGGTCACTAAGTAGCTATATCACGGAAGTACTCAACAAACTCTCGGATCGTTAGTATTGGGTTAGATAGCGGGGAAATTATAAGTAGTACTACTGGGCCCGACAAGCCCCATCCGAGCTAGTCGCGCTAGCCGACCGGGAATGGTCAATGGGTGATTAATTTGGCCTAACTTTCGCCATGGTTAGTGATAGACCTGGCAACACTGAGGCAACAACAGTCAGCTTCGATCGCGAAATCTTATGTGACGTAACTTTAGGCTCGCTACCTACATGTTAACATTGAACTTAATTACGAACCAACATTATTATTCCGGGTTAGGAATAATGGAACTATATCGTTATCCCGGGTTAGGGATAATGGGGAAAGCAAACATTTAACCGAACTTGTGAACTTATAAAAACCTATGAACTCACTCTTCTTTAATGTTGACACTTGTTTCTTTACATGTTTCTAAGGACGCTAGGAGCGCTAGGTGCACTCACTTGCATTTGATCAAGACATTTTTATTGAGTCTTATTTACGAATATTGTTTGGGATTTTTGGTTTTGGCGTTTATGTTGGCGTTCGTTACTTTACTTTACTCTAATGCTTCCGCTGAACTTTGAAACTAATGCTTCCGCTAAACTTTGAAACTAAGACAATTTGAAAATAACTATGAATGGTTAAACAAATGTTTTTGGAAAACGTTTAAATAAATCATATAGAGTCGTTCGATATTACTAGTGTCTCAGATTCTGGTTTGATCACACACCTCGCGGTAAAACTCCGCATGTGGAAATTGAGGGTGTGACACCCAGGCACCGGCTTGTGGTACCCGAAGAATGATAATTTCGATCTTGCAGGATATGCTGATTCTGATTTTGGTGTAGATAAGTTGAATTCAAAATCGACTATAGCGGGATGCTAGTTCTTCGGAACAAGAATGGTAACATGGCAGTGTAAGAAACAGACTACGGTCGCTCTCTCTACCTGTGAAGCTGAGTATATCTCGGCCTCCAGCTGTTGTTCACAGATTATATGGATACAACAGCAGATGAGAGACTATGGTCTACAATTTCTTGACACTCCGTTGTATGTTGATAATAAGGCAGCCATTGATATAACCAAAAATCCGGTTCATCACTCACGAACAAAACACATTGAAATTTGTTATCACTTCATTCGTGACTGCTACGAAAAGAAGTTTGTGTGAATAGAAAAAATCCACACCGACGAACAAAAGGCTGATTTTTATACCAAACCATTTTCTTTATCACGGTTTAAATACTTGTTAAGAATTAATGGTATGAAAAATTTGCTGACAGGTGCGGACGTTGAGGTTGAATACGGATCGGACGATGAGTTCGCGTTATCCACATTGGTTTGTATCTTTCTTGTTTAGAATTTTATTAAAAACTAAAATACGAAAAGTAGTTTTTGATTCTAGGGGGATAAATGTTAGAGAAAATACAAAAACATTTGAAAATTTTAAAAGTTCAAAAACATTTGAAAAATGCAAAAAGTAAAAAAACATTGAAAAAGACAAAAAGAATTCAGTGTCACAAAAAGGAAATGATAGTACATCAGTGGACTATCACAGTATGCTAAAGAAATGGAAAGTTTAAAAGTGATAAACACGTTTAGTAAATTGTTTTCGAGATATAAACTAAATTTTACAACTGCTTAATCTTATGGATTAACATATCTTGGATATATGGACTTAGTACTCTGAAATTTCGCTTGAGAGATTGCCTGATTATGAGATACGAGGTCTTTATAGATAGTTGATATCTAGGGTATTATACAAGTTCTTCTGATTTTGCGGAAGCAATAGCCTAGAACTTCTATAATACTTTGCAATAAATCCTTAAGCTGCATGCAATCTTGAAAAGTATCGATAGATCTAATCATTTGCAGTGCTAAAAAGATTTCTTAAATGAAACACACCTTAAAGTCGAGCATGCATCTCTTTGTCTGTACGGTAGTACTAACCTGAGCTCTCAAGGTCTCGCAAAACCCAGATAGATATATCAATTACGCTATATTCACCTGTAAGATGAAATCGAGGGAATCTTGATGTGGGAGTATATTAAAGAAGTGAGAACCGCAGATAAGTCAAGTTTCATAAATAATACCTTAACATATCTTGAAACAGTTGAGAAACGTGGTAAAGTTTAAGTGGGCAAACATATCGACAATCTAGGTAAACAAGTTTAAAACTTAAAGTCTTATAAAGGTCAACGGTACTTGTGATAAGTCTCATACAACTGATATGATCCTTTGACACGAATTCACAAAAATATGTTTGTACATAGTTTATTTTGTTCTGTATATAGTTTATCAGCTTTCCAGATTAAAATCAAAAAGATTTTCAGTGTGTTTTAGCATAAACTTACAAAAATACAAAAAGATTTTGTTTCTACATTGTTTTTCAGCAAACCAATGTTGGAGAACGGGTCTTCGAAGTCTGGCAAGGTGCTAGAACTGGTGGGAATCTCTTTGACAACATGCTGGGAGCTAATCTTTAAAATCTGAAAAGCCAAAACGATAAAAAGTTCATTAATTTGAAACTTTGTTTTTAAAAATATCAACAGTTTGTTCGTAACGGGTCAAAACGGGGTCATTAACTTGGACTCGGCAGACAAATCGGTTAACCAAGATCATTTAGCTTGGACTTGGTCAACTGAGTGGTTTTTCATTACTGGTAAAAGTTGTAAAGTTCAGGGGTTAAATTGTAAAATTTGAAAAAAAGTTTGTTTTTGAGTTTGGCAAGTTCGGCCGAACTTGCTAAACTGAATCAAGTTTAACAGTTAAACAAGTTCGACCGAACTTGTGATCTGATGGCTGGTTTGTTTAAAAGGTAAATTCGCCCGAACATGTGAATGGGCTTCTTTATTGGGCTTGCAAGTTCGCCCGGACTTGCCAAGGTATAAATACCTAAGCAAGTTCGGCCGAACTCAGTTATGCAAAACCAAGTCATTGAGTGAACTGATCATTCTAGAGCAATTGTGCAAAATCGGTTTGATTATACCATCATACTGCCCAAATTTCATTTGATTTTGGTGATTTGCACACCACTATCAATGGCTGAGGTAAATAATTGTGATTTAAACCATTATTTGGACATGAATCGAGATTATTTGAACTGAAACTTATCAAAACTCATAGATTTAGGAATCTGATGGTTAAATTGAACTTAAAAATGAGTTAATCGTTTAAAATTGACCATGGATTCAACTTGGATTTGGTTTAGATGATTATCATAATGTTGAACAGTTTTTGGTTTGAAGGAGATGACAAGTTCGGCCGAACTTGTTATCAAGTTCGACCGAACTTGTTAATAAAATCTGAATAAATCTGAACCAAGTGCATGTTCGACCGAACTTCCTAAAAACTGAATTTGATAGATTATATGGAAGTTCGCCCGAACTTGTATTATTAAAATTTGAAAATTGATACGGTATAAGTTCGCCCGAATTTATGAAATAAGTAATGAACATGTTGAGAAAGGCATGTTCGGGCGAACTTGATAAAATCAGAATGTTATAACACACATCAAGTTCGCCCGAACTTGATGAAAATGTTGAAAAATTGTAACTTTTTCTCGTAAAGCGTGCTAATTGTTTTGCGTCGTTTTTCAGACTCAAGAACAAGCAAGAATGATTTCTATGGATTTCTCGAAATTCCACAACACTTGTATTATGCTTGACAAGACGATATGTCCATCGCTTAAAGAATACGAGAGTATTTTGAAGTTTCTTAAAGAATGTCCAATACATTGAGCAATTACGGAGCGCAAAGTGTCTTACAGATCTCATACGTACCATTTTTGGATGAACGCGAGCCTAAGGGATGATAAAAAGACCATTACATGATCAGTGCAAGTCGGGAATGAAGTCAAACCAATCACTGTTACTGAAGACGATATTCGACGGATCCTACAGTTTAATGATGACAAAGATGATCCGATATATCTTGAGAAAAGATGGTTCGAGGCTGTTTTTATCGAATGGGTTACAAGGGGAGCGTGAGTAAGCCGACATTAAAGAAAGGGGAAGTGCCTAACCCCTGCAAGCTCCTGATGCACGCAATTATTCATACTTTTAGTGACCGCAAAGCAGGCCTAGATGATGTTTAGGATTACATGGCCTGTATGGCAACGACACTGATTTTGAAGAAGCCGTTCAACTATTCAAAGCTTGTGTTTACACATATGTCGAGAAATATGGATGATTCAAAGTTATATATGTATCCAAGATTCGTGCAGATGCTAATCGATGAGAAGTTCACAAATATTGCATGAGATCCAAATGATGTTCTTTGCCTCAGTTATCTTGAAGATACAACTGTGAAGAAGTTGTTAAAGTTTCAAAAGCAAGCGTCAGCACCTGTTGCTAAACCAGTATTTGGGGCGATAAAGAATTAAAATTATGTTGCGCCACCAGAAAATAAATGGAGAAATGATGGTAGCGGTGATGAAAAAGAGTTAAACGCAGACAAAGAATGGTTCAAAGGTTTCAAGCCAAAAGCTCGAAGCGATTGGTTCCTAAAGGCTAAAGTTGATAAGCCTAAGAAGAAACGAGCAACAAAGAAAGTTGAAACAATGCTTGTTGATGAAGATGAGCCAGAGAATGTTCAAGTTGAAGCTGGTTCAAGTGCTGCGGTAGTTGTTGAAAGTCAAGAGATTGAAAAGTCAACACAAGATGATGTTATCTCTACTACATCAGAAAATGATGAAGATTCTGATGAAACTCCAGTGAAAGAACCAGAAAAATCAGAAGCGGAAATTAGAGCTGAAAAGGAAAAAGAGATTGATGTTGATTTTTATCCGAATCTTGAGAAAGGGTCTGATGAAGAAAGGCGAAGAAAAAGGCTAAACGTACAAAGTCTTCAGCAACAGAAATTTCAAAGAAGACCACAGGATCTCCACAGACAAAGGGCAAGAAGAAAAAGAAAGCCCAGAAACCAGTTAGTAAACGATACAAGGGTAAGCTGAAAAGCGCAGAAGTTACACAAGAACCTTCTGGCGCACAGGAGATAGGAGTTACACAAGAACATCCTACACAAGAACCTCCTGTAGTTGTTACAAGTGAAGCTGAACGTCTAGGAGTCACAAAAGAACCTCCTGTGATCATTTCATCTGAAGCTAAAAGGCAAGGAGCCACACAAGAACCTCTTGTGTCTGGTTTATTGGAAGTGCCTGTTATTCAATCTCCTGTTGCTCAAACTACTTCACATTTTGAAAGTTCTACTCCAAAGAAGACTACACCACAGACTGCTACTCCAAAGTCAACACCAAAAACTCCAGGGCCTAATCTGTTTGGTGATATGCAGAATGATCCAATAAGTCTTCAAGATTTTAATGATTTCTTTCCAGAAACGAATGTTGAACTTCTTGAAAAGCGTGTGAAGGTGTTAGAAGAAAAAGTTCAACAAAATGAAGTTGAGAAAGCAGAGTTGATAAAGAAAGTAAATCAAAGCTTAGTTGAGAAAGAGATGTTGGCCGATAAGGTCAAAGTGTTGGAGAATGAACGAGAATACATCAAAGCTCTAATTGAGAGTCTACAAGATGCAAATGAGAAGCTGCAGACAGAGATTGCTGATCTTAAGACAAACCAAGCCCTAAATGATCAAAGATTCACCAGGATGCAGTAAGTTTTATCTAACACCCTGGGTATTGATTTCATTTCTGAATATGATCGTCTGGATCGACAGGAAGCTAAGGAAAAATCTGAAAAAGAGTTAGCTGCACGGGGAAAAGGTAAAGGTATTGAGGGTGAAGCCCCTAAATCATCTGAAGTTGCAGAGAAGTCTGTTGATGATGTTGTGATAGCTTCTGAGTCCGATATTCCAAAGGTTGATGAATCTGTTAAGCCTTCTGATCCTATCGTTGCTTCTTAAGATAAGGACGATGAAGAAGCAGAGAAAGAGGATAAAGATGATGATAAACAAAAAGATGATTCTGGGTATGAAGATTGGAATGTTGCTGATGATGACAATGATGACGATAAGGGAGGAGTTGGTATTAGAATCAGTGAAGGAAAAGTTTCTGATGACGTTGATTTTTCTTCCCTAATGGAAGATGAATCTAATAAGATGGATGATCAGATTCAGGGGGAGTCAGGGCAGACAGGGCCACCAGATGATGTTGATATGGCGAATGTTGATAGATTTGCGAATCGTGTTGCTGCCACAAAGCCATTAATGTTGATGCTTGAACATAATTTAAATGAAGGCGAGTACGTGCATAACTATACCAAGGAAGATTTGGCGAAGTTCATTGAAGTTGATGCTGAAAATCTAGAGTTTGATTTTGAAGAGGATGTGTTGAATGTTAACACGTTTGAACCAAATGATTATCAGTACGTTAGAAGATTTGAAGCTGATGAATACAATAGAGTGATTGTTGAAGATTGGTCTTCTGATGATGAAATAGATCAAACTGCGAAGTACGTCGGTCCTAACATTGATAGTTTTCCTACATTTGAGGAGATGTACAAGCAACTAGACGAAGACATGTTGAAAGAAAAGATTGAGGAATCAGTTCGAGAAGGTAAAGTACCAAAACCGATGACGAAAGAAGAGATAGCTCAAGCAAAGAAGTCTTGGTTTAAAGAAATGTCGCGCGAACGTAAGTTTCGACGTCCTCTAGCATTCTTTACCAGAGACAAAGACGTGTCATTGGGGGATATTCTGAGTTGGGGTTGGTTTAAAGAGCTGAACGTATATGCAATCAAAAGGCATTTTGGAGTGCAATACTTCAAATATCTTGCTGATTTCAAGACTTTACCGTATTGGGATGTTGAGGAGCTGGTTCAGACTGTGAATGTTACATATCAGATGAAGTACATTGATTAGTTGCTATGGAAGATGATCAAGTATGAAGCGCTTAAAGGATTTAACTATTGGAAGCCATTCATTCCTGGTCGTCGAATCAAAACAAACAAGAAAACAGGGGAGAACGACATAACGTTGATAAAGAAGCAACCTAGAGCCATGAGAAACATGTGGTTAATGCCGATTGAGCAAAATTTCTATCCATTTTTCTAGTGGTGGCAGTTAGATCCATCTACTTGTGAAGCAGTTATTGTTTTAAAGTTTGAAGAACACTTGGATATCACGAAGGAAAGGGTTGAAATACTTGGGTCTCAGGGCATAAGGGGGTTATGGAGAACAATCATGATTCTAGATCCAATGTGGCTTGTCAATTGCTCAAGAGAAGATATAAAGTATGTTTTATAGCAAAATTGTGTTTGAAGAACGTGAGAAGGTACAAGCTATGCAATATCAGAAAGTTGTGAATGTTTGCTATGCACGAGAAGTAAATTCAGGAAAGATATGGCAGACATGTTGGAGGGATCTAGAAAGAGTTTAATTCCTGAAAGAGGAAAAGCGTCTCGAAGCTATACATGAGAAAAGTAGAAAGGAAAATATTAGAAGATTTCGGTTTATGAACAAAGTGCCTCCTACAGATCAGACGCCGGATCCAAAACAAGAACGACAAAAGAAGACTTACAAGAACTTCTTTGGTCGTGTGCGTTAATGTTTATTTGAAGACACAATTTTTGAAGACTGATACAAGACGAAGACGATATCCAAGGGGAGTCTGTTGGTGCATAATGTCTATGTGTTAGTCTTATATCGAGTCTGTATAGAATAGAGCTGAATAGGCTAGCTGTATGAAATATTTATGTTATATAGAGTCAAGTTCGCCCATTGTTGTCATGTAATGACAAGTTCGGCCGAATTTGCTACGGCAAGTTCGGGCGAACTTAGGTCACCTTCTGGCGAACTTGCACTACTATAAATACCTAGCTTGCCTCTCTCATTTGTAACTTTGGCATCTTAGAGGCGAAGCTCTGTCAATCTGGATTCTTGATGTTTAATCAATAAAATTGACGTTTAACAGATTAATTCTTGTCTATTGGTAAACTTGTCATAATATTTCCGCTATTATGGACAAGAGATATCAAATTTAGGTTCCTAAGCATCGAGGATCGGTCCTACAGACACGTGAAATGTTGGGTGAATATTCCCGAGCTTAGGAGGTAGCTCAAGTCGGTAGGCCACCTTTCCGATTCTTTCAACGATCTTGAATGGTCCAACATATCGTGGAGCAAGTTTTCCTTTCTTTCCAAATCTCACTACACCTTTCCAAGGGGATACCTTGAGTAGGACGTAGTCACCAACTTGAAATTCTAAGGGCTTGTGTCGCTTGTCCGCATAACTCTTTTGACGACTTCTAGCTGTCAGAAGGTTATCGCGTATTTTCTTGACTTTCTCGGTTGTGTCGTTGATGAGTTCAGGTCCAGTGAGCTGTGTCTCACCGGTCTCATGCCAACAGACAGGTGAACGACATTTTCGACCGTATAAAGCTTCAAAAGACGCCATGTTGATGCTGGCGTGATAACTATTGTTATAAGAGAATTCAACCAATGGTAGATGCGAATCCCAACTACCACCAAAATCGATCACGCAAGCTCTAAGCATATCCTCCAATGTTTGAATTGTTCTCTCAGATTGTCCATCCGTTTGAGGATGATAAGTAGTACTCAGATTGAGTTTGGTTCCAATTGTAGACTGCAAAGTCTTCCAAAAACGAGATGAGAATCTAGCATATTTGTCAGATATGATGTTCAAAGGAACACCATGACGAGATACAATCTCATCAACATAGATTTTTGCGAGTCTGTCAACAGAGAAATCTTCACGAATCGCTATAAAGTATGTTGATTTCGTTAGACGATTAATGATCACCCAAATTGCATCATGACCTCTAGATGTGCGCGGTAGTCTAGTGATGAGATCCATCGCAATGTTCTCTCACTTCCATACCGGTATTTCCGGTTGTTTAAGAAAACCCAGACGGACATTGATGCTCGGCCTTGACTTTAAGACAAGTAAGGCATTTTGATACATACAAGGCAATGTCATTCTTCATACCCGGCCACCAAAACTGGGTACGGAGATCCTTGTACATTTTTGTAGCACCAGAGAATAATGATACTTATGTGTTTCATCCATCAATAGAGTACGGAGATTGTGTTGATTCGGAATCCACAAACGGTTCTTGTAGTAGAGCAATCCATCGTCTTTTGTTTCAAGTTGAAGTTCGAGTTGCTGCGGTCGTTCGTCTTTCATCAAACCTTGGGTTACACAAGTGCGTTGAGCTTCAAGAATACGTGTTTGAAAATCGCATCCAACTCGAACACAATGAAGCTTGACACGTTTTTTGCGACTAAGCGCATCAGCCACAACGTTCGCTTTACCAGGATGGTAGCGAATTTCATAGTCGTAATCATTTAGAAGCTCTACCCAACATCGTTGTCTCATGTTTAGCTCCTTTTGTTTGAATATGTGTTGGAGGCTTTTGTGGTCAGTAAAAACCACACACTTCGTACCATAAAGATGGTGCCTCCAAATCTTGAGTGCGAAAACAACAGCACCCAACTCAAGATCATGGGTCGTGTAGTTCTTCTCGTCGACCTTCAATTGTCTTGACGCATATGCGATGACTTTATCCCGTTGCATTAGAACACAACCAAGTCCTAAATTTGACGCGTCACAATAAACCACGAAATTATCATTTCCATCGGGTAAAGACAAAATAGGAGCATCACAGAGTTTCTATTTCAGAGTTTGAAAGGCTTCCTCTTGTTTCGGTCCCCACTCAAAAGGTTTATTCTTTTTAGTCAAAGCAGTGAGAGGAACCGCGATCTTTGAAAAGTTTGCAATAAATCGTCGATAGTATCCAGCAAGACCAAGAAATGAGCGAACTTCCATGGGAGTAGTGGGCGTTTTCCAATCCTTAATTGCAGCGATTTTAGAAGGATCCACATGAATACCTCTCTCATTGACAATGTGACCCAAGAATTGAACTTCTTTCCACAAAAACTCGCATTTGGAGAATTTAGCATAAAGTTGTTCTTTCTTCAGAAGCTCCATTGTCAGACGAAGATGTTGCTCGTGCTCGGCTTGAGACTTAGAATAAATTAAAATGTCATCAATGAAAACAATGATGAACTTATCTAGATAAGGTTTACAAACCTGATTGATTAAGTCCATAAATACAGCTGGAGCATTTGTCAAACCGAAGGGCATAACAGTGAACTCATAATGGCCGTATCGTGTGCGGAAAGTAGTCTTAGGAATATCTTCCTCGTGAACACGAAGCTGATGATACCCAGAACACAGATCGATCTTGGAGAAACATGTAGCACCTTGCAATTGATCAAAAATATCATCAATGCAAGGTAGGGGATATCGATTCTTGATCATGAGTTTGTTGAGCTCACGATAATCGATACACATCCGGAAGGATCCATCCTTCTATTTCACAAATAAAATAGGAGCACCCCATGGAGAATAGCTCGGACGAATGAAACCTTTGTCAGATAACTCTTGTAGTTGCTTCGATAACTCTGCATTTCTGACAATGTAAGACGGTAAGGGGATTTGGCTATTGGGTTGGCACCAGGTACTAGATCAATACGGAATTCAACTTGACGTGCCGGGGGTAAGGCAGGTAGATCTTCGGGAAAAATCTCAGGATAGTCTCGAATAAAAGGAATATCTTAAATACTCTTGTTCTTTACTTTCTCCTCTACGATATGTGCCAAGAACGCCACATAATTCTTTCGTAAGTACTTTTGGGCTTGGTTACATGTCATGAGTTTAAGGCCACTAACGGATTTCTCTCCACGAATTCCCAAGGTTTCACCAGACGAAAACGGTACACGAACAATCTTGTCAAAGCAAATAACTTCGGCATGATGTTTGGTTAACCAATCCATCCCAATGATAATATCGAAGCTTCCAAGTAGCATCAGTGTAAGGTCGATAGGGAAAAGATGGTTATTGAGGTACAATTGACAATCACAAATGACAGAATCAAGTACGAGAGGTTCACCGTTGGCTATCTCGACTGACAAGGGCTTTCCTAGTTTAGTTCTAGGCATCGAAAGCAAAGGCTCAAAAGTAAGAGACACAAAGCTCCTATCAGCACCCGAATCGAAAAGAACAGAAGCAGGGTGATTGTTGACAAGGAACGTACCGTTAACAACTTCATTGTCAGCACGAGCCTCGTTGCGTTCATGTTAAAAGCTCGTCCACGTGCTGGATTTGCATTTGCTAACCTCAGACAATTGTTCTTGTAGTGACCCATCTCACCACAGTTATAACAAGAACCAGGTGGAAAGTGAGGTCGAGCAGGATTAGCTTGTGGTTGGGCTTGGTTTTGTGCAGCTTGCTTTGGGTTAAAACGACAGATGTTCACCAGATGACAAAGTTTTCCACAGGTAGTACAATGTCGACATGGTACATGAACCTGATGGTGACCGTTACATAAGTTGCAGAGTGGTGCAATTTCTGCATAAGGTTTCTTTGCTGGAGGTTGAGCTGGTTGGTTTTGGGGAGCAGTTGGAGCGGGTTGTGCAGTCATAACAAAATTTTGAGAAGCCTTATGTTTCTTTGATCGTTTTGAAGGCCTGACTTTGTTCCCTTTGGTTTCTCTCGGGTTGACTTGGCAGAGGATTTCTTATCGCCCTTGCGATGTAGGTTACCTTTCCTGATTTGGGATTCGGTTAAAGTTGCAGATAACTCAATAGCTTGTCGTATAGAGGTAGGGTGACTACCGGTGACGATATCTTACATAGGATCGGGTAAACCATCGATATACTTCTTGATCGCCTTTTCCAAATGCGTCACCATCATAGGACAAAGTAAACTCAGTTCCTTATATTGGTCAGTATAAGCGCGATGCTCACCGCTATATTGCTTAAGATCATCAAATTCCCTTTCCAAAGCCCTAAGTTCATGACGAGGACAGAACTCCCTCATCATTAGAGCTCGAAGCTCTCCCCAAGTTTGGGTTAAGGCCACATTAGCACCCTTATCTCCCATAACACCATTCCACCATGTCAAAGCTCGTTTCTTGAATACACTAGATGCAAACTCAACTTTTCGCTCATCCGGACATTGAACAAAGCGAAACGTGCTCTAGAGACTCTCAAACCATTGAAGAAGTCGTGTAGCTCCCTTAGACCCAGAAAATGCAAGTGGTTTAGCCGAACAGAACTGTTTGTAGCTACACGGAGCATTGTTGTTATTATTGTTATTGTTGTTCGCTTGATTCAGTTGAGTTACTAGGTTCGGGAGGACCGCAACCATTTGCTGAGCGATGAGTGCTGCCATTGCAGCATCTTGAGTTTGATCGCTTCTAGGAGGCATTCTAAAAGAACAAATAAACATGAGAAATGTGTGAGATTGAAATTCGGAAAATCGAAACAAGCATAAAAAATTATCGACGAAACATAAGGATGTGGTCACTTGTTTTTTTCTCAAAACATACAAATGACGTACGTTGACAAATCAAAGTAAATGAGTCTAATAATGTATCACGAAGACATGCTTTAGCCTATAAGTGGACACTCACCCCAAGAGTTCCCAGGTAAGAGTGACTGGTATGATTAAGTGGATTTGTACGAACACTTTAACCTTTGACAGAAAACTCAGGGTACAGGCACCCACTCTTCCAGATTGCACGTGTTCATATTATTAAAACCCAAAATTTGACGAGATTTTGAAAACTTAAAGGCTTACGCCAAAAACAAATCATCTAAGGATAGATGATTGATTTCCGAAAATAGATTTGAAATTTGTGGAATTGTTTTGGTAATCCCCTAAGGATAGGTGATCATATTGTATTTTAGATCTAAATGCAAGTTTACTTGCGTTAGGGTCCTAGGAAGGTTATAGTCTAGGTCAAAGAATTACTAATAACCTAATTCCATATAACCGAGTGCTCTGATACCAACCTGTAACACCCAAATCGCGTAAAACAACACGCGGCGGAAACACTTGGGGAGTCACGTTAACAGATTGTTTCAACAACACATGGTATTTTATATTTTATTTTATTGGATATTAAACATAGTTTATATTGTCATAATTGTCTTAGAAGTTTTTAAACAACGAAACAACAAGCGTGCATAATTATTGTCTTTCTTGTTATTAAGGCACTAGGTCCAAGTCCATTCCTACGTGAGCATGCATCGACATCAAACTTGATTTCCTGAAACATATGTGAAAACGAGTCAGCAAAAATATGCCGGCGAGTACATAGGTTTTGTGAGTGTGTCAAGTTCATGGCTTTTTATATATTGCAATATATAATCCGACTACTAGAGTCGTAAGTGAAAAACCTTGTTTTGAAAGCATTTGATATTGCAACAGCTAATCGTCTAAAACAAAAGGGTTAAAGTTTATAAAATCTCGTAGCCATGAACCTTGACTCGAAAACATTTGTTTTGTAAATCCAAGTTGTAAATCGTCTTGAAATAACTCATATGGTTTATATCTTTAATAAAAATCATAGTGTGTCATTGTTTGAAATCATTTGTCCAAGTAATGTAAATAACGACACGTATGTAATGTGATAAAAGCACTTATATATAGGAATTTCCAGCGGCGTATCCACCATGCTTTTCTTACATTATACCCGTTCTGTTATCTAAATCACTTATCATAAACCATTCATTCATCGTTCCTCGTTATAAACCAATTGTTCATTGTTCATCGTTTGTCATTCATTGTTATAAACAAATCGTTCATCGTTCATCGTTCATTGTTCATTGTCATAAACAAATCGTTCATTGTTTTAATTGTGAAAACTTTTGGTCATTTCGTGAATACACTCAAACCTTTGTTGACTTGTTCGAGACCACCCAAGGTGTCCCTTAATCGTATAACATACCACCAAAGGGTATGTTACAAATACAGTTTCAGTCGCTTCCCAAATTTCCCCACAAACCCCAGAAATTTTGGTAACTGGATTGTCAGTCCTAGGCGCTGTAACTTACTACTGGTCGGCTTGATCATTGTTAATGAATGTCATTCTTGTTATAAATACATCGCACCAACAAGTTCGTTCAAAATATTGAAATCGTTTTGTTTATATAAACCATAGTATTTGCATTTGAAACTTGTAAACCTAGCAATTGTAACTTGAAAACTTGTAAACTTATTGGCACATATGCATCACCCCAAAACAATTGAAAACATAAAATACGGGAACTATGTACTCACTTGAGATTGCAATTAAATCGTGGATCAAAAGAAAACCAAAGCTCAAAGATCCGAGAATTCAAGTGTGTCCTAAAAGTGGATAACAATGTAAATATCGAAACTTGAAATCGGAGGATTTTGATAGAATGGTACCTTATAAACCAAATGAGTATTGGGACTCATATGACATGGTTTAATAAGTTAACATTCTGATTTTGAAAGATTTTTGTGTGCTTTTGACTCGTTATGACCCGTTAAGGTAGTTTAAGCCACTTTAACGCGTCATTTGCGTAACTACGCATTCGGATTGTTAGATATGTGTTATGATAAGTCTAAGTTACCAAGATATGTTTAATAATGTTTTTGATCAGATTGTATCTCAAAACTTGTGTTACATATATTTATAATTCATTGCAAAAAGGGTATTTTGGTCATTTTTAAAGAATATTACAACTAATTACCATAACACAATCCAAACAACATGACCATAAGGTATAACCTCAGAGGGTTATTCCGTATATATTTATGGTCACAAGTATGTATTTGGTCGGGTCCAAAGATCCACCAAACGGGTCAGATTCGAAAGTCAAAGCGGTAGTCAAACCGTTCAACTTTTCGACTCTAAACAAGCACTACAATGTGAGTGACGATTTAGACTTGTTTTGACATGTCTAAATAAGTTTATAGAAGAGTTTTGGCATCAAAACAACCTGTTTTGATACCCGAAATTAGTTCCATCATGAAATGCGCATTTATCGCATTTTGTCCGAAACTTTGACTTGTCAAAATGACTAGAAATGATAGAAATCAGTAGGTATGATCAATAGGGATCCTAACCATCTTCATTACCATCATATAGCAAGGTTCAATTGGATTTTAAGTTGATCAATTCTGGAAGTCAAACAAAAGTCAAATTTTGTAACTTCTAATCCAATTAAACTACAAGAAATGAAACAAGCAAGAAAGAGAACACTTACAAACACCAAATATTGATCAAGAACACTAGAGAAAGCTCCAAGATGGTGGCCAAAATTCGGATTGAAGCAGAATAGGACAAAAGAGATGGTTGAAAAAGTTCAAGAATGAAGAATACCATGGTTTTTATACTTGAATTGGGTTCATGTGATCATGACAAGTGTCCATGATTCATCCCTGAACTTGATTAGTGTCCCCTAAGGTGTCAAATGCAGAAGGGAAGGTGACAAATTCGTTTGGTGAGTCAACAAGGCATTTAACAAGAAGCTGCCACCTTGATTTAACAATTCTGATGAGCTGGGGACCCTTACAGATCGTATGGGGTTTTGCCTTATGGTTCGTAAGGCCCTTTCAGTGGCTGAAGTTTCAGAATCAGCAGAAATGGCCCCTGAACTTGTTTTTGACGCGTTTTGGCACTTTTAACACCCGTTAACACCATTTTCAAGCTTTATAAGGACAATAAAGTATAGGGAACATGAAATGTGCTCAAAAATGCTTTGGATTTCGGTTCATTTGGTCGTACGGTTGCGGTTTTCGGTTAATTACGACGAAAATCGTAACGAACGCGTCCGCGACTGTAAAAGCGTAACGAATGATATTTTTGCGTTCCAATCACTAAAATATGATATTTTAATGATTTCAAAAATTTTTGGATGGCCGTACATGTTCCGGATAGCGATTTACGCGAAAAGGCATAGTTTTGCAGAATTTGCAAAATAGCCCCTGAAGTTACAAAAGTGTGAATTTACCATACCGAAGCCCGCAAAACTTATTTCTAAGCTATGTTAAGGGTATTTAGGGTATGTTTAGTTTAAGACCTTGTTTCGGAATGTGTGTCGCTATGAGAATCGGCAGACTTTCGTAGTTTGTCGTAAACAGTCCCTGTGATCGAATAAGCTTGTTTTTGACATTACAAACCCTTCAAAACTTATTTCTAAGTTATGTAAAGGATATTTAAAGTATGTTAAGTTTGTTTCATTGTTCCGGAGTGTACGTCGCATTAAAATGATTACGTTTACGTAACAGTTTGCGATTTCACTTCCAGAAATTGTTCAAGAGTTTGGAATTGTGAAGGAATTGAATATGTGCAATTATTGAAATAGTAATACAAAAATCATAAACAAAACACAAAATTTCATAAAAATTTCATTCATTGATAACTTGTTTGACATTGTTACATGATCGTTTCGCCACTGATATCACATATGTGAACCATGCTTGAACCTTAACTTGTTTTTCCCCATATTATGATCAAGTCTCGTCCCTTTTCTTCTATATTGAACCTCTAGATGAATTCTCCTAACTCATCCAATAAATCCAAGAGGTCCAAAAAGGGTTCCAACAACAATGAAGACTCCATCTCCAAGCAACAACTCATCGGTCTTGTCGCCGAGCAAATGGCCGATCAAATGGCCTGTGTGATACCCGATATTATTAGCCAACTTCAAACCATTATCACTGAAACACCTAAATCCTCTGCCGACTCTAAAACTGACAACCCCAAAACGTCCTTCCTATTCAAGCATTTCATGGCTTGTAAACCGGTAGAATTCACTAGCATGGACGGTGTCACCGCCATGATCAATTGGTTTGACGTGATGGAGCTTACTTCCTTCAGGGCGGGTGCCCCGATGACCTTCGAACCCTTAACGCTACCAGGGTCTTTCGCTAGAGATCCCTCGAGTGGTGGACTACGAAACGCAACAAGCGTGGCAACGAAGCAGCCCACGCTCTCACATGGGACGAGCTCAAGCAGCTCATGAGAGATCAGTTCTGTCCTCCCCACGAGACCCCGAAACTCGAAAATGAATTCTGGAATCTCACGCAGCAAGGGAGCGACGCTGAGGGACTAATCGCTCGCTTTAACCTGTTGAGTATCGTCTGTCCTGGACAGGTGGATACGGTTCCCAAGGCGATAGCCAAGCTTATTCGTTCGCTTTTGCCAGTGATCATGAATCACGTAGCCGCCGCAAACCCTAGAACCCTCGAAGAAGCCTTTAGCATAACCATCCAGCTTAACCACAACTGCATCCTTCAGGGGGCCTACGATAAGGTTCCTACGAAGCATGCGCACCAAGCCACCGCCAATGCCACCACCACTACTGAGTCATCTCCCCCTCAAACCAAAAAGAACAACCTCAAGAACAAGAAGCGGAAGGCTCCTGTTCAAAACAATGCGGTTGTCACTCTGCCTGCCCCTACACCTTTAAATGCAATCTCCTCCACCGAAAACAACGATCCACCCAAACGAAGCTACACCGGCTCTTGGCCTAGGTGTGATCGTTGCACCTACCACCATCTCCCTAATACCCCGTGTCGAGAGTGCGCCAACTGTAACCTGATGGGACATCTTTCTAGCCAATGTCGCCAACCCCAAAACAACTAAGTCATTGTCCCTAACCCTAACCCAAACCAGACTCAACCTCAACGTCAGAATGCTCCTGTGCGAGCATGTTACAAATGTGGCGATCCCAATCATCTTGCCAATGTTTGTCGTCTTCTCAACCAGCAGCATCAGCACCAGCAACAGTAGCAGCATGAGCCTGCAAAGGTGTGAGCTTTCATGCTCACCCCCGCTCAAGCCCAGAGCTCTAATGACGTCATCACTGGTACGTTCCTTGTCAACCATATTTATGCTACTTGTCTATTTGATAATGGCGCCGATAGGAATTTTGTATCGCTTGAATTTGAACCTTTGCTTAAGTGCAAACGATCTAAAATGCCTAATCCTTTCACTGTCGAAGTCTCTAATGGTAAAACCATCTCCGTTGATTCCGTTCTTTCTGGTTGCTCTTTGATTCTTAATGATCATTCATTCTCCATTGACCACATTCCCATGCAAATGGGTAGTTTCGACATCATAGTTGGCATGGATTGGCTTATGCGAGTTAGTGCCGAAGTTGTTTGTTCCAAAAAATTTATTCGCCTCCCTCTTCCTCAAGGTAATTCTCTACACGTCTATGGTGAGAAACCTTCTAAAGGTCTCAAGCTTATGTCGTGCGTCAAAGCGAACAAGTACTTGCGTAAGGAGTACTTTGGCTTTCTCGCCCACGTTGTGGAAAAGAAAGACAAAGGTCCTAGCATAAGTGATGTTCCAGTCGTTTGTGAGTTTCCTTCTGATTTCTCTAAGGATCTTCCTGGTCCTCCACCTCCTCGAGCTGTTGATTTTTGTATTGATCTTATCCCTGGCGTAACTCCTGTTGCAAAAGCTCCCTATCGTTTAGCACCCTCGGAAATGCATGAGCTATCAAGCCAACTTCAAGAGCTTCTTGATAAAGGCTTTATACGCCCTAGTACTTCCCCGTGGGGCGCTCTCATGTTGTTCATCAAGAAGAAAAATGGGTCTTTTCGGATGTGCATTGACTATCGTGAACTCAATAAACTTACAGTCAAAAACCGATACCCACTTCCGTGTATTGACGATCTCTTCGATCAATTGCAAGGCGCAAAGTGCTTTTCAAAGATTGATCTCCGTTCTGGCTATCATCAACTTCAGGTTTCTGAGGAAGATGTACCCAAAACCGCTTTCCGCACACGTTATGGACACTACGAGTTTGTGGTGATGCCTTTTGGATTGACCAACGCACCTGCAGTGTTTATGGATCTCATGAACCGCGTGTGTAAGCCTTTTCTCGATCATTTCGTCATTATATTTATCGACGATATCCTAATCTACTCCAAGACGAAAGAAGAGCATGAACGACATTTGCATCTCATTCTTCAGCTATTGCAAACCGAACGTCTTTATGCCAAATTCTCCAAGTGTGAATTTTGGCTAAAAGAGGTTCAATTCTTAGGTCACACCGTCAATGAACTCGGTATTCATGTTGACCCTGCAAAGATAGAAGCTGTGAAGAATTGGATTGCACCTAAGGCGCCCTCTAAAATTCGTTCGTTTCTTGGCCTAGCTGGGTATTATTGTCGTTTCATCTCGAACTTCTCTAAGATTGACGTTCCTTTGACTTCATTGACTCAAAAAGATAAACCTTTTGTTTGGTGTCATGAACAAGTGGAATCTTTCCAAACGCTCAAGGACATGCTTTGTAATGCTCCTATCCTCACTATCCCTGATGGAAACGATGATTTCGTCATGTATTGTGATGCCTCTAACCAGGGTCTTGGTTGCGTACTCATGCAACAAGACAAAGTAATCGCTTACGCATCGAGACAACTCAAAATACATGAGAAAAACTATACTACTCACGACCTTGAACTTGGTGCAGTTGTTTTTGCATTAAAGATTTGGCGACACTACCTTTATGGTACAAAGTGTACGGTCTTCACCGACCATAAGAGCCTCCAACATATCTTTGATAAAAAAGAACTCAACATGCGTCAACGTCGTTGGGTAGAATTGTTAAATAACGACGACTGTGACATTCGCTACCACCCTGGCAAAGCGAATGTCGTGGCCGATGCACTTAGTCGCTACCAAATCGTGGAAAACTCAACGAGCTGATTCGACAAGCACAATTTACCATCATTAACGAGGGTAACCTCGATAGTGAATTGAATTGCGGAGTCGAAAACCCCGCTCGAGGCTAAACCTGATGGTATCCTTTACTACCATGGTCGTATTTGGATTCCTGATCGTCTCAATCTTCGGACTACTTTGATGGATGAAGCCCACAAATCCCGATACTCTGTCCATCCTGGAGCTGATAAGATGTACCACGATTTGAGTGCATCATATTGGTGGCCTGGGATGAAACGTGATATCGCTCTTTCCGTATCCAAATGCCTTACGTGTTCTAAAGTCAAGGCAGAGCATCAACGTCCCTCTGGTTTGCTCGAACAACCAGAAATTCCTGTCTGTAAATGGGAGAGCATAGCCATGGATTTCATTACGAAATTGCCTCGTACTTCGTCTGGTCATGACAGCATTTGGGTCATCATTGACCGATTGACCAAATCCACGCACTTCCTCAGCATTCATGAAGATTATAAAGTCGAGAAATTGGCTCGTATCTACACGGATGAAATCATTAGCCGTCATGGTACTCCTCTTGATACTATCTCCGATCGCGATGCTCGTTTCACCTCTTGCCTTTGGCAAACTTTTCAATCTGCCCTTGGCACTCAGCTTAATCTTAGCACCGCTTTTCATCCTCAGTCTAATGGTCAAACCGAGCGTACTATCCAAACCTTGGAGGATATGCTTTGGTCATGCGTAATCGATTTTAGCGGCAATTGGGATTCGCACATACCCTTGGTTGAATTCTTGTATAAAAATAGTTATTCAAATGGCTCCATTTGAAGCATTGTACGGTCGCAAGTGTCGTTCGCCTATTTGTTGGCATGAGATTGGAACGGATTGGCAAGGTAGTATATCGACTGGACCTACCTCAAACGCTCAACAATGTTCATCCAGTTTTTCATGTTTCAAATCTCAAGAAATGTCTAGCCGAAGAAGGACTTCAAGTTCCGCTCGAAGATCTTCGAATCAATGAGACGTTGCATTTTATGGAAGAACCGGTCGAAATCATGGACCGAGGAGTCAAGCAGCTACGACGCAGTCGGATCCCTATCGTAAAAGTTCGTTGGGAAGGGAAACGTGGCGCCAGGTTTACTTGGGAACTCCAGAGTGATATGAAGACTAAGTATCCGCATCTCTGCGTTGCATCTTCCTAAATTTCGTGACGAAATTTTCTAAAGGAGGGGAGACTGTAACGCCTCGCTTTTCGCAGCTTTCCTTTTTTTAGCAAGATTGTATCATAATTCTATTTTTCGGATACTTGTTTCCCTTGTAATCGTATCTCATTTTCAAATCATTGTAAATCCGAGACTTTGATCGTAATAAATTGAATCTTTTATACATTTTTTATACATGTCTATACATAATACGTGCATTCGGTTGATACATGATTCATAATTCGCTTAAACGTAAGTTTAACTCGTAAACATTGATCGTGTATTCGTAATTCTCAAATCTCCATACATTCAAATACTTGGTTATTTGATTTTAAGATTAAGTTATGTGTTTTCACTTGATTATACCTAACCATAAATCAAACATACTTGTTACTTTTGATATGTCACCTACATGTATTTTTATCACACATTTTGGCACTTTAAAACATGTTTAATATGCACTTTAGACCTTGATAACCTATGAATACTACACCAAACATCATGTAACATCTTATTTATAAAAAGTGAATCTCAAATACACCTTTTATTACATTTAAACAACAAAAAAAAGAATATAAATGCTGAAAATCAGCCTTGCAATCCGCCCTTGTTTGGGTATGTTTTTCGGCTTGTTTCAAGTCTAATGACCCACTAATTCTATTCAAAACCCAACCCACTTAAACCCTTATCCTTTCCCTATAAGTACCTCTTATATTCCAGTCATTTTTCCACTTTACATAGCCTCCAAGCCTCCCAAATTACTCCAAGTTCGTAGCTGAATCCAATTTTCGGGCAGACTTGTACCTCTACACTAAAGTGAGCATAACTCACTCAATACTCAACGAAATTGCCCCATTATTTTTCCTACATGCTTGGTTTTCCTTTGGTCATGATTCCATGGTCTCTCCTTAGAGAATTTAGACCTGGAAATGCCCCTAAATTGTCCAAAACTTTCTGTTTGTTTTCAACTCTTTCAAACTTTGTTTATGTTCATCAAACTTGAGTCAAACTCATCTCAAACCTATGTCCAAATGCTTACAACACTTCTTGTGGTTGGTTAGGTTTAAAAACAAGGTTGAGACATTCAAACAAGAGGTTTAAACCTCACAATAATTATGTTTTTATAGAGCATTTAGCTCACAAGTGATGCAAGTTCATAGACTTGTTCATGTGTGTCCACCAAGGTTATCTTTGGCTATCCTAAACATTGAGACCACACATCAATTAATGATTTTCATTATCATCTCAAATTGTTTGCTAGTCCTAAAGTTTCACAACCCCGCCAAGCCGTTGACATGTGTCCTCGTGTGCTCTCCGGGTTGTATTCACTTGGCAACTTGGTATTAGGTGACATACTTACAATTCTTGTCATTTCATTCTTGTATTGTTCTTGGCTACTTGGTATTAGGTGACATACTTACAATTCTTGTCATTTCATTCTTGTATTGTTCTCATTCATGACCCTCCTTGTTGTCTATGACAACTTGTGTAGTGGTGAATCATATATCGAGGTTAAATGGATGTTCATCATCCTACCTCCATGCTTAACTTACTTGAATACTTAGAGGTACCAAAGTGGATGGTTCATCCTCCACCTCCTACATGATCTTACTACTATGTATATATTATAGACTATAATATAATCCTAAAACCGAAACCTTGATCATGACTAAATAATCACGTATCAAGTTATTAAGTTTATCACTAAAGTATGTAGTTCCTTGTCACGATTCTAATAGGTCTCGAACCTATGAAACCATATTAACCCCTTTCGGGTTATCATAGTGTCAAGAACAAGTGCTATCTCAGTGAATATTTTCATACATAATACTTTAATTCTTATTTCCATAATCTCGCTCGAATACTCCAAATCCACCGTTGCACTCATAACTAACACCTAAGTTCTTTTTGTAGAAGGACAAGGTGCCAAACTCTAAATCAACACAACAAAGCTCTCGGGATTACTTAAGTGGAACACTTAGAGAAAACCGTGAGTACACTCGACCCACTTACCGTTTAATCAATTTTAGGTTGTAACATGTTTACCTATCAAAATACACGTATCACAAACTCATGCTTTACATGCTCAATCCTTATACATTAATACTTGTTATGCCTGGATACATGCTTGATTATACATTCTTGATCATTAACTTAGCTAGCCCAACTTATCTTATATAGCGCTATAGGAGTAGTACGCCGCCCGTCGAGGTTATGCTAAGATTCTCATTCTCATTTTAGGGGCTGTTTGGCAACATCTGAACCAATAAGTGTTGAATGGTTAAGAGGCTTTGAATGGTTAAGAGGCTCTGAACCAGTTAAGTGTTGTTTGGTTACACATCTGAATGACTTTGTAAAATGACATTTTTACCCCTCTAACCTTGGCTTTAGATTAAACTGTTGCACCTTTGACAGCAAAAATCGCAGAAAGAATCAACCAACCAATCCTTCATAAAACTTAAAACACGCCACAGGCCAAATTTTATACAAGCCAAAAATATCTATAATATCAAATGCCTATCCTTTTCGTATTCATCTACATAACATATTACTCCATTCCTGCTATTCTTCTTCTAATACATCAGCAAACTTCAAATTCATGTGTTTATGTTGATGAATTTAGCTTAAAAACTTTCTTTCACAATATACTCCATCTCAAAACTTAAACAAAAACTATAACACAACAGAAATCAAAGAAAATTACAAGCAATTGAGAAGGAAATCGAGGCTTACCGAAGCAAGAGTTTCCGCTAATGACTTTTCCCCGGAAAACACCAAACATCGCCGCTGGAGAATAAAGGGGGCGGCTGTGGAGGAGGCGGTTGTGGAGAGGGCCGGCTGTGGAGGGCGGCGATTATGGAGGAGGCGGCTGTGGAGGGGGCGACCGTGGAGAAGAAAGGGGGAGTGGCAGGTTGTGGAGGGGGCGGCTGTGGAGAAGGAGTGGCAGATTGTTTTCAGGGCAAGGGTATACAAGTCTAATGTTCCATTCAGATGTTGAAAAGTGCTGAACCATTCAGATCTGAATGGTTTCATTCAAAGGTTGTTATTTGGTGAACCAAACAGCCCATGTCTGATCGATTCAGAGGCCAAGCCTCTTAATGGAGCCATTAAGAGGCAACCAAACAGCCCCTTAGTCTTGTCGCTTTGTGGCAAGGGAAGCTCAATCTCGTTAAAAGTTTTGTGGAAACTCGGGGTTTGATCTAGTATTGCATGATTAGTATGAACTTTGCTTACAATTACCATGGGGATTCGAGTTACACTTTTATACTTATGTTATGTATCACCAAACTTGTGTACTCGCCTTTGCTTTTGCATTGAACTCGTATTTTCAACATGTTACAGATTGATGAAGATTTTGCCATGAAATTGGAGTAGTGATGATGCTCTAGATACACATTTAGACGTTAGGCTAAAATGTTGTATTATTTTGTTGTTATGCTTATGTTGTACTCGTCTTTAAATTTCTAAATTGTTGTAATTGACTTAATGATGTAATTCGACAATGTTAACATTGAATGACTGAAATATGGGTTTTGTTTAAATATTGTCGCTAATAGCGTTATGAAGTCTCTTGCAATCTCAATTACGTCTCACTCCAATGTTTCCGCCATCGGTTGGGGTGTGACAATTAGATACAAATTAGGTTTCTTGACATTGGAGGATCGGTCCTAACAAGTGGTATCCGAGCCATGGATACCTAATTTGCTGAGATCTAGACAAGACACTCTCTATTTCTACCCATTTCTACCATTTTTCTTAACTTTTTCACAAAATTAATGAATTAATGGACAAAAATGGCTAAAATTTGAACATGTCTTAGATAATCACCTAAAAACAAACCCCTTAAAGTTTTAGATTCAAATTCAATCGAATTCATGTCGAAATTGTCAAAACACCATGTTTTGTAACCAAACTTCGCTCGAACTTATACCATAAGTTCGCTCGAACTTGATTAAAAAACATCAATTTTGTTGATTTTTATCAACTTCGCCCGAACTTGATTGGTTTTTTCAGAAAATTTGACAAGTTCGCAGAACTGTTCATTTTTGTTGAAATTTTCATTAAGTTCGCCCGAACTTGAGAAAACTTGGAAATTTTCAACTCATCACAAGTTCGCTGACTTGATTAAAAACTGAAAATTCTTGAAAATTTCATATAAGTTCGCCCGAACTTGTTGAAATTGAATCTGAAATTTTGTTTTCTACACAAGTTCGACCAAACTTGTCAGTTTGCTAATCAGTCTTCGAGTGTTTTTGAACATGTTTTCAGTTAAATCGTCTGATTGTCGAGATGGATGATTACTCTTTTGCCTCAACAGTAGCTTCAACGTCTAATGCAAATGCAAATGCTAATGCGGTAAACCAGATGAATCTGGACAACGAGATGGGAACTACTACAAAACCGCCAAAGTTGATGAGCATGGATGAGTTTGAAGGATGGAAGGAAAAGTTTGTAAACTGGGTTCAAGCCAACCAATTTCACAGTTGGGTTGCAGTGGAAACTTACAAATGGCCAAAAGATGAGCGTGGTCAAGATCTTGCTTTGATCAAGTTTACACAAGAACATAAAGATGCGTATGTGGCAGAAAAGAAGATGACCAGTCTGATACAACAATAAGTGAAAGAAGACATCTTGATCTTGCTACCTGAATACGAGACGTCACAGATGCTGTGGGATGCTCTTTGTGCTAAATATCTAGGATGTGACGAGATGATTAAAAGCAAGAAGGCTTTAATCAAGAAAGAGTTTGACATTTTCACAATGATCAAAGGCGAAACCATAAAACAAATGATCGATAGATATTGTCATTTGATGGTTCAGATGCGAAGACACAATATTAAGAAAACTAATGAAGAGCAGATTGATAAGTTGGCAGATGCACTTCCTGAGGGGGAGTGGTCAACTTACTTGATGGTATTGAAGAATAATCCGAGTTGGATGCATCTCAAGCTATCACCTTTCCTTGATAAGTTAGAAGGACATGAAATGGAGTTGATGAAAATGGCCTAATCAAAGAATGCAAATGTAGTGCAAGATGTAGGTGTTTACTACAAAGGAGGTGTTCAAGATATTCATAGTCCAAAAATCTAAACAACATTTAGTGCGAATATGAATTCTTCGAATCATTCGTCACAAAGTCAATCGATGTGATACCCTCGACGAAACTAGGTACCCCTTAATTGGTCCTAAACTTTAACTCAAGCTTAAAACAATAATTGCGCGTAAACCTTGCAAACTTGTATGACTTGTGTGCTATGCTGAGCAATCATTATTATGTCTCGGAGGAATCCAAGAGCACGTCATGGTTAACATGAAACTATTAAGGACCAACGATTTGAGGTTGGTGTCCTTAGCCTTGAACAACGTGTTGAACGGAGACTTGACGTTTAACAATGCATTAAACCTTTGACGTTGATTATTAGGGTATCGGTCGCATCATTTAAGATTCCGAGTTCCACAAACAACTTAGTTTTGTGCCATAGACTGTGACATAAGGTTTGAAAATAATCGAAGCCCTGGCACGCAAAACGAAGCATCTTCCTGGTTAGGGAAACGCCTTCGTTCCGGGCATAACATAAGGCAACCCAATGTGCAAGGAACGATCGATCAAGCTTAAAAACACTTAAACTAACGTCATACGAGACTTTTATGATTAAAACTAACCATGCTCGGATTTCGAGACGGTTATGCTCAGTTTTTAAAACCGAGTCTTTTGACAGTAAGAACGCGAAAAACAGAGCCCGTTTTGCAAATCGAGAACGCGTCCGGGACCTGAAAACGAACCTAAACGCAAACGGAAGATAAACATCATCTTTTAACACGCTACACGGAGCACGAGGTGTCCCACATACCCACCTCCAAACCCCCCCCCCCCTTATTTAATATAATTTTTTTTTCTTTTTTTACTTCATTCTAAATCAAAAAAATTACAACTCCTCCCAAAAATTCAGCAATTCATCATCTTCTTCAGCTGAATACAACCTCAAACATCTTTAAATCAAAGGTATAAACCTTGGTTCTTATGGTTTTAACCATGTTTTCTTGATTAAACGCGATTTCTAGCCGAAAAACTCATTTTAATCCAAGATTTTTGAAGGTTTAAACATGTCTATGGGCTGAATAAGAACACCTTGATATTTCTCTGGTGTTATATGGCAGCCATGATCACAAATCTTTGGGGTTTGATACCCTAAGCAACACCTATTCGACAGAAATCGCTTAACTATTCGATTAACCTAAAAACAATGAAATATAGCTTGATTGATCTAATTTCTAGCATATTTGGGTTGTACTTGATGTGTAGCGTTCACTTACTTCTAGACTCACAAGAAGCGCTTGGAATCGAAGATTTCGCTAGGTATACCATCCGAGAACCGAAAATAGCATAGGCAGAATCTTGTTTTAGCTATAACTTTTTCCGTGGTACTTAAATTGAGCTGAAATTTGGTATGGTGGGTATTGTCAGGAAGGTCCATGTTAAATTTTATAATTTTAGAATTTTCTATGAATTTTGGTGAACTTTTGACTGTTTTACCAAAAGAATTTCGGAAAATTATCCAACAAATTTAATAAATCACCAAATTTTACAGAGACACTAAGGAATATATGGGGAATCTTCTGGGAAATTTCAGAGTCCATTGGTTGAGTTTTGAATTTGGTTAAAAATCCGCGTTTTTTGCTAGTTTTCGGTACCAGGGAACGCACCGAACCCAAATCGGAAAAATCTCAAATTTTTATGAGAGGTTCCTGGACATGTAAAACATGTTCTGGAATTTGTTGGGAATTTTTAGACCTCTGATAGTAATTAATATAAATCATGGGGTTAAATATTGTTTTACAAATAAATTATTTAAATAGTTAAAATGCCAAAATAAATTCCCAAAAATTTTTCCCAAACTCTACAGATTTTTACTGAGTTATTTAAAAATTCACAGATTTTTATACAAATTATAGATTAAATGGGAATTTATGGAATTAAAAATAAGTTATTTTAAATCAATTTTGGCGATTACCGTATAACGAATCTGCCGGAACTGAGAATTGACCAACCCGACAAATACCATAATTAGAGCACTGGGAGTATTCCGGGAGATTCCCGGGCAAATTGGGCACTATGGGTGTGTCCTAAGACAGTTCGGGAGAATTCCCGACGGTGAAAATGGAAACTCAAATTTGGGCAACCTAGACTCCCCAAACACTCAAACTCACTTGATAAAAAGTTAATCATTCTCAAATAACCACGAGTTGACACTATTGTATTTCCGTACCATTATCCAAACACGTTAAACTACTGACTTTGGCTCGCACGCGAAACGGTGCCCGGAAGCCAAACTGAAAACTAATACTACCCTGACGTCCTCAGCATACCAGTGTCCTATAGACTCAATCCGGAGTAAAAACTCCTGACCAGATCCAAGTTATAACCATTACCAACTTAGATACTGATTTGAGTCCATACTTGCATGTGTGTTATTAAAGTTGATCCAGTTGCTTGATCACTCTTGTATGGAGATCACTACTCGCACCGTGAGTTTTCACTTCCCCACTTTTGAATTGTTTTACTGTTTTCTGGGGACTTGCATGTTAAAAACTGTGTTGATTACACCAAGTTGGGAGTAAGTTTCACTCCACCACTTTTAAACTGTGTTACTGTTTTCTGAGATGGTTTGCATGTTACAAAACTGTGTTAATTGCACCAACTTGTGATGATGTAAAGTTTATAACCCACGGTCCGGCAAGTTGATGGTGTCTGTTATGACAAGGGCCAGAAAGCTGAAGGTGCTTGTTGTAACACGGTCTGGCAAGCTGAAGGTGTCAGTTGTGACACGGTCCGACGAGCTGCAGGTGCTTGTCGTAACACGGTCTTGATAGCTGAAGGTGTTTGTGGTGATAAATCCGTGAACTGTGACTTGTGCAATTAAACTTGTTAACACATATTGTTATACAACAACTAAACAGTGGAACTCATGCAGCGTTTAGCTGACCTTTATTAAAACTAACATGCAATTCAGGTAAAACTAAACAGGAGTAAGGAACGTGCGTGTGGATGGCTGTGGTAGTAAACTGTAGCAGAATAAGAGCTGTCATAGCTCGTAGTACCGTACTTGTACTTACGGTTTGTAATATGATACTAATAGTATGTTGTAACCGAGGTTCCCTTTTTATGTGATACCATGTTTTTAAATTATTGTGAATTACTATGTGTCTGCCGCACCCTGCAATTGTCTTCCGCTGCGAGTCGGGGTGTGATAGAAGATGGTATCAGAGCCTTCGGTTATAGCGAACTAGGTATCTCTAAAGAACCTAGACTATAATCCTAAGTTAGTCTCCACACGCTGAGAACCTCTAGAAATGAGTAGTATGGCTTTTACCAGGAAGCTCTGGTGGGGCAAATAAATTATTGTGGTCCGGAACACAATAATTTATCTGCTCATACTTCGGAGTTCTGGGAACGTCATTGAGATAGGATGAAAATCCGTCTACTAACGTCACAACCACAAATAATTGTTTTTATAAATCTTAAAAATCAAAATTGCGTGCAATACGTGCTTATGTGTATATTTGTGGAATGTTGAGTTTAGTATTTCGGTCAGTCAAATCAGCGTTGTGTGTGGTTTTCTTTTTTTACAGGTAGCATGTCGCATCGTAAAAGTCACCAGACTACTTCGCATATGGAGACCGATCCTGAGGACGATCCCCTGACACCCCTTTTGACATCGAGCAACGAGACAGATCTCTCTGGTTACTGTTGCGGTCCTTACCCACCCAGACCTCGTACTAGGCGCGAGGGGGAGGCCTCGAGCGCCTACCGTTCCCCACCTCACCACCTGACTAGCTCCTCGGAGCATAGTCGTACCACGGATATTGCTATACCAGTAGGACCTATTCCTCGGAGCCCTACTCCCGCCACGAGGCATTGGGAGTGGGAGCCGGTAGCACCTAGGTTACCTCGAGACTCCCCCTGGCCCTTATACTCCTTCCACTCCGAGTGCTTACTCACCCTCCTCACCTAGTTCCCATGAGATACCCACTTTTGGCCTCCGACAGATGGCTCATCGGAGGGTACTTACGCCTGTACCTATGTTACACACCACTGTTTCCCCTATTCATCCGATACCTGTACCTGTAGGGACCCAGCAGCATTTTACCGCCCGTTTTCTGACACCACCTCGGGAAGACCCTTCCCCGTTTCACATTATGAGCGAGGTGGCCCTTCCCAGCCATTTAGAGAGCCTTCCCCACCCGTCTGGGGCATACATGTTCCTCCTCAGGAGGTGTCTGCTCCCATCACCGAGAGCAGCCTGATGGGGTTTCTGTTTGAGCAGATTTCATTATTACGGAGGGCGTAGGATGAGGATGAGCAGCAGAGGAGGTCGATGGGAGACTACCTGATCGTCTTACAGCAGGCGATCATCGCCTGACAGCAGGGTGTGGGATATGTTCATCATGAGCAGGATCATTTCCGGGCGTTGGTATACGGATGTATCAGTGCCATTGTAGGTTTGGTAGTAGGTTTTGGAGGGTTGGCATGGTGGATGTGGCATTCATAGTATGGTTTCTTTCTAGTATAGTTAGAGGTGATGTATCTTTTGTACATCCTACCAAGCACTGGGTTATACCCATGTCGAGGTGGTGATGTAGTCATGGTGTTTTCATGTTTTCCTGGTTAGTACTCTCGTTGCATCGAGTCTGTACGTCACTGTGGTGACATATTTTGACAGCACATTTAAGCATTGGCCCTTATGGGTTAAGTCTATGTGCAAATTTTGATGCTTGTATGACGACAATATTATATATATATATATATGACGATGCTTTTGACGATATGTGCCGTGGATTCATGTGTGTGATATATTTTAGCCGAATATGTGATAGGTGTTAATTGGATACGTAACATTGATACCTATACATCTATTGGTTATAATAGAATATGCCTGAAACGTGCACCACAGATGACTGAGGCTGAAATTGCGCAAATGATAGTGCAGCAACTCCAGGCTGTTATTCCCACGATTGTAGCGCAGTTTAGCGCCGGTATTAATGCTGACCCACAACCAAATCCGCAACCCGGACTAGTAGGTCAGAACGATAATCAAAACCATAATCAGAATAATGGTAAGTCGGTTTGCACATATAAGCATTTCATGGAATACAAACCAATGGAATTCAATGGTACTGAAGGACCAAATGGGTTTGTGAAATGGATCGAGAAGTCGGAATCGGTACTTAACATAAGTAATTGTCCTGGTGATTGCGCAGTTAAGTATACAACTTCTACCTTTACCGACCATGCTTTAAACTGGTGGAACACTGTTGGTACACATACGTCTAGGACGAGTCTATTGTACAGATAGGGTTTCGTAGCGTCAAAAATTTAGCTTTGAAAGTTTTTTATTTTGTTGGATATTTTCGTACGAAAATCGAGTGGGATTTTCGCACGAAAATTTCATGCGAAAATCTGAGCATCCTAGTCTCCAGGTGTTGTCAAGTCTTGCCTATAAATAGGTGTCTTAGGATGTGTGTTAGGCATGCTGTTTTTGGTGATCAGTGGCGAAACCCTGTCCGAGTCTGTAATCGTTTCAACGTTAATCAATATAACATACGGTTTAAACAACAATCATCGCTTGTTCTTTGTTTGTTCAATCAGCTAACAATGAATTCCGCCTCTGTTAGCTGAGCAAGTCTGACCGGAAGCTCTTAAGTTGGGCCCGATCCTAGCATTCACAAGTGGTATCAGAGCCTTAAGGTCTGATTTGTGAACAAACAACCAAGTTTCAGCTGCTTTCAACCTTCAAGTTCAAGATTCATCCATTGGAAACTCTTCTTCTACTCTTTCTTGGAACTTATTCTAGAATTGAACGACTTCATGGACAATTTGGACTAGGTTATTAGTATAACGTGTTAAAATCACTTCTAAACAGTCTAATGATACATACGAACCTAAAATCCATCAAAATCATGCTTGAAATTGCCAAAAACGTGGTATTGTGAACAAGTGCTCGAAGAAGACAAGTATTTTCGCATGAAATACTAGATTTCGTACGAAAATCAGGAACTTAACCTTTGAAAAGTGTGAATTCATTGCAGACTTTCGCACGAAATATAAATTTTCTTACGAAAATTTGATAAATTTTCGCAAGAAATTTCAAGATATTTTTCGTACGAAAAATTTTCAGTTATTTCTTATTTTCAATCTGTTTTAAGTTAACCAGTTTTGATCTGTGTCTCTGTTTTAAGCATTTTTCAAAATGTCAGGTGAGGAAGAATTTCATAACGCATTTGCTACACCAGCAGTCACAGCTTCCGTAGCACCCAAAACATGAATCTAGAAAATGAAATGGGAACCACGACAAAGCCTCTGAAGCTCATGAACATCAAAGACTACGAGAGTTGGAATGAGCGTTTCAAGAACTGGGTTCAAGTAACAAATTTAACAGTTTGGTTCACACTTGAGAACAAATATCAAGCACGCTTAATGAACTTAGCATTGAGAAAACAGTGGCTCGTTGTCCGATGACGAACGAGAAAAATACATCATTGAGAAGAAGATGATGAATCTCCTTCAGCATGCCATAAAAGAAGAAATCTTAGTTCTCTTACAACACGATGATGACGCTCATTCATTGTGGCTCGCTTTAGGATTAAGGGCACAAGGGAGTACTAATGTCAGAAAGGGTAAGAAGGCACTGTTAAACAAAGAATCCGAAGTGTTAAACATTCTTCCGGGCGAAAACATGAAGCAACTCATAGAAAGGTATTGCCACTTGGTAGTACAAATGAAGCGCATGGGAATTGTCAAGACGATGAAGAGTTAGTCGACAAACTGACAGATTCTTTGCCTGAAGGAGATTGGGCAACATATCTAACAATCCTGAAGAATGGAGCTGAGTATGACAGTCTCAGTTTGCCAAGATTCATAGGAAAGTTGGAAGGGCACGAGCTAGAGATGCAGAAAATGGCCAAAGGAAAGGAATCAAACTCGCAACAGGACGGCAGTCTATACTACAAAGGAAATCCCAACACTCATGTTCAAAGTCCCAAGATCCAGACAGCTTTTAGTGCCAGCTTAAATGCTAGTCCTGCCTCTAACCAATCAAGTGGCTTCCAAACGTTTGCTTCCTTCAATCCAAACAATCACCAAGGACAACAATCGTCTTAAAGCTCCAATCAACCACCAAGCAATCAGCAAAATCAATCCAATTCTAACCAACGGATCTTGCAATGTAACATCCAGTGAATCTCCAGAATGCTCAAGACTTTAATGAGCAAACTGCTAAGCAACATATGGTGCTCCGTGCAACAGTTCTGGAATCCTATGAGAGTCTTGTAGCTGGTCGAATTAGAAATCTCAAAATGACTAAAGAAGACTACGACCAAATTGATCCGGAAGAGATGGAATTGATTGACATCATGTGGTGCATGGCATCAGTGGTTCGAAGGGCTCAGCGTTTTATGGAAATTACGGGAAGAGATGATTTAAGGGGCCTTGACGGTAAATTAGGCTTTGATAAATCCAAAGTCACATGTTTTAAATGCAGAGAGAAAGGACACTTCAAGCACGAATGTCCTAATCGAGAAGTAAAAGGAAATCAGAATCCGTTTGGAGATGATTATTACAGAAAGGCGATTTATCATCGACCTCAGCCAGAAAAACGAATGGCTCAAATTGAAAATGGACCCTTGAACTCAAAAGACAAAGCTCTTGTGGTCACACAAGAAGATGAAAGGTTCAATTGGAACAATTTCATCTCCAAAAAGGAAAGTCTTGCACTTATTGCTGAAATCATGGAAGAACTAGAAGCATCTGAAGAAGTTTCAGAAGAAGAGATGGAAGAAGTATTGGCAGATTACTTCAGAACTTCAGCAGAGGAAGAGGAACATCTAGCAGGTACACCTAAATCCTATTTATTTGACACAATTCTGAAAACTTTTGCAGGTAGATTCGATTCTGTTCACAAAGAGGAGAGTCCTAAGGAGACAAAGTCTGAATGTGTGGAGGTGATTGATGTAACCAAGACTGTAGCACTGGAGAGCTTAACCAATATTGCAAACAAAGCACTCATGGGCAATACTAACGAGGTAGTCAGTGTGAAAGAACAGGTAGAAAAGGTTGAAACAGCTAAAGAAATAATCAAAGCTCAAACTGTCGAATTGGTCAGCCCATGCTTAAAATGTGCAGCAGCACGTGAGCAATGTGCTGAGAAAGAGAAAGCTTTTAAAGAACTTAAAACATACAATGATAAGCTATCATACGATTACAACACCGTAAAAGATCATATTATAAGCTCAACAGGACCATTCGACAGTATGAGAAAACTGTCAAAGAAGATGACAAAACACTTTTAATGCTCAAAGAAACTGTGATGGACAAACAAATGGCCATTAATCTTCATATTAACACAACTGCTGAGCAGAAAAGTGAGCTGGAGAAAACTAAAATTGAAACAGAAAGGGTTAACAAGTTGTTAATCAGTACTCTACCAGCATGTATGTCCTTGATCACATTCTGCCAAAACCAGAAAGCAGCAAAGATGGTAAGAAAAATGATAAGAGTCTTGGAAAATGTTGCGATCATGTTCCACCTCCTATGTGGAATAGCTATGCTAAGAAACATCCTGACGGAGTGGATAAGGCGCTGAATTTAAACCTACTCACTGAAAAGAATAACGAGCTGCCTGAAAATCTTGACGTAACATATTCCAAAACAGAGAAGGAATGTGAATCCGAGGTGGTAAACAAAGTGTTTGAAAATGTTTTTGAACATGAGTCTGATAGCACAATTTACGAAAGTGCTAAGTCAAACAATGAGAAATCAGAGTCAAGTTCACCTTCGGGAAGTGAGAATGAGTTTTCATGAAAATTTTATCACAGCTTCAAACAATAGTTTAAATGATGATCCTAATGTAGTTATCTACAAACTAAAAGGATCAGATAAACTATAAACTGATGAAGAATTTCTAGTCCAGAATGTAACTTTGACTGTGTTGATAAATTCTTTAAACTCATTGAGATTGACACATCTGAACTTGAGAAGAATGTTGCTGGTTTCTACTCAAAGCCAAAGAAATCAAACAAAAACATTCACCCAAGAGGTAGAAGTTATCCTGAAAACAGAAGGGATGGGTTAGGATTTGAAAAGAAACGTAATAATAAATCACGAAAACCTATCGTTACAAAGAAAGTTGAGTTGTTTTTGGAACTAACACTGTTGAAGAAAAATAAATCATTAACAAACAAACCAACTAAGAGTTTAAGAAAGAAAATGAGCTTCGTGAACAGGCCTTGGAACATACAGTTGGAAACGACAGTAGAACATGCTACAGATGCAACAAGATTGGGCATATTGCACGACTTTGTTCTCAAAATCGTCCAAAACCTGTTCGAGAACAAAAGAGGTTTATAGTAGATGAGAAGAAAAGGGTCCAGAGTTTGTGCCAACAAAAATTTTAAAATGAAATGATAATGCCAGTTCTATTAAGGAACCACCAACCGAGATCATTTCAAAATTTGAAGTTGGAGAAACCTCAAAGAAAAATGAACGAAAAGAATCCAATCGTTACATCAAAAAGGCATTTTCAAAGGCACAACCCTAGGTAGCCAAAGCAAAACATCTCCTGTAACTCCAAAATCAACCAATGTTCCAGTCAAATCAAAAGATAAGGCTGAATTCCAGACTGGACAATGGGTTGAGGTTAAGAAAGATGACAAAGTTGCCAAAGTTCCAAAAGTCGACATTGTCATCTGTAACACTCTAAATGCGTTTTAACCATATTCATCGTAGCGGAAATTACATATTTAAAATGTCTTCCATTTTAGTCATTCAATCACCTTACTTTAATCCCTTCTATAATTTAACTAAAAGCTGACATAATTATGTCATATTACGTGACCACGCACACTCATGTACAATCTATGTCTTGACTCGATCTTCAACAGCTTACACTCCATGATGAGAAATCCATAAACATGTACAACCTGCAGTCACCACATACAATCACATTATCAGTAACTGATGGCTTCATACATAATCTTAACACTTGCATAATAAGGCATCAACATCTCTTGGTCTCGCTTATGTAAATCCATTCGCCCATCCTTTCGAACCATCTTATTGAACTTCATTAACTAATCTTCAACTTCCATTATTATTATACCTGCACTTCCATTCCATTATGTTTAGAAAACGATTAGCATCATTAGACACATTTCATATATGTAGGACCACATATACACATAAACAAGTCTCATTCATTCATGCATATCGCTAAATACCAACTCCTTCATACATATCTTTCTATTCGTGCACATACTTACAATCAAATCCATACCTATATGTATAATTACTTATCTCATTGTTATGCATAATACCATCATGTAAGCTTCCATCGTACCCCAACTTAATACGAACTCTTTCCTATCCACTTTCGACTCATTCAATTAAAGCTTACTTAGTAAACCATCATTTCATATTTTCTTATGTAACATCCAAATAATTACCATACGAACAAAATACATTACCAACTAAAGGGTAAGTCCGGAATTCACTTACCTTACGCGTCCGTATTTGCATTTGCTTACTTGAGTCTTCATGGCCCGTTAGCCTTCCACGCTCCCATCCATCTTGACATGATTCCTATAATTTCATGTCATTACATTTACATTCTTATTAGCATATATGATTATACATATGAACGGTCATATCAAATTCACTTCTCACATATGACTTTCATTAGTCCATTAAAACAAGCATAAGCATACTCAACATCATCCCTACATAATCTTCACATATTGTTGTCATTTAGACATTTCATCAAACACTTGGTGTGCGTACTATTTTCTAGGCACCATGTACAACTAATTCATGCATAATCTTCTAAGCTCATACATTATTCATCAAATCTTCTTACTAATCATCAGGTATCATTAACATATAGACATCAAACATATTAACACCACATTTCTTTCAATTAATCTAACAAGAATTTATCATACACAACATAATACATCAACATCGAACAAGAGTTGGACATGGATGATCATCCTTATCATCATCTTCACTATTACAAGCGGGTTTCAACCCAAAACATCAAATTAACCCAAACCATGCATAATCCATGTTCTATATGGTGATTCCAACACATATTCATACTCAATTTCATACCAATCCATGGATTAGAACATAACCCACTTCATACAAAATCACCAATCTAAGTTTTAAGACATACCTCACGATCCCCTTGCGTAGGTGATCATTAATTCATGTTCATTTATACATTTGAGCTTCGATTCAACCTTCAATTTGGTGATTTGGTTGAGTTAGGGTTTTGGCTCTCTTGGAGCTCCTGATGATCGATCTAGAACACACACGAAGTGTGTGTTTGTGTATGTTTAACTTTTCATTTAATAACTAAACTTTCATCCTTTACCACTTTAGCCCCTCATATTTGCCACTAAAACATAATTGGCACTACTTTCCTTCTTTAAAAGTTTTCACCATGCATTTAACTAGCTTAACTAGCCTAGTTATTTATTCATGATATATCATATAAGGACATATGGCAAATATAAACATTTGAGTTTTTGGGGCGTTACAAGTCTACCCCCCTTAAAGGAGGTTTCGTCCCCGAAACCTTTCTCATTTCAGCGAGAACAAATCTACTCTTACTTTTTCATCTATTCATTCACGATGCTTACTACAACATGAATACTTTCGGAAATTTTTGGCAAGGGTTTTATTCATGCATAAACATAATTGTACGCATTGTCCCCACGTTCAAATTAAGTAAATAACTTTCATAATCACATATAAGTCAGGATCTGATCCAGAGCTCTTATTAGCGTCATCTTTATCTTATAATGCTAGTTCCTAGCACAATCATCATTAGTGGTTCATTCATTAAATGTTATTCCATATGCATACAATTGTTCGTGCAGACCTAAGTTTACGGCTTGTTTCTAACTTTCTAATTAAGCATAATACATTCATTTGTCGAGCTTCCACCCATACGCATCTTTTCAACAATATCTTGTTCAGATGAAAATGGCCAACAAGCCCAACATCAAAGTTAGCATTTCATTCCAAATCATTTCATTCGTGCCTTTTCATGCATTATTTACTGTACACACATATGGGCGTTACTGAGTACATTAAGACTGGACTAAGATTTTATTCCTTTACTGACCTCTATAGGTCAGACCTTTTTATAGTTTGTCATACTTATGTTATTATTAGTTCGCATGAAATTAATATTCCATCTATAACATTTATAATTAACATTCACAATTTAATCAATTGGCTAACCTTGCTTTCATTACATACTCATTACATCCATTCATTATTAACGTTCTTTTTAATACTTCCATAGCCACATAATGGGTTAGAATATGATCATAAGTATATCGTAAACATTCACTTATAGCTTTACTATCGGAACCAAACCACTAAATCATACTCATTTATTCATGCTTAACTCGGGAGTTAAACTTCGTTCTACATTTGTTATCGTTACAAGCTACAATGTATATTCGTATATGTACATTCACACGTATATTCCTACATACATACATAACTACGTGAATATGTACACGTTATTCCTTTGTGCACATTCAATACCATTTAATAAATACGTACATACGTTCATATATGTATACTTATACATCTATTTACACCCGAAAACGTACTTGCAACATAAACACTTCTATACATACATGCTTACATACTTACTTATCGTTATATAATGCACACACTCATACGTACCTTCATACACGCTTACATACACATCTGATACTCTCATCAGCCAAGGATTTCATCATCCTCATTTATAACACTAATAGTTATCACATTTCATCTCATACTTTCATTCTACATGGTCTTCATTCACTTATAATTCTTTCACAACTTTCCCATTTACATTAGAATCATACTGTAAATGGATCAACTCATAACACTTGTAAGTCCTAAGCTTACATAATTAAAAGTCATAAAAACTTTTGCATTACTCATATAAGTAAAGCAAATAAACTTTCATACACGTTTCTGATTTACTAAAAGTTCATAAGTGTTTGAAACACTTCAACACTTTAGATACGATAACACGTGCATACTTATAAAACCCTTATAAGGTTCATCCACGCATACTTTACATCCCGTTATCCCTTTATATGTAAGCATTTCATCTGCGTATTCATTCCCTGGTGAGATTTCAATTATGCACTTGTATTACATTTCATTCTCAAAGTACACTATTTATAGCGTATCTAATCATGCATACGTACATACTTTCATACATATCTACATACATGCATACCTTTCATACATAACTTCATACGTGCATACCTTTCATTGGGACTACCGGGGGTTCGGGAGCAGCGCCCCCGAGAGAAGCGGGGTCCAAGGGGCGGCAGCCCCTGGCGGGGTCGAGCTGCCAGGTCAGCTTGGAAAATTTTTATTTTAGACCAAAGTCTTTATTAAAAATGCATCAGAAATGTAATTTCGGCCTAAATATGCATTCAAAGTGATTATAGTACATAAAACAACTTAAATAACAAATTTTTCAGCATTTTGAACATAGAGAGGTCGTCGGCGACGCCCCTTTAAGGCGTCGACGATGCCTCTTTATTTTTTCGCGTCGACAAAAAACTCCGTAGACATCAGGTTAGGCTGTCGCCAAAAGTGAAGAAGGGGCGTCGCCGACGGCACCCAGATTCTTCATTTTTCTGTTGTTTTGTTTTCGTCCTTCGTACATACTAACACTCGCATAACTATTAATCCGTTTACCCGTTTAACCTCCCGTTTCTTCCTACATGATTGAAATTTGGTCCTCTTTCATATGGACTCAAAATCCCACGATTAAGAAAATTCTTAACTCATAAGTTTTCGGCTTCTTTCCCTTTTTACAAGGTTTGACTCGTTTATGTATTTATCTAACAAACACGTTTGTTTGATCCAAATTTCCCATGAACCTCTTATCTATCACACTAGGTTCAAATCACGGGTTTATATATATTCTTAAACCCGTTTTGGCTCATATGCTTATTTTGACCCGTTAAGGGTATTTAAGCATATTTTAAGCACGGATCGCCTTCATTCGTTTAGCTTCATATTTTCATATTTCTTATCACTTGATTTTCCACCACAACTATACTTGTGGTGTATTCAATCAGTAATCTATTTATTTCGAGTTTTACTCCTCGGGTTATCCTTTTCGGTAGAGACTCTTATAGAATCATTTGACCCAAAGATTTTCATGTTTCACTTTTACCCAACCAGAAGGGTTTATTCATTCATAAAACTTATCTCCCAAACTACCTTTGTCGTTTGCCCAATTTGCCTTTCGAGGGCGTTTTGGTCATCTTTTGTCATTTTTAACTATGAAGGACAACCAAAGGCTTGTTTTGACAAAAATGACACTTTTAACCATAAACTATACCACGATTCATTATGTCAGTAAGGACATAATATTAATCATTTTGATTTACTAGATATGCCTTACTTTTGGTAATCTAAGCCCACCCATAACTCGATTAACTCTCGCCGAACCTTATGTCCCCTAGGAGAGTTTAACCCATTACACACACCTGGCTCGAGTCAAGACATTGACCCATTTACATAGCTTGCATCTTTATTGCTAATTAATAGCAACGAAATTTTTATACGCTATCCATCCTGTGAGCACAAAACTCAACAAACGTTCATTAATCATCATCGTCAATTGGTATATTGTCACCATTTGACCCGTTCGGCCTAAACGACCAAACCTTTTACATTTTAAATAGAATGGTATTTATTTAACAATTCACTCATCTGACTCATTACAAATTTTCACCGTATAGTCATATTCCTTAAACTCTTCTCCTACTCATTTCACCCATCATCGTTTACGCCATAGGGTGTCTTTTAAACTTTACTTTCATCCTTCAAAACATAACTAAATTACCTTTTTACCCTTATTATTTTTTGTGGCATACATTCTAACCTAATATTTCAAAACTCATTGTACTTTCGTCATTCCATAACTAAATTACCATTCTACCCTTTCTACCATCAAATATGGTTAATTGCCAGTTTTAACTTGTTCCGACCCGTATCGATTCGTGTCGGAACGTCTTATTTTGAAATGTCCTTTCAAATACTAACATCTCTTATTTCTTGTCAAATAGATAAGTAGTTATACTACTTTAAAAGCCGTAAGCTTTACTTACCTTGCATCCGACTATACCTTTCTGCCTCTTTTTTTCGTTTCTACTTACGGGCTCAAGCTTTTCATTCTTCTTTTCTTTCTTACGTATTTAATCCGTCTTCACCCACAGATTAACTTTCATTCCTACTTTCCATTCTTCATAAGTTTGATCCGTATTCACCTACGGATTCAAACCTTCATTCATATTTTCCATTCTTTTCATTCTATTCCGGTTTGAATTTATTCAAGAATCCAAACCTTTTATTCTTTTCATTCCATTCCTGTTTGAATTCCTCACTAATTCAAACCATTCATACATTTCATTTCATTCTTATGTTTGACCCGATTCTTAAAGAATCGTTGACCCCTTTCCATCCCACACGACCCCTATTCCCAGTTCGTTCGGACATACATGTGATGATTCTCATGATCCCACGAGCATCCTAGCTTCTTCCACACTGGCCAGGCGTGCAATCCACATACTAGTCTCGTGTCTTCATAAGAATTATCACTCTATGTCCAAGGAACCGGTTCTCAAAATCATCCAAAACTTGTTCAGGAACAAAAGAGGTTTAAAGTAGATGAGAAGAAAAAGGGTCCAGAGTTTGTGCCAACAAAAATTTAAAAAGAAATGATAATGCCAGTTCTATTAAGGAACCACCAACCAAGATCATTTCAAAATTTGAAGTTGGAGAAACCTCAAAGAAAAATGAACGAAAAGAATCCAATCCAATCTCCTGTAACTCCAAAATCAACCAATGTTCCAGTCAAATCAAAAGATAAGACTGAAATCCAGACTGGATAATGGGTTGAGGTTAATAAAGATGACAAAGTTGCCAAAGTTCCAAAAGTCGACATTGTCATCTGTAACACCCTAAACGCGTTTTAACCATATTTATCGCAGCGGAAATTACATTTTAAAATGTCTTTCATTTTATTCATTCAATCACCTTAAATACTTTAATCCCTTCTATAATTTAACTAAAAGCTGACATAGTTATGTCATATTACGTGACCACGCACACTCACGTACAATTCATGCCTTGACTCGATCTTCAACCGCTTACACTCCATGATGAGAAATCCATAAACATGTACAACCTGCAGTCACCACATACTATCACATTATCAGTAACTGATGGCTTCATACATAATCTTAACACTTGCATAATAAGGCATCAACATCTCTTGGTCTCGCTTATGTAAATCCATTCGCCCATCCTTTCGAACCATCTTATTGAACTTCAATAACTAATCTTCAACTTCCATTATTATTATACCTGCACTTCCATTCCATTATGTTTAGAAAACGATTAGCATCATTAGACTCATTTCATAGATGTAGGACCACATATACACATATACAAGTCTCATTCGTTCGTGCATATCGCTAAATACCAACTCCTTCATACATATCTTTCTATTCATGCACATACTTACAATCAAATCCATACCTATATGTATAATTACTTATCTCACTGTTATGCATAATACCATCATGTAAGCTTCCTTCTTACCCCAACTTAATGCGAACTCTTTCCTATCCACTTTCGACTCATTTCCATTAAAGCTTACTTAGTAAACCATCATTTCATATTTTCTTATTTAACATCCAAATAAAATTACCATACGAACAAAATACATTGCCAACTAAAGGGTAAGTCCGGAATTCACTTACCTTACGCGTCTGTATTTGCATTTGCTTACTTGAGTCTTCATGACCCGTTAGCCATCCACGCTCCCATCCATCATGACATGATTCCTATACTTTCATGTCATTACATTTACATTCTTATTAGCGTATATGATTATATATATGAACGGTCATATCAAATTCACATCTCACATATGACTTTCATTAGTCCATTAAAACAAGCATAAGCATACTCAACATCATCCCTACATAATCTTCACATATTGTTGTCATTTAGACATTTCATCAAAACTTGGTGTGCGTACTATTTTCTAGCACCATGTACAACTAATTCATGCATAATCTTCTAAGCTCATACATTATTCATCAAATCTTCTTACTAATCATCAGGTATCATTAACATATAGACATCAAACATATTAACACCACATTTCTTTCAATTAATCTAACAAGAATTTATCATACACAACATAAGACATCAACATCAAACAAGAGTTGGACATGGATGATCATTCTTATCATCATCTTCACTATTACAAGCGGGTTTCAACCCAAAACATCAAATTAACCCAAACCATGCATAATCCATGTTCTATATGGTGATTCTAACACATATTCATACTCAATTTCATACCAATCCACGGATTAGGACATAACCCACTTCATACAAAATCACCAATCTAAGGATTAAGACATAACTCACGATCCCCTTGCGTAGGTGATCATTAATTCATGTTCATTTATACATTTGAGCTTCGATTCACCCTTCAATTTGGTGATTTGGTTGAGTTAAGGTTTTGGCTCTATTGGAGCTCCTGATGATTGATCTAGAACACAACGAAGTGTGTGTTTGTGTGTGTTTAACTTTTCATTTAATAACTAAACTTTCATCCTTTCCCCCTTTAGCCCCTCGTATTTGCCACTAAAACATAATTGGCACTACTTTCCTTCTTTAAAAGTTTTCACCATGCATTTAACTAGGTTAACTAGCCTAGTTATTTATTCATGATATATCATATAAGGACATATGGAAAATATAAACATTTGAGTTTTTGGGGCGTTACATGATCCCACCCAAGACCGAAAGGGCTTGGGTCTTTCTGTTTAAGTAATATGCTTTTCATGTGTGCAGGGCTTCCAAGGTCAATTATGTCAAAGTGGATCATGGACAGTGGAGCTTCTAGGCACATGACAGGGATGTTGGCTTTGTTGTACAATGTAAAAGCCATCAGGGGAGGATATGTTGGATTTGCCGGAACACAGGGGGCGGGATCGTGGGAAAGGAATTTTGACAAACGGAGTCGTGTCTTTCGACAAAGTGAACTACATTGCTGAGCTTGAGAATAATCTTTTGAGCATTTCACACATTTGTGACAAGAAATTCACAACTCACTTCAACGATAAAGAATGTCTTATTCTCAAACCTGGTTTCTTAATTCCTGAGGAGTGGATCCTCATGCGCGCTCCACGAGAAAACGATTTATATGTCTTAGACATGAGCGTCGCATCCACTACTTCAAGGGAAGCACAGTGTTTTGTATCAAAGGCTACTGAGAAAGAATCGATCCTATGGCATAGGAAGATGGGTCACATACACCTAAGGAATATGAATTTTCTGGTGCACAACAATCTAGTGGAAGGGGTGAATCTCAAAAATTTTCATCTGTCAGACGACTGTATCAGCTGCAGAAAAGGGAAGCCGCACAAAAAGTCAACTCGAGAAAGCTTCTCAACTCCATCAAGCTTCCACTAGAAAGGCTACACATAGATCTCTTTGGGCCTGTCAATGTGAAAAGTATTACAGGAGATCTATACTGCCTGGTCATAACCGATGACTTCTCAAGATTCTCATGGGTTTTCTTTCACGAAAGCAAAAATGAAACGTTTGAAAATTTGATGATCTTGTTTAGAAAGCTTGAAAACCTTTACCATTTGCCTATCAAGAGAATCAGAAGTGGCAACGGTACTGAGTTTAAGAACAAAAAGATGCTTACTACAATGCTAAGGGTATTCATCATGAGTTAGTGCCCCCTATACTCCTCAACAAAATGGAGTAGCTGAACGAAAGAACAGAACGCTCATCGAGACTTCACGCACAATGCTTGCCGATTCTAAGTTGCCTATCAGTTTTTGAAGCAAAGATGTTGCCTCTGAAGCAGGTCCGAGCAATACTCAGTCAGAACCAGTTGTTCCACCATTCAGAATATTGCAGAACCATCTTCCCCTTAGCTAGCAGATGCAGAACCTGAACAAGAAAACCTTTGATAATGGGGATTCCAGTTCCTATGAAGGATCAGAAGAGATTACAAGTTATCTCAACAATCAAGCTGCCGAAACCAGTGCGAGAAATGAGGCTACTTCTTCAGAACAAGTTGCACATCAGAATATCACAAACTTAGAAAGCTCAGTGAATGTTCCAGGGGAAGTAATGCCGAGATCAGTCTCCTACCATCCAACAGATAACATCATTGGAGAACTGCAAGCGGGCGTGAAAACGCGAAATCAGATCAATAAGGATCTAAGTTGCTTTTATTCCAAAGTTGCTCCACTCCAAAATAAATTTTCTCATAGTTGTTTTGTTTCTCAAGTCGAACCATCAAACATCAGAGATGCTCTTAAAGATGACAGTTGGTGGAAGCAATGCAGGAAGAATTGTTGCAATTTCAGAAATTGGGAGTCTGGGAACTTGTTGATCTACCACCGAAGCAGAAAAAGATAAGCACACGGTGGGTCTACAAGTGAAAAAGAGATGATCGAGGAGTGGTTGTTCGAAACAAAGCTCGGCTCGTAGTTCAAGGTTTTCGTCAGCAAGAAGGGATAAACTACAATGAGGTCTACGCCCCAGTCGCACGTCTAGAAGCTATCCATATTTTCCTGGCATTCGCCTCATGGAAAGGTTTAAAAGTGTACCAATTGGATGTGAAGTCTGCTTTCGTGTACGGTAAGGTAATAAAGAGGAGGTATATGTCGGCCAACCACCAGGGTTATCGATCCGATTCACAAAGATAAAGTCTACTTGCTGAACAAAGCTCTTTACGGTTTACACTAGGCCCCGAGAGCCTGGTACGAGACGCTTTCTAAGCACCTTCTAGCTAATCAATTCACCAGAGGAACAGTAGACAACACCCTCTTTACAAAGGAAGTGGATGGACATCTGATTTTGTGCAAATCTATGTGGATATATCATCTTCGGATCAACAAATGAACAGCTGTGCAAGGAATTTGAGAAAGTCATGAAAGAAAAATTCAAAATGAGCGCTATGGGAGAGATGAAATTCTTTTTGGGGCTTCAGGTTGAACAACTGCCAGACGGTATTTTCATTCACCAGACGAAGTATGTTCATGACGTGTTGGAGAAATTTGACATGAAAGGAACTAAACTTGCATCTACCCCGTTAGCTACAAACCACGGCATTTGTCCAGACAATTATGGAGAAAAAGTTGATGAAACATTATATTGCTCCATGATCGGATCCTTGATGTATCTCACAGCTTCAAGACCAGATATCATGTACCCCACATGCCTTTACGCCAGATATCAGTCAAGTCCGAAGGAATCACATCTGTTGATCGTCAAAAGGATCATGCATTATTTGAAAGGATGCCCAAGCACCGGCTTGTGGTATCCACGTCACGACGATTTCAACCTTGCGGGTTACTCTGAATCTGATTTTGGTTGCTGCAAGCAGAACGCCAAGTCTACAACGGCATGATGCCAGTTCTTCGGAACACGTCTGGTAACGTGGTAGTGAAAGAAACAGACCGCGGTCGCTCTCTCTACTTGCGAAGCTAAAATCGTTTCAGCATCCAGTTGTTGTTCCCAGATACTGTGGATACAACAACAGACGAGAGACTATGGTCTGCAATTTCTTGATACGCCCATATTCGTAGATAACAAGGCGGCTATTGATATCACGGTCAATCCTTGTCAACACTCTCGCACTAAACATATCGAGATTCGATATCACTTTATTCGTGACTGTCACGAGAAAAAGTTGATACGAATTGAGAAAATCCACATTGATGACCAAAAGGCAGATTTTTACACCTAAGCTTTTGATAGAGCAAGATTTTGAAATCTTTCAAAATTAAATGGTTTAAAGAATCTTACATCAGGGGATATTTATGAGGTTGAATTTGAGGATGACGATGTTGGGACGTGATCCTCACTGGTAAGTCAAAATGTTTTTCTGTAAATAGTTTACATGCTTTCTTAAAAAATTCAAAAATATGTTTTTGATTTTTAGGGGAGAAAATGTTGTGAAAAATACAAAAACATTGAAAAAATTAAGAAAAATACAAAAACATTGAAAAATCAAGAAAAATATAAAAAGAGTTTTGTGTATAAGAGGAGATGATAGTACATCAGTAGACCATTACAATACGCTAAAGAAATGTATTGTTTAAAAGCGTTTAAACAGGTCTTTCTAAGGATATGTCAGTAGGCTTCGCACGTTCAGTAAACTGCTTTCAGGATATAAACCTAAAAAGATAAATTGGTAAATCTGTGGCTTAACATCTCTCGGATATATGGGCTTAGTACCCCGAAATTTTGTTTGAGAGAATGCTAGATTCTGAGATACTAGGTCTTTATATTTAGTTGATATCTGGGGTATTATACGAGTTCTTCTGATTTTGCGTCAGCAATGGCCTAGAACTTGTATAATACTTTTGCATTATTCACCCCAAAGCTGCATAAAAATGAAGAAAAATCTCATAAAAAGATACGGCATGCTACAGTACAAAAATTAAAAGATTTCCAAGAGGAACACCACCAAAGTCGAGCCTTCATCTCTTTCTCTGTACGGAAGTACTAACCTGAGCTCTCAAGGTCTAGCAATTCACCCTTATATAGATATCAATTAGATATATTCACCTGTGAGATGAAATCTAGGGAATCTCCATGCGGGAGTATATTCTGAGGTGGGAAACACAGATTAGGCCATGTTGCTAAAATTTACCTAACGTGTCTTGGAGCAGTTGAGAAATGTGTAGAGGTTTAAGTGGATCAGTATACCGATAATCTGAAGATAAGTTTTTTAAGAACTTAAAGTTTCATATAGAGCAATGGTACTGGCAATGTGTCTCAATAAATTGATATGATCCTTTAACACAAATTCGCAAAAATATGTCTGTGAATACGTTTGTAAATATTGCTTTAAAAGGTGTTTCTAGTTTAGAAGTCTTCAAAAATTCAAAAAGATTTTCTGTTTCTACTTTAATTTATGGCTGCCAGTGATGGAAAGCAGATCTTCAAAGTCAAAAGCGACATAATGCAGAGGAAAAACGTTTGAATTACGGGCTGGGAGCTAATCTGGAAACTAAATCTGGTTTAAATGTTGAAAAGTTCATTAATTTGAAACTTAAAATCTAAAGAACAATATCAGTTTTGGTCAACAGGTGGTTAACCAAGGTCATTAACTTGGACAACTGTGTGGATAACTAAAACTGAAAACAAACGAAAAAGTTGGAAAGTTGAGAGAATTTCAAAGGGGCCAACAAATTTTCGCACGAAAATCTGGCTAAACATCACAATCCAAATTTTCGTACGAAAATTGGCAGGCTATATATATAAGAGTGTTAACCAGATTCCGCACGAAAACTGTGAAGATTTTTGGTACGGATTCTCTGAAGTTCTTTGTGCACTTTGTCTCGGTTCACTCACTTTTCAACGTATTTGATTCATTAGGGAGGTTGATTTGCACACCTCTTATAATGGCTAAGGTATTCACCGAGATTGAACCGTGAATTTGGACTCGTCGGACCTTAAACGGACTAAAACGTAAATCTAGGATAAACTAGCTGGTAAAATCTAAAATTGAACCCTCCAATGTTAAAATCGACATGTTTAACTAAGGTTTTCCGTTTCAATTTCTTGAAAAAATCAAAATTTGCAAGTGTTTTGAGTCGGTTTGAAGAAATGTTAACTGTGAGGAAGACGGATTTTCGCACGAAAATCCAGTATTTTCGCATGAAAATTCATCAAAGAAAGGGTTGTGTTTTGATTTGTTATTTTGCACGAAAATTGAAGGAAGTTGTATCATATAAATTTTCGTACGAAAATCTGGAGAAATTTATGTTAGTGAAAATTTTTTCTAACTTTTTCACATCTCTTTGTTTCACAGAAAACCGTGTTTGAATTTCATCCAGTGCACACCTCCTGCTGCTTAATCGACAAAGAAGTGACAGAGTTTGCTCCATTATCGCAGTATATAGACTTTCTGGAAAGGCTGCCGGTTTATTATGCTCTTACACATCATCACGAAGTTTACGCTTCACATGTTGATCGTTTTTGGGCCACAGCAGAGTTAAAAGCCGATTCTAGGGCTATTACGTCAGCAGTAAAGATAGGAGATAAAGATGTGGAAATCACTATCACTGAAGATCTTATACATACTGTACTGCATTTTAGAGATGAAAGAGATTTTCCGACAGGGTTTACAAAGAAGTTTGTCAAGGGCTGCTTTTATCGTATGGGCTACAACGGTTATGTGAACTCCGCTCCATACAAGATTAACCAGCTGGGTCTGCCATACAGATTTCTTGCCCACTGCATCACACGCTCATTAAGCCACAGGAAAGCGGGTTGGGATGATTTGGTTGACTATCACATGTGTATGATGGTAGCGGTGATTTTGAACAAGCCTTACAACTTCAGCAGGATGATTTTTAATCAAATGGTGATGAATTTGGGTAAGGGTCGATTCTTACAGTACCCTCGATTTGTTCAAATAATTCTTGACCACTTACATCCAAATCTGAGAAAAAGAAGGATGACATTCTGAAGTTAGAGCATATGACTCCGTCTGACCTCCACAACATCAGCAACTACCGCAAGGCAGGAAAGGCTCCAGCTTTTAAGCCTATTTCTTGGAACATTCGTCAAGACTGATTATGCTGCTCCGCCTGAAGGAAAATGGAGGAATGAGGGGAGCGGTGACGAAAGTGAGGAAGCGAGTATGATGGAAGATTTTGTTGAAAAGAGAAGTATTTGGTATGTAAAAGGCGAAGGTGAGAAGGGTCACTATGGAAAGAAGAAAGCAGGATCTACTTCGACTGCAACAAAGAGAAAGAAATCTTCAGAGACTTCTTCTTCCGTACCCAAGCGTCAAAGAAAACAAGCTAGTGTCAGCATAAGATTGATTGATGAACCGGATGTCGAGCAGGTGAATGTTGTGGAAACACTACAAACGACAGAAGCAGTTTAGGTTGAAGAAACTTTGGAAGAAGCCACTTCTGATATAGAGAGAATGGTCGGTGTTGAGACCGAAGCAGGTGGTGGCGATGATGAGGGACCATCATCAAGCACAAATTCAGAAGATAGGAGAGAAGGAGAGAGGAAAGAGAAAGAAAGAAAAGAACAAGAGAAGAGAGAAAGAGAAAGAAAATTGGCAGAGGATAAGAAGCGTAAGGCTACAGTTGACGACAATACTACATATGAGCCATCTGAAGGCGAAAAGGAGATATCTGTTTCCAAGCCTGCAAGGAAGAAAGCAGGTAAAAGAGTCAAACATACGGTAGCAAGAAAGCCTGAGACTACTAGCTGGAAAGCTTCGGATCAAGCTAAAGCCAAAGCCTACTGAAACTCCAGTGGCTCCAAGGGTTGAAACTTCATCTGAGCGTCCTGTATCTCCTCCTCCTAAGCATGTTACCACGGAGACTTGTGTTCCATCTCCTGCACCGGCTATTGATCCCCCAGTTAGTTCTCCTCTTCTACAGCACACTTCTTCTGAGGCTGCTATTTCTTGTCATCCACCAGTTACAAATCCTCCCGTTGGCACTCCTCCCATTGTGACTCAAGTTGAAGCAACATCGTCAGCTCATCCTACACATCCTCCAACATTCTCCTTTGATGATTACTACTTTGATTATGAAACTATTCCAGGGGGAGAGAATTTGATAGCTGATGACATATATGTTGGAAGACTCAATGAGTTGGAAGCAAAGCTTAAGAATGCGGATGAGAAGATCAAGATCCTTGAGTTAGATAGAGACAATATCAGGGAGATTTTGAGGTTGGTGACTGACGATAGTGAAAGATACTTTCAGGCTTCCCAGAAAGTTGCTTCCTATGAAGAAAGCATCAAGGTTCTGGAGAATGAGAGGAGATCTTAAAGGCGACTCTGAATAGTTATGAGACAGAGAATCAGAGGATTATAAAGAAAATAGAAGAGTATGAGGCTGAGCGTGAGTCGAACAACAGGCAGGTTGAACTTATGAAGAAAATATTGGTTCGTACTCTGGGTATCTCTCTCGCTGATGAGATTGAGAAGATTGAGAGAGAAGATGCAAGACAGAAGGTTGTTGAAAGGGAATGAGCTTCTAAGGCTCTATCGGATGCTGAAAGCCTAGGTAAAGAAAAGATTGATGATATACCCATGCATGAAGCTGCTACCTCATCGGCTCCTTTGATCGAACAGTCTGCACCAGATGCTGAATCCGTGCTAGTATCTTCTGAGATGATAGTCTATGATCCTACCATTTATGGGAACAAGAGGTTTGTGCTTCAAGGGGAAGGTATTCACGAGAGAAAAGGGACTGCTGATAGGGAGCTAAAGGAAGAGATTGATGATTTGGTAGACGGAACGTTTGATGAGTTAGAGAAGGAAGGATTTGAATATGTAGCAAGTTTATTTGATAATCAAAATTTGTCTCTTGATGCTTACATGAACGATCCATTTTTGAACTAACCGATGAACAGGTTCAGGGGGAGTCGTCGATTGAAGGGATAGTGCTAAAGCCGAAAATCATCTATCTCGAGCACGATGTCGAAGAAGGAGAGTATGTTCATAATTACTCTAAAGCTGATGTTGCAGAATTGTTTGGTTTACAAGAAGATTCTTTTGAGTTCGACTTTGAAGAAGACTAAAGAACACAAGCTCAGAGCCGAATGCCTATGTTTTTCAAGACATCCCGCAAGCCAACGATTATGACAGTGTCATCATTGAAGATTGGGATTCAGATGATGATCAGGAAGAAGCAATGGTATACGGGTGAGGGAACAGATGTGTTTCCTACTCTTGATGAAATGACTGCTGAAATCAACGATGATATGCTAAAGCAAAAGGCAGTAGAAGCGGTAAAAGAAGGAACGACTCCTAAACCACCAACAAGAGAAGAGTTCATAGAAATGAAGAAGAAATGGTTCAAGGAGATGCCGCCTGAGAGAAAGTTCCGTTGTCCATTAGCTTTCTTCACCAGAGACCCTGACGCATCTCTGGGTGACATTATCAGTTGGGGATGGATAGAGGAACTAGATGTGTATCCGTTGAAACGTGAGTATGGAGTTCAATACTTCAGAAGATTGGGTGATATACAGTCTCTGCCAGAATGGGATGTGACCGAGTTGGTTCAGACCAAGACGTTTAGTATGAAGCTACGACCAAATGATCAACGTCTATGGAAACTTATCAAGTTTGTAGCAGAACATGGATTCAACTTATGGAAGCCACACAAGCCGCGAACCGTCACAAAGATTGATCAAGTAACTCAAGAGAAAGATGTGACTTTGATTGTGAAAAGGCCACGTGTTATGAAGAATATGTCTTTAAAGAAAATGGAACAAGATTTTTACAAAATCTTCAAATGGTGGCATAATGATTCGAGTACTGGAGAGGCTGTTATTTGTGTTGAGCCTGACGAAGGGTCATGGGATATGTCTGAGGATCTTTCCGAAACCATAATCATGCACAAGAGAATCTATGGGTTGTGGCGTGCAATCAGAGTATTAGATCTTATGTGACTGGTCAACTGCTCAGAAAAGGATATCGAACGCTTATTCTTCATCAAGATCAGTTATGAAGAAAAAGACAAAGAGCAGGCCATGCAGTTCCAAAAGATTGTGAATGTTTGTTATGCTAACAACATTAATTCAGGAAAAGAATGGAGCACTTCATGGAGAAACCTTGAAGATAAGGAAAAGAAAAAGAAAGATCAAAATGAAGAAAGAATCAAGTTTGGGAACACTTACAACCGACCTCCTCCTACAGATCAAACTTCTATTGCTTCAAAGGAGCGTCGAAGGCCACGCAAGCGATTTTTTGGCTGATTCAAGTCAAATATGTGTAAAGTTTTTGAAAAAAAGGTTTTGAAGACTGACCAAGACCTGCGGCAACATCCAGGGGGAGTCTGTTGGTACACATATGTCTATTTCCTACGTCTAGGACGAGTCTATTGTACAGATAGGGTTTCGTGGCGTCAAAAGTTTAGCTTTGAAAGTTTTGTATTTTGTTGGATATTTTCATACGAAAATCTAGTGGGATTTTCGAACGAAAATTTCGTGCGAAAATCTGAGCATCCTAGTCTCCAGGTGTTGTCAAGTCTTGCCTATAAATAGGTGTCTTAGGATGTGTGTTAGGCATGCTGTTATTGGTGATCAGTGGCGAAGCCCTGTCCGAGTCTGTAATCGTTTCAACGTTAATCAATATAACAGACCGTTAAACAGTAATCATCGCATGTTCTTTGTTTGTTCAATCAGCTAACAATGAATTCTGCCTCTGTTAGTTGAGCAAGTCTGACCGGAAGCTCTTAAGTTGGGCCCGATCATAGCATTCACAAACACTATTGTTCAAACTCGCGGACAGGACGCGATTAATGCTATGACTTGGGATGATCTTAAGGTACTGATGAGGGAAAGGTTCTATCCCAGCCATGAAATTCAGAAGCTTGAACATGAGTTTTGGAACTGCAGATGCAAGGTGCCGACCATGTCAGGTTACACAAACCGCTTCAATTAACTAGCACGTATATTGCCAGACATGGTCCAACCGGATCCAAGAGGATTGAAAGGTATATCTGGGACTGGCCCTAGAAATGAGGAGTATCATTAACTCGGTGGAATATCGGACCATGCACGAGGTGGTAGCCAGTCTCGGGTACTGTTACGTATGACATGGTTAGCGTAAGATTCTAACGATGCCCGGAGAGCAGGCCGGGAGCAAGCGAGAAGCCCCTGAGAGCAGTCGCGCAAGGGCAGCAGCAATGAAGAGGGGGAGAGCTACCAGTCAGAGCTATGCCATTACTACCCCCACGGGAAACTCCAACGGCTACAAAGGAAACACCCCAAAGTGCAACAAGTAGCGCTTTCCACCACACTGGTAAGTACCAAACAGTGATATGCTCGAGGTGCCATGGAAATGGGCATTTCGCCCGAGATTGTAGGGTGCCCAGGGAACCAAATCCCACACCAGCCTGTTTTCAACCTCCTAGGCCTCAGCCTCTTCAGCAGCGATCTCAACAACCAGCACCATAGGTTACCTACCCTCTTGCATGCTTTGGATGTGGCAGCACGGAGCATTTTCATAATAGTTGTCCGAAGTTAGCCTAGCAGATGGCAGGAAGGAACACACAGAACCAAGCATCTACCTCGAATGCAGCTCGAGGTCGTGCCTTTGTCATGTGACCTGGTGACGCACGCCAGGATCCCAACGTGGTTTCATGTACGTTACTCATTTCCAATCAATTTGCTGCAGTGTTATTTGATACAGGAGCCGATAGAAGTTATGTGTCGATTGCATTTTTGCCACTCTTGAATATGCCTGCTATTGACCTGAAACAACCCTATACCGTCGAACTTGCCAACTGGGAAACCGACTACCAGTCACCAACTTATTGTTAATTGCCCTATAACCCTTAACGGTTACCAATTTTTATCGACCTTTTACCAGTAGAATTGGGTAGTTTTGATGTCGTCATAGGAATGGAACTGGCTGTCCAACATCATACAGAGGTGTTATTGAACAAAAAGTTGTGAAGATTCCTTTATCCCCCCACGGATGCACTTATGGTACAAGGAGAGAAGTTAGGTGTCACGCTGAACCTCATATCTCACCTCAAGGTCTTGATGTGTATACGACAAGGATGTTACGTGTTTTTGGCCAGCGTCATGTCCGAGGAACCAACCGAGAAGCATATTGAAGACATCCCGGTAGTATCTGAATACCCTGATGTGTTCCCGGAGGAATTGCCCGGATTGTCGCCCAATCGGCAAGTCGAGTTTCGCATAGACCTAATACCAGGAACGGCACCCGTTGCCAAAGCCCCATATCGTCTTGCACCGTCTGAGATGTAAGAATGATCGACGCAGCTGCAGGAGTTACTTGATCATGGTTTCATCCGTCCTAGCTATTCTCCTTGGGGAGCCCCAGTTTTGTTTGTAAAGAAGAAGGACGGTAGCTTCCGCATGTGCATTGACTACCAAGAGTTGAATAAGGTCACCATAAAAAATCGTTACTCTTCCAAGGATCGATGATCTTTTTTATCAGCTACAAGGAGCCCGATATTTTTCTAAGATAGATCTTCGGTCAGGTTACCATCAGGTGAAGGTCCAAGAGGACGATATTCCTAAGACAACGTTTCGAACTCGTTATGGGCACTATGAGTTCCTAGTTATGCCCTTCGGGCTAACCAACGCACCCGCAGTGTTCATGGACGTCATGAACCGAGTATGTAAACCGTACCTTGACAAGTTTGTCATCGTCTTCATCGACGATATCTTAATCTACTCCAAGAGTAAGGACGAGCACGAGCATCACTTACGTGCTATTTTGCAAATACTACAGACAGAACCATTGTTCGCTAAATTGTCTAAGTGCGACTTTTGGTTGCAAGCCGTGCAATTTTTAGGACATGTGGTGGATCAGTATGGAATTCATGTAGATCCAAGCAAGATAGAAGCGATCAAGAATTAGTAGCGCCGAAATCTCCAAAAGAAATACGCCAATTCTTGGGATTGGCAGGGTATTACCGTCGCTTCATCGAAAACGTCTCAAGTATCGCCCAATCGCTAACCGCTTTGACGCAAAAGGACCGGAAGTACGAATGGGGTGAAGATCAGGAAACAACGTTCCAGCTGTTAAAACGAAAGTTATGTGAGGCCCCAATTCTAAAATTACCCGAAGGCAATGACGACTTTGTCGTATATTGTGACACATCACGACAAGGGCTCGGATGTGTCCTTGTGCAAAGGAATAAAGTAATTGCGTATGCTTCTAGACAGTTGAAAGTGCACGAAAAGAACCACACGATGCACGATTTGGAACTAAGCGCCGTTATATTTGCACTAAAGATTTGGAGACACTACTTATATGGTACCAAGTGTACTATATATACGGACCACAAAAGCCTCCAACATATCTTTGACCAAAAATAATTGAACATGAGGCGCGTAGATGGGTGGAATTGTTACACAATTACGACTGTGAAATAAAGTACCACTCGGGGAAAGCTAATGTGGTAGCGTATACGCTAAGTAGGAAGGATCGAATTAAACCACTTCGAGTGAGAGCTTTAGGAATGATTGTGCAGACAAGCCTGATAGATTAAATCCGGAAAGCGCAGATGCAAGCCCTGAAGGAAAGCCAGTTACTTGGCGAAGGATTGCACGGGAATGAGAAAAGTTTTGTGAGGAAAACGGACGAGGTGTTGTACTTCAAGAATCGAGTGTGGATTCCTGCAAATTCAGAGTTGAGACAGTTGATAATGGACGAGCCTCATAAGTCGAAGTATTCAATTCACCCCGGTACAGATAAGATGTACCATGATCTTAAAGAATTTTACTGGTGGCCGGGGATGAAAAAGGACGTGGCCGAGTACGTGAGTTAATGCTTGACTTATGCGCGAGTCAAGGCCGAGTATCAGAAACCATCGGGAATGTTGCAACAACCCGAGATACGTCAGTGGAAGTGGGAACAAATCACGATGGATTTCGTGACCCATCTTCCGAAAACGCCTCGTGGTCATGATGCGATTTGGGTAGTCGTCAATCGATTGACCAAATCCGCACATTTTATTTCGATCTGTACTACCTATAAGACCGACCAGTTGGCCGAAATCTATACTAATGAGATAGTAGCTAGACATGGTGTCCTGATTGCTATTAATTCCGATGACAGCCACTTTACTTCGTGATACTGGCAGAAACTACAAGAAGCATTGGGGACGCGAATCGATTTGAGTACTGCTTACCATCCCCAAACCGATGGTCAATCGGAATGCACGATTCAGACACTAGAGGAGTTGCTTCGTGCTTGTGTCCTGGACTTCGAAGGTAGCTGGGACAAGCATCGCCCACTAGTGGAATTCTCGTATAACAATAGTTAACATAGTAGCATTAAGGCAGCCCCATACGAGGCACTCTATGGTCAAAAGTGTCGATCCCCACTTTGTTGGGCCGAAGTGGGTGACACTCAACTGACGGGATCTGAACTAGTTCAGGAAACGACTGATAAGGTCCATCAGATTCGGAATCGTCTGAAATCCGCTCAGAGTCGGCAAAAGAGTTTGGCTGATGTACGTAGGAAACCGCTATCGTTCAAAGTGGGTGAACGGGTATTGTTAAAAGTATCGCCATGGAAAGGCGTTATCAGATTTGGAAAGACCGGAAAGTTAGCCCCGCGATACATTGGACCCTACGAGATCCTAGAAAAAGTAGGTCCCGTAGCATATCGGTTGAAGCTACCAACCGAGCTTAACGCCATTCATAATGTCTTCCACATTTCGAACTTAAAGAAGTGCCTTCCGCACGAGGCCACCCAGATACCGTTGGAAGACATACACGTTGATGATAAACTCCACTGTGTGGAAGAGCCGGTGGAAATAGTTGATGGCAGGATCAAACAATTAAGGCATAACAAGATTTCACTGGTTAAAATCCGGTGGAACTCGAAACAAGGACCTGAATACCTGGGAACGGAAAGATGAATTCCGTAGAAAATACCCTCACCTCTTCCCTAGCTTGACAAAGTAAATTTCGGGGACGAAATTTCTTAACCAGGGAAACTGTGATACCCACGACGAAACCAGGTACCCCTTAGTTGGTCCTAAACTTTAAGTCATGCTTAAAACAATAATTACGCGTAAACCTTGCAAACTTGTATGACTTGTGTGCTATGTTGAGCAATCGTTATTATGTCTCGGAGGAATCTGAGAGCACGTCATGGTTAACATGACACTATTAAGGACCAACGATGCGAGGTTGGTGTCCTTAGCCTTGAACAACGTATTGAACGGAGACTTGACGTTTAACAGTGCATTAAACCTTTGACGTTGATTATTAGGTTATCGGTCGCATCATTTAAGATTCCGAGTTCCAGAAACAACTTAGTTTTGTGCCATAGACTGTGACATAATGTTTGAAAATAATCGAAGCCCGGGCACGCAAAACGAAGCAGCTTCCTGGTTAGGGAAACGCCTTCGTTCCGGGCATAAAATAAGGCAACCAATTGTGCAAGGAATGATCGATCAAGCTTAAAAACACTTAAACTAACGTCATATGAGATTTTATGATTAAAACCTAACCATGCTCGGATTTCGAGACGGTTATGCTCAGTTTTTAAAACCGAGTCTTTTGACAGTAAGAACGCGAAAAACGGAGCCCGTTTTGCAAATCGAGAACGCGTCTGGGACCCGAAAACGAACCTAAACACAAACGGAAGATAAACATCATCTTTTAACATGCTATACAGAGCACGAGGTGTCCCACATGGGACCCACCTCCAACCCCCCTTAATTTAATATAATGTTTATTTTTTTTCTTTTTTTACTTCATTCTAAATAAAAAAAAATTACAACTCCTCTAAAAAATTCTGCAATTCATCATCTTCTTCAACTGAATACAACCTCAAACATCACTAAATCAAAACACCTTGGTTCTTATGGTTTTAACCATGTTTTCTTGATTAAACGCGATTTCTAGCCGAAAAACTCATTTTAATCCAAGATTTTTGAAGGTTTAAATATGTTTATGGGCTGAATAAGAACACCTTGGTATTTCCCTGGTGTTATATGGCAGCCATGATCACAAATCTTTGGGGTTTGATACCCTAAGCAATACCTATTTGACAAAAATCGCTTAACTATTCGATTAACCGAAAAAAAATGAAACAAAGCTTGATTGATCTAAGTTCTAGCATATTTGGGTTGTACTTGATGTGTAGGTACTGAATATAGCACCTACCTACTTCTGGACTCAAAAGGAGCGCTTGGAATCGAAGCTTTCGCTAGGTATACCATCCGAGAACCAAAAATAGCATAGGCAGAATCTTGTTTTAGATATAACTTAGTTCCTGCTATTTGGATTGAGCTGAAATTTTGTGTGGTGGTGTAGGATATTGTCAGGAAAGTCTACATAAAAGTTTAGAATTTTTGGAATTTTCTACGATTTTCGGTGAATTTTTTACTGTTTTACCGTAAGAATTTTGGAAAAATTATCCAACAAATTCAATAAATCACCATATTTTACAGAGACACTAAGGAACATATGCGGAATGTTCTGGAAAATTTTGGAGTCCATTGATTGAGTTTTGAATTGGGTTAAAAATCCGCGTTTTTGCAAGATTTCGGTAGCAAGGAACGCACCGAAACAAAATCGGAAAAATCTCAAATTTTTGTGAGAGGTTCCTGGACATGTAAACGATGTTCTGAAATTTTTTGAGAATTTTTGGACCTCTGATAGTAATTAACGTAAATTATGGGGTTAAATATTGTTTTACCAATAAATTATCTAAATAGTTAAAATGCCAAAATAAATTCCCAAAATTTTTTCTCAAAATCTACTGATTTTTACCGAGTTATATAAAAATTCACAAATTTTTATACAAATGATAGATTAAATGGGAATTTATGAAATTAAAAATAAGTTATTTTAAATCAATTTCGGTGATTTACCGTATAACGCACCTGCCGGAACTGAGAACTGACCCAACCCGACAAATACTATAATTGGAACACCGGGAGTATTCTGGGAGATTCCCGGGCAAATTGGCCACTATGGGTGTGTCCTAAGACAGTTCGGGAGAATTCCTGACGGTGAAAATGGAAACTCAAATTTGGGCAACCTAGACTCCCCAAACACTCAAACTCACTTCTTGAAAAGTTAATCATTCACAAATAACCACGTGTTGACACTATTGGTATTTCCGTACTATTATCCGAACACGTTAAACTACTAACTTTGGCTGGCACGCGAAACGGTGCCAGGAAGCCAAGCTGAAAACTAATACTAGCCTGATATCCATCACCATACCAGTATCCTATAGACTCAATCCGGAGTAAAAACTCCAACCAGTTCCAAGTTATAACCATTACCAACTTAGATACTGATTTGAGTTCATACTTGCATGTGTGTTATTAAAGTTGATCCAGTTGCTTGATCACTCTGGAGATCGCTACTCGCACCGTGAGTTTTCACTTCCCCACTTTTGAATTGTTTTACTGTTTTCTGGGGACTAGCATGTTAAAAACTGTGTTGATTACACCAAGTTGGAAGTGAGTTTCAGTCCACCACTTTTAAACTGTGTTACGGTTTTCTAAGATGGTTTGCATGTTACAAAACTGTGTTAATTGCACCAACTTGTGATGACATAAAGTTTATAACCCACGGTCCGGCAAACTGAAAGCGTCTGTTATGACACGGGCTGGCAAGCTAAGGTGTTTGTGGTGATAAATCCGTGAACTGTTACTTATGCAATTAAACTTGTGGGTAAATTACACTTTTCGTCCTTTATGTTTGTATCAAATTGGAATAGATAGCCTTTAACTTCAATAATTACAGTCACAGTCCTTTATTTGCAAAACTCATTACATCTTACGTCCTTTAGCCCTAACCTAGTTAAAATTTTAAGTTAAGTTTAGTGTCATGAGGGTACTTTTGTAATTTTATCTTTTTACTTAAAAAAATATATTAAATAGAAAAGGAAAAAACAAGATAATTATGTTGATAAACCAAACAGTCATGTGCACACACTTTCAACTCTCTCTCTCTAAAACCCCCGTAACTAAGCTTCTCACCAGCACCACTCTGCTGCCGGCCACCACCTAAACACCTCGCCACCACCATCTAACATCCACCTCGATTGCAGGCTTTAGTTCACCAACACTCCTGTTTTGTTCAGAAAATCACCTCGATGGATATAGAAACAATAAAAACCACCTAATCAAATTGCAGCGGCTTTAGTTCCTCATATTGTAGCGGCGGTTTCAGTGGTTCCAGTGATCCTCCATTCACGGATCTACAGGCCTTAGTTCCAGAAATTGCAGTGGCGGTTTCAAACTTCAGTGGTTCTCCAAATGGACGACCTATGATGGCGACGGAGGTAGGTTATGTTTTTGGATCTTTGATTTTCCGGCCGAGCTAAATGGCAGCGGCGGCTACTTGGAGCCAGTGGTGGGTAGGATAAAAATTTAGGATTTTTTCAACCTATAATTGTTAAAGATGTGGATTGTGTTTTGAACATGAAGAACCCTAGATCTGTTAAGAGTGATTTGGGGAATTTTGAGTGTTTTTGTGATTAAAGAGCTTTTGATTCACGATGCAGTGGTGTGTTAGTAAAAGCAACCTTTTTTTCCTATTATAAATAGATGCTAGGATCCTTGTAATTCTTGTGGAGTTTTTTACCTTTTATAAAAATCAGAGTCGAAGCAGGGGTTACTTTAAAACATCAGGTGTTCTTTTGTTCTTTCTGTCGCTTGATAACCATCAAAGCATCATATGTGGGTGGATTGAAGGCACGTTTTTTTTTTTTTTTTTTATTCTTTCTGTTGCTTGATAACCATCAAAGCATCTTTTTTTTTTGTTAGAGTGAGACACAGATGGTTGAGGATCTGGGCGGTGGCGGTGTGCGGATCTGGATGGGGCGGTGGTGGCGGATCTGGATGAGGTGGTGTTGTGTGATGGTAGTGTGTGGCAAAAACACATTTATTGCATTACAGAAATAGTCCTTAAAATAGAAAAAGACGAATTTACCCTCGTGTGCAATGCACATGACTGAATTAACTTAAAAGTTTAACTAGGTTAGGGCTAAAGGAAGTAAGGTGTAATGGGTTTCGTAAATAAAGGATTGTGACTGTAATTATTGAAGTTAAAAGCTATCCATTGCAATTAGATACAAATATAAAGGATGAAAAGTGTAATTTAACCTAAATTTGTTAACACATATTGTTACACAACAACTAAACCAGTGGAACTCACGCAGCGTTTAGCTGACCTTTTTTAAAACTAACATGCATTTTAGGTAAAACTAAACAGGAGTAAGGAATGTGCGTGTGGATGGCTGTTGTAGTAAACTGTAGCAGAATAAGAGCTGTGATAGCTCGTAGTACCGTATGTAACACCCCAAATCGCGTAAAAGAACACGCGGCGAAAACACTTGGGGAGTCACGTTAACAGATTGTTTCATCAACACATGGCATTTGAAGTTTCGTTTTAATTAGATATTAAACATAGAGTTAAATGCCAAAATGGTCCCTGAGGTTTGCTCATTTTTGCCATTTTAGTCCAAAATCCAAAATTTTTAAATCTGGGTCCCTATGGTTTGCATTTTGTTGCCATGTTAGTCCAAATTTCAAATTTGGTCAGATTCTCAACTTAAATCCTGATATTTTGTCATTTTGCTCAGGGGCATTTTGCTCATTTTGACCCACATCATCTTCCCCAAATACCCTAACACAAAACCAAACACCCACCTCTCTCTCTCTCTCTAAATCTGCACACACACCACCCCTCCTTCACCCCGCCACCACCGTCACCGCCACCAACTTCGGCGGATTCGTCTGCAACAATCCGGCAGCGAACCTCCGTCACGCGACACCACACCAAACTCACCCCACACCTACAAAACCTTTCCCCTTGCATCATCTTCACCACACCCATCTGAAACCTAGAGAGAGAGAGGACGATAGGAGAGATAGTAGGTGGTAGGAGAGAGAAGGTCGGAGAGAGCGAGAGAAGCGGCAGAGGGAGAAGGGGGAACGCCGGCCACCCTATACGGCGACGCAACAGCGACGACAGAGACGCCGGAATCTGCGGCGGCGCGTGTTTTCTTCTCGCATCTGAGAAGTGGTACGGGGGTGCCTAAAAGACAACGATGGAGGCACGGTGGTGTCGTTTTCTCGACAAACCCGACGGCGGCAAGCCGCGTTTTGAGGGTCACACTCTGGGTCACGCTGCCAGACTGTTGCAGGCGAATCCGCCAGAGTTGGGGGCGGTGACGGTGATGGCGGTGAAGGAGGAGGTGGTGGCGGTGAAGGAGGGGTTGGTGTGTGTGCAGATTTAGAGAGAGAGAGAGAGGTGGGTGTTTGGTTTTGTGTTATGGTATTTGGGGAAGATGATGTGGGTCAAAATGACCAAAATGCCCCTAAGCAAAATGACAAAATATCTGGATTTAAGTTGAGAATCTGACCAAATTTGAAATTTGGACTAAAATGGCAACAAAATGCAAACCACAGGATTCATATTTAAAAATTTTGGATTTTGGACTAAAGTGGCAAAAGTGAGCAAACCTCAGGGACTATTTTGGCATTTAACTCTTAAACATAGGTTATTTTGCCATAATTGTCTTAGAAGTTTCAAACAAACTTAAACAAACAAACAAACAAACACGCATGCATAATTATTGTCTTTCTTGTTATTAAGGCACTAGGTCCGAGTCCATTCCTACGTGAGCATGTATCAGTATCATCTAGCATCGTTCCCTGAAACATACGTGAAAACGAGTCAGCATAAAAGAATGCCGACGAGTACATAGGTTTTGTGAGTAAGTCATATTTATGGCACGTAACATATTGCATTACCTTACACGACTACTAGAGTCGAGTAGTTAAAAACCTTGTTGAAAAAGTGTCTTGTCTTGCAATATAGTTAACCAACTAAAACACGTTGGTTTAAGTTTGTGAAATCTCGTTGCCATGAATTTTGACTAAAAACATTTGTTTTTGTAAACCAAGTAGTAAATCGTCCTTGAAGAAAACTCGTATGGTTTATATCATAATGTAAACATCGTTGCGTGACATCATTTGAAAATATTCGTCCAAGTGATCTAAATAACGCCACCGATAGAATATGATAAAAGCACTTATATATAGAAAGTACCAGCGGCGTATCCACAATGTTTTTATTACATTAAACCGTCTCGTTATCTAATCACTTACCATAAACCAATCGTCCATTTCGCCCGCGTTATCATTAGTCCGTGTTATAAAAAAAATCGTCAATCGTCCTTGTGAAAACTTTTGGTCGACTAACAAAGGGTATCTTTAAACCTGTGTGACTCGTCTATACCACCAACGGGTATCTTTAAATCGACTAACAAACCACCAAAGGGTTTGTTAAAATAACAGATTATGTCGTTACCCCAAACTATCCACCAAATTCCAGTGAATAGCCCGATAACGGGATTTGTCAGATCCTATGGTACCATAACATACTGGTTGGCTTGGCCATTGTTAATGAATGTCATTCTTGTTATGAATATAACGCACCAACAAGTTCGTTCACATTATCGAAATCGTCTTGTTTATATAAACCATAGTATTTTGTATTTGAAAACTCGAAAACCTTTAGCACATATGAATCACCCCAAAACATTTGAAAAGCATAAAAGAGGGGACTATGTACTCACTTGTGATTGCTATTGTAACCTTGAATCAAAGATCAAACAAGCTCAAATGTCCGAGAAATCAAACGTGTCCTAAAATCGGATAATTGTGTAAATATCGAAAATTGAAATTGGAGGACTTCGATAGAATGGTACCTTATAAACCAAATGAGTATTGGGACTCATATGACATGGTTAAATAAGTTAACATTCTGAGTTAGAAATATTTTTGTGCGCTTTTGACCCGTATATACCGTTAAGGTAGTTTAAGCCACTTTAACGCGTTATTTGCGTAACTACGCATTCAGATGGTTAGATATGTGTTATGATGAGTCTTTAATGCTTAAACATGTTTAAAAATGTTATTTGATCAGATTACATGTCAAAATTTATTTCACATATGCTTATAGTTGATTTGTTTGCGAAAAGGCATTTTGGTCATTATTGAAGATCATAACCACTAGTTATCATAACACTAAACAAAAGACATGACCATAAGGTATAACCTCAGAGGGTTATTCCTTTTATAATTAGGGTCATAATTATGTATTTGGTCGGGTCCAAAGATCTACCAAACGGGTCAGATTCGAAAGTCAAAGCGGTGGTCAAACCGTTCAACTTTCGACTCTAAACAAGCACAATAATAAGAGTGACGATTTAGACATGTTTTGACATGTCTAAATAAGTTTATAAAAGAGTTTTGGCATCGAAACAAACTGTTTTGACACCCGAATTTGGATCCATGGAAAATGCGCAAAAATCGCATTTTGACTGAAACTTTTACTTGTCATAGAGACTTGAAATGATATTAGTAGGTATGATCAATAGGAATCATAACCATCTTGATTACCATCATAAAACAAGGTTCAATTGGATCTTGAATTGATCAATTCATGATCAATTCTGGAAGTCAAAAAAAAGTCCAACTTTATGACTTTTAATCCAATTAACCACAAGAATTGAACCAAAACATGATTGAAACACTTACAACCAAAGGAAATATCAAGGAACACCAGAGAAAGCTCCAAGATGGTTGCAACTTCAGTTTGTAGCAGAATTTAGGTGATCAAAGGTTCAAGATGCAAGAACACATGGGTATTAATAGGATTCTTGATGTTGTAGGATCAAGACAAGTGCCCATGACTCACCCACAAGTTAGATTAGTGTCCCACATGTGTCAAATGCAGAAACAAGGGTGGCAAGTTCGTTTGGTGAGTCATTGAGAGAATAAACAAACTGCTTCCGGTTTCTGGTGAGCTGGGCCTAGCTTACGGACCGTATGGGCCTAGGTCTTACGGTCCGTAAGGCCCCTAGCTGGTAAAAACTTTCCAAAGTTGGCAGAACAGGCCCCTGCATCGTTTCGTCGCGTTTCGGGCACTTCTATCACCCGTTAACCCCATTTCTAAGCACTATAAGGACAATAAAGTATAGGGAACTTGAAACGTGTCCAAAAATATTCAAAATGTCGTTCATTTGGTCGTACGGTCGCAGTTTTCGGTTAATTATGACGAAAAGCGTAACGAATGCGTGTATGACCGTAAATGCGTAACGAATGACATTTTTGCACTCCAATCATTAAAACATGATATTTTAATGATTATAAAAATTTTTGGATGCCCGTACATGTTTTGGTAGCAAAATACGCGAAAAGCCATACTTTCGCATAATTTGCAAAATAGCCCCTGAAGTTACAAAAGCATGATTTTGCCATGCCGAAGCCTTCAAAACTTATTTCTAAGTTAAGTATAGGTTATTTAAGGTATGTTAAGCTTATGAACTTGTTCCGGAGTGTGAATTTCTTACGAGAATCGGCAGACTTTCGTAGTTTGTCGTAAATAGTCCCTACGATCGAATAAACTTGTTTTTGGCATACCAAACCCTTCACAACTTATTTCTAAGTTATGTAAAGGTTATTTAAGGTATATTTAACTTATCTCACTCTTCCGGAACTTATGTTGCATTAAATTGGTTTCGTTTGCGTACCGGTTTACCGGTTTCACTTACAGAAGCGATTCAAGATTCGAAATTGTGCAAGAATTAAATGTGTGCAAAAATCATAATAAATATAAAAATTCACATAGAAAACATAAATTTTCATTCATTGATAACTTGTTCGATATTGTTACATGCTCGGATCACCATAGATAACACAGTCTCCCCTACTTCAAGAATTCGTCCCGAAATTTAATTAGAGGAAATTCGTGAGAATAAGTGTTGGTGCATATATATGTTGCCTACGTCATTATGTATTGAGTCTGAGTGAATAAGGCTTAATCTATTAGAAACGAGACGTATTTAAGTGAGATTTAGGTCAAGTTCGCTCGTAGTGGTGTGTATGAAGTCAAGTTCGCCGCGAACATGTTCTCTCACCAGCGAACTTGATATGCTATAAATAGGTGCCTTTGTTATTTCATTTGTAACTTTCAGAGATTTTGTCACGACAGAGGCGAAGCTCTGTCCAAGTGTTTCCAGGGTCTGTAACGTTGAATATTAGTGAAACGGTATTAAATAGAAACAAATGAGTGTATCCAGTGTCGCCTATGCAAACGGATTCCGCACGTTTACCTTAGGTTTGTCAGATTAGTGCCCGAACGATCCGTACAACAGACTTTCAATAAATGTGGATACTTTGCTTTCATCTGATCCTCACGTTCCCAAGTAAATTCCGGACCACGTTTGGATTCCCAGCGAACTTTGACTATCGGGATTCGTCTTCGTTTGAGTTTCTTGACTTCACGGTCCAGTATCTCCACCGGTTTCTCGACAAAATGCATGGTATCATCAACGGTAATCTCTTCGAGTGGAATATGGAGATTTGTATCGGCTAAACATTTCTTCAAGTTGGACACATGAAATGTGGGGTAATATTCCCGAGCTTAGGAGGTAGCTCAAGTCGGTAGGCCACCTTTCCGATCCTTTCAACGATCTTAAATGGTCCAACGTATCATGGAGCAAGTTTTTCTTTCTTTCCAGATCTCACTACTCCTTTCCAAGGGGATACCTTGAGTAGGACATAGTCACCAACTTGAAATTCTAAGGGCTTGCGTCGCTTGTCCGCATAACTCTTTTGACGGCTTCTAGCTGTCAGAAGGTTATCGCGTATTTTATTGACTTTCTTGGTTGTGTCGTGGATGAGTTCCGGTCCAGTAAACTACGACTCTCCAACTTCATTCCAACAGACAGGTGAACGACATTTTCGACCGTATAAAGCTTCAAAGGCTCCATGTTGATGCTGGCGTGATAACTATTGTTGTAAGAGAATTCGATCAATGGTAGATGCGAATCCCAACTACCACCAAAATCGATCACACAAGCTCTAAGCATATCCTCCAGTGTTTGAATCGTCCTCTCAGATTGTCCATCCGTTTGAGGATGATAAGCAGTGCTCAGATTGAGTTTAGATCCCATTGAAGATTGCATAATCTTCCAAAAGCAAGATGAGAACCGAGCATCTCTGTCAGATATGATGTTCAAAGGAACACCATGACGAGACACAATCTCATCAACATAATCTTGGCAAGTTTATCAGCAGAGTAATCCTCATGGATTGCTATAAAGTGTGCTGACTTTGTTAGACGATCGATGATCATCCAAATTGCATTATGACCTCTAGATGTGCGCGGTAGTTTGGTAATGAGATCCATCACAATGTTCTCCCACTTCAAACCGGTATTTCTGGTTGTTCCAATAAACCAGATGGATGTTGATGCTCGGCCTTGACTTTGAGACAAGTAAGGCATTTAGATACATACAAGGCAATGCCATTCTTCATACACGACCACCAATACAGGGTACGAAGATCCTTGTACATTTTTGTAGCACCAGGATGAATTGAGTAACAAGACTTATGAGCATCCATTAATAGAGCATGGAGATTGTGTTGATTCGGAACCCACAAACGGTTCATGTAATAGAGTAATCCATCGTCTTTCGTTTTGAGTTGAAGTTCGAGTTGATGAGGTAGTTCGTCTTTCAACAAACCTTGGGTTACACAATCACGTTGGGCTTCAAGAATACGTGTTTGGATATCGGATCGAATTCAAACACAATGAAGCTTGACATGTTCTTTACGACTAAGCGCGTCAGCCATAACATTCGCCTTACCATGATGGTAGCGAATTTCGCAGTCGTAATCATTTAGGAGTTCGACCCAACATCGTTGTCTCATGTTTAACTCCTTTTGATTGAATATGTGTGGAGACTTTTGTGGTCTGTGAGCACCACACACTTCGTGCCATAAAGATAGTGTCTCCCGATCTTGAGAGCAAAGACAACAGCACCTAACTCAAGATCATGAGTTGTGTAATTCTTCTCATGGACTTTCAATTGTCTCGACGCGTAGGCTATGACTTTACCTCGTTGCATGAGAACGCAACCAAGGCCTAGATTCAACGCGTCACAATAAACCACAAAATCATCGTTACCATCAGGTAAAGATAGAATCGGAGCATTGCAGAGCTTTTGTTTCAAGGTTTGGAAAGCTTCCTCTTGTTTAGGCCCCCACTCAAAAGGCTTTTTCTTTTGAGTCAAAGCAGTGAGGGGAACCGCGATCTTTGAGATGTTCACAATAAAAGGTCGATAGTAACCAACAAGACCAAGAAATGAGCGAACTTCTGTGGGAGTAGTGGTGTTTTCCAATCCTTAATCACAACGATTTTAGAAGGATCCACATGAATACCTTGCTCGTTGACAATGTGACCCAAAAATTGAACTTCTTTCAACCAGAACTCGCATTTGGAGAATTTGGCGAATAGTTGTTCTTTCTTTAGAAGTTCCATTGTTAAACGAAGATGTTGTTCATGCTCGGCTCGAGACTTTGAATAAATGAGAATGTCGTCGATGAAAACAATGATGAACTTATCCACATAAGGTTGACAAACCCGATTCATTAAGTCCATGAATACAGTTGGGGCATTTGTCAAGCCAAAAGGCATAACAATGAACTCATAGTGGCCGTATCTTGTGTAGAAAGCAGTCTTGGGAATATTTCCTCGAGTACACGAAGTTGATGATACCCTGAACGCAGATCGATCTTGGAGAAACATGTAGCACCTTGTAATTGATCAAAAAGATCATCAATGCGAGGTAGGGGATATCGATTCTTGATCGTGAGTTTGTTGAGCTCACGATAATCGATACACATTCGGAAAGACCCATCCTTCTTTTTCACAAATAAAACAGGTGCACCCAAGGAGAATAACTCGGACGAATGAAACCTTTGTCAGATAACTCTTGTAGTTGCTTCGATAACTCCTGAATCTCAGAAGGTGCAAGACGATAAGGAGAGTTAGCTATTGGGTTTGCACCAGGTACAAGATCGATACGAAACTCAACTTGTCGTGCCGGTGGTAAACTAGGTAGATCTTCGGAAAGATCTCACGATAATCTCGAATAACAGGAATGTCTTGAATAGTTTTGCTTTTGCCTTTCTCCTCTGCAATATGTGCCAAAAACGCCACATAATTCTTTCGTAAGTACTTTTGGGCTTGTGTACAAGTCATGAGTCTTACGTTACTAGCGGGTTTCTCTCCATGAATTTCCAAGGTTTCGCTAGACAAAAGAGGTATACAAACAATCTTGTCAAAACAAATAACTTCGGCACAGTGCTTGGTTAACCAATCCATTCCAATAATGAAATCGAAGCCTTCAGTTGCATTGGTGTGAGGTCGATAGAAAACAAATGGTTGCTGAGATTTAACTTGCAATCACGAATAACAGAATCAAGAACAAGAGGTTCACCATTGGCTATTTCGACAGACAAGGGTCTCCCTAGTTTCATTCTAGGCATCGAGAGCAAAGGCTCAAAATTTAATGACACAAAGCTCCTATTGGCACCCAAATAAAAAAGAACAGTAGCAGGATGGTTGTTGACAAGGAACGTACCGTTAACAACTTCATTGTCCGCACGAGCCTCGCTGGCGTTCATGTGAAAAGCTCGCCCTCGAGCTGGATTTGCATTTGCGTTTACTAGCCTTGGACAGTTGTTCCTATAGTGACCCATTTCACCATAATTATAACATGCACCAGGCGGGAATGGAGGTCTAGCAGCATTTCCTTGAGGATGTACTGGGTTCTGTGCAGCTTGATTCGGAGCATTCGACAAATATTGGACGTGTGGCCAAGTTTCCCACACGATGTACACTGTCGAAAAGCTAGATGAGCTTGATGATGACCATTGCACCGATTACAAGCGGTGCGGTACCAGCATATGGTTTCCTTGCAGGAGGCTGTGTTGGTTGGTTCTGTGGGACCTGATTCGGCTGAGTTATAACTGCAATGTTTTGGGAAGTCTTACGCTTCCTTGACTTCTTCGACGACTCCGATTTCTTCTTCTTGTCTTTCTCTTTGTCTTGTGTGGTCTTGGCTGCATGTTTCTTGTCGCCCTTGCGAAACAGTTTACCCTTTCTAACCTGAGACTCAGTCAGGGTTGTAGCCAACTCGATGGCCTGACGAACAGTGGTAGGGTGGCTACCAGTAACAATATCTTGCACAGGGTCAGACAGACCATCGATTTACTTTGCAATAGCTTTATCCAGTGGGGTAACCATTGTGGGGCATAGTAAGCTCAATTCTTCATATCGATCTGTGTAAGCACGATTCTCGCCACTATCTTGTTTAAGATCATCAAATTCCCTTTCCAGAGCCCTAAGTTCATGACGAGGACAAAACTCCCTCATCATTAAAGCTCGAAGCTCTTCCCAGGTTTGAGCCATAGCCACATCGGCACCCCGATCTCTCATCACACCATTCCACCATGTTAATGCTCTTTTGTCAAAAACACTAGATGCAAACTCAACCTTTCGCTCGTTTGGGCATTGAACATGTCGAAATGTGCTTGCCATACTCTCGAACCATTGTAGGAGTCCCGTAGCTCCTTCAGACCCAAGAATTTAAGCGGTTTAGCCGAACTGAAAGTCTTATAATTGCACTGAGCATTGTTATTGTTGGTGTTGTTTGCTTGAATTATCTAAGTTACTAGGTTCGGGAGTACGACAACAATATGTTGAGCGACTAAGGCTGGTATTGCAGCGTCTTCAGTTTGATCGCGTCTAGGAGGCATTTTAAAAGAACAAAGAAAAACATGAGAAATGTGTGAGATTGACATTCGGATAACAGAGAGAGAGGGGTATTTAAAATATCGACAAAACATAAGGATGGTGGTCATTCGTTTGTTTCACAAAGCAAACAAATAAGACACGTTGACTAATCAAAGTAAATGGGTCTTTATAATGTATCGCGAAGACATGCTTTAGCCTATAAGTGGACACTCACCCTAAGAGTTCCCAGGTAAGAGTGACTGGTCCGGTTAAGTGGATTTGTACGAACACTCTAGCCTTAGATAGAAATCTCAGGGTACAGGCACCCACCCTTCCAGATTGCACGTGTTCACATTATTAAAACCCAAACTTTGACGAGATTTTGAAAACTTAAAAGCTTACGCCAAAAACAAATCATCTAAGGATAGATGATTGATTTCCGAAATAAGATTTGAAATTTCATGGAATTGTTTTGGTAATCACCTAAGGATAGGTGATCGTATTGTATTTTAAATCTAAACGCAAGTTTACTTGCGTTAGGGTCCTAGGAAGGTTATAGTCTAGGTCAAAGCATTACTAATAACCTAATTTCTATAACCAGTGCTCTGATACCAACCTGTAACACCCCAAATCGCGTAAAACAACACGCGACAGAAACACTTGGGGAGTCACGTTAACAGAGTGTTTCATCAACACATGGCATATGAAGTTTCGTTTTAATTAGATATTAAACATAGGTTATTTTGCCATAATTTTCTAGAAGTTTCAAACAAACTTAAACAAACAAACAAGCATGCATAATTATTGTCTTTCTTGTTATTAAGGCACAAGGTCCGAGTCCATTCCTACGTAAGCATGTATCAGTATCATCTAGCATCGTTCCCTGAAACATATGTGAAAACGAGTCAGCATAAAAGAATGCCGACGAGTACATAGGTTTTGTGAGTAAGTCAGATTTATAGCACGTAACATATTGCATTACCTTACACGACTACTAGAGTCAAGTAGTTAAAAACCTTGTAGAAAAAGTGTCTGGTCTTGCAATATAGTTAACCAACTAAAACAGTTGGTTAAAGTTTGTGAAATCTCGTTGCCATGAATCTTGACTAAAAACATTTGTTTTTGTAAACCAAGTAGTAAATCGTCCTTGAAGAAAACTCGTATGGTTTATATCATAATGTAAACATCGTTGCGCGACATCATTTGAAAATATTCGTCCAAGTAATCTAAATAACGCCACAGATAGAATATGATAAAAGCACTATATATAGGAAGTGCCATCGGCGTATCCACCATGCTTTTATTACATGAAACTGTCTCGTTATCTAATCACTTACCATAAACCAATCGTCCATTTCGCCCGCGTTATCATTCGTCCGTGTTATAAATAAATCGTCAATCGTCCTTGTTTTAATTGTGAAAACTTTTGGTCGTTTCGTGAATACATTCAAACGTGTGTGTCTCGTCTATACCACCAAAGGGTATCTTTAAATCTATTAACAAACCACCAAGGGGTTTGTTAAAATAACAGATTTTGTCGTTACCCCAAACTATCCACCAAATTCCAGTGAATAGCCTGATAACGGGATTTGTCAAATCCTATGGTACCATAACATACTACTGGTCGGCTTTGCCATTGTTAATGAGTGTCATTATTGTTATGAATATAAACACACCAATAAGTTCGTTCACATTATCGAAATCGTCTTGTTTATATAAACCATAGTAATTTGTATTTGAAAACTCGAAAACCTTTAGCACATATGAATCACCCCAAAACATTTGAAAAGCATAAAAGAGGGGACCATGTACTCAGATTGCTATTGTAACCTTGAATCAAAGATCAAACAAGCTCAAATGTCTGAGAAATCAGGCGTGTCCTAAAATCGGATAATTGTGTAAATATCAAACTTGAAATCGGAGGACTTGGATAGAATGGTACCTTATAAACCAAATGAGTATTGGGACTCATATGAGATGGTTAAATAAGTTTAACATTCTGAGTTAGAAAGATTTTTGTGCACTTTTGACCCGTTATGTCCCGTTAAGGTAGTTTAAGCCACTTTAACGCATCATTTGCGTAACTACGCATTCGGATGGTTAGATATGTGTTATGATGAGTCTTTAATGCTTAAACATGTTTGAAAATATTATTTGATCAGATTACATGTCAAAATTTATTTTACATATGCTTATAGTTGATCTGTTTGCGAAAAGGGCATTTTGGTCATTATTGAAGATCATAACCACTAGTTAACACTAAACAAAAGACATGACCAAAAGGTATAACCTCAGAGGGTTATTTCTTTTATAATTAGGGTCATAATTATGTATTTGGTCGGGTCCAAAGATCACCAAACGGGTCAGATTCGAAAGTCAAAGCGGTGGTCAAACCGTTCAACTTTCGACTCTAAACAAGCACAATAATAAGAGTGACGATTTAGACATGTTTTGACATGTCTAAATAAGTTTATAAAAGAGTTTTGGCATCGAAACAAACTGTTTTGACACCCGAATTTGGATCGATGAAAATGCGCAAAAATCGCATTTTGACTGAAACTTTTACTTGTCATAGAGACTTGAAATGATAGAAATAGTAGGTATGATCAATAGGAATCATAACCATCTTGATTACCATCATAAAACAAGGTTCAATTGGATTTGAATTGATCAATTCATGATCAATTCTGGAAGTCAAAAAAAAGTCCAACTTTATGACTTTTAATCCAATTAACCACAAGAATTGAACCAAAACATGATTGAAACACTTACAACCAAAGGAAATATCAAGGAACACCAGAGAAAGCTCCAAGATGGTTGCAACTTCAGTTTGTAGCAGAATTGAGGTGATCAAAGCTCCAAGATGGTTGTAACTTCAGTTCTTGATGTTGTAGGATCAAGACAAGTGTCCCATGACTCACCCACAAGTTAGATTAGTGTCCCACAGGTGTCATATGCAGAAACAAGGGTGGCAAGTTCGTTTGGTGAGTCATTGAGAGAATAAACAAGCTGCTTCCAAGTTTCTGGTGAGCTGGGACTAGCTTACGGACCGTTTGCGCCTAGGTCTTACGGTCCGTAAGGCCCCTAGGCGGGCAGAAACTTTCCAAAGTTGGCAGAACACGCCCCTGTATCGTTTCATCGCGTTTCGGGCACTTCTATCACCCGTTAACCCCATTTCTAAGCTCTATAAGGACAATAAAATATAGGGAACTTGAAATGTGTCCAAAAATATTCCAAATGTTGGTTCGTTTGGTCGTACGGTCGCGATTTTCGGTTAACTACGACGAAAAGCGTAACGAACGCGTGTATTACCGTAAATTCGTAACGAATGACATTTTTGCACTCCAATCATTAAAACATGATATTTTAATGATTACAAAAATTTTTGGATGCCCGTACATTTTTGGATAGTGAAATACGCGAAAAGGCATATTTTCGCATAATTTGCAAAATAGCCCGGAAGTTACAAAAGCATGATTTTGACATACCGAAGCCTTCAAAACTTATTTCTAAGTTAAGTATAGGTTATTTAAGGTATGTTAAGCTTATGAACTTGTTTCGGAGTTTGCATTGCTTATGAGAATCGGCAGACTTTCGTAGTTTGTCGTAAATAGTCCCTGGTTATTTAAGGTATGTTTAAGTTATGTCACTATTCCGGAACATATGTTGCATTAAATTGGTTTCGTTTGTGTACCGGTTTACCAATTTCGCTTACAGAAGCGATTCAAGAGTTCGAAATTGTGCAAGAATTAAATGTGTGCAAAAATCATAATAAATATACAAAATTCACATAGAAAATATAAATTTCATTCATTGATAACTTGTTTGGTATTGTTACATGCTCGGATCGCCACAGTTTGTAATATGATACTAATAGTATGTTGTAACCGAGGTTCCCTTTTTATGTGATATCATGTTTTTAAATTATCGGGAAATTACCATGTGTCTGCCGCACCCTGCAATTGTCTTCCGCTGCGAGTCGGGGAACAGTCAATCATACCTGAGTTATGGTCAGAGTCCTCCGAACACGAGATATTCAAGTGCTGGTTCAAATTCTCCATTCTAGAATCAACCGAATCAGACAAATCAGACAAATCATTCCAGTTCTGATCCAAATGTTTTTCAATGCAACATTGCTGTTAATATGAAGAATGTTTTCCCTGAGCAAGTGGCTAAACAACATATAGCGCTTCTTGCAACCGTACTTGAATCATACGAAACTTTAGTCGCGGGGAAGATCAGAAATCCAGAAATGACTGCTGAGGATTAAGATCAGGTTGATGAAGAGGAACTGGAACTGATGGATATCAAGTGGAGTTTAGCATCGATCATAAGAAGAGTCACGAAGTTTGTAGCGCTCACTAGAAGAGACATTGGTAATTCAAGTAACAAGCTTGGATTTGACAAGTCGAAGGTAACATGCTTCAAATGCAGACAGAAGGGGCATATCAAACACGAATGCACCAATCAAGAAGCAAGTGGTAACCAAAGTCCTTTCGGCAACAACAATGATTATTACAAGAAAGCGCTACAATACAAGCCATATCCAAAGAGAACTCAAGTTGAAGTTCAAGATAATTCCTCAAAGCCAACTGAATAAGCTTTAGTAGTGTCTAACATGCTTCAAATGCAGAAATAAGGGCATATCAAACGCGAGTCGCACTGATGGCAGAGATCGTGGATGAATCAAAATCAATGGTTGATGATGCAGCCCTGGAGAATGCGATCTTGGAAGAATATCTTCAAAGAACTGAGGAAGAGGAAATGATCTATCATCAAACACAAATGAAGAATATTATGTCTCCTAACTTTAATGCTAGTTTTACAGGTTGCTTCGGAAACATATCGCAAGAGAAAGTGGCTGAAGAAAAGAAACCAGATGTCGAGGAGGTCATTGACGTGACAAAGGAGATGAATGCAGAAAATCTCACGAAGATTGCTGACAAAGCAATGATGGCAAATCTGAAACATATGGGTTTAGAGGTAAAGGTGATTGAAAAGGAAGTTGTGGAGGTTGAAAAACCTTGCACAAATTTCACAAATCCTTGTGAGTAATGTGTTGAAAAATCTAAAATTAAGTGAATTGAACGTGCATAACGAAAATTTTAGATATGATTATCGCACGATGAAAGAAGCTTATGATAAGATGAAAGGAACTTATTGCAATGTTGAAAAAGCTAATCTAGAACAAGGTGCCAATATAAAAGTTTTAAACGCAACGGTAATTGAAAAACAAAAATCAATTAACATGTATATAAACACCATTGCTGAAACAAGGCAAGAGCTTCAAGGTATGAAAATTGAAACTGAACGAGTGAGACAACTTTTGCTCAGTTATACGACAAACGCTTATGTCATCGATCACATTCTTCCTACGATTAAGTCAGGGGAAAATGTTGAAAAACCAAAAGGTATGAAGCGTAAAGAGTACATCAATGTTCCACCTCCACTGTTTGCAAGTTATTGTCACAGAAAGTGGATGGGATTGAAAAGGCAACTAACATATCACTTTTATCAGAAACAAATGATAAGTTGCCTGAGAACATTGATGTAGTCTATAAGACATAAAACGATGACAGTGAAGCGAATGTGAAAAATGTGGTTGAAAATGTTTTAGAAAATGATTCTGATGATGGCAGCTTTGAGAGTGCCAACTCGAGTTCGAACAGTTCTGAATCACAATCCGAAAATGACGATACATCATCGGAAAATAGCCTAAGTGATGATCCTAACATTGTGATGTACAAAGTTAAGGACTCTGGTAGACTATATTTCGATGATAGTTTTCCGATTTGAAATGTGAAAGAAGAACAAATCGATAAATTGTTCAAACTTGTTGAAGCATCATCAGATGATCTTGAGAGAATTGAAAAGAAATTTTATTCAAAACCCAAGAAAGTTTATAACAACTACCGAAGGAATGGTGGTGACTTTCCTGAGAACAGGAGAGCGGGTTTGGGTTTAGAGGTAGAAGATGAACCGAAAAAGAAACAAAAGTCACCATTTCATGAATATAAGAATAAAAACATGAATTTCATTTATGGGACAAACATGGTTCAAGAAGAGAATTTGATTGGAAAGCAATCAAATGATGAATTTAATAAGGAAAAAGAACTTCGGGATAAGGCTAAATCCACAAGTGGAGTAAAACCCACGAATGGACATTCTGATACTTGGACTTGCTTTAAATGCAATGAAGTTGGTCACATTGCTCGCAAGTGTCCGAAATCAAAGCCTGTGTATCACCGAAGAAAGACAGTTTCAGATGATGAGAAACTTAAGCACCCAGAGATTGTAAAACCAATCACAATCTTAAAATGAAACAATGAATCTAACATCAAAGTGAAACATAAAAGTGAATTTAAAATTGAGAAAACAACTTTTGAAAAAAGGTGAAACTTCTAAATAGAATGAAAACAAAGATTCAAAGTTTTACATCAAGAAAGCTAGAATGAAATCTCTAGCTTGGGTTGCAAAGAAAACTTCATCATCATCTGAAAATGCAAAGTTTGTTTTAGAAAAAGATGAGAATGTTAAACCAACCAATTCAGTCAATGTTTAAGATTCCAAAGAAACAAAGACTGATAAGGGGGTTATCAAAAATGATCTTTCAAAACTAAAATGAGATCTTCTAAAACAAACAAAGAAAGATAAAATTGAAAAGTGTTCAAAGTTGACATTGGACGAAATGTTTGATGGCAATTTTGATTACGCAGATGAGTGTGAATTTGATTATAATGATGGTTATCCAATTCAACCCAAGACCAAAAAGGCTTGGGTTTCCGTCTTTAAATAGTTTGTTAACATGTGCAGGGCTCCAAAGATCCATCTTGTCGAAGTGGATTATGGATAGCGGAGCTTCACGTCACATGACCTGGATGCGTGCCTTACTCTTAGATATTAAAGCAATCAATGGAGGTTACGTAGGATTCGCGGGTAATCAAGGAGGTAGAATCGTTGTAGAAGGGAAGTTATCAAATGGTGTGGTTTCATTTGATAAGGTCAATTATATCGCCGAGCTGGAGAACAATCTTCTCAGTATTTCTCGGATCTGTGATAAACAGTTTACCACCCATTTAAATGACAAGAGTGTATGATCATTAAACCGGGTTTTAAGATGCCAGAAGAGTGGATTCTCATGCGTGCTCCTCGCGAGAATGATCTTTATGTGCTAGATATGAGTGTTGCTACTACAACTTCGAAGTCGGCTCAATGTTTCGTAACGAAGGCCATAGAGAAGGAGTCAATTCTTTGGCACAGAAAGATGGGTCATATACACCTCAGAAAGATGAATCACTTGGCTCACAATGATTTAGTTGAAGAAGTGAATCTTAGAAGCTTTCACATGACTGATAGTTTTCTAGAATGCAAGAAAGGAAAACAGACTAAAAAGTCACATCCAAGAAAGATTCTTAACTCCATCAAGCTGCCGCTCGAAAGACTGCATATGGATCTCTTCGGTCCAATGATTGTTCGTAGTATATCTTGAGATCTTTATTGTCTTGTCGTCACAAATGATTATTCAAGGTTTTCATGGGTCTTATTCCAAGAAAGCAAAGACGAAATGTTCGATAATCTCATGATCCTCTTTAGGAAGATTGAAAATCTGTACCATCTCCCTATTAGAAGAATCCAAAGTGATAACGGTTCAGAATTCAAGAAGACCCGTATGAAAGAGTTTTGTAACGACAAAGGCCTCTTACATGAATTTAGTGCTCCATACACTCCGCAACAAAATGGAGCTGAGAGGAAGAACATAACTTTGATAGAAACAGCAAGAACTATGCTTGCTGATTCAAAGCTTCCTGTCAGCTTCTGGAGTGAAGCAGTCGTAGCAACATGCTATACATTGAACAGGGTTTTAACGGTCAAACCAACAAAGAAGACTTGCTTTGAAATGCTAAACCGAAGAAAACCCAATCTGAAGTACTTAGAACCGTTTGGTGCACCTTGTACTGTTATTGATTCAGACGGAAAGTTTGGTGCCAAATCGATAGATGGTTTCTTTGTCGGATATGCAACTCCACTCAAGAGAGTATATCTTCCAAGTTTGAGGAGAGTGGTAGAAGCACAACACGTCGATTGTTTTCGATATACAACTCCTATTCAAAGAGCAGGTGATGCTTGGTTGTTCAATTATAGTGAATTGTGGAAATCATTTGACTTGCCAGAAGAGCCTTCTGAAGAAGACATTGCAGTGTTATATTATCTACATCAGTTGGCTAATTAAGAGCAGATTATCAGACCAATAGTGGTTAATCAACCAACTGTTGGATCATCATCTTCTTCTGGTGCAGGTCCAAGCACTAGTGGTGTTCAAGAAACTCAAGCAGAACCAGTGACACCTGCTACAGAACCAGTGAATACTACTATGGAACCCAATCTTTCTCAAGCACATGATTCAGACTCTGATGAGGCTCCGACGTTTGATGATGATGTAGAATCCTCTTCTGACGAAGAATCTGAGCAGATCACAAGCATGTTAAATCAATCTGTTGGCCTGAGTAATCGAAATGAAGCGTCTTCTAGTGCTCCTACAGTGGAAACGGTGGCAGATCAGAATATTACTAATTAGGAAAATACTGTTGATGTTCCAAGTGAGGTGATGCAAAGATCTTATTCATACTACCCATCGAACTCCATAATTGGTGAATTGCAAGTTGGTGTGCGAACAAGGAGCCAGATCAACAAAGCTTTGAGTTGTTTCTATACACGAGTAGCTCCAGTTCAAGATTATTGCTACTATTCATGCTTCATATCTCACATTGAACCAAAGAATGTTACTGAAGCTTTGGTAGATGAGAACTGGGTGCAAGCGATGCAAGATGAATTGCTACAGTTTGAAAAGCTAGGGGTATGGAAGCTTGTTGACCTACCGGAGAATCAAAGGGATAGATACCAAATGGGTCTTCAAGTGCAAGCGCTATGATCATGGAGTTATAGTGCGCAACAAAGCTCAGCCCATTGTCAAAGGATTCCATCAACAAGAAGGAGTTGATTACACAGAAGTGTATGCACCAGTAGCACGATTGGAGTCATACGAATTTTCCTTGCATTTGCTGCTTGGAAAGGATTTAAAGTATACCGGTTAGATGTGAAATCAACTTTTCTATATGGTAAGCTACGTGAGCAAGTGCACGTCAGACAACCACCGGGTTTTGTCGATCTGCTAAACAAAAAGAAAGCCTATCTCCTGGATAAAGCACTATATGGTTTGCATCAGGCCCCGAGAGCCTGGTACGAGACGTTATCTCAACATCTTGCTGGCAACGGCTTTACTAGAGGAACAGTGGATAGTACGCTCTTTACAAGAGAAGTTGGAAATCATCTGATTATTGTACAAATTTATGTGGACGACATCATAGTTTATTCAACAAATGACGATTTTTGCAAGGAGTTTGAGAAAATCATGAAGAAGAAATTCGAGATGTCTTCTATGGGCGAAATGAAATTCTTACCCGGACTGCAAGTTGATCGATTGCCAGACAGTATTTTCATTCATCAACCCAAGTATGTTCATGACATCTTGAAGAAGTTTGAAATGGAAAGCTCGAAGCCGTTATCTACTCCTCTTGCTCTCAATCACGGAATTTGCATCGACGAAACAAGAACCAAAGTTGATGATACTCTTTACAGGTCGATGATAGGATCACTCAAGTATCTGACGGCATCTCATCCGGATATCATGTATCCTACGTGCCTCTGCGCAAGATATCAGTCCATCCCAAGAATTTCTCACATGCAGATCGTGAAGCGAATTTTATGACACTTGAAGGGATGTCCAAGCACCGGCTTGTGGTACCTGAAGAACGATAATTTCGATCTGACGGGATATCCTGATTCTGATTTTTGTGTAGATAAGTTGAACTAAAAATCAACTACAGCGGGCTGCCAGTTCTTCGGAACACGCTTGGTAACCTCGCAGTGTAAGAAACAGACTACGGTCGCTCTCTCTACCTGTGAAGCTGAGTATATCTCAGCCTCCACTGTTGTTCACAGATTCTGTGGATCCGACAGCAAATGAGAGACTTTGATCTGCAATTTCTTGACACTCCGTTATATGTTGATAATAAGGCAGCTATCGACATAACGAAAAATCCAGTTCATCACTCTCGAACAAAACATATCGAGATTTGATACCACTTTATTCGTGATTGCTACGAAAAAAGATTGGTACGAATTTAGAAAATCCATACCGATGAACAAAAAGTTGATTTTTATACCAAACCTTTTACTCTTTCACGGTTTAAATACTTAATGAGGCTTAACGGTATGAAAAATATGCTGACAGGTGCGGATGCAGAGGTTGAATATGGATCGGACGATGAGTTCTCGTGATCCTCATTGGTTTGTTACCTTTAGGATTAGATTTTCTTTAAAACTAAAATACAAAAATATGTTTTGATTTTAGGGGGAGAAATGTTACGAGAAAAAACAAAAACATATGAAAAACCAAAAAGTACAAAAACATGAAAAAGACAAAAAGAATTTTGTGTCAAAAAGGAAATGATAGTACATCAGTGGACTATCACATTATGCTAAGGAATTGTAAAGTTTAAAAAGTATAAACAAGTCTTACTGTGGATGTGTTGATAGGCTTTACACGTTCAGTAAATTGTTTCCGGGATATAAACTAAATTTTACAAACTGCTTAAACTTGTGGATTAACATTTCTCGGATATATGGACTTAGTACTCCGAAATTTTGTTTGAGAGATTGCCTCATTCTGAGATACGAGGTCTTTATAGATGATTGATATCTGGGGTATTATACAAGTTCTTCTGATTTTGCGGAAGCAATAGCCTAGAACTTCTATAATGCTTTTGCTAAAAACTCTTAAACTGCAACAAAATTGAAAGAATCGAAAGATCGAATTAATTGCAGTGTTTAAAAGATTCCTTAATTGGAACACACCTTAAAGTCGAGCCTTCATCTCTTTGTCGATACGGTGGTATTAACCTGAGCTCTCAAGGCCTCGCATAACCCAGATACAGATATCAATTACGCTATATTCACCTGTAAGATGAAATCTAGGGAATCTTGATACGGGAGTATATTCTGAGAATGGGAACCATAGTTAAGTCAAATTTCATAATTCTAACTAAGATATGTTGGAACAATTGAGAAATGTATCAAAGTTTAAGTCGACAAACATATCGATAATCTAGGTAAACGAGTTTAGAACTTAAAGTCATCAAAAGGTCAACGGTACTGGTGATAAGTCTCAATCAACTGATATGATCCTTAGAAACGAATTCACAAAAATATGTCTGTAAATATGTTTGTACATAGCTTATTTGATTTCAGATTTAAACCCAAAAAGATTTTCAGTGTGTTTTAGCATAAATCTTAAAAAATTCAAAAAGATTTTATTTCTACATTGTTTTCAACAGCCAATGATGGAAAACGGATCTTCGGAGTTCGGAATGGTGTTAAGTTGTTGGAATCTTGACGACAACGGGTTGGGAGCTAATCTGTAAAATCAAAATGCACGAAAAACGATGAAAAGTTCATTAAATTGAAACTTTAAAATTGAAAAAAAAACATCAGTTTGTGCATAATGGGTCAAATCGAGGTCATTAATTTTGACTCGGCAGACAAATCGGTTAACCAAAGTCATTAACTTGGACTTGGTCAACTGAGCGGATTTTCGTAACTGGTAAACGTGCCTAAAGTTCAAGGTTAAAATTTAAAGTTTTGAAAAAGTTTGAAATTGGTCTTGACTAAGTTCGGCCGAAGTTGAGTGACAATAAATTGTTCAATTTTAGATCACTTCGGGCGAAGTTAGTTATATAAGATTGAAGTTTAAGAGTCAAGTTTGCCCGAACTTGACTCAGTATAAAAGATCAAGTTCGCTCATAATCTCAGTTATCAGTTTCAAACATCTTCGAGCGAACTTAGGGCGATTGAGAGAAAAACTAAAATTGCAAAGTTTGTGCCATTACTCTGCCAAAATTGAACCTGATTATAAGTGATTGGCACACTTGTAATCATGGCCGATGTACATATTGAACAAATCATCCTTGAATCGAACTAGTTTGAACTGATTTGGACCGACATGTTAAAATTGAATAGATCTAGGGTGTTTGTAATTAATCGGTGAAATAGCTTAATAATCATGTTAACATCACAAACAACTCTTAAAATCGATCAAATAAACATGAATGACATATTGCATGTTTTGATGAAAGTGATGAAAAGTTCGCCTGAACTTGTTGAAGTTGTTTTGAGACAACTTCGGGCGAAGTTGTCATCATAGTGTTAAATTCTAAAAGTTTAAACAAGTTCGCCCGAACTTGCTTAACTAAAATAAAAAACCTGTAATTAATACAAGTTCGCCTGAACTTATGGTAAAAATGTCAAAATTTGTTTCATATTCATGTTTGGCCGAAGTTGTTGGTTATTCTGTATTGCTTAACATTCACGTTTGCCCGAACTTGATGTTAAAGTGTTTGAAAATTGTCAAAAATGTGCTAAGTGTTTTGTTTTCTCTGTCCGTAGAATATCAAGCTTTATTTCAACAGGTTCCATAATACGTGTATATCGCTTGACGAGAAGATTTATCCGACGCAGTCTGCTTTCTCCGAGATCTTGGAATTTTTAGGGCGTATTCCGATTACAAAGGCGATCACGGATAAGCATGTTGTGTATAGATCGCATGTTTACTTCTTCTGCAACTCAGCATCATACGACGAAGCGAAAAAGTGATAAAATCTGCAGTTCGAGTCGGTACTGAAGTGTTAGGACTGAACCCTACCAAAGAACAGATGATAGAAAGCCAAAACAGGTCTGCTCTTTATGATCATGAATAAACAGAGTTTAGATTCACTCCTTTCATAGACCAGCTACCAAACCACTGCTAGTCCTAACAACTGCCCTGTGCCAAATCTCTGCTAGTTATAAAGTCTGTTGATTCACCAAACCTCTGATGAGTCAAAGATCTGCTGAGAAGTCGAAGGTCTGCTGGAAGCGAAAGGTCTGATCACCCTTTGAAGAACCTCTGTCAAGTACTTCATCAGAGCTTATGCTTATCAGCAGTTAGGGTCATCCGTGCTTTGCAAACAGTGTTTAGGTTAGGCAGTGGTTAGAGTTTGTTATTACTGTTAGATGTCATTGTCAAGATGATGTCAGCTTAAACTATCAGTGGTTAGATTAGTACTATAAATAGACAGTGCCTGTACTGTTCTATTTAGCTTTTTCACACCTTCACTTTATTGTACATTTCTTCTGTGTGTGTAAGCTCAGTCTGAGGGGGAGTTTAGTTATTCACACATGTAAGTTATCTTGTAATCATTTCTATCTTATGAGTAATGAAAAACATGTAATGATGAAAACTATTCTCTCGTTGTTTGTGTTATAAAGTTTTAAATGTTCTTCCGCTGCAAAATTCTTTATGATCTATCATTCTGGTATCAAATTAGTTAAAACAATACATTCAATTCAAACTCAGATCCAAACAATTGGTATCAGAGCTTGGTCGGTCAAATTGATCTAACCGTCAATTTGAATTAAAAAGGATCAGCTCGATCTCGTTAATATTATGCTAACTCTTAATTGTTGAAAACAGAATCGAAATTGTATGGAAGTTCACGATTCATGTGTTTTTATTGATTATGTTCGAGTCTATGTTGATTTCGGGGTTATTTGATGTAGAGGATACATATCAGTTTCATATGAATAACTGAGATGAACTTTTAAATCATAAATTCTTCAAAAGAACTGCTGGAAGTCTATTAGATCTAATTGATTCACTTATCACGAAATTTTCTACGAATTTTATAGTAGAAATTTCTCATTCATATCAGGTACTGTGTTGTTCTTCAAATTTTTTGTTGAGGATAATACACCTTGAGTTTTGCTTGTTTTTGATAGACAAAACTTAAGTACCTGCCTGAAGTAGAACCATATTTTTAGAAAGGGAAGATACTTCCTCTGATAGTGAATCAAGAGGACTTTGGATGATAACTAGTTCAAATCAGATTCAAGTGTCCTTGAAAACCTGTCCCTACAGACAAAATAGTTGTACCATCTGAGATATTCAACCTAAAACACAAGGACGAGCATGTGAATGAGGCTTTGACTGAAAAGTTTTAAAAACTTATGTCATTGGAAAATATCAGAAGGACATTTTGGTCTGTCAAAACTATCCTTGCAAATTATTAGAACTTTAACAAACTTCTTGACAATCTGACATCACCTTGTGAGGGATTACTATGAGAAAGGTCTGATTTCTTTACAACATGTCTATACCAATGATCAACTAGCAGATGTGTTGACAAAAGCACTTGATGCTTCCACATTTGACAGTCTGATATCTAGGCTTGGAATGCAAAACATGGATTAAAAACAAATTTTTCTTGTGATTCATGTGTAAATAGCAATAAAATGTTTTTAGAAAATCAGAAATTCATCCTTAAAAATAGTTAAAATTGAATTTTTCAATAAATCCTTAGAGTCTGTTCAAAGCTCCGATAGCACAAAAACACTGTGGTTTAGAAAAATCTATCCACTGATGTGAAACCTCTGATCATATTAAACCTTTGGTCACAACCACTGATAAGTTATTCTGTCAGTGGTTAGCCAAACAACTGTTTTCCATCGTTCAAACAGAGGTTACGCGTGGACAGATGTTATTCGACAGTTGTTGCATCAGATGCCACGTCATCATCACTTTTTGAAAACTCTATAAAACCCTATTTCATCCACAAACATAGTTTTTCAATTTTACTGTGCCATTTCAAAATCTCTGAAAAAATATTTCCTCTGATAAATCATGGCACCCAAAGAGAAATCAACACAAGAACCTCCAAAACATACTCTTAACATCAAAAATCCACACAACTATCTCTGTACTCTTGAGAGGACAAAGAAGAATACAAAATTTCATGAAATTATTGATATATTGTCTTCTTTAAAGTACAAGACTCTGTTAACATGTAACGCACCGGTCTATCAAAACGCCCTTCGAGACTTCTAGGCAAATGCTGAAATTGAAAGTCTGAATCAAAAACCTTGGGCAATCACATCAAAAGTGGGAGGGATCTTGGTTCCAATAACCCCACAAACCATCTAAAAGGTTTTTCAGATAAAACAACCTGTTGGGGTTTGGACATGTTTATCAAAGTTATTTTATCCATATAAAATAAAAACGCAGCGGAATAATTATTTAAAACATGTTACTTTACTAGATACAAATCTCATTTTGTGTAAGAACCCAAATCCCGAATCCATATATGAACATGCATGCTATCAAAAACACAATCATATGGTGTTTTAGAATACTACCTTTCAAGTAGTTAGAAGATGAAGATGATGATGATTCTTGAATGAAATCTTCAAAGATGAAGACCTCAAGCTTGCATACCCCAAGCTTCGAACAAACACCTTTTAATTGCTAGGATTTTACACTAATAAAACTTCTTGAAAAAAACTCTCTTGGAACCTCTTGTTGGCCGAAATTTTAAAGAGTTTCAACTAGTATTCTTGCACTTGAATGTTATGTATATATAATGTAAAAGAATAAGATCAAATCTTGCATATCTCTTACATAATCTTGTGTAAGATCTTATGACATGTTGCATGCAAAACTAGTGGTGAAATCCCACCTAGGGAATACCCATATGGACGGCCATGTGCCTCCTTTTCATCCAAGATTTTCAAAATTTTCTTTTATTTAAATCTTGTATATGTATTTTTATAACTTTTATAAAATATAGCATAACATAATACAAGACTTTATGCAACATATCATAACAATTTATAATGTTATTTAACCCATGAAATAACAATATAAAATATACTCTCAAAATAAATTATCCATATAATTTATTAGTTTCTCAAGTGCAATTATTTAGAAAATAAATTTCTAAATATTCTATGTGTTATTATTTATTTGTTTGATCATATCATAAATAAATAGTATAGGTGTTTGTCTAGCTTGTTATTGGGTATGACCCCACTTGGATCATAACGTGCTAGCCACATCAATTTAATATGTTTCTTGGGCATATTGATTCCAATAATCTCCCACTTGCACAAGATACATAGAAGATTGATGCAAGTAGCAAATACCGCCTAACAAAGGTTGACTACCCCTAATACGTATGACGAAGTGCCATTCAATAACATCATTCCCTTCAAGTCCCTTACTTGAACATGATTTAGGTGAATCAATCATTTATCCTTCTGCTTGCAGATGTCATGTCAAATCCAGAGACATAGAGTGATCATTCTCTGTTGATTTAACTTTAGCAGGCCTTAGACATCTTACTCTCAACGAATAAGAGGAACAAATCCCATTTTGACTACATACGTCTCTCACAGCCACCTTGTACCACACCTGAGCTTAGCCTTATGTACTTCCATGTTTCAGAACAGCGAAGAACTAAGTCAAAGTATAACATTTGGTGAATATCAAGACCCAATATGTATCTCAGGTCAGAGGATACTATGATATCCGCCTTTACTCAAAAATTACTTATGATTAATCACAAAGATTCCATGTAGTAATATTTGAGAGCGAGTCAGTCCAATATTTGTATCCGACAAATATCTATGAACTTTGGCAGCAACACTTTGCTCTATATTCATACCTAATGAATATCCACCAATCCAAGTTAATAATATTCTTACTTCATATTTGTTCCCACAGATATGATCGACTACAGACATTTAGAATAATTAACTTATTCATAGATTTAAACATGCTAAAATGGAACATAACTCAAAATGCCATAATTATTAAATGAGTCATAGTAACAATTGTTCTGATATCCAAATACTAAATAGATCAAATCCAATCATTAGAATATCAAAGTCCTAAGGCACAAGTATGACCCTCATGCTTTGGCCGTTCAAGGAGCTTCGTGAGAGGATCCGCAATGTTTAATCGGTGTGAACTTTGCGAATACATATCTTTCCTTTTTCAACTTCATCCCTTATGTAGTTGAATCTCCGCTCAATATGCCTACTCTTTTGATGTGCACGTGGTTCCTTAATTTGTGCAGTTGCACCCTCGTTATCACAAAAGATTTCTAGGGGATCTTGAATGGTAGGGACCATGCAGCTTCTTGCGCTGCCAATGAAGCGGCGATGTATTCTGATTCAGTAGTGGACAATGCTACAACATCCTACTTCGAGCTCTTCCAAGAGACTGCAGCTCCATTCAAAATGAAGACATACCCAGATTGTGATCGAGAACCATCTTGGTCAGTTTGGAAACTCGCATCCATGTAACCCTTTACAACGAGTTCCTCTTCACCAGATCCATATATTAGAAACATATCCTTAGTCCTTCTATGGTATTTCAATATGCTTTTAACAGCCATCCAATGACTGTTACCTGGATTTTGCTGGTATCTACTTGTCATGCTTAAGGCACATAACACGTCTGGTCTAGTGCATATCATTGCATACATGATGGATCCTATAGCAGACGCATATGGGACTCCTTTCATTCTTTCTTGCTCATCCTTTGAGCTTGGACATTGAGACGCATTCAATATCGTTCCCTTTTGAATAGGTACCAAACCTTTCTTAGAGTTCTCCATCTTGAACCTTTTCAAGACTTTGTCAATGTATACACTTTGGTTCAAACCTATCAAGCGCCTTGATCTATCCCTATAGATCTTTATTCCCAAAATATAGGCGGCTTCACCAAGATCCTTAATGGAAAAACAACCTCCAAGCCAGGTTTTAACACCTTCCATGGTTGGAATATCATTTCCAAATAGTAGAATGTCATCGACATACAGTACTAGGAAAGTGATGATGCTCTCACTAGCCTTCTTATGCACACAAGCTTCATCGGCGTTCTTGATGAATCCAAAATTCCTAATTTCTTCATCAAAACGATGATTCCAACTTCTAGATGCTTGTTTCAATCCATATATTGATTTCTTTAACTTGCATACTTTGTTAGGATGTTTTGGATCGACAAAACCTTCAGGCTGAACCATATAGACATCTTCATTAAGATATCCATTAAGGAAAGCCGTTTTGACATCCATTTTCCAAATATCATAATCGTAATATGCAGCTATGGCAAATAATATCCTAATTGACTTTAGCACACCACTAGCGAGAAGGTCTCATCATGATCAACCCCTTGAGTTTGAATGAAACCTTTTGCTACAAGTCTCGCTTTATAAGTATCCAAGTTACCATGCATATCAGTTTTCTTCTTGAAAACCCACTTACTTCCAACTACTTTGGAGTTAAGAGGTGGTACAACCAATTCCCATACTTGGTTCATGGCTTCAAGCCACTTGTCACAATCGGATTGTGACATTGCATCATGGTATGTGGTTGGTTCATCCAAATCTACCACGTAGCATCCATCAATGAAAAATCCATATCTTTCGGGCGGATCACTAATTCTACCAGATCTGCGAACGTTTTGTGTGTATTGATCAACCACTTGATCCTCTTCAACAACCTTATGTTGAGTGCTAGTATCAACCAAACGTGTATCGGCTTGTGGTTCTTGATCCTCATCAAGTTCCACTGTGTTACTACTAGTTCCTTCCATAAGGAACTTAGCTTCTAAGAACTTACCCTTTCGAGTAACAAATACCTTTTGCGCTGTTGGATCGTAAAAGTAATATCCTACATCATCTTTAGGATATCCTACAAAGATACACTTAGTGGATCGTACTTCCAATTTGTTTGGGGTGTATTGCTTCACATAAGCTTCACACCATACCTTCAAATATGATAATGATGGAGCCTTTCCATGCCATATTTCAAAAGGTGTCTTATCCACTTTCTTGATTGGGGCCATATTCTGTATACGGGCCGCGGAGAGCAAAGCATAACCCCAAAATGATAGAGGTAATGTGCTTCTAGCCATCATAGATCGAACCATATCCAATAGAGTTTGATTCCTCCTTTCAGACCACCATTATGTTGTGGTGTTCCGGGCGGAGTAAGTTGTGAGATAATTCCACAACTCCTAAGATGATCTGAAAAGCATCACTAAGGTATTCACCTCCTCCTTCGGTGCGAAGGACTTTGATTGTTTTCTTGAGTTGATTTTTTACTTCACTTTTGAAACTTTGAACATTTCAAATGCTTCATCTTTGTGTCTTAACAAGTCACATAACCATAACGACTATAGTCATCGGTAAAACTAATGAAGTATCTTTCACCCTTCCTAGTCATTGGTTTAAAAGGACCACATACATCCGAATGTATGATACCTAATAAGTCTTTTGCCCTTTCAAAGGTGCCACTGAAGGGTGCCTTAGTCATTTTCCCTTGTAAACAAGATTCATATACATCAAATGAATCATCTCCATTTATTTCCAAAAGACCATTCTTTCAAAGTGTTTGCATGCGATTTTTGTTTATATTCCAAGGTGACAATGCCAAAGATAGGAATCACTCAAATCTAATTTGAGTTTCTTGGTGGTTGCTTGGTACATTGAACTATCAAATGATATATTATCATGAACCAATTCATAAATACCATTTGAAGGCATAGCTTTAAAGTAAAACATGTCATTCATCAAAACATAAATGTCTTCGTTTACAAACTTTAAATTAAACCATATTGTAGCAAGAGGGAAACTGAAATAATGTTCCTAGTCAAACTAGGAGCATACAAAACATTTTTCAAGAGAATTTCCAAACCACTTGGAAGTTTCAAAACACAGTCTCCTCGGGCTTCAACTTGAACCTTTGCTCCATTGCCCATGAAGAGACTAATCTCTCCCTTCTTGTAATTTTATTTCTTTTGAACCCCTGCAACAAATTTCAAGTATGAGTTCCACATCCGGTATCCAATACCCATGCGTTTGAAGAAATAGCATTAAGGTCAATATGTATCATAAAGATTGTACCTGAGGTTTGCCCCTCATCCCTCTTGTTTTTCAACTCCATGAGATAGGTTGGACAATTTCTTTTCCAATGTCCTATCTCTCCACACTCAAAGCATGGGTCAGTCGAACCAACCTTTTGCTTCTTTTCCTTTGGTTTCGTGGGTTCCGCTTTAACCTTTCCTTTTCCTTTCCCTTTGACGTGGCCCTTCCTTTTGGCAAAACTTGCCTTGGAGTCGGGGTGGGGCCTCTTCTTGTTGCATCCCTCATTGATCATTAGAACGGGTAAAGCCTTTTTACCCATACCTGCCTCGGCAGTTTTGAGCATTGCATGAGCTCACCAATGCTCTTGTCCCATTCGTTCATGCTATAGTTCATAACAAAAGTCTCAAACTTCTTTGTTAAAGAGTTGAGGATCAAATCCGTAGCCAAATCTTTAGAGACGGGACAGTTGAGTCTTTCGAGGCGATCAATGTGGCTTTTCATCTTAAGGACATAAGATGAGACCGTTTCGAAGCGTTCTACCCTAGCTTGTTGAAGGAACATTTCTTTCAATTGGGTAATCATGTCGTATGCCCCATGATGTTCAAAATCATTTTGAATCTTTGGAATCATAGTTCCCAACATGAGGCAAGAGGCTTGCATGGAGTCCTCGGTATACTTAACCCAATCGTTATAGGCTTCCACATCTTCCACGTTAGGTTCATCGGGAATAGGATCGTCCAACACATATGATATCTTTTCTTGCTTGAGAACGATTCTCAAGTTTTGATACCAATCCATGAAGTTGTTATGGTTGAGACGATCCATTTCTAGGATTGTTCTTAATGATAGGTTACGGACGGTTTGGTTAATTGTGTTTGCATTGTTAGCGGCCATCTACAAAATTTTAATAAAGTTCAATTTTAGTATTTTTCGATATTATTAAATTTTAACTATTAATACCCTTTTATGTCTCATAGACAATTAATAATTAAAAAACTAGAATCCAACGTTACATTTAAATATTGGTTAGGTGACCTTTATCCCATTATTTAAATTAACAAGGTAGTCTACTTTTGACAATTGCAACCCTTTGCAATTTCTAGCCATATGGGATCGGTTAAACATCTTTATGTTTAGTTGGCATGTTTAATCCCATCAACACCTTTGTACGCCATGCTTCGGTGACCGTAATCACATGGTTTCCGAATCAAGTCGTCCTACTTATACACACATGTAAGTTTACACATACAAGTGGTTAGGTGACCTTTATCCCACAAATATGGTAAACCTACCTCAAACACACAAGTTCCTTCAAATGTGGTTAGGTGACCTTTATCCCACAAAGAATTCCCAAGTGATTCGAGTGTTGTGTAAAAGGATAGTGTTTGACTTGTTTTATAAAAGGGGTTTTATGTTTTCAAAATTCTAGTTTTAGAAAACTTTACGTACCATACATTTTCATGCATTCAAATTCATGGTACTTTAGTGAAAACCAATTTTCGAGGTTCTTTTTAATAAAACTCATTTTATTATAAAATCATTAACCTTTAATAAAACCATTTTATTAACCACTTTTAATGATTTTTAAAGAATCAATTTCAAGCTTGTTATGGGCTATTAGTTGTTAAGCATGCATATCCAGATATCATCTAAACAACCATATGTAAATAATCATACAAGCACAACACTTATTATCACAAAAGGTGCATAACCATAGCCAATTATTTTTGACAACACTTGTTAGCCGAAACAAGTGTGCCAAAAGGTCCTTCCTAAAGGGTGAATATTGACACATACAATGTGTGGTTGAACTCCCATTTGAACCCACATCCAAATGCTTCAAATCTTCCTTTTGTGTTGTGATTTCTTCACTTTCTTTGGGCTTCTAAATGATCTTTAAATTCAGCTCCAAACTCCTTTGGGCTTCAAAAATAGGCCCAAAATTGACCAAAACCAGAACGCATTTTGTGTGCATCTTCTTTTACAATAAAGTATCCTAATACATTTTTCTAGTAAAAGAAAAGCAACTAATCCATTTACTTACATACCAAATGAAAATAAATAAATTACATATTTTTCAAATGGAAGAACAAAGACATTAATTATTACAACCCATTGAAATAATTAAATATAATTCACAAACACAATCATTCAACATATTCAAACACAAGGTCATGGCTAGGTTATGAACACCAAAATATACATCCACATATGTATATTATTGAAGAGCAAAATGGTTCCCTTTTACATCTAAATTTTCGGCCAAGTGAAAAACCGAAAGATGGGTTTTTGTGTCCAAACAAACAAATCATCCATATGACATTATTTTTCAAGATACTTTTATGCATGTATTAGAAACATCTTGAAAAATAAAAGGAGAACCATGTTTTAAAATTTTCGGCGCCATAGGGTTTCTCCAAACCCAAAATCCCGAAATTTTTAAATCCATTGAAGCATGCATTCATATAACCTGGCTCTGATACCACTGTTGGGGTTTGGACATGTTTATCAAAGTTATTTTATCCATATAAAATAAAAACGCAGCGGAATAATTATTTAAAACATGTTACTTTACTAGATACAAATCTCATTTTGTGTATGAACCCAAATTCCGGATCCATATATGAACATACATGCTATCAAAAACACAATCATAGGGTGTTATAGAATACTACCTTTCAAGTAGTTAGAAGATGAAGATGATGATGATTCTTGAATGAAATCTTCAAAGTTGAAGGCCTCAAGCTTGCATACCAATCTTCCAACAAACACCTTTTAATTGCTAGGATTTTACACTTATAAAACTTCTTGTAAAAAAACTCTCTTGGAACCTCTTGTTGGCCGAAATTTTAGAGAGTTTCAACTAGTATTCTTGCACTTGAATGTTATGTATATAAAATGTAAAAGAATAAGATCAAATCTTGCATATCTCTTACATAATCTTGTGTAAGATCTTATGACATGTTGCATGAAAACTATTGGTGAAATCCCACCTAGGGAACACCCATATGGATGGCCATGTGCCTCCTTTTCATCCAAGATTTTCAAAATTTTCTTTTATTTAAATCTTGTATATGTATTTTTATAACTTTTATAAAATATAGCGTAACATAATACAAGACTTTATGCAACATATCATAACAATTTATAATGTTATTTAACCCATTAAATAAAATATAAAATATACTCTCAAAATAAATTATCCATATAATTTATTAAGTGCAATTATTTAGAAAACCAATTTCTAAATATTCTAAGTGTTAATATTTATTTGTTTGGTCATATCATAAATAAATATTATAGGTGTTTGTCTAGCTTGTTATTGGGTATGACCCGACTTGGATCATAACATACTAGCCACATCAATTTAATATGTTTCTTGGGCATACCAATTCCAACACGACCTAGAAGGTAAAACCTCTTTCCCCAAAAGTGAGTATCAAATTGTTTTGAAAAACAAAGGGTATATAGGAGACTTATCAAAGTTAACCATGATAAAGGGAAATTCCCACCTCCTATGAAATTTTTGTTTCATACCCTGCTCACTTGTGTTTCAAATAAAACAAGTCGGTTTGATGAAATACCATTGAAAATTCAATACTTGGGGTATGCCTATTTTGTTTAAATCTGATTACAATTACTCCCAAGTATTATTTAATGATTTGGTAACAACCTAGAAAATAATGAAAAACAAAAGGGAAAATGCTTTCCTACTATTTCCTAGGTTTTTAAGTTATTATTTAAAACAGAAAATTCCAAATGAAAGTACACATGTTCTTGTTCAAGGTGTGCCTTTCCAAATAATTAGTCTATCATCTGAAACATATACTCGCCTTATGGCTAAAGAGTCAAAAGTTTCAAAACACAAGCAGGGGAGTCTGATGAAAATTTAGATGAGTCCACATCTGCTCCTCAGATTCCAGCTGCTGAGCCCACTGCTCTCTTGGTGACCACAACAGCAAAACCACTGTTGTGCAACCCACACCAAAAACTCCTAAAAGACCAAAAAGAAACCATCAAAACCAACCAAACCTATCAAAAAGGACCTTCTGGAAGATGAGATCCCAGAAGTTAATCCAATGACAACCCAAAAGTCACATGAAACCACTGCTGCTACTTCCTCACAGCAGATGGTATAAAGATCTCCACCCAAAACTATGACTCCTCATGATTCCTCACCAAAGGAACATGTTGAAAACACAGGGAACCCACAATGATAACATTACCCTCATTTGAGAGTATGTTAAAATGTCCATCTCCCAGGACAAATCTGCTTTCTACAACACTCTCCATATCCCAAATTACAACAGCCACCACATCACTGTTTGAAACTCTTGATAGTCAGTCACAAAAAGGCCACTCTCACCCACACATTACTAAGAGAAAAACCTCAACAATGGCTGTCTGACAAATATCAACTAGTTATCCCGCAAACAGTTGAGGAGGCTACATCACTTGGATTTTATGAAATCCTTATTGATAGTTCAACAGGAGCAGCTACTACAGATGCTAAATCCATTGATTTACATCTGGACAGTAGTTTCATATATAAGTCTCCTTTGAAGGCAACCACTGTTGAGGATACCCAGGTAACCTCTGCTACAGTGGGAAGACCATAGTACCAAGAAAAAGGGGCATTTAAGGTTGAAGCAAGTGATAAATCACATGCTCATGATACCCTAGATAAAACTACCACCTTGGGTAGGAGCTCAGATGATCCTATTAACTTAGGCGATGAGCTAAAACATAAGGAATTGACGGATAAAGTCACAAAGATTGAGGCATCAGTGGGAGATATCAAAGATGGGGCTGCAACAGATGTTACTTTCAGCAAAATCTCGAAACACTGCTCAATCCTCTACTCAAGCCACCAGAATTGCAACACAAATGTATCCTCTTCTTCAACAACACATTCAGCATGCTAATCAGTTATATGATTCAAAAGGGCAGGCATTTAAAGAAGAAGTTGAAGCAAGGTATATAGACACACAGCAAGAGCTTAGAGAAATCAAGAGATTTCTCATTCCTGGCACTACCCTTACACCTATCTTCGAAAGAGCTGATGATGTCAAAAAGGGGGAGAAAAATGACTCTGAGGAAAATCTCTCAGTAACTTCTGTTGAAACATCTGTCAAAGAAAAAGAAAAGGGAGGTGATGAAACCTTAAAAATTCAAGCAGATGATGAAAATACACAAATGAGGATAGTTCAAAGTCATGTCAGGATAAAAGAGAAGGAGATGAAGGATGCCACTGCTGGTCTCAAAACCACTGCTGGTTCTAAAAGGCCAACCACTGACGGTTCTATTGTATTGCCTTCCTCATCTCAGCAACCACCTGTCACAGTAGCAGATGTTGATACTACCAAAAGTACAGCATATGTTATGACAGCAGTGGTTTGCACAAATGCCCCTGCACCAAAATTGGTTTATGCTAGAAAAAGAAGAAGAATGGCTACGGTGAAAAATGATGACATACCATCTTCACTTGTTGTCCAAACAGATCCAAAACCAAAACCAGTTATCACCCATTCATCATCTCTACAAATTAGCTTTGCTGAGTCACTCAAAGGCCAAAATCCAACAAGAAATATTCCAATGAAGACATCATATCCTTTAGAGTTGGCTGCAGTAAAATGAGAGATTCTACAATTCTATACAGAAGTTGATCCATCCAAAAGAACTTTCCCCTCTCTTCATGGCTATAGAAATCCCAAAACCATTGAGGATTATCTAAAACTGAAGACTAGGCAAGCCAAAATCATAGCTAAAAAGGAGAGTGAAGGAAAGGGAAATGCTTACTTATCAAGATTGGAACAACATGAGCTAAGTAAACTTAAGTAATTAGAAGAGTATGCAAGTGAATTAAATGAGAAAATGATTATGAATTCTCCAAAAGATGATCCTCAAATGAAGAAAAGGGTAAACCTCATCAGATTCATCATAAAAATAAAACCCTATCAAGCTGAGGAGAACCAGTTCAAAGAGTGGTCCATCCAAGCTCTCAAGCAAGAAGCAGACAGAATTGAAAGGATGAAGAAAGACCCTCAAATAAGACAGAGTGCACCAGATTGGAAAAATGTTAAAAACCTAAGTGCAGATCTGGTCTTGGAAATAACCATTCAAACCCTCAACCAAAGGAAGAGGCAGCTGCAGATGGATATGCAAGATCAACAAAGGGATGCCAACAAGAGTAAGCAGGTTATCACTAAGGAACCTTTGCCTGACTTGAATAAAGAACCATTGAAGCCTTTACCGAATTCTGAAGATCTTTTTCAAAGGCTTTCAAAAAGTTCACCTTTTCAACTCTCATCACAAATAACTCCTCTCCCAAGAAACCCATTGAACTCAAAAATACTAAAGTGACTCTCTGATAAAAAGACTCATGTATTGACTCTGCTCCGGTCCAATGGGAAGGTTGTTAGTATGCCAAGGAAGAATGCACTAAGCCTGGGTGTAGCTGACCTTCAAGATATTTTGGAACTACAACTGTGCAGGGATGAGGATGATGAAGATTCCTTGAACTTTGAAACAAAATTCAAAGAACAAATCAGGGAAAAACTGATGAGGCATAAAGATCAAAAATAAAGAAGAGTTTTGGCATCATCTGTTCTAGGGGGAGATTGTTGGGATTGAACCCTACAAAAGAACAGTTGATAGAAAGCCAAAACAGGTCTGCTCTATATGATCCCAAATAAACAGAGTTTAGATTCACTCCTTTCAAAGACCAGCTACCAAACCACTGCTAGTCCTAACAACTGCTCTGTGCCAAAGCTCTGCTAGTTATAAAGTCTGTTGATTCACCAAACCTCTGATGAGTCAAAGATCTGGTAAGAAGTTAAAGGTCTGCTGGAAGCCAAAGGTCTGATCACCCTTTGAAGAACCTATGTCAAGTACTGCATCAAAGCTTATGCTTATCAGCGGTTAAGGTCATCAATGCTTTGCAAACAGTGTTTAGGTTAGGCAGTGGTTAGAGTTTGTTATTGCTGTTAGATGTCATTGTCAAGATGATGTCAGCTTAGACTATCAGTGGTTAGATTAGTACTATAAATAGACAGTGCCTGTACTGTTCTATTTAGCTTTTTCACACCTTCACTTTATTGTACATTTCTTCTGTGTGTATAAGCTCGGTCTGAGGGGGAGTTTAGTAATTCATACATGTAAGTTATCTGGTAATCATTTCTATCTTATGAGTAATGAAAAACATGTTATGATGAAAACTATTCTCTCATTGTTTATGTTATAAAGTTTTAACTGTTCTTCCACTGCAAAATTCTTTATGATCTATCATTCTGGTATCAAATTAGTTAAAACAATACATTCAATTCAAACTCAGATCCTAACATGAAGATAAGGAATTTCTGATTAGTGAAGCTGATATACGAAGGGTCTTAGCGTTCAACGATGATGAAAGTGACCCTATTAGCTTCGAAGAGAGGATGGTTAAAGGTTGTTTCTTCATAATGGGATACAAAGGTCACGCAAACGAGCCAATGATGAAGAAAGGCAGTGTTCCTTTGCCTTACAAGCTACTAATTCATGCTGTTATACACGCTTTCAGCCATAGGAAAGCAGGGCTTGATGATATCCAAGATTATATGGCCTGCATGATTACTACTTTGGTTCTTAATAACAAATACAACTTCTCGAAAGTGATCTTAAATTTCATGGCAAAGAATATGGAAAGAGACAGACTGGTATTGTATCCGAGATTCATTCAGATGTTGATTGATGAAAAGTTTCAGAATATAGTGAAGGATCCGAATGATATTCTGTATCTAAGCCATATGGATGAAAAGACATTGAAGAAGTTAAAGATATACCAGAAACAAGATTCAGCACCTATTCCAAAGCCTTTTTTGGTGCAACCGTTAAAGCTGACTATCTCGCGCCTCCTGAAAACAAATGGAGAAAGGATGGCAGTGGTGACGAGAATGAAGAAGCTGCTTTGTTAATAAATTTTAAAGAGAAAATAGGCGATTGGTACATCAAGCGCATTGTTGTAGTTCAAAAACAAAAGTGAAAAAGGGCGTCGAAGAAAGTTAAGACTATGTTGATCGACGAACCTGAAGAGAATGTTCAGAATGTTGAGGATTCTAGCGCTGCGGCTAATGTTGAAAGCCAAGACAAAGATGATGAATTTATATCTGCAACTTTGGATAAAGATGAAGAATCGTCTGAATATTCTTCTGACGTTAGAGAAAAAGAAGCAGAAAAACAGAAAGAAGAGGAAAGATTGAAAAAACGTGGTGAAGATCTTTATGTTCCTTCTGATGAGGCTTCTGATGAAGATCGTCCAAAAAAGAAGTCAAAGCGCTCAAAGTCAAAACCTGGAGACACAAAGAAAGCCACAGGTTCTCCTAGCAGACGTGGAAGGAAGAAAACTCAAAGTCTTAGATATCTCAGTCAAACAAAGAAAGGAGTTACACAAGAACCTCCTGTTTCTAGTCTGCAGGATATTCCAATCATAGAATCTGTTATTCCTCCAGCTACTATTACACAAGTTCCACCAACTACTGTCTCACAAGAACCACGGTCTGTTACTATCGAAGTTCCTGTTCAGAGTACGCCTATTTCTACGCCAAAGTCTGCAGCAAAGGGTACTCCAAAAGCTACTCCACCAAAGTCAAAGCAATCAATTCCTCAAAGTGCAAGGGCAGATGAATTTAAAGATGCTTTCGGTGATATTCCAGATAACATTACACATCCTATCACAGCCAAAGATCTTTCAAACTGGTTTCAATATACTCATGTTGATGCGCTAGAAAAGTGAATCAAAGCGTTGGAGGATAAGCTCAAACAGAATGAAGTTGAGAAAGCAGATCTGGAAAAGAAAGTAAAGCAAAGCGATGTTGAAAAATAGATTCTGCAAGATAAAGTAAAGTTTCTTGAAGATGATCGAGGCTACATGAAAGCTATGGTTGAAAGTTTGAGTGCTGCTAATGCAAAGTTAGAGAAAGAGATAGCAGAATTGAGATCTGAGAGAGATATAAATGACAGAAGGTTTGCAAGGCTGCAGAAAGTTCTAACTAATAGCTTGGGCATCGACTTTAAAGTAGAGTATGATAGACTTGATGTTCAAGAGGCCAAAGAGAAAGCAAATAAAGAATTGTTAGAACAGGGCAAAGGTAAAGGGGTGATTGATTGTGTCCCTAAAATAGCAGAGGAGCCAGTGATAGAAAAGATTGTCGAGACAGAAAAAGCTCCTGAATCAGAGAATGTGACTGAAGATGTTCCTGAACAGAATGTTGAATCAGTGAAAGCGTCTGAGTTAGAAAAAAGATGACGACGAGGGAGATAAAGATGAAAACAACGACGACCCTGCAAGTGATGATACTAAAGACGATTCAGATCATGACGGTTGTCACACCTCGACCCGCAGCGGAATAAGAGTCGGGGCATAATTGGGTTATCACCAAAGCTCATGATATTTACTAATATGTTTCATATTTATTAAAGTCAAAATTACATTCCCAAATATCCAAAGATGTCCATACAATACAAAGAGAATAAACCAAACAAAACAATCCCAAACTCTAAATCATTTTATTCTTCTAGTCCAATCCTAAGTGTTTCTTGCTGCAGCTGGTTCACCTGTATCATGTGTAAAAATGGGGGTTTTTGGGTCAACATAAGTTGGCGAGTGAACCTTGTTAGATAAACATTTATTATTGATTTACTTATTAGTTTATCAATGAAAAATTGTGCAGAATCATAAATGAGCAAATGTAAATACCCAAGCAGTAGCAATAGCAATCACAACTATAACATACAATAACATATGATAGCATACATTAACATACCAACATCATACGTTAAATAACATGAATGAAACTGTGCGATCAAGGCTCAATCAAACGGAGCCAATCGTATTGCATGTACTGAAAATGATAAATGTCTGTGCGATCAAGGCTCAATCAAACGGAGCCGATCGTATGTGGGCACGCCAGGTTCACGCTCATAATGTAATGGGGAACATGCTCAACGCTCATAATGTAATGGGGAGCGGCGGCCTATGAAATTGCATGTACTGAAATAATAAATTGAATCTAACAATAACCACACAAACAGTTGAAACAAGCTGAATACACAAGTTCATGATATGATGTATGCACAATGGTTTAAATATAATATATGACACATGATACACCCCAAAACGTGATTAAAACGGGGAATTTGTAAGATTCACTCACATTGGGTGCGTTTGATTGGAGATGATGAAATGCGCACGAGTCGGGAGAGTTGAACAACGAGAATTACTAACCTAAATAATAACGGAAAAAATATAGTAAATGAGTGGATTTTATTAAGGATTTTAATGGAATTTTTAGATATATTTTTGTGAGTTTAAGGCTATTTTCTATCTTTATAAATATTATTTTTAAGTATTTAATTGATTTAAATTAAATAAATAATAAATATATAAAAAAAATTGTTTATTTTTGCGTTGACCGTTGACTTGTTGACCTGTTGACCGGTTCGGTCAGTGTGCATGTATGCGCTGGGTGAGGCTCGAACCCAAGACCTCCCGTACGCGTGCACGCAGCTCTACCAACTGAGCTACGTGTCTAACCCGAAATAATCTTGTTTTTATTTATATTTATATACTAATTCGATTTATTCAAAATTCATTTGTTTAAAAAAAAAAAGATTTTAAATCATCGAACTGGTGCCGTTAACCAGACTTGAAGCGTGACGTACGAGTTAGTGTTGCACACAGTCCACCGCTGGACTGTGTGTCTAACCTGGTTAATATTTCGGTTTTTATTATACTTAACATCTAACAGAGTTAACCCGTTTCAGTTTTAAACAAAAAGGCATTTTATTACTGCGAAGGTGCGTGTGTCAAGACTCGAACTCGGGACGTATGCGTGTTTTTGTTCGCACACAGTCCACCGCTGGACTGTGTGTCTAACCCGTTCAAAATACCAATTTTAATTATTCTAATATTGTTATCACAGTTCATCTTCTTCGTTGGATTTTACCGACAGCAGATTACTCCATCTTATCTTGTTTAATTCGATTGTTAAGCATTACACAGACTGATATGAGATAGCAGGGATGGTAATTAGAAGTAAACATACCGGTGAACGATTGATTACAGAGTTCCGGCAAGGGTCGGTCTCTGTTTTTAAGAACTTCAACTGAGCAAATCAAATTGATCGTTTTGATTAGCTAATCATGAAATTGAAGTGCTAAACAAACGTTAACAGTGTGTTTGAAGGTCCTTACCGTTTCACAGACGAAGATAAAGATTTTCAGAAGTTTTCTGGCGAGCAGAAATTATCCGATGACGACGTCTGAATTTGATCTCAAGTGGAAGGTTTGAGTTAGAAATAGCTTAACAACTGTTAGACTACGATGGTATTGAAGAACTTACCGATTTAAGGAAAAATACGGTTTTCCGGCGAACTTGCAGAATTTTCGGCGAGTTGATTTAAGCTTTCTGATGGTCCGAATGTTTGACGAAAGTGAAATGGAAAGTTTGTATGATGTTTCTGAGTCGCGAGAGGCTCTTTGATTACAGTAATTCGGATTGTTGAATAGTTTCGGTTATAACACTCATCATTCTCAGAATTGAAGTCAATTCAAGTCTGAATTGATTAAAATCGTCGGTGCATCGGTTATAAACCTGAAATCGCGATTATTCAAACGTTTAGACTGTTGAATAGCCGATTTCAGTTTTTCAGTTGGCATAACCGGTTTATCTAGGTTTGTATATAAGACTCATTTGTTTCCTAAAGTGTCAGAAAACAAACAAGTGGCGGAGTGGTGATGTGTGTGTGTGTTAAGTCTTTGGATTTCAATTTCCGGCTGACCCGGTTTGAGCCCCGCAGCAACATTTTATTTTTATTTATTTTGTTTTCACTTTTTATCAAATATAATTTTTATAGTTTAGTTTGTTTATTAATTATGTAACATTAAAAAATCAAAATAACGATAAATACACAATGTGACATTTATAACTTGATATTCGATTACAAAACGGAGCGGGTTTAGAAACCCGTTTTTGACAAATGTTACAACGGTGATGATAATGATGATCGGGGGGCGTTGGTTTAAAAGTTGATTCCGCGAAAGTACATTATGAGTTTGATCTTGAATCCCAAATCAACAATGATGCTAACATGGAGGATGAACAAATTAATGGGGAGTCCACAGAGCATACAGGGCCACAAGATGTTGATAGTTCTGAAGCAATTGTTGCTATGCCTGTTGCTGCTGTGCATGAAAAGACTCTGATGATTATGTTGGAATCGAGTATAGAGGAAGGGGAGTTTGTACATGATTATACTAAGGAAGAATTGGCTAGAATGTTTGAAGTTGATGCTAATTCATTCGAGTTCGATTTCGAAGAAGAATTAGTGAATATCAAGACGTTTGAACCGAAAGAATATGTGTATAAGCGTGTGGCTAAAGCTGATGATTACGACCGTGTGATATTTGAAGATTTAGATGATGATGAAGCTGAAAAGTATTTGAATCTGAATACTGACAAATTTCCAATGATTACAGAGTTGAAGAGCTGATGAGCCAGATTGATGTGGATTTGTTGAAACAAAAGATAGATGAAGTTGTGAAAGCAGGAAACATTCCAAAACGTTATACAAAAGAGCAGATAGCCGAGGCTAAGAGGTCGTGGTTTAAAGAAATTCCGAAGGAAAGAAAGTTTAAAAGACCACTAGCATTCTTCACACGTGATAAAGATGTTTCTCTGGGTGATATTCTAAGTTGGGGGTGGATTCGAGATCTTGACGTTTACGCTATCAAGAGAGAATATGGGGTTCAGTAACATCTAACAGACATATAGACATTACCGTTCTGGGATGTTGAAGAGTTAGTAGAAACACGTAATATCAGTCTGCAGATGAAATTCAACTAATAAAGACTCTGGAGGGTGATTAAGTTTGAAGCGTCAAGGGGATCTTAGTTGTGGAAACCGTTTATTCCTAAACGTAGAGTAAAGATTAACAAGAAATTGGAGAAAAGGATGTTACGCTTGTGATGAAACGTCCACGAGCTATGAGGAATATGCCACTAAAGCCCATCGAACAGGATTTTCATCCTTACTTCTTGTGGTGGCAAAAGGATCCAGAAACATGTGAAGCGGTGATTGTGTTGCGTGCTGATGATACATTGGATATTACAAAGGAAAAGGATCCATAACCGATTGAACGAAGAAGGATTTGGGGCTGTGGAGAACGATACGAATACTAGACCCGATGTGGCTAGTTAACTATTCAAAAGAAGATGTGAAATGCTTGTTCTTTAACAAGATATGTTTTGACATGCGTGAAGAAGTCCAAGCGAAGCAATACCAAGGTGTAATTAACGTTTTCTATGCATATGGTATTAATTCAGGTCATATGTGGGAATCTAGATGGAGAGAGTTGGAAAGAGAAGAGTTCTTAAAGGAAGAAAAGCGTCTTGAAAAGATACACAAAAGGGGTAGAGAGGCAAGGATTAGAAATTTCAGTTTATGAAGTGGGCGACTCCTATTGACCAAACGCCTATCCCAAAGCAAGAATATCGGAAAAAGCCGTACAAGAATTTCTTCGGAAGATGTTAAATATTGAAGACTGATCAAGAGCTGCGACAATATCCAAGGGGGAGTTTGTTGATACATGATGTCTACTGTATAGGTCTTGGATCGAGTCTGTATGTTTAAAGCTTGTATATGTTAGAATTTGTGAAATGTATTTATTGTTGACACAAGTTCGGCCGAAGTTGTGTGTGGATGATCAAGTTAGCCCGAACTTATCTATCCAGCACCACAGTTCAAGCAAACTTGTAGGTCTATAAATAGAAAGTCATGGGTCTCTCATTGTAAGAACTTTGTGACATTGACGGTGAAGCTCTGTCTGTTTGGAAACTGAATGTATATGATTTGGACATGAATAAACAGACAATTAAACAGTAATCTTGTGTATTTGATTAACATGTCATATAATTTCCGCTTATATTGAACATTAGATACAAATTAGGTTCCTTGACATTGGAGGATCGGTCCTAACAGATACCACTTGTTAGGATCGATCCGTCCACTTGTCACGGAACCTAAGTTTGTATCTATGTCATCGTAAGCGGAAATTACATGATTAGTGACAAATACACAAGATTTACGGTTTAAACGTCAGTTTATTAGTCCAAATATGTTTACAATCCAAGAAACCAAACTGATAGAGCTTCGCCTCCAAAGTTGCAAAGTTACAAATGAGAGAACCTGAGGCTACTATTTATAGACAACAACAAGTTCGCTTGAAACTGGCATGACCAAGTTCGCCCTAACACAACTTCGGCCGAACTTGTCCTACCCTATACAACTTCGGGTGAACTTGTTGTTTCCATTACATAAATATATCAAATCTAACATATTCACACCCTATTCAAACAGACACGATCCAAGACCTGGACGATAGACATTATGCACCAACAAAGGAGAAGAATATGGGGATTGTGGAGGACAATCAGAATACTAGACCCTATGTGCTAGTAAATTGTTGGAAAGAAGATGTGAAATGTTTGTTCTTCAACAAAACATGTTACGACGTGAAAGAAAAGACTCAGGCGATGCAATACCAAGGTGTGATCAATGTTTTTTATGCGTATGGTATTTGTCACACCCCGACCCGCAGCGGAAAAGGTGATCGGGGCATGATTGGGTTATCATCAAAGCTCATGACATTTATTTTAACGTTTCATATTCATTAATACACTTTAAAGGAAAAATTACAATCAATATTACATCATGTCCTAAATATCAATCTAGGCTTCATTGTTTTCTTCTAAGGCATTTCCTATGTTTTCCTTGCTTCATCCTGTTCACCTGTATCATGTGTAAAAAGGGTTTTTGGATCAACAAAAAGTTGGCGAGTGAATCCTATGGAAAACATTTGAACAAGTTTATTTAATTGATTATAAAATAGAGTGCACAACCACACATGAGTAAAAATAGATGTAAACTTATTCACCAATCAATTTAATATTAAACAATACACACATGAACAATAATGGATCGTTTAGAGGCACGCGTTGCTCAACTCGTCTCTCACGAGGAAATGATGGGCCTAATGAATGAATTGCATAAACTTGACAATATGAAATACATAACTACAAACAATATAAACTCAATAATACACACATGAACAATAATGGATTTGTTTTGAGGCACGCGTTGCTCAACTCGTCTACCACGAGGAACTGATGGGCTTAATGAATGACTTTCATATAAGTTGACAAAATGAAATACATAACCACAACAATATAAACAATCTAAGTTTAGATCACAATATGGTATGGCACAAGTTTAAATAAACGAGTTAATTATTTTGTGACACATGACACACCCCAAAAAGTGTAATTAAAAAGGGGGATTGTAAGATTGACTCACATTGGGTGCGTTCGGTTGATGATGTTGAATGCGCACGAAGTGGTTTTAACCACGAGTGAAATTAACCTAGATAATGGCATAATGTTTCGGTAAGTAAACGAGTTTTATTAATCCATTTTAGTAGGATTGTTGGGTGTATTTTTGTGAGTTTAAGGCTATTTTCTAACCTTAAAAATGTTATTTTTAAGTATTTTTAATTGATTTTTAAATAAAATAAATAAATAAAAATAAAAAAAAATGTTGACTTTTTGACCGTTGACGTTGACCATTGACTTTGACTGTTGACCGGTTCGTATGCGTGTATATGTGCGCTGGGTGAGGCTCGAACCCGAGACCTCCCGTACGCGTGCACGCAGCTCTACCAACTGAGCTACGTGTCTAACCCGAAATATTTCTGTTTTTAATTATATTTATATACTAATTAGATTAAACTTAAAATCATTTATTTTTAAAAACGATTTAATGCGTCGGACAGGTGCGCTCCACAGGTCTCGAACCCGGGACCTGTGGGTTGAGTTAACACACAGTCCACCGCTGGATTGTGTGTCTAACTTGTTAAATAAACCGATTTTTATTATACTTATATACAAACTAAATATTTTCATTTCTGTCTTAAATAAAAAGTTTAATAATTGTCCGGACCGGTGCAGTAGCCCGGACTCGAACTCGTGACGTGTGGTTAAACATTCACACAGTCCACCACTGGACTGTGTGTCTATCTTGGTTATTATTCCGGTTTTTATTAAACTTAACATGTAACAGCGGTGAATCCGGTTCGGTAAAAAAAAAGAGCATTTTTATTAAGGCGAGTGTGCGTGGGACATGTATCGAACTCGAGACGTTTACGTGTTTAATGTGCACACAGTCCACCGCTGGACTGTGTGTCTAACCCGAGTTATAACTTAATTTTAATTATACATATACACAACTAAAACTTCGTCTTCTTCGTTGAATTTAACCAGAATCGGAAGTCCGACTGGTTCGATGTTTTAATCATGTTCTTTAGTGCTTTGAGGTTAATTACAGGTGAGATATATAAAAAGAATGAAAGATTTAAGCGTAAGGTATACCGACTGGACTCCTCTGTTTCTCCGGCGAAACTCCGGTGACAGCAGAAACTTCCGGCGACGTGTGTCCTGCGGCAGAGAGTCTTCAGTAAGCTTGAAATGGATGTGGGTGACTTCGGTATAAGCTCTGGGGGTTCAGTAAGGCTCAGAAGTGAAGGGTTCGGTTTTCCGGCGATGTGCAGAACTTTTCCGGCGTGTGAGTTTTCGTCGGGTAAAGGTGCGGTTTTGAGCGAAAAAGTTTGCAGAGGTTTGAGGGGGTATTTATAAGGCAGGTCATCGATGAATTTGGTCCGATTTCTGACTTGATTCGTCGGTTAGAAACTTTCCGGCGGTTATAACTTGTGTCGCGGACTCAGGCGTCGGTTATAACCGATGCAGTGATTAGAGTTTACGTTATAACTGAAGTAACCGTCAATTCTCGCGAGATCGCCGGGATTTCAGACGACTGCATTTGGGTGCGCCGGTTTTTGAATTTGAGATTCATGATATGAATTAATTGTCTTCAATATTTAACAAGAAATATAAGCGGCGCAGTGGTTGGATGGTTATGTGTTAAGTTTGTTTGCCGAAATGCTGGCTGACCCGGGTTTCAAAACCCGGCAGCTGCATTATATTTTATTTCATTATTTTTAACAATTTTTCAAAAACAAATTATATATTCCAATATAATAATTAATTATGTATCGTTTAAAATTAATTTGGGCATTAAATACGCCACAAAATTTTAAACTGATTGTTCGGTTAATAAACGGAGCGGGTTTGGTAAAATCCGTTTTTTGACGGATGTTACAGTATCCCCTGCTTTTTAGAAATTTCGTCCCGAAATTTAAGTAGTGATATATTTGACTAAAAGAATGATGGTGTTTAGTTTGACAGTTACATACTTAGAAGAAGAGTAAGAGTTTAAATTTTTGTTTGAGGCGGTAACGTCCCTTGTAAGGGTTAAGTACCCTATTACAGGAATCGCTTTTTGTTGCCTACTGTAAAAATATTGATAAGCAGAGTTGATTCGCTAAATATGATATCATGCATAAGAGTTTGGATATGTTTGGAAGGATATGGTTATATCCTAAAGCAAAACTTCTAATACTACAACCTACATGGAACTTCTCATAACCGTCTAACAATACCTTTGATCCTTTGACAAAAATACTTATATATAAGAAGTACCAGCGGCGTATCCACCATATTCTTGTCAAATTTTCATTGGTTTTATCAGTAAGTTATGATTGGTCCTATGATGTAACTCTAGAACATAAATAACACAACAACCAATATTTGAATCCACATTCTGATAACATATATGTTTGAATGATGACAGTTCCTCTCTCGTTTGTTATGATGGAGAGGTTAGTTTATGTAGAAATGGAACACAATCCAATTTCTTTAAATAGTGCGATGATATAAATGTAACACAAATTTCAACCAAGACAATACTAAATCCTACATGGAACTTCTCATAACCGCCTGATAATGCCTCTGATCCTTTGGCAAGAATACTTATATATAGGAAGTACCAGTGGCGTATCCACCATATTCTTGTCAAATTTTCGTTGGTTTTATCCGCAAGTTATGATTAGTTACCAAGAAACTACTAAATCCTACATAGAACTTCTCATAACCGTCTGACAATGCCTCTGATCCTTTGACGAGAATACTTATATATAGGAAGTACCAGCGGCGTATCCACCATATTCTCGTCAAATTTTCATTGGTTTTATCAGTGAATTATGATTAGTCCTATGTGACTCTACAACCAATTCAACAAACACAAAATACTGAAAATGAAAAAATGTCTGTGCGATCAAGGCTCAATCAAACGGAGCCGATCGTATTGCATCTACTGAAAATGAAAATGTCTGTGCGATCAAGGCTCAATCAAGCGGAGCCGATCGTATTGCATGTACTGAAAATAATAAATTTAATCTAAACAACAATCACACAAACAGCTTATACATGGAACCTCTCATAACCGCCTGATAATGCCTCCGATCCTTTGACAAGAATACTTATATATAGGAAGTACCAGTGGCGTATCCACCATATTCTCGTCAAATTTTCATTGACTTTATCCGCAAGTTATGATTAGTTCTATGTGACTCTACAACAAACACAACAATCACAAGATACTGATAATGAAAAATGTATGTGCGATCAAGGCTCAATCAAACGGAGCCGATCGTATTGCATGTACTGAAAATGAAAATGTCTGTGCGATGAAGGCTCAATCAAACGGAGCCGATCGTATTGCATGTACTGGAAATAATAAATTTAATCTAAACAATAATCACACAAACAGCCTATACATGGAACCTCTCATAACCGCCTGATAATGCCTCCGATCCTTTGACAAGAATACTTATATATAGGAAGTACCAGCGGCGTATCCACCATATTCTTGTCAAATTTTCATCGACTTATCCACAAGTTATGATTAGTTCTATGTGACTCTACAATAAACACAACAACCACAAGATACTGATAATGAAAAATGTCTGTGCGATCAAGGCTCAATCAAACGGAGCCGATCGTATGTGGGCACGCCGGGTTCACGCTCATAATGAAATGGGGAACATGCTCAACGCTCATAATGTAATGGGGAGCGGCGGCCTATGAAATTGCATGTACTGAAAATAATAACAATAATTACTCAAACAGTTTACACATGGAACCTCTCATAACCGCCAGATAATGCTTCTGATCCTTTGACGAGAATACTTATATATAGGAAGTACCAGCGGCGTATCCACCATATTCTTGTCAAATTCCCATTGGCTTTATCCTTAAGTTATGATTGGTTCTATGTGATAAAGAAAAACATAAAACTAAACGATTGGAGTTGAATCTGGATTTTCGATGAAGAGGACTAGTTGGGTATCTTCGTTTGGGCCGTCATTATCTTCGACAGGATTGGCGTTGATGTTGAAAACTCTTCCCCTTGCTGGTGGCCTAGTGATTGGATTTTCTTGATTTACTTGGTTAACTGGGTTTGACTAGCTTTAGTGTTGATGATGTTAACCAATCGAGGGCACGTGTTTCTAAAGTAGGTGGGAGTCGCCACAATTGAAACAAGCTCGAACATATGGGAACATGGGGTATTGGGGTTGATGATAGGTTTGGATTATGTTTTGAGTAGGGGGTGTGGTTTGGTTTTGAAAGGTGCGGCAAACCTTGCTCAAATGACCATAGCGTCCACAAGTTGCACATAGTCGACAAGGTAAGGTAAGGGGATGGTGATAAAAACAGTTGTTGCATCGAGGATGAGGTCCAAGATATGGTTTACTTATTTGGGTAAGTTGAGTTGGGTGCCACTTGAGTGATTGGGATAGCTTGGATGGGTATGGCGTGTGAAATTGGTTGATTTCGTTGGATAGCAGCGAAAAGTTGCCCGTCTCTTTTTCTCTTAGAATTGGGTTGAGAAGGGGATTCGGTTTGGGTGTAGTCGGAGGTTTCATCGATGCTTTATCCTTCTTCTTCTCCTCCTTGAAGTCTTTATTCCGGATTCGGTTCTCGGTGAGCGCTGTTGCTAGCTCCATTGCTGCTTCCAAAGTTGCAGGCGTGGTACTTATTACAGAGTCTTGAATCTTTGACGGAAGACCACGAATGTAGTGCTCGATCAAACGGTAGAGGGGAGTGAACAAGTTGGGAACCATCTGATGTAACTCGAGGAATCTTTTGTTGTATGTGGTGTGGTCTCCTTCCTTTTGCTTCAACGAATAAAATTCATCTTCTAATTTCTTGATTTCGCTCCTTGGGCAAAATCGTCTGGTCATGATTTCCTTCAATTCGTTCCAAGTTAAAGTCATAGCATCTTCCACACCTCGTTTGTCCTTCTCTGTATTCCACCAAGTAAGTGTTATTCCATATAATCGACCGGTAGCATATCGCACTTTGCGATCATCGGGGCAATCGCAATTTAGAAAAGTGTTCTCCATCTCTTCAAACCAATGGAGGAGAGCGGTGACGCCTTCAGTCCCTTTGTATTTTGGAGGGTCGCATGATTTGAAATGCTTGTAGGTGCATTTAGTGGTATTTGGGGGATGGGTTGATAACGTGTTGATCTTCTTGGTTGACAGAATTAGCGGTAAGTGCTTGTTGGACTTGGATTACAATGTTGGGTATTACGGCAGCCATTTGTTGAGCGATTAGGGCAGCCATGCGTTCGCGGGCTTTTCCTGCTCTCATCTTTCTACGGGCGTGGTTAGAAGACATCTACAAGGAATACATGTCAAGAGTATGAGTTGGATGCTTTTGGGATCATGGGTCGCACTTAGGAATGAGCATTCATAAAATAATTATAGAAAAATAAATCTACTACATCCATAGGATGTCTTGGGCTTTGCTCGTCATTAGGCCCTACATGCCGCCATACTTCACCTTCGTAATCATGTGGGCCCCCATGAATACCGGGTTTTTCATATGGTTCGCATGTGTTAGCCTGGTTACGTACACTAAAACCCGGAGAAAATCGAGAAATATGTATATAACGTGTGAGATTTGGAATGTGTCCAGGTGTAGACACGGTGACACCTCAAAGTGGGGTTAGTTCGAACGACGTTTGGTGTGGCATGCTTTGGCCTAATAGGTCCTTCGTACTCTCATCGTTAGTCCCCAGGTAGGCAAACTGGTCCGTTATATTGGATTTATACGAATGCCAACCTAGACAGGACGTTCCGACTACTGGTACTTGTACCCTTCCAGTTACTACATGCCCGTCGCAGAACTTACGTTGATGAGATTTGAAAATTGCAACAAAATCTTTGAATAATGAGAGTATGAAAATGATTTGAATATATGAACATTGAAATATGTATAATGAATGTGTATGTAAGTATGTATGTTTGACTGTATATATAAACAAATATGAAACAAATAAATATCATAAGTTTGTATGTAACCACCTAATCAATTAAAATTTAGGCAGACTATAGTATAGGCTCTAAGGGTCTAATAACCTATCCTATATCCCTATAGTCATGGCTCTGATACCAATCTGTCACACCCCGACCCGCAACGGAAAAGGTGATCGGGGCATGATTAGGTTATCATCAAAGCTCATGACATTTATTAACATTTCATATTCATTAATACACTTTAAAGGAAAAATTACAATCAATATTTCATGTTCTAAATATCAATCTAGGCTTCATTGTTTTCTTCTAAGGCATTTCCTATGTTTTCCTTGCTTCATCCTGTTCACCTGTATCATGTGTAAAAAGGGTTTTTGGATCAACAAAAAGTTGGCGAGTGAATCCTATGGAAAACATTTGAACAAGTTTATTTAATTGATTATAAAATAGAGTGCACAACCACACATGAGTAAAAATAGATGTAAACTTATTCACCAATCAATTTAATATTAAACAATACACACATGAACAATAATGGATCGTTTAGAGGCACGCGTTGCTCAACTCGTCTCTCACGAGGAACTGATGGGCCTAATGAATGAATTGCATAAACTTGACAATATGAAATACATAACTACAAACAATATAAACTCAATAATACACACATGAACAATAATGGATTTGTTTTGAGGCACGGGTTGCTCAACTCGTCTACCACGAGGAACTGATGGGCTTAATGAATGACTTTCATATAAGTTGACAAAATGAAATACATAACCACAACAATATAAACAATCTAAGTTTAGATCACAATATGGTATGGCACAAGTTTAAATAAACGAGTTAATTATTTTGTGACACATGACACACCCCAAAACGTGTAATTAAAAAGGGGGAGTTGTAAGATTGACTCACATTGGGTGCGTTCGGTTGATGATGTTGAATGCGCACGAAGTGGTTTTAACCACGAGTGAAATTAACCTAGATAATAGCATAATGTTTCGGTAAGTAAACGGGTTTTATTAATCCATTTTAGTAGGATTGTTGGGTGTATTTTTGTGAGTTTAAGGCTATTTTCTAACCTTAAAAATGTTATTTTTAAGTATTTTTAATTGATTTTTAAATAAAATAAATAAATAAAAATAAAAAAAAATGTTGACTTTTTGACCGTTGACCGTTGACCATTGACTTTGACTGTTGACCGGTTCGTATGCGTGTATATGTGCGCTGGGTGAGGCTCGAACCCGAGACCTCCCGTACGCGTGCACGCAGCTCTACCAACTGAGCTACGTGTCTAACCCGAAATATTTATGTTTTTAATTATATTTATATACTAATTAGATTAAACTGAAAATCATTTATTTTTAAAAACGATTTAATGCGTCGGACCGGTGCGCTCCACAGGTCTCGAACCCGGGACCTGTGGGTTGAGTTAACACACAGTCCACCGTGGACTGTGTGTCTAACTTGTTAAAATAAACCTATTTTTATTATACTTATATACAAACTAAATATTTTCATTTCTGTCTTAAATAAAAAGTTTAATAATTGTCCGTACCGGTGCGGTAGCCCGGACTCGAACTCGTGACGTGTGGTTAAACATTCACACAGTCCACCACTGGACTGTGTGTCTATCTTGGTTATTATTCCGGTTTTTATTAAACTTAACATGTAACAGCGGTGAATCCGGTTCGGTAAAAAAAAAAAAGAGCATTTTTATTAAGGCGAGTGTGCGTGGGACATGTATCGAACTCGAGACGTTTACGTGTTTAATGTGCACACAGTCCACCGCTGGACTGTGTGTCTAACCCGAGTTATAACTTAATTTTAATTATACATATACACAACTGAAACTTCGTCTTCTTCGTTGAATTTAACCAGAATCGAAGTCCGACTGGTTCTATGTTTTAATCATGTTCTTTAGTGCTTTGAGGTTAATTACAGGTGAGATATATAAAAAGAATGAAAGATTTAAGCGTAAGGTATACCGACTGGACTCCTCTGTTTCTCCGGCGAAACTCCGGTGACAGCAGAAACTTCCGGCGACGTGTGTCCTGCGGCAGAGAGTCTTCAGCAAGCTTGAAATGGATGTGGGTGACTTCGGTATAAGCTCTGGGGGTTCAGTAAGGCTCAGAAGTGAAGGGTTCGGTTTTCCGGCGATGTGTAGAACTTTTCCGGCGAGTGAGTTTTCGTCGGGTAAAGGTGCGGTTTTGAGCGAAAAAGTTTGCAGAGTTTGAGGGGGTATTTATAAGGCAGGTCATCGATGAATTTGGTCCGATTTCGGACTTGATTCGTCGGTTAGAAACTTTCCGGTGGTTATAACTTGTGTCGCGGACTCAGGCGTCGGTTATAACCGATGCAGTGATTAGAGTTTACGTTATAACTGAAGTAACCGTCAATTATCGCGAGATCGCCGGGATTTCCGACGACTGCATTTGGGTGCGCCGGTTTTTGAATTTGAGATTCATGATATGAATTAATTGTCTTCAATATTTAACAAGAAATACAAGCGGCGCAGTGGTTGGATGGTTATGTGTTAAGTCTGTTTGCCGAAATGCTGGCTGACCCGGGTTCGAAACCCGGCAGCTGCATTATATTTTTATTTCATTATTTTTAACAATTTTTCAAAAACAAATTATATATTCCAATATAATAATTAATTATGTATCGTTTAAAATTAATTTGGGCATTAAATACGCCACGAAATTTTAAACTGATTGTTCGGTTAATAAACGGAGCGGGTTTGGTAAAATCCGTTTTTTGACGGATGTTACAGTATTTACTCTGGCAAGATGTGGGAATCGACATGGAGAGAGCTTGAAAAAGAGGAGCTTATGAAAGAGCAGACAAGGCTTGAGAAGATAGAAGAAAAAAGTAAGGAAGCTCATCTCAGGAGGTTTCAATTCATGAAATGGGCACCAGCGACATATCAAACACCGATACCCTTTTGAAGAACGAAGAAAGCCAAAGAAGAATTTCTCCGGCCGTTGATTATTACATGTTAAAGTTATGTTAAGTTTTTGAAGACTTACCAAGACTCCGACAACATCCAAGGGGGAGTTTGTTGATGCAGAATGTCTATTGTCTATGTCTTAGGTCTAGTCGAGTCATGTAATAGGGTGTATAAATGTTAGACTTGAAGTTTGTATGTATGTAAGGCACACTTCGTACGAAGTGTTAACCACCTTGTACAAAGTGAACACACTTAGTACGAGGTGTGACATCTTTTTTGCGAAGTGTTGAAGCCTATAAATAGGTATTGGGATATTTCAATGTATAGACTTTTGCAGAGAGACGACGAAGCTCTGTCAGATTTCTATGAAATCAATGAATTAAAGATATAAACGTGTTAATTGTCACGATTTCATAATAATTCCACGCTTATGGAGTAGATACAAATTAGGTATCTTTGCTAAGGAGGAAATCGATCCAACATAATTCCCTTTCGTTGACCATCAAACTCCCTTTTTCCGTTTCCTCACAATGATCCATTTCATTCCACCTTCCATTTATGGATACCAAACACTACCTTGTTGTTTTGAAGTGTATTTTGATTATTGTATTAATTTGTGACAAAATAATTGCTAATATTATAATCTCGTAAATAAAAGAAAGAGTTTTTGAGAAAAATTAAATTATATATTAATGCAACCCCTTATACTAATTAATAAATCCACTTACACTAATTATTAAATTATTTAACTTATCGTAGATGGTGTTGAAAATTATTAAAATTTTCTATCTTAAATCATTCATTAAAGCCATTAAAGCCGTATCGGTTCTAAATGTGAGATTTAACACAATCATTGGGTTGACTTTGCCATAGCTTTGCATACATTTCTAGTCACCAATGTCTAGTTTTCATTAAGGTGCAATATGTTTTTTAAACCGTAAAATGTCTGTAGTTTATGGACCACGTCTGCAGACAACTGTAAAAGAAGGGGTGGACCAAACCTTTATAGTACGCAAAAAGAAGGTTATATGTTTTTTAATGTATGTAAACTTTTAAATAAATTGGTGGTGGTGTAGGGACTGTGGTGGTGGGTGGTGGTGGTCTGCAGGCCTTAGAAGATCTTAGAAGTGGCTGGAATCTGCATCAAACTAAAAACGTTTTTAGAAAAATAAAAAGTATGCAGATGACAATGTCTGCTTGTGGTCTACGCGACGCATACAAAAGAGGTTGCGCATATCTTTTTTAGAAAAACAAACACCACCTAACCAAATTAGTCTTTGGTGGAGAAACTCATATAGATTTATAAACTCATTAAAACAAGAAAGTTATGTTTGTTAATTGGTATTAGTTTTTACATGTTAATGGAAGATTTAAGGCTAAATTCACAATAATAAGTAGATATACTTTAATATTGACAAATTAAGTTATATTACTGCTACCACTACAACTAATATTGCATTCAAATTACTTAACAAACTGGGTTTTAATATATCAAATTTCGCAATTTAGTACATCCATCAAATACGTATCAACACTAAATGTGAAAATTACACTTATAAATAAAATACCAAGTTTAAAAAACTGTATGAAAATAGAATTTGGATTACAACAACTCGAGTATGCGTTGGCTTTGTAAATAACTTAAGCCACCATGTTCTTTATATTTCGGTAACTAATCTAGGGTGTGAAAATACTAGCAGCAGCAAAAACCATTTCATGAGCAACCTAATTTAATTCATTAAATTCAGAAACTATTTATATTATTGTTTTATAATCGCAATATGTAAACGTCATTTATATTAAATTCAGAAGCCGTTTCATGAGCAACCCATCAAATAATGTTTTGAAGAGCTCTTGTTGAAAAACTTTAAATAGTAGGATATAAATAATAAATTATTACAATACATTTTTTTGTTATGAAAGAGACCTTAATTTATATTTTGTTATGACTATATCATTATAATAACATGTAATTATTTGTATTTCTTTATTATACTTAAATATTGCGCCTTTACAAGTAATCCACTTCTCACAACTCATAATAATTCCCATGTCTTGTGAAATTTTCAGGTGTCTTAGAAAAACTTTATTTGGTTGTATTTTTTAAATAATATTGTTTGAATTAAATCAATCCTTGTCAAAAGTAACAAAGCGGAAGCATTGGACGTTAGATGAAAAATATATTGGGTTAACTATAATATAACATTAATGTGCAACTTTGTTACATGTTAATTTAAAAAAACTAAAGCCGCATGAATTATTTCAATTCAACCCTGATAATCATTGTGAAAATTATTTATTTATTAAAATTATAACACTTCTCTGATATTGATATAAAGTGACTGAGTCACGTCACGTCTGATTTAGATTTGTGTAGACCCATTGGTTTTAATAACGAGATAAGTGTTGGATATGGGATGTCCAATGCTCGATTAAATAATGTTGCTACGAATGTGCGTTCAATAGACTTATACTTTGGACCAGTATGCATCTTTGTTTTTTTCATTGTTTGTCACATCTTTAAAAAAAGTTAAATATAATGTTGGTTTATTTATTATTGAAGATATATTTATTCAAGTTAAATATAATGTTGTTGGATTTAATATTAAAGATATCGTTTTATAATCACACACGACTATAAATACCTCTGACATGCATCCTTTTTCCTGCACCATAGCTATAGAACTGAAAATTAGGGTTTCTATACTATTCTTTGCAATGTAGGTGAGAGTTTTTTAGCAAGATGGATTTCTACAACGTGTTGATTTTTTCATAGAATTCCATTATATTGTTTTGAAGTGTATTTTGATTATTACATTAATTTTATGACAAAATATTTGCTACTTTTATAATTTCGTAAATAATAGAAAGAGTTTTTGAGAAAAAAATAATTTTATATGAGTGCAACCACTTATACATATTAATAAATCAACTTACACTAATTATTAAATTATTTAACTTATCATTGGTGATGTTGAAAAATATTAAAAATTTCTGTCTTAAATATATACACATTCATTGAATGCGTATCGGTTCTACCAGTGAGCTTTAACATTATCATTAGGTCGACTTTGCCGTAGCTTTGTATACATTTATAGTCTTCAATGTCTGGTTTTCACTAAGGTGCAGTTTGTTTTTAAACCGTAAAATGTCTGCAGTTACGGACCACATCTGCAGATAACTGTAGAAGAAGGGGTGGACCAAACCTCGGGAGTCTACAAAAAGAAGGTTGTATGTTTTTTAAGATATGTATACTTTTAAAAATAATTTGGTGGTGGTGTACGGACGGTGGTGGTGATTTGTGGACGTGGACGGTGGGTGGTGGTAGGTGGTGGACGAGTATATTGTGGTTGGTAGTGGACTATGGTGGTAGACGGTGATGGTGGGTGGTGGATGGTGATGATGGGTGGGGGAACTCATATAGATTTATAAAGTCATTAAAACATGAAAGTTAATTTTTGTTAATTGTTATTAGTTTTTTTATATATTAATGGGTAAAAATACCTTTATAATTTTTAAAACTTTTAAGGAATTAAGTTAATAGAAGATTCAATGCCAAATTCACAAGATTAAGTAGATAAATATTAATTTTGACAAATTAAGGTATATAAATGCTATCACTACTACTAATATGGAAATCAAGTTACTTAACAAACTGGGCTTTATAATATCAATTTTTGCAATTTAGTACATCCATCAAATACGTATCAACACTAAATGTCAAAATTATACTTATTAATAAAGTACCAAGTTTAATAAAATATTATAGAAAATAAAATTTAGATTGTAACAGAGTATGAGTTGGCTTTGTAAATAAAGAGTACGAGTTGGCTTTAAATAACTTAAGCCATCAGGTTCTTCATATTCCGGTAACTAATTTAGAGTGTGAAAATACTAGGAGGCAAAAACCGTTTCATGAGCAACATAATTTAAATTCAATAAATTTAGAAGCCATTTATATTATTGTTTTTTTTTGTCACAATATGTACACGGTCAGACCATAGTCCCATCGCGTTATGTTTTGAAAAGCTCTTGTTGAAAAACTTTAAATAGTAGGATATAAATAATTAAATTATTAAAATATTTTTTTATGAAAGGGACCTTAATTTATATTTTGTTATGACTATCATTTTAACATGTATTTATTATCATTTCTTGTCCATACGTAAATATTGCAATTTTACAAGTAATCCAATTCTTACTACTCACAATAATGCCCATCTCTTGTGAACAAGTTCAGGTGTCTTAAAACGACTCGATATTTTATTTTATTGTTTAAATGATATTGTTTGAATCAATTTAATCCCTGTCAAAAGTATCAAAACGGAAGCATTGGACGTTAGAAAAAAATATATTGGGTTAACTATTAATATAACTAAGTGCAACTTTGTTATATGTTAATTTAAAAAAACTAAACCGCATGAATTAGTTAAATTCAACCCTGATAATCATTGTAAAAATTATTCATTCATTAAATTTTATATGAGTGTAACCACTTATACTAATTAATATATCCACTTACATTAATTATTAAATTATTTAACTTATCATAGTTGTGTTGAAAAATATTAAAATTTTCTCTCTTAAATACATTCATTGAATGCGTATCGGTTCTACAACTGAGATTTAACACTATCATTGGGTCCACTTTGCCGTAACTTTGTATACATTTCTAGTCATCAGTGGTTTTCACTAAGGTGCAGTATACGGATCACGTCTACAAACATCTGTAAAGAAGAAGTGGAATAAACCTCTACATTCTGCAAAAAGAAGGTTGTTTATTTTTTTAACATACGTAGACTTCTAAATTAAACTGGTGGTGGTGATGGACGGTGGTGGACAGTGGTGGATAGTGGTGGTTGGTGGTGGATGTGGACAGTGAGGGTTGGTGGTGGACGGTGGTTGTGGTTGGTGGACGGTGGATGGTGGTAGTGAGTGGTGGTGTTTAACTCTATGCAGACCTTAGAAGATGTTAGAAGTGGCTGGGTGAAGTCTGCACCAAAAGAGCTCGCAAAAATGTTTTTTAATGAAACGTTTTTGGAAAAACAAATAGTCTGCAGAGGACAGTGTCTGCCCATGGTTTGTGCGACGCAGACAAAAGAGGTTGCGCATATTTTTTTTTAGAAAACAAACACTATATAACTAAATTAGTCTTTGGTGAGTAACTCATACAAATTTATGAACTCATTAAAATTCATTAAAACAAACATGAAAGTTATTATTGTTAACTATTATTAGTTTTTAGCATGTTAATGGGTAAAACATACCTCTAAAATTTTTTAAACTTTTATTGAATTAACTTAATGGAAGATTTAAAGCTAAATTCACAATATTAAGTAGATAAATTTTAATTTTGAACAAATTAAATTATATGAAAGCAACCACTAATACTAATATAGAAATTAAATTACTTAACATAGTGGGTTTTCAAAAATATCAAATTTCGCAATTTAGTACCCCCTTCAAATACATTTCAAGACTAGAAGTGAAAATTACTCTTATTAAAAAGGTAACAAGTTTAATAAAAAAAAGGTTATAGAAACTCAATTTGAATTGCAACAATTCAAGTATGAGTTGGCTTTGTAAATAACGTAAGCCATCGTGTTTTTCATATTTCCATAACTAAACTAGGGTGTGAAAATACTAGCGGGCAACCCGTTTCATGAGCAACCTAATTTAAATTCAATAAATTTAGAAGCCATTTATATTATTGTTTTATTTATCATAAGTAAACGTCACACCATAGTCCCATCGCGAAGAGCTCTTGTTGAAAAACTTTAAATAGTAGGATTAAGTAATAAAATTATTACAATTAGTTTTATATGAAAGAGACCTTAATTTATATTTTGTTATGAATATCATTTTAACAACATGTTTTATTATCATTTCTTGTCCATACTTAAATATGGTGCTTTTACAAGTAATGTAATTCATCACAACTCACAATAATGCCCAAGTCGTGTTGTGAACATTTTCAGGTGTATTATAAAGACTCAATATTTAATTATATTTTGAAATGATATTGTTTGAGTTAACTCAATCCAGGTCAAAACTGTAGCGGAAGCATTGGACATTAAAAAAGAAATATATTGGTTTAACTGTTAATATAACATCTTTGTGCAACTTTGTTACATGTTTAATTAAAAAAGTAAAGCGGTATGAATTAACACAATTCAACCTTATATAACCATTGAGGAAATTATGCATTTATTAAAATAATAAACCTATTCTTTCACATTGATATAAAGGGATTAAGTCCATAAGCTTTAATTTGATTTGCATAGACCCCTTGGTTATGATAAGACCTAAAGTGTTGTATATGAGATGTGCTATGCTCGCTTAAGTAATGTTGCTTAGGAGGTATCATCAACAGACTTATACTTTGGACGAGGGTAATTTTTTTTTTCCATTTATCATGGTTTTTCACATCTTTTCAAATATTTAAATATAATGTTAGTGTAATTATTATTGAAGATATCCTTTTCAAAAAGTTAACTATTGTTTATTAATATGAAAAATATCATTTTATAATCAAAGCACTATAAATATCTCTATTAGCAGGGGCAGATCTACCATATACGAAGGGGTAGCCTCCGCTACCGCTTGGCGCTCCGGCGATAGTGTAAAATTAGTGTAAATTTTGGAAAAATATGATTTTTTCTATTTCGTTACCGCTTGACGGATTTTCTAGATCCGCCACTGTCTATTAGGCATCCTTTTTCCTACACCAAAGCTATAGAACTGAAAATTATGGTTTTCTAAAATAATTGTTTTTGTACTACACTTTTCAAAGTAGGTTAGCGTTGCTTTTTAGCAATACGAATTTCTACTACGTGTAATTTTTTGTAACATTCCATTATATATTTAAGTTGGTGCTTTTTTAAAGCTTTGATGACATTCTATGAATAATGAGCATGTTATAAAAAATCTTCATCTTTAATATTATTTTTCAATCAAGATACAAATTATGAATCTAGTCTTTCCTTCTTTTTAAACTCAAATTCATTAACGATGGTGGCCACTTTATAAAGTTCGAGAATAGCTAATACATAAAAGGATGTTTTATGATATTTATGAATATGAATGTGAGTTGTGGTGGTGGCAAGGGGTGGGTTGTGGTGTTATTAACGAAAGCTTTAACGAGGGAATGGAATGAAAAAAAAAACATGGGGTGGGGCGGATGGCATAATTTTGAGGGATGCAATGCTTTGTGTAATTGGTAATTCTCATCCGTTGAGCAATCAAACACCCTATTTTCATTCCCTCACAATGGTCCATATAATTCCACCTTCTATTTCTGGATACCAAACACAACCGTATTGTTTTAAAGTGTATTTTGATTACTACATTAATTTTATATAAAAAATTATTGCTAATTTCATAATTTAGTAAATAATAGAAAAGGTTTTGTGAAAAATAACTTTTATGAGTGTAACCACTTATACTAATTAATGAATCCACTTACATTAATTTTTAAATTAGTAATCGCATTATAGCCTAGTGGTGTCACACCCCGACTTGCAGCGGAAGACAATTGCGAGGTGCGGCAGACACATGGTATTTTCTCATAATTTAAAAATGTGATATCATATAAAGAGGGAACATCGGTTACAACACACATAAACTATCATATTACAAACCCTTAGTTCAAGTGTGGTACTACAAGCCACTAGAGCCTTTATTTTGCTAATGCACGCCTATCTCAAAACCTTCCATACGAGCATTCCTCATTCCTGTTTAGTTTTACCTGAAATCCATGTTAATTAAAAAAAAAGGGTCAGCTAACCGAGCCGGTGAGTTCTACTGGGTTGGTTGTTTCATAGCAAAATGCGTTAACAAGTTTAATTGCCGTGTCACGTTCGACACCTCAGCACTCCGGGCCGTGTCACCCCTGACACCTCAACCCACCGACTGCGTCACGTGCAGCCCAACGCCCCCGGGGTAGCTATGCCTAACCACATAACATGGTTTAGGACGCGTGTAGTTGCCTGGCTACCGACACACCAGCCCGGTGGCAACTAGGTTTGTCAGACTGATAGTACTATCCACTGCCCATGGATTACGTTAATCACTTGCATTGGGGATAGTTCGTGTGTTAGGTAATTCACATCGTCACAGTTGGTGCAATTAACACAGTTTGTAACATGCAATTCACCCCAGAAAACAGTAAAACAATTTAAAAGTGGGGGAGTGAAACTCACAGTGAGGGTCGTAGTCTCAAACAAAGAGTGATTATGCAACTGGATCAGCTTTAATAGCACGCATGCAAGTAGGGACTTAAATCAGCATCTAATTGGTAATGGTTATAACTTGGACCTGGTTATAAGTTTTCACCCCGGATTAAACCTATAGGATACTGGTATGGTGATGGATGTCAAGGTAGTATCAGTTTTTAGTTTGGCTTCTGGGCACTAGTTCGCGTGACAGCTGAAGTCCGTTGTTTGACACGTTCGGTTAATGGTACGGGAATACTCATAGCATCAACATATTGTCATTTAAGAAAGATTAACTTTTCATTAAGGGAGTTTAGGTGCTCGGGGAGTCTTGGTTGCCCAAAATTGAGTTTCTATTTTCGCCATCGGGGATTCTCCAGATCTGGCATGGGATACACCCCTAGTGTCCAAACGACCCCGGGAATCTCCCGGGGTATTCCCGGTCTTCCAACTATAGTAAATGTCGGGTTCGGTCAGTTCCCGTTTCTGGCAGGTTCGTTACACGGTAATCTGCCGAAACTAGTATAAATAAAGCGTTTTTAACTCCGTAAATTCCCCTTTAATACATAAGTTTGATAAAAATCTGGAATTTTTATACAATTCAGTAAATATATAAAGATTATGAGAAAAATAATTCGGAAATTTATTTAGCCATTTTTACTCCTCAATTAAAGCATTTGTAAAACAGTATTTAACCGAATAATATACATTGCTTATCATCTGATGTCTAAAATTTCCCAAAATATTCCAGAAAGTCCCTTATATGTCCAGGAATTCCCTGTAAAAATTTCGGATTTTTCCGATTTCGTTTCGCCGCGTTTCCGGCTACCAAAAACTCACAAAAACGCGGATGTTTAATCCAAATCAAAATTAACCTAATGGACTCCCAAGCTTCCTAGAACATTCCCTATATGTTCCTTGGTGTTCTTGTAAATTTTGGTGATTTATCGACTCCATGGTATTTTTCCCGAATTTCTTTAGGTAAAACAGTCATAAATACGCCAAAAATCATAGAAAATTCCAAAATTCTAGGTGCACATTCCTGTCCATACCCTACATCACCACACCAAATTTTAGCTCAATCCAAGCATCACGGACCAAGTTATAGTCCAATCAATATTCTGCCTGTGCTAGTCGAAGGTTGTGGGTTTTATACCTAGCGCAAGCTCCGTTCCCGTGCATTTCTCTCGAGTCCAGAAGTGTATGGGTGCTATATTTAGTACCTAAACATCAAGCACAATCCAAACATGCCATAACTCATGTCAATCAAGCCTCGTTTCACTGTTTTACGGTTAATAACTTTGTTAATCGCTTTTGTTCGATTAGGGGTCGATTAGGGTATCCAGAGCCGAAGTTTTGTGATCTTGGCTACCATATAATATCAGGGAATCCCTGATGTGTTCTTATTTAGCAAAGAACCATGTTTAAACCATCCATTAGCATGGATTAAAAACGGTTTTCCTAGTCTAGTTCATGTTTAACCAAGAAATCTTCATCAAAACCTTATAAAACTTGAAAATTACCTTTAATTTGGCTAAACTAGGATGATGAGCTGTGTTCTTGATGATTGAGAGCAGATTTTGAAAGAAATATGAAGGAAGAATATATATATATATATTATATATATATATATATATATATATAGGGGGTCGCAAGGTAGGGTGGCCCTACCCCACCCCCTGCTTTGTCGTGCTTCGTTTTTCACATTATTAAGATGATGTTTATCTTCGTTATTGCGTTTAGTTCATTTTCGGGTCCCATACGCATCCTCGATTTGCGAAACGGGTTCCTTTTTTCGCATTTTGTTAAAAGACTCGAAACTAGACCCCGATTATGTTTTAATCATAATAGCCTCGTATTAGGGTAGTTTAAGTGGTTTTCGCTTGATTGACCGTTCCTTGCATGTTTGGTTGCCTTTGTTGTTCTCAAAACGAAGGCGTTTCCCTAACCGGGAAACTGCCTCATTTTGCGTGCCCGAGCTCTGATTTGCTTCAAATCTTATGTCATGGTCTATGACACATAACTAAGATGTTCTGTGAACTCAGAATCTTAAATGGCCCTCCCGATGGCCTAATAATCATAGTCAACGTGTAATACGCTGTTAAACGGAAAGCTCCCGTTTAACACGTTTTCAAAGGCTAAGGACACCAACCTCGCAACGTTGGCCCTTATTAGTGTTATGTTAACAACGACGTCCTCTCGGATTCCTCCGAGACATAACAGATATCATTTAACATAGCACACAAGTCATACATGTTTTTAGGGTTTTCGCACGATTATTGTTTTAAGCGTACTTAAAGTTTTGGACCGATTATGGTTTACCTGGTTTCGTCCTGGGTATCACAGTCTCCCCTGGTTAAGAAATTTCATCCCCTAAATTTACCCTGTTTAGCTAGGGAAAAAGGTGATGGTATTTTCTACGGAATTCATCCTTCCATTCCCAGGTGTATTCAGGTCCTTGTTTAGAGTTCCACCGGACTTTTACCAGTGAATTTTGTTGTGCCTTAATTGTTTAACCCTGCCATCAACTACTTCTACCGGTTCCTCCACAAAGTGGAGTTTATCGTCAACGTGTATGTCTTCCAAAGGTATCTGGGTGGCTTCGCCTGACAGGCACTTCTTTAGGTTTGAAATGTGGAAAACATTATGAATGGCACTTAGCTCGGTTGGTAGCTTCAACCAATATGCTACGGGCCCTACCTTTGCTAGAATCTCGTAAAGTCCGATGTATTGTGGTGCTAACTTTCCGGTCTTTCCCTCTGATAACGCCTTTCCACGGTGATACCTTTAATAATACCCGTTCACCCACCTCGAATGATAACGGTTTTCTACGTACATCAGCCCAGCTCTTTTGCTGATCTTGAGCGGCTTTCAATCTATTCTGAACCTGGTGTATCTTATCAGTCGTTTCCTATACTAGCTCGGATCCCGTCAGTTGGGTGTCACCCACTTCGGCCCAGCAAAGTGGTGATCGGCACTTTCGACTTAAAGCGCCTCGTATGGGGGCTGCCTGGATACTACTGTGGTAACTATTGTTATAGGGAAAATCTACTAGTGGAAGATGCTTGTGACATCCCGGTTTTTCAGATATCTTAAACGCACTACTTCATGGTTATTTGTTCCTACGTTAATTTGGTTCGGAGAATTTAAATTACACGCTCGCAATAACTACGCTAACTTTGTGAACTCATCGAGTGAATTACGTGCTATGTGTTATTAGACGTTTATAAGTTTTGTGAATTATTATATCATGTTTTGATTTCGCGATTATTAGTTTATAAAAAATATATATATATTAAATAAATAGCCGAACCGAACCGAGCCGCGAAACGTGTCGACCTCACTTCCTTGCGGCCCAAGGAATTAACTTAAATTTGAGGCCCAAGTAATTGAACGGCCCAAAGCATATCCATATAGTTATGTAATTGCATGATTCGCTCAAAACTCAAACCCTACACTCCATATCGCCTGCCCTCTTCTTCCCTCCTCTCTTCCTGCCGACGCAAGCAAGAGCTCCAAGAGGACTCTTCCACGACTTTGGTTCAAGTTTAATCGGCTCATACCCTCTCTAACTCTCGGTAACACGTTAACCACAGTCTTGTTCTCCCAAATTCTTGATTTAAATTGTTCGTATATATGGCTGTGAGGTTCTTTTGTGATATTATTACTTGTTGATTTGATAAATATGTGGTGATATGGGTGTGTTGTGGGTGTGAATGGATGCATGGGAAGTTAACTGGCAGTAAGTTTAACACGATTATATGCATATGTAGGTTGTCTGCAAGTATGTAGGGACTTGAAAGTTCTAAGTTATGTGTGTTGTGGGTGAAACATTAGGCAAGAATATTAAAAAAAAAAAAAAACGAATCCGTATGTCGTTATATGAACGAAGCCGATAGTATATGTGTAGGTGTAGTATGTGAACTGTATATGTGGAATAACACATGAACATTATATCTGTAAACTAGACGAGCCGGGTATATGTCACGTAGATGAACCGTATGTGCGGTTTGTGCGCGTGAAAACCGTTATATGCGAACCGAGTATATTGTTATATACAAGTCGAGTATGAACGATTTCATTGAGACCGGAAGTATGTGTGCTTGTTCGATGAACCGTATGCACGCGTGAATACGTATGGGTTGTATGTACAGTCGTGTGTAAAGGAATAAAATTTGTGTATGTGTGTGGATGCATGGACGTAGAGATAAGCATACATATATGTGGATGTGTAGTCATATATGTGTAGATCTGTGTGTATGATCGTGGATATGTACATATATATTAAGATATGAAATTGATGACAAGCACTCGTACTGCTATATGTGGGTTAAAGCATGATGCTGTGACTATATTGATTATAAAAAAAAAAAAAAGTTGTCGAGGTGTTTTATGAAATAGGTCCATATGTTTTTTTTATTTTATTAAATTTAATGTATGAATTAGAATGCATGGATATCAAGCAGGATGTCTTGTGTTGTTGAAGAATAGGTTGTGAACATGGGTATGAAACCATATGATAGAAGCGCTATGTGATTTCTTGTTCACGTGCTAGTTGTTAGATACGTGTAGGACTTTCATAATTTACTTGAACCAACACTAATAAACCATGGTAACTATAATAGGGCGTGGTTGATCATCCTAGAGTTCATACACAATTTAAATCTTACCGAGCAATTCAAAGGTGAGTTCACGGCCCCTAACTTTATCCGGTTTTTAAATAACAGGGGGAGAAACATGTATACACTCTTCAAACTCAATCTCTTTACATTATACGAAATTAACGTCACATAACTATTCGGTAACTAAGTTGATGTTAATGTAATGTTATGGTCACTAAGCAGCTATATCACTTAAGTCCTCGTCAATCTCTCGGATCGTTAGTATTGGGTTTTAATAGCGGGGGAATTATAAGTAGTACTACTGGGCCCGACAAGCCCCATCCGAGCTAGTCGCGCTAGCCGACCGGGTATGGTCAACGGGTGAATAATTTGGCCTAACTTTGCCATGGTCAGTGATAGGCCTGGCAACACGGAGGCACAACAGTCAGCTTCGATCGCGAACTCTTACGTGACATGACTTTAGGCTAGCTACCTATATATGTTAACATTGAACTTAATTACGAATCAACTATATTATCCCGGGTTAGGGATAATGGAAACAACAACTATATTATCCCGGGTTAGGGATAATGGAAACAACAACTTTATTATTCCGGGTTTGGAATAATGGAACATCATTATTATTCCGGGTAAGGAATAATGGAACTATCAGTATTATTCCGGGGTGGGAATAATGGAACTATCAGTATTATTCCGGGTTGGGAATAATGGAACTAAACCGTTATCCCGGATTAGGGATAACGGGGGAAACAAACTTATAACCGAACAAACGAATTTATGAAAACCTGTGAACTCACTCATCTTTAATGTTGACACTTGTTTCTTTACATGTTTCTCAGGACGCTAGGAGCCCTAGGTGCACGCCCATGCATTGAACAAGACCTCATTTTCGAGTCTTATTTCTTAACATTGTTTTGGGATTTTTCATTTGTTTTGGCGTTTGTGTTGGCGCCCGTATCACTACTTATTTATGCTTCCGCTCAAACTTTAAAAACTGATACTCATGCTAAATATTGGTAACATAAAATCGACAACAAATGATTTTGGAAAACGTACAATCAAATCATGTAGAGTCGTTCAACGTACTAGTGTTTCAGATTCTGGTTTGTTCACACGCCTCGCGGTAAAACTCCGCAAGTGGAAATTGAGGGTGTGACAGATTGGTATCAGAGCCACTAGCTATAGAGAACCAGGTTTGCATTAGAGTAGACCTAAACTATAGCTGATATCACGACACTAGACTTAGTTTGGCACCGAATTATTATATCTTGTTATGTAATATACCACAACTGTGTTTGGTAGATTATGCCTTCATGATAAGGAATGAAAACAACTCATAACTAACTACACGACCTAACAGGCAATGTCATCATCCTCATCGTCATCATCGTCCGACAGACTTACACCACCAAGGGTACTAGGAAAGGCACCAACGGTGGAACCCATACCACCTTATGGCGTGGAGACACGCTCAGCGGCGAGGAAAAGGCTCGCTCTGGGGGAGGAGTCGTCGTTACGCCCAACTATTGCTGTACCGGTTGAACCGGTTAATCCTGTAGAAATAGGACTTGACATGCTTAGAATCCTGGTGCATACACAACAAAAACAGTTAGAAAGAATGCAGGAAACCATCTTAGCACAAGGATGGATGATCCGACACCTTACAGGAAAGACCGACTCGCTCGAGGAAGAGCATCGTACGAGTAAAATAGCTCGTAACACTTTAGCCAGAGATCTGCGTGCTGAGCAGATAAGGGCCGACTGGCTCGAAGACAGAGTCCTGGAGTCTAGTTGGAGAATTCAGGAGCTAGAACAAAAATCAAGCACCTGCACAGTACCTGCACCAGCACCGGCCCCTCTAGTTCCGGTAGAGGAGGATCCAGAAGGGGATCCAGAAGAGGATCCAGAAGAGGATCCGGAAGAGGATCCAGAAGAGGATTCAGAAGAGGATCCAGAGGAGGAAGACCCAGTTGTAGAAGCTGGAAACGCCGCGGAGGATGACGGCAACGATAGCAATTTGGGGGATGGGGACGTAGAAGACTGACACGTCTCGCTTATTTTATTTACTTTCCTTCAGTCTATTTATTTTCTACTTAGATCTAAAATGGCAACTGGACGTCGCGGAAATCTCAACATGACGCCTTAAGAATTAGCCGCAATGATCCAAGAACACGTGAATGCTGCTCTGGCAGGTGTTCAAAACCCACCAGCAGCAGGAGGGGTCTTAACCCCTACAAGATGTTCCTCGATACGAAACCGAGCAATTTCACGGGTGCAGAAGGACCCATTGGACTGGTCCGCTGGATCGAAAAATCTGAATCCGTATTTGAAATGTGCAACTGTCTAGAGGCCAACAAGGTCAAATACGCAGCCTCAACACTGGAAGATGGGGCACTGACATGGTGGAATGCACAAGTCCAAACACGTGACTTATAGCTGCGAATGCAATGGCCTGGGCCGAGTTCAAGGCCCTAATCAAAGAGGAGTACTGTCCACGAGACAGAGTGCAACAGTTGGAGCAAGCCTTATGGAACCACAAGATGGTGGGATCTGAAATCGAAGCTTACACCGCAAACATCATGACTTGGTATTTCTATGTCCCGATTTGGCCAACACTGTGGAGAAAAGACTCGAGTTCTATCTCGGGGGTCTGGTCCCAGAGATTCAGGGTATGGTGATGGCTAGCAACCCTACAACTGAACATCAAGCAATCAGGTTGGCGCACAAACTCACCGATAAGGCGGTGGAACAAAAGAAGTTGCCAACTCGGGGTACAACTGAAGTTGCCCCTGATAATAAGAGAAAGTTTGAAGACTCGTCTGTTCGACAGTCTTCGTCATCCCAGCCACAACAGGGGAACCAGAAACGGTTCAATAATTACAACAGCCACCGGGGTCACCATAATCAACCCGCCAACAACAACCAGAACGCAAGCGGCTATGTAGGTCGAAAGCCGTAGTGCAATCGCTGTAATCTTCGTCATCACGGCCCTTGTGCCGGGAATCGCTGCCAACGATGTGGCAAGGTGGGACATGCGGCAAAGGATTGTCGCGGGGAAATCATGTCCCGACAAAACCAAAATCAACCACAGGGTCAGCAACAGGGTGTTAACCGGGGATGCTATCAGTGTGGTAGCACTGCCCACTTCAAAAGAGACTGCCCACAACTGCGTAACAACAACAACAATGGTGGGAACAACCACAACCACAATAACCACAACAACAACAATAACAACAACAATAATGGAAATGGTGGCACAGGAGGTGCCAAAGGTCGCGCATTTACGCTGGGCCGCGGGGAGGCCAGAAACGACTCGAACGTGGTCACCGGTAAGTTTCCCCTTAATGAACATTTTGCTACTGTGCTTTTTGATATGGGTGCGGATAGGAGCTTTATATCTGAGTCTTTTAGGAGGAACCTAAATCTCACGCCTAAACCATTAGAGACCCCTTATGTTATAGATTTAGCCGATGGTAATTTCTGTAGATGTGACCCATATAGTATCCGACTGTCAACTCAAACTCGCGGGCCACACCTTTACCATTGATCTGATGACAACTACCCTGGGTAGTTTTGACGTGGTAGTCGGAATGGACTGGCTATCCGACGTCCGGGCTGAAGTTCTCTGCTTCGAAAAATCTATTCGTATTCCGCTCTCTAACGACGAAATCCTGACGGTACAAGGCGATAAGGCAAGCGTCGTCACCAACATCATCTCTTACATGCAAGCGCAGAAGTATCTTCGGAGGAAGAACTCCTTCGCTTTACTCGCTCTGATTTCCGAACAGCCTAAGGACGAAAACGCATAGAAGACATCCCGGTCGTCCGTGATTTTTCCGATGTATTCCCAGAAGAACTACCTGGTCTTCCACCCATCGACAATTGGAGTTTGAAATTGAATTGGCGAACCATGCAACTCCTATCGCCAAGGCTCCATACCGCCTAGCTCCAGCCGAGCTGCAGGAGCTGTCTACCCAACTTCAGGAGCTATTAGAAAAAGGATTTATCCGACCAAGCGTTTCGCCATGGGGAGCTCCAGTCCTTTTTGTCAAGAAGAAGGACGGGACTTTCCGCATGTGCGTCGACTACAGGGAACTCAACAAGGTTACTGTCAAGAACCGATACCCGTTACCTCGCATCGACGATCTCTTCGACCAACTTCAAGGGTCAAGTTACTACTCTAAGATTGATTTACGGTCCGGTTACCACCAGCTACGCGTCAGGGAGGAGGACATGCTAAGACGGCATTTCGTACTCGGTATGGCCATTATGAGTTCTTAGTCATGCCCTTCGGTCTCACCAACGCACCTGCGGTGTTCATGGACCTCATGAACCGCGTGTGTAAACCATACCTCGACAAATTTGTCATTGTGTTCATCGATGACATACTCATCTACTCCAAAAGTGAAGAAGAGCATGCCGAGCATCTACGATTACTGCTAGGATTACTTCAACAGGAAAAGCTTTAGGCCAAGCTCTCGAAGTGTGATTTCTGGATCCGGGAAGTTCAGTTTCTCGGGCACGTCGTGAATGAAAAGGGTATCCACGTAGACCCTGCCAAGATTGAAGCCATCAAAAACTGGGAAGCACCTAAGACACCGACGGAGATCCGCCAATTCTTAGGATTGGCTGGTTATTACAGATGCTTCATCGAGGGGTTTTCAAAGATTGCACAACCGCTCACTACCCTCACCCAGAAAAGTATCAAGTATACTTGGGGTGACAAGCAAGAAGCAGCATTTCAATTGCTGAAGCAGAAACTTTGCAGTGCACCCATTCTGTCCTTACCGGAAGGGACAGATGACTTTGTAGTGTATTGTGATGCTTCCATTCAGGGATTGGGATGCGTACTCATGCAACGCGATAAGGTCATCGCGTATGCGTCACGACAGCTGAAAGTTCACGAGAAGAACTACACGACGCATGACCTAAAAATTGGGAGCAGTAGTGTTTGCACTCAAGATTTGGAGACACTACCTATATGGAACGAAGTGCACCATCTTTACTGACCACAAAAGCCTCCAACACATCTTCGATCAGAAGGAGTTGAACATGCGACAGCGTCGCTGGGTCGAACTCTTAAACGATTATGAGTGTGCCATTCGGTATCACCCGTGTAAAGCTAACGTGGTAGCTGATGCCCTCAGCAGGAAGGAACACTTGAAACCTCGTCGCGTACGAGCACTACAACTCACTATTCATTCGGGGCTACCCGAACAAATACGCGACGCCCAGTTAGAAGCAGTTAAGGAGGAAAACATCAAAGCCGAATCAGTGGGAAAAATGGAACGCGATTGGGAGGTAAAGCCCAATGGAGCCCGGTATTTCATGAATCGCATATGGGTACCTCTCTACGGGAACCTCAGAGAGCTAGTCATGGATGAAGCTCACAAATCTCGATACTCTGTCCATCCGGGTTCGGATAAGATGTATCAAGACCTTAAAGCTGCGTATTGGTGGCCCAACATGAAAGCCGATATAGCCACCTACGTGAGCAAGTGTTTGACTTGTGCAAAAGTCAAGGTAGAGTATCAAAAGCCATCGGGGCTACTCCAACAACCTGAGATCCCAGTGTGGAAATGGATCAGATTTCAATGGATTTCATCACTAAACTCCGGGAGCTTTGGGTGGTTGCGATACCATCTGGGTAATTGTGGATCGTTTAACTAAGTCTGCACACTTCCTAGCTATTAAAGAAACAGATAAGATGGAGAAGTTGACTCGCATCTACATTAAGGAAGTAGTTTCTCGGCACGGAGTGCCAACATCCATCATCTCAGACAGAGATGCTCGCTTCACGTCCAACTTCTGGCAGTCACTCCAGAAAGCGTTGGGAACACGCTTGGATATGAGCACAGCCTATCACCCTCAGACTGATGGTCAAAGCGAAAGGACCATACAGACCTTGGAAGACATGCTTAGAGCATGCGTAGTAGACTTCGGAAATAATTGGGAAATTCACCTGCCTTTAGTGGAATTCTCATATAACAACAGTTATCATACGAGTATTTCGGCAGCACCGTTTGAGGCACTATACGGTCGTAAATGTAGATCACCGGTCTGTTGGGCAGAAGTCGGTGACAGTCAACTCACAGGCCCTGAGTTAATACTTGAGGCTACTGAAAAGATTGTACAAATCAGAAACCGCATGGCGGCGGCACGAGATCGACAGAAAAGCTACGCTGATCAACGACGCAAACCGCTCGAATTTCAAGTAGGCGACCGTGTCCTACTGAAGGTGTCACCCTGGAAGGGTGTAATCCGTTTTGGAAAACGGGGCAAACTAAACCCACGGTACGTAGGCCGTTTGTAATCTTGAAACGTATTGGACCCGTAGCTTATCAATTAGACCTTCCTGCCGAACTCAGTGGAGTTCACAACGTATTTCACGTGTCAAATCTGAAGAAGTGTCTATCAGATGAAACTCTAGTCATTCCATTGGATGAGATCCAAGTGGACGAACAACTGCACTTTGTGGAACAGCCTATCGAGATCATGGATCGTGAGATCAAGACTCGAAGGCACAACAAGATTCCGATCGTTAAGGTTCGTTGGGACTCTAAGCGTGGACCGGAATTCACGTGGGAAAGAGAGGACCAAATGAAAAGCAAATACCCACACCTCTTCGCAACTGAGCAGCAAACTAACAATACCAGTAACTAAATTTTCGGGACGAAAATTCTTTCAACATGGGGATGATGTGACAACCTGGGAATTTCTCATAATTTCACGTACCATTGTTAACTAAATCCTTGTGCATGGCACTTGGGAATCTCTTGTAATTTCGCATACCATTTGCTAACAAACTAAACCTTTGTGCGTGGCACTCTAAACATGTACACTGCATTCTAAACCGCGTTTACTCAATTTTCGGGACGAAAATTCTTTCAACAAGGGGATAATGTGACATCCCGGTTTTTCAGATATCTTAAACGCACTACTTCACGGTTATTTGTTCCTACGTTAATTTGGTTCGGAGAATTTAAATTACACGCTCGCAATAACTACGCTAACTTTGTGAACTCATCGAGTGAATTACGTGCTATGTGTTATTGGACGTTTATAAGTTTTGTGAATTATTATATCATGTTTTGATTTCGTGATTATTAGTTTATAAAAAATATATATATATTAAATAAATAGCCGAACCGAACCGAGTCGCGAAACGTGTCGACCTCACTTCCTTGCGGCCCAAGGAACTAACTTAAATTTGAGGCCCAAGTAATTGAACGGCCCAAAGCATATCCATATAGTTATGTAATTGCATGATTCGCTCAAAACTCAAACCCTACACTCCATATCCCTGCCCTCTTCTTCCTCCTTCTTCCTGCCGACGCAAGCAAGAGCTCCAAGAGGACTCTTCCACGACTTTGGTTCAAGTTTAATCGGCTCATACCCTCTCTAACTCTCGGTAACACGTTAACCACAGTCTTGTTCTCCCAAATTCTTGATTTAAATTGTTCGTATATATGGCTGTGAGGTTCTTTTGTGATATTATTACTTGTTGATTTGATAAATATGTGGTGATATGGGTGTGTTGTGGGTGTGAATGGATGCATGGGAAGTTAACTGGCAGTAAGTTTAACACGATTATATGCATATGTAGGTTGTCTGCAAGTATGTAGGGACTTGAAAGTTCTAAGTTATGTGTGTTGTGGGTGAAACATTAGGCAAGAATATTAAAAAAAAAAAAAAAACGAATCCGTATGTCGTTATATGAACGAAGCCGATAGTATATGTGTAGGTGTAGTATGTGAACTGTATATGTGGAATAACACATGAACATTATATCTGTAAACTAGACGAGCCGGGTATATGTCACGTAGATGAACCGTATGTGCGGTTTGTGCGCGTGAAAACCGTTATATGCGAACCGAGTATATTGTTATATACAAGTCGAGTATGAACGATTTCATTGAGACCGGAAGTATGTGTGCTTGTTCGATGAACCGTATGCACGCGTGAATACGTATGGGTTGTATGTACAGTCGTGTGTAAAGGAATAAAATTTGTGTATGTGTGTGGATGCATGGACGTAGAGATAAGCATACATATATGTGGATGTGTAGTCATATATGTGTAGATCTGTGTGTATGATCGTGGATATGTACATATATATTAAGATATGAAATTGATGCCAAGCACTCGTACTGCTATATGTGGGTTAAAGCATGATGCTGTGACTATATTGATTATAAAAAAAAAAAAAGTTGTCGAGGTGTTTTATGAAATAGGTCCATATGTTTTTTTATTTTATTAAATTTAATGTATGAATTAGAATGCATGGATATCAAGCAGGATGCTTGTGTTGTTGAAGAATAGGTTGTGAACATGGGTATGAAACCATATGATAGAAGCGCTATGTGATTTTTTGTTCACGTGCTAGTTGTTAGATACGTGTAGGACTTTCATAATTTACTTGAACCAACACTAATAAACCATGGTAACTATAATAGGGCGTGGTTGATCATCCTAGAGTTCATACACAATTTAAATCTTACCGAGCAATTCAAAGGTGAGTTCACGGCCCCTAACTTTATCCGGTTTTTAAATAACAGGGGGAGAAACATGTATACACTCTTCAAACTCAATCTCTTTACATTATACAAATTAACGTCACATAACTATTCGGTAACTAAGTTGATGTTAATGTAATGTTATGGTCACTAAGCAGCTATATCACTTAAGTCCTCGTCAATCTCTCGGATCGTTAGTATTGGGTTTTAATAGCGGGGGAATTATAAGTAGTACTACTGGGCCCGACAAGCCCCATCCGAGCTAGTCGCGCTAGCCGACCGGGTATGGTCAACGGGTGAATAATTTGGCCTAACTTTGCCATGGTCAGTGATAGGCCTGGCAACACGGAGGCACAACAGTCAGCTTCGATCGCGAACTCTTACGTGACATGACTTTAGGCTAGCTACCTATATATGTTAACATTGAACTTAATTACGAATCAACTATATTATCCCGGGTTAGGGATAATGGAAACAACAACTTTATTATTCCGGGTTTGGAATAATGGAACATCATTATTATTCCGGGTAAGGAATAATGGAACTATCAGTATTATTCCGGGGTGGGAATAATGGAACTATCAGTATTATTCGGGTTGGGAATAATGGAACTAAACCGTTATCCCGGGTTAGGGATAACGGGGGAAACAAACTTATAACCGAACAAACAAATTTATGAAAACCTGTGAACTCACTCATCTTTAATGTTGACACTTGTTTCTTTACATGTTTCTCAGGACGCTAGGAGCCCTAGGTGCACGCCCATGCATTGAACAAGACCTCATTTTCGAGTCTTATTTCTTAACATTGTTTTGGGATTTTTCATTTGTTTTGGCGTTTGTGTTGGCGCCCGTATCACTACTTATTTATGCTTCCGCTCAAACTTTAAAAACTGATACTCATGCTAAATATTGGTAACATAAAATCGACAACAAATGATTTTGGAAAAGTATAATCAAATCATGTAGAGTCGTTCAACGTACTAGTGTTTCAGATTCTGGTTTGTTCACACGCCTCGCGGTAAAACTCCGCAAGTGGAAATTGAGGGTGTGACAATGCTTGTCCCAACTTCCTCCGAAGTCCAGGACACAGGCGCGAAGCAAGTCCTCTAACGTTTGGATCGTGCGTTATGATTGGCCGTCGGTTTGGGGATGGTAAGCAGTACTCAGATCGATCCGTATCCCGAAAGCTTCTTTTAACTTCTGCCAATATCATGAGGTGAAGTGGCTGTCTCGGTCTGAAATAATAGCAACCTTGACACCGTGTCCAGCTACTATCTCGTTAGTGTAGATCTCGGCCAACTTGTCGGTTTATAAGTGGTATGGATCGGAATAAAATGTGCGGATTTGGTCAATCGATCGACGATTACCCAAATCGCGTCATGACCACGAGGCGTTCTTGGGAGATGGGTCACGAAATCCATCGTGATTTGTTCCCATTTCCACTGAGGTATCTCAGGTTGTTGTAACATTCCCGAGGGTTTCTGATACTTTTCTTTGACCCGAGCACAAGTCAAGCATTGGCTTACATATTCTGCCACGTCCTTTTTCATTCCCAGCCATCCAATAAAACTCTTTAAGGTCGTGGTACATCTTGTCTGTACCGGGGTGAATCGAATATTTTGATTTATGGCCCTTGTCCATGATCAACTATCTCAGCTCCGAACTTGCAGTTTTCCACACTCGATCCTTAAAATACAAAACCTCATCCGTTTTCTTCACATAGCTTTTCCCATTTCCATGCAACCCTTTTTTGGGTAACTGGCTTTCTCCCAAGGCTTGCATTTGCGCGTTCCGGATTCGCTCTATAAGGCTCATCTGCACAATCATTCCCAGCGCTAGCACTCGGAGTGGTTTAATTCGATCATTCTTACTTAGTGCATCCGCTACCTCATGTTCAGCTCCTTTTGGTCGAAAATATGTTGGAGGATTTTGTGTTCCGTATATATAGTACACTTTGTACCGTATAAATAATGTCTCCATATCTTCAGCGCGAATATAACCGTGCCCAGTTCCAAATCATGCGTCGTGTGGTTCTTCTCGTGCACCTTTAGTTGTCTGGAAGCGTATGCAATGACTTTGTTTCTTTGCATTAGGACACATCCGATCCCTTGCCGCGATGCGTCACAATATACGATGAAGTCATTGTTACCTTCGGGTAACGTCAGAATTGGAGCCTCGCATAACTTTTGTTTTAACAGCTGGAATGTTGTTTCCTTGTCTTCACCCCATTCATACTTCCTATCCTTCTTTGTCAAGGCTGTTAGCGATTGGGCAATACTAGAGAAATTTTCAATGAACCGACGGTAATATCCCGCCCGTCCCAAGAATTGGTGTATCTCTTTCAGAGATTTAGGCACAGGCCAATTCTTGATTGCTTGAATCTTACTTGGATCCACATGAATTCCATAATGATCCACCACATGTACCAAAAATTGCACTGCTTGCAACCAGAAGTCGCATTTAGACAATTTAGCGTATAGTTGCTCTTTCCGTAGTATCTCCAATATAGCATGTAATTGATACTCGGATCGTCCTTGCTTTTGGAGTAGATCAGAATATCGCCGATGACAAACTTATCGAGGTATGGTTTACACACCAGGTTCATGAGGTCCATGAACACAAAAAGTGCGTTGGTTAGCCAAAAGGGCATAACCAGGAACTCGTAGTGGCCATACCGAGTTCGAAAAGTCGTCTTGGGATATTGTCCTTTGCAGTTATCAGAGTTACCATTGGGGTAGTCATGGCGTAACTCTGACTAGTTGCTTTCCCCCTCTTCGCTGTTGCTGCCCCTGCTTGACTACTTTCCAGGGCTTCTTGCTTATTACCGGCCTGCTTTCCAGGCATCGTCAAAATCCTACATCTAACCATGTCGAACATAATAGTACCTGACCTGGCTACCACTCCGTGCATAGTCAGGTGTTCCACTGAGTTGATAATACTCCTTACTTCTAGGGCCAGTCCTTAGAGATATCTCTAGATCTGCTTGTGCTCCGGTCGGACCATGTCTGGCAGTATGCGCGCCAGTTCATTGAAACGATTGGTGTAACCTGCATGGTCGGCACCTTGCATCTGCATGTTCCAGAACTCATGTTCGAGCCTCTGAATTTCGTTGGCCGGGCAGAACTTTTTCATCATTAGTGCCTTAAGATCGTCCCATGTCGTAGTATTAATTGCGGCCTGCCCGCGAGATTGAATGATGGTGTTCCACCAGTTTAAGGCATGGTCGGTGAAGGTACAAGTCGTATACTTCACCGCACAGTCACCGAGACAATAACTTATATTGATTACAGATTCCGACTTCTCGATCCACTTCACTAACCCATTCGGTCCTTCGATTCCACTAAATTCCATTGGTTTGCACTCCATGAAGTGCTTATACGTGCAGACCGGTCTAACATTGTTTTGATTATTATTTTGACCTATCAGCCCTGTTTGCGGGTTCTGTTCTGGGTTAGCATTGATACCGGCGCTAACCTGCGCCACGATCGTAGGGATAACTGCCTGAAGATGTTGCGCTATCATTTGCGCAATTTCCGCCTCTGTCATTTGTGGTGCACGTTTTGGGGCCATTCTTTATAAACAGTATATATATATATATATGTGTGCATCAATGTCACATATTCAGTCATCACATATCACACAATTTCATCGCCACATGAGCCCACAACATGTATACCCAAAATCATCATCATATATATAATAACATCTGTCATCATTCAACTGTCAAAATTTGCACATAGACTTAACCCATAAGGGCCAATGCTTAAATGTGCTATCAAAACTGTCACCGAAGTGACGTACATACACCATACAACGAAAGTATGAACTATGAAAACATAGAAGTACTACGACTCCATCACCACCTCGATATGGACATAACCCAGTGCTTGGTAGGATGTGCAAAAGATACATCATGTATGTCTATACTAAAAAGAAAACCATACTACAAACGCCACAACCAACATGCCAGTCCTACAAAACCTGCCACCAGGCCTACGATGGCATCGAGGCATCCATACTGCATCACCCGGAAACGGTCCTGGTGGTAATGTACGTATCCCATGCCCTGCTGCAAGCCAATGATCACCTGATGTAAGACGATCAGATAATCTCCCATCGATCTCCTATGTTGCTCATCCTCGTCGCGCGCCATCCGCAACAATGCAATCTGCTCAAATAAGTACCCCATCAGACTGCTCTCAGTGAGGGGAGCAGGTGCCTCCTGAGGAGGGAACGGTACGCCCCATGCAGGTGGGGAAGGATCTCTGACCGGGCAAGAAGGGCCACCTCGCTCATAGGTATGAAAAGGCCTCCCTAGGTGGTGAGAGGAAACAGGTAGTAACCTGCTGCCACGCTCCCGTAGGTACCGGTATCGGCGGATAGGGGAGAGTGGTGGTCTAAAAACAGGTACAGGTGCGGGTACCCTCCGACGGGCCGTCTGCTGGAGGCTAATGGTAGGTACCTCATGAGAACTAGGTGAAGATGGTGAGTAAGTGCTCTGGGTAGAAGTAGTATAAGGCCTAGGAAGACTCTCCGGTGTAGGTAAACGAGGTGCTACAGGCTCCCACTCCCAATGCTCCGTAGCAGGAGTAGGGCTCCGGGGATAGGTCCTAATTGAACAATAATGTCAGGGGTACGACTACGCTACGAGGAGCTATTCGGGTGGTGAGATGGAGAACGATAGGCGCTCGAGACCTCTCCCTCGTACCTGGTACGGGGTCTAGGTGGGTAACTACCACAACAGTAACCAGACTGATCCGGCTCGTTACTCGACGTCTGGAGGGGTATAAGAGGATCCTCCTCAGGATCTGTCTCAGTACGGATGCAGTCTGATGACTCGTATGACACGACATGGTACCTGCAGAGAAAGAAAACATATATCACCGACTGTATTGACTGAAACAACCGGAAGTCAACGTTCCAAAGATATACACATAAGCACATATTGCACAAAATTTGGATTTTTTTAAAAATTAGATATAGTTTGTCATGTTAGTATTCGCATCTCCGTTCTATCTTATCTCAATGACGTTTCCAGAAATAAGAAGTACCAGCAGATATATTATTGTGTTTCAGACCACAATAATTTATTTTCCTAACAAGACTATCCCGGTAATAGTCATACTACTCAGTCTCTAGAGGTTCTCAGTGCGAGGAAACTAAAGTTAAATTATAGTCTAGGTTCTTTAGGGATACCTAATTCGCTATAACCGATGGCTCTGATACCATCTTCTGTCACACCCCGACTCGCAGCGGAAGACAATTGCGGGGTACGGCAGACACATGCTATTTCCTCATAATTTAAAAACGTGATATCATATAAAGAGGGAACATCGGCTACAAACACATAAACTATCATATTACAAACCATTATTTCAAGTGTGGTACTACAAGCCACTACAACCTTTATTTTGCTACTGTCCGCCTACTCAAAACCTTCCATACGAACATTCCTCATTCCTGCTTAGTTTTACCTGAAATGCATGTTAATTTAAAAAAAAAAGGTCAGCTAACCGAGCCGGTGAGTTCTATTGGGTTGGTTGTTTCATCGCAAAATGCGTTAACAAGATTAATTGCACGTGTTCCAGATCATAGACGGAAATACACGAGTTCACAAGTGAATCCTTGACTACAGTAACTGCGTCGTGTCACGTTCGACACCTCAGCACACGAGGTCGTGTCACCCCCGACACCTTAGCCCACCGACTGCGTCACGTGCAGTCCAACGCCCCCGGGGTAGTTATGCCTAACCACATAACATAGTTTAGGACGCATGCAGTTGCCTGGCTGCCGGCACACCGGTTCGGCGACAACTGGGTTTGTCAGACCAAGAGTATTATCCACTGCCCACGGCTTACGTTAATCACTTGCATTTGGGGATAGTTCGTGTGTTAGGTAATTCACATCATCACAAGTTGGTGCAATTAACACAGTTTGTAACATGCAATTCACCCCAAAAAATAGTAAAACAGTTTAAAAGTGGGGGGAGTGAAACTCACAGTGAGGGTCGTAGTCTCAATCAAAGAGTGATTCTGTAACTGTATCAGCTTTAATAGCAAGCATGCAAGTAGGGACTTAAATCAGCATCTAATTGGTAATGGTTATAACTTGGACCTCGTTATGAGTTTTCACCCCAGATTGAACCTATAGGATACTAATATGGTGATGGATGTCAAGGTAGTATCAGTTTTTAGTTTAGCTTATGGGCACCGGTTTGCGTGCTAGTTGAAGTCAGTTGTTTGACATGTTTGGATAATGGTACGGGAATACTCATATATCAACATGTTGTCATTTAAGAAAGATTAACTTTTCATTAAGGGAGTTTGGGTGTTCGGGGAGTCTAGGTTGCCCAATATTGAGTTTCTGTTTTCGTCGTCGGGGATTCTCCCGAACTGGCATGGGACACACACCCTAGTGTCTAAACGACCCCGGGAATCTCCCGAAATATTCCCGGTGTTCCAACTATAGTACATCCGGTCAGTTCCCGGTTCCGGCAGGTTCGTTACATGGTAAACTGCCGAAACTAGTTTAAAATAAAGCGTTTTTAACTCCGTAAATTCCCCTTTAATACATAAGTTTGATAAAAATATGGAAATTTTTATACATTTCAGTAAATATATATAGATTATGAGAAAATAATTTTGGAATTTATTTAGCCATTTTAACTCCTCAGATAAATAATTTGTAATACACTATTTAACCGAATAATTTACATTGTTTATCATCTGATGTCTAAAAATTCCCAAAATATTCCATAAAGTCCCTTATATGTCCAGGAATTCCCTGTAAATTTGTGATTTTTTCGATTTTGTTTTTGGTGCGTTTCCGGCTACCGAAAACTCAAAAAAATGTGGATGTTTAATCCAAATCAAAATTCAACCAATGGACTCCCAAGCTTCCAAGAACTTTCCCTATATGTTCCTTGGTGTTCATGTAAATTTTGGTGATTTATCGACTCTGTTTGTTATTTTCCCAAATTTCTTTAGGTATAAGAGTCATAAATTCGCCAAAAATCATAAACAATTCCAAATTTCTAAAATTCTAGGTGGACGTTCCTGTGCATACCCTACATCACCACACCAAATTTTAGCTCAATCCAAGCATCACGGACCAAGTTATAGTCCAAAGAATATTCTGCCAATGCTAGTCGAAGGTTTCGAGTGTTATACCTAACGCAAGCTCCGTTCCCGTGCGTTTCACAAGAGTCCAGAAGTGCGTGGGTGCTATATTTAGTACCTACACATCAAACACAATCTAAAAATGCCATAACTCATGTCAATCAAGCCTCGTTTCACTGTTTTTTGGTTAATAACTTTGTTAATCGCTTTTGTTCGACTAGGGGTCGATTAGGGTATCAAGAGCCAAAGTTTTGTGATCTTGGCTACCATATAACTTCAGGGAATCCCTGATGTGTTCTTATTCAGCCAAGAACCATGTTTAAACCTTCCGTTAGCATGGATTGAAAAGGGTTTTCCTAGTCTAGTTCATGTTTAACCAAGAAATCTTCATCAAAACCTTATAAAACTTGAAAATTACCTTTAATTTGGCTAAACTTAGTTGATGATCAGTTTTTTTCTTGATGATTAAGAGCAGATTTTGAAAGAAAGATGTAGGAAGAATGGAAAAGATAAGATATATATATATATATATATATAAGGGGGGCGGTCGCAAGGTAGGGTGGCCCTACCCCACCCCCTGCTTTGTCGTGCTTCATTTTTCGCATTATTAAGATAATGTTTATCTTCATTATTGCTTTTAGGTTTGTTTTTGGGTCCCATACGCGTCCCCGATTTGCAAAACGGCTCCTTTTTTCGCGTTTTTAGTGTTAAAAGACTCAGTTTTAAAAACCATGCATAACCGTCTCAAAACCGACCCCAGTTATGTTTTAATCATAATAGCCTCGTATTAGGGTAGTTTAAGTTTTTTTAGGCTTGATTGACCGTTCCTTGCATGTTTGGTTGCCTTTTGTTGTTCTCATAATGAAGGCGTTTCCCTCACCGGGAAACTTCCTCATTTTGCGTGCCTGAGCTCCGATTTGCTTCAAATCTTATGTCATGGTCAATGGCACGTAACTTAGATGTTCCGTGAACTCAAAATATTAAATGGCCCTACCGATGGCCTAATAATCATAGTCAAACATGTAATGCGTTGTTAAATGGAAATCTCCCGTTTAACACATTTTCAAAGGCTAAGGACACCAACCTCGCACCGTTGGCCCTTATTAGTGTTATGTTAACCATGACGTGCTCTCGGATTCCTCCGAGACATAACATATATGTTAGATCGTCTCCACGTAAGCACGGGAACCTAGATTGTATCTAATGTCCATAATTGGCTGAAACAATATGACATGATTACCAAATAGACAAGATTTACTATGTAAACGTTGTTTTATTGATCATTAAAGTCAAATACATTCAGTTCCTGATCCGACAGAGCTTCACTGTCAGTGTGCCAAAATCACAGAAGTTACAAATGAAAATCACCAAGGCACCTATTTATAATGTTACAAGTTCGCTTGGAGTGATCAAGTTCGGGCGAACTTGTCTTGATCAAGTTCGGCCGAACTTGATCTTACAATATAGTTTCAAGCGAACTTGTCCATTATTTACATAAATAACCCTCTAAAATGACATATTCTAGCCCAAAACTATACAAACTCGATCCAAAACTAAGACATAGACATTATGCACTAATAGACTCCCCCTTGGATATCGTCTTTGTCTTGATCAGTCTTCACAGGTCTATCTCTGCCTTACACGCACAAAGAAGTTTTTGATCGGCTTTTTGCGACGTTCTTGCTCTGGAATCAGCGTCTGATCTGTAGGTGGCACTTTTATCATAAACTGAAACCTTCTGAGCCTTGCCTCCCTACATGTCTCGTGTATTCGTTCAATTCTCGCTTCTTCCTTCAAAAACTCTGTGCGTTCAAGTTCTGTCCACGTTGATTCCCACATTCTACCAGAGTTTGCCTCATGTGCATAACATACATTGACAACCCTCTGATATTGCATCGCCTGCTCTTTTTCACGATCCTCAAAAACAATCTTGCTGTAGAATAAACATTTAATGTCCTCTTTTGAACAATTCACTAGCCACATCGGGTCTAGTATTCTAATTGTTCTCCGTAGTCCTCTCAGACCTTCAACCCCAAACATTTCAACCCTTTCCTTTGTAATATCCAGATGATCTTCAAAGCGTAAAACAATCACCACTTCACAAGTATTAGAATTAATCTACCACCACTTAAACAAAGGATAGAATTTATGTTCGATCGGCATTAGAGGCATATTTCTCATTGCACGAGGATGCTTCATGATTAATGTGATATCTTTAATCCTAGTCTTCTTGTCTGTTTTGATGCGACGCTTGGGAATAAAAGGCTTCCAGTATCTAAAACCTTGTGTTGCTTCAAACTTGATCATTTTCCAAAGTAACTGATCAATAAACTTCATGTGGTACGTGACATTCCTTGTTTGAACTAGCTCCTCAACATCCCAGTATGGAAGTGTCTTGAAATCTTCCAGATATCTGAAGTATTGCACTCCAAATTCCCTTTTTATGGCATAAACATTCAACTCTTTGAACCACCCCCAACTCAGTATATCACCCAATGACACATCTTTATCTCTGGTAAAGAATGCTAATGGACGTCGAAACTTTCTTTCACGTGGCATCTCTTTAAACCAGGACTTTTTCTCTTGCGCAATCTCCTCTTTGGTCATTGGCTTAGGGATTTTTCCATCACGTATCGACTCCTCGATCTTTTCTTTCAACATATCCTCATTCAGCTGCTCGTACATCTCCTCGAAAGTAGGAAAACTATTTGTGTTAGGACCAACATACTTCTCAGCTTCATCCTTTTCGTCATCAGAGGACCATCTTCAACAATAACTTTGTTATATTCATCAGCCTCATATCTTTGTTTGTAATGATACTCGTTCGGCTCAAACGCATTCACATTTAGTACTTGTTCTTCAAAATCAAAGTCGAATGATTCTGCATAAACATCTATCAACTTCGCTATATCTTCTTTCGAATAATTGTGCACGAATTCACCCTCTTCGACGTTGTGTTCAAGCATAAGGATTAGAGGCTTTATAGGGACTGCAGCAACAGGCTGTGCAGAAGTGATTGCATCTATCATATCAACATCATCTTTCTGTTCATTTCCCCCTGTTTGCTCCCCCTGAGTTTGATCATCTATTCTGTTTTCTTCATCATTTAGTAAAGACGTGAAATCAAACTCATCATTCACTTTCGCATCGAGTACTTTTAAACCGACTCCACCCTGATCATTACCATCATCATTATCTGAGTCGTCTTTAGCATCGTCAGCGTTATCAACATCATCGTCTTTATCTTTAGCTTCATCATCGTCTTTTGTTTCTGTTTCTGTTTCTGGAATAATTGTAGACTCCGAAGCTTTCATAGTCTCTAACTTTTTGCAGGTTCAGTGATCTCGGGCATACTTTCAATTACATTTTTACCCTTGCCTTGCTCAGCCAATTCTCTTTTAGCTTTCTCTTTGGCTTCCTGCGAATCCATTCGTGCATATTCAGCAGCAAAATCAATTCCCAAACTATTCGTCTGAACCTTTTGTAATCTGTTGAATCTTTTATCATTCATCTCACACTCTGAACGCAATTCTGCAATCTCTTTCATCAATCTTTCATTTGCGTCTTGCAAGCTTTCAATTAGTGCTTTTAAGTACCCTCGATCACCTTCAAGGAATTTGACTTTGTCAGACAATATATCCTTTTCAACTTCTCCCTGTTTCACCAGCTTCTCTAACTCGGCTTTCTCTGATTAGTTCTTAGCCACTTTATCTTCCAGAATCTTTACACGCTTTTCTAGATCATCTACATCTGTTTCTAGGAAGAAATCATCTTGATCCTGAAGGTCTACTGACACATTCAGAATATCCCCAAATATCTTTGACTTTGGAGTTTTTGGCGTCGATTTAGGAGTACCCTTTGGTGTAGACTTCTTCGGAGTTGAGCTTTCGAAATGAGAAGTCGGTTGAGGATCTGGAGATTGAATGACTGGAACTTCTAACAATATAGTTTCAGGAGGTTCTTGTGTAACTCCTGGACGTTCTGCTTCAGTTGTAATAACAACAGGAGGTTCTTGTGTGACTCCTTTCTCCTGTGCACCAGAAGGTTCTTGTGTAGCTTCTGTGCTCTTTGACTTTCTAGTATAACGACGACTTATGGCTTTCTTTGTTTTCTTTCCTTTCATCTTTGGAGACCCTGTAGCCTTCTTAGATAAATCAGTTACTGAAGACTTTACACGTTTGGCTTTCTTTTTAGGTCTCCCTTCATCAGATTCTTTATCTTACTCAGGCTCATAGTCAGCGTCTGTTTCTTTTACTTTCTCAGTGACCGATTCAGCCATAGCTATCTTTGTTGCAATCTCCAAAGAATCATCACTATCATCTTCTTCATTCTCTGATGTTGCAGAAATCACATCGTCTTCCTGCGTAGTCTTTATAGTTTCCTGACTTTATTTAACCTCAACATTTTCAGTACTTGGACCAGCTTCTGATTGAACATTAACAAGCTCATCTTCGTCCATAAGCATAGTATCAACTTTCTTTGGTTTGCGCGAAGCTTTGTTCTTCTCCAGAACCACAACCTTCTTCAAAAACCAATCACTACGCTTCTCTTTGAATAAAGACAACCATTCTTGCTCAGCATTTCGTTCTCTTTCATCACCACTATCGTCATTCCTCCACTTATATTCAAGCGGTGCGACGTAGTTCTCTGAAGTGATAGCACCAAATAATGGTTTAGCAACAGGAGTAGAGGATTGCTTTTGAATAGTAATGAGCTTCTTCACAGTCGTATCATCAAGATGACTAAGATAGACAATATCGTTCTGAACTTTCGCAATCTTCTTGAATTGATCTTCTATCAGCATCTGTATGAACCTTGGGTACATAACAAGCCTCATCGACCCCATATTGTTCTTCATATGCATAAATACCAGCTTTGAGTAGTTAAACTTCTTATTCAAGATCAACGTCGTGGCCATACATGCCATATAATCCTGTACATCATCCAATCCGGCTTTTCGATGACTGAAAGTGTGAATAATTGCGTGCATTAAGAACTTATACCGATTAGGGACCGATCCTTTCTTCAGCGTAGACTCGTTCACATGCCCTTGTAACCCATACGGCAAAAACAACCTCGTACCATACGTTCGTCCAACATCATAGGATCGTCAGCTGTATCATTGAATTCCAGAACCTTTCGAAGGTCAGCTTCAGTAACAGTGATTTCTTTATCTTCATTATCGTCACGAACAATCGACTTTATCGTTGTATCATCCTCGTTCATTGCTGTGGACATCCAAAACCTGTTCACATGTGATCTATGCACCAATGTTCTTTCTGTGATGGCCTTGTGTATCGGAATGCGTGCCATAAATCTAAGAATATCGTTGAACGCTCCGAGTGATGGATAGATCTCCTTATATAGCGTAATGCATGTGTTGTGAAACTGTTGAATGAAAGCTCAATATTCTGTGAACACGTAAATCGAGATAAAATTAGACGATAAATTTTCAATTTTGCAATTCTTCATCAAGTTTGGGAGAACTTGATTGGCAAATTGACATTTTGTTAGCCCAAGTTCGGGTGAACTTGTATCATACAATTAAACATCACATGCCACAAGTCCGGGCGAACTTATACTTCAATTTTAAACAAATTTCTTACAAGTTCGGGTGAAATTGTATTGATCAAAATTTCCAGTTTTTAGAATAAGTTCAGTCGGACTTGATGATTATCATTTAAAGACTTCTTGAGGACAAGTTCGGCCGAACTTAGACAAGTTCGGGCGAACTTGTCATCGTCCCAAACCAATTCCTGTAACATAATGTTTATGCAATTCTGATCAAATTTAAGACATATATTTAGTGGATTATGTTAGCTAAACATGTTTTAAGTTCCAATTTTATCATTAAAGGTCCAGAACATGTTCATTCGTTCAAGTTCAGATCTAAATCTCTTAAACACGATCAAAACGGGTCCAATATCGAATCACCTACCATAGCCATGTTTAGTGATCTGCAAATCACCACTAGACACTCTTAATTTGGGCAGCACTTCGTCGTATTGTTGCCAATATCGAAATCGCCAATTTTCGATCAAGTTCGCTCTAGAGAAATGAATATCAGTAATGAAGTTCGGGCGAACTTGTCATCTATATATAGGTGACAAGTTCGGGCGAACTTATGAAGTCAATTTGTTAAAACTAACCATAAGTCCGGGTGAACTTGAAGACTGATATCACATTTAAAACTCGAACAAGTTCGGTCGAACTTGTTAGCAAGTATGGGCGAACTTGAATGTTTTTGAACGCAAATATTTCAAAATTTTCAATTTAAACCCTGAACTTTCCATATTTTACCAGTTTTAACAATCCACTCAGTTGACCAAATCCAAGCTAATGACCTTGGATAACCGATTTGTCTGCCGAGTCCAAGTTAATGACCTCGGTTCGACCCGTTATGAACAAACTGTTGAAATTTTCAAAAATCAAGTTTCAAATTAATGAACTTTTAAATGTTTTGGCTTATCGGATTTTTTCAGATTAGCTCCCAGCTCGTTTTCAATTAGATTCCCACCAGTTTATCACCTTAGAAGACTTCGAAGATCCGTTCTCCACATTGGTTTGCTGAAAACAATGTAGAAACAAAATCTTTTTGTATTTTTGTAAGTTTATGCTAAAACACACTGAAAATCTTTTTGGTTTTAATCTGTATAGTAGATAAACTATGTACAGAACAATGTAAACTATGTACAAACATATTTACAGAAATATTTTTGTGAATTTGTGTCTAAGGATCATATTAGTTGATTGAGACATATCACCAGTACCGTTGATCTTTGATTGACTTTAACTTTTAAACTCGTTTACCTAGATTGTCGATATGTTTGTCCTCTTAAACTTCGACACTTTCTCAATTTTTCCAAGATATGTTAGGTATGAATTATGAAACTTGACTTAACTGTGTTTCCCACTTCTTGAATATACTCCCGAATCCAGATTCCCTAGATTTCATCTTACATGTGAATATAGCCTAATTGATATCTGTCTCTATGTTGTGCGAGGCCTTGAGAGCTCAGGTTAGTACTACCATACAAACAAAGAGATGAAGGCTGACTTTAGGTGTGTTTCATTTAAGGAATCTTTTCAGCACTACAAATGATTAGATCTTTCGATACTTTTCAAGTTTGTATGCAGTTTTTAGGGGTTTATAGCATAAAGCATTATAAATGTTCTAGGCTATTGCTTCGCAAAATCAGAAGAACTTGTATAATATCCCAGATATCAATCATCTATAAAGACCTTGTATCTCAGAATCAGGCAATCCTTCAATCGAAATTTCGAAGTACTAAGACCATATATCCAAGATGTGTTAATCCACAAGTTTAAGCAGTTGGGAAATTTAGTTTATATCTCAGAAACAATTTTACTGAACGTATAAAGCCTATCGATACATCAACAGTAAGACTTGTTTATCACTTTTAAACTTTACATTTCTTTAGCATACTGTGATAGTCCACTGATGTACTATCATTTCCTTTTGTAACACCGAATTCTTTTTGTCTTTTTCAATGTTTTTGTACTTTTTGATTTTCATATGTTTTTGTATTTTCTCAAAATTTTCTCCCCCTAAAATCAAAAACATATTTTTTTATTTTAGTTTTTAAGAAATACTAATCTAAAAGATAGACAAGCCAATGTGGATCACGTGAACTCGTCGTCCGATCCATATTCAACCTCAGCCTCCGCACCTGTAAGCAAATTTTTAATACCATTAAGCCTCATGAGATATTTAAATCTTGTTAAAGGAAATGCTTTGGTATAAAAATCAGCCTTTTGTTCATCGGGGTGGATTTTTTTATTCGTACCAACTTCTTTTCGTAGCAGTCACGAATGAAGTGATAACGAATTTCAGTGTGTTTAGTGCGTGAGTGATGAATATGATTTTTAGTGATATCGATCGCTGCCTTATTATCTACAAATAAAGGCATATCAAGAAATTGCAGACCATAATCCCTCATCTGTTGTTAAATCCAGAGGATTTGAGAACAACAGCTGGAAGCAGAAATGTATTCTGCCTCACAGGTAGAGAGAGACCGTGGTCTGTTTCTTGCATTGCCATGTTACTAAACGAGTTCCGAATAATTGGCAACCCGCAGTCGTAGATTTAGAGTTCAACTTATCCACCTTGAAGTCTGAGTCAGCGTATCCCGTTAGATCAAAATTGTCGTTCTTTGGATACCACAAGCGGTGCTTGGACATCCCTTCAAGTATCGGAATATTCGCTTGACTATCTGCATGTGTGAAACTCGAGGACTGGACTGGTATCTAGCGCATAGGCAGGTAGTGTAACACCCCAAAAACGTCGCAGCGAAATGCAAACGTAATGGTGGCGGAAGTTGGTGCCCATAAATATCTAGTGAACAATGCATCGTTAATTTTGGACATATTACTTAATTAAAACATTGTTTCCAAATTTAAACAGAACCACAACCATAACATAGTTAAGTTGTCTTGATCCTTATGGATCTTAATACAGTCGGCCCCAAATAAGTTTTAAAAGTGTCCAAAGTTTATTATTAAACAAACATGCATCACAACCACAAGATACGCCAAAGATTCCCGAAGCCATGCTCAAGTACCTGAAGAACACGTTAAAATCAAGTGTCAATACAAAGGAGGGTGAGCTCACATATTCAAATTTAAAACAAGAAAACTTTCTAATTATGTGTTTATTATCAAAACATCCAAATAATATTTAGAAAGTCAATTTTATTTCCTTAATAAAATCCATGAGTCAGCCGTCGCAAGCGTTTCCCCGAAACCTCCGAACTAAGCATCTTCCCAAGTGTCACATATTAAAATTTTAACATCCATTTGTTCAGATTCGTAAGTTTGCAAGACTTTACGAGCTATATATTAACATTAAGGGTATTAATCAACGCTAGACAATAACAGAATATAAATTCGTCGCTTGACCTGACACGGAGGTACCAGTCGCGACGGGGTTGTCAACCCGATAGATCTATCAACAATTCCACGCAATCCATATTAATGATTAAATGGCTAAGTTCGCGCAAAGTGCCCGCAATGGGTCACCAAAGGTGCCAACCTTGTGAACAATATATATATCCTACTAAAATGATAAAATTTAATAGAACACGTTGACGAATCCCCACTCCCGAACGTAAGCCGAATCCCGAACACTCTCTTGAGACCGGGCCAATTCGTTACAACTTTAGATTTAAACATTTTAAATCCACACGGTCGTTCTATCCCATAACGCCGTAAATTCCCCATTTCATCCCCGAAACATATTTATATCCAAAACCATGTTTTTCTCCAAAAACATATCACATAATTTCTAAATCATTTTTTCCACAAAAATATATTTATAGTTTTAATCAAGGGCATATTTTATATGAAAACGTATACTTATCCTTTTAAGGCGTGTTCTTCCCCCAAAACATATACTAAAACAGTAAAAAGAGGTGTTTAGTGACACTCACCTTAGGGTGCGTATATTAAATAGCGCAATCTCCAAAATTGAATTCTACTCGTCCTAACATACGTAGGCACGATTTAATAATCACACATCACAAAATTCCTAAGTTTCTCAAATCATGGAATTTTACATAACTTTGAGATTTTCTCGAAAAGTTATTATTTTTGTTTGTGTTGGCATATAATATATATATATATATATATATATATATATGTATTAAGATTTCACGACTTGAACGATTTTATTAGTGACCTTAATGCCATTACACTCCCATTTATAAATATATATATCTACGATTTGCGCGTCGTAATATACATACATAAACGTGCACATATTCACAATATCATAACACGCGAAACTCATTAACTTATTCACTTTATCATTTTTAAAGCATGTATACATGAAATAACTCACTAAATTAACCTATGTATCAATTTTCATTCTCGACAAATAAGTTACACATTTTAACGCGATTTCACCGATTCTACCGTTTTAAACATACAAGTGTATATGCATAGTCTTAATTCTCGCTATCATGTCAACACTTAACATATTTAAATCACTTGAAACATTTAAACACATAAGGTTCATCCATTAACAACCCATTCTAGTGTAGATTGAAAAATGCTTATTTTAGTGATTCGGTAACGTTTTCGGGCGTCGAAAGTCACGTATGACCAACCAAACACCAAATAATCTTAATATAAGTTAATATACTTATATTTATATCAAATATATTAGTTTATTTACTGATCTAAAACAGTTTCATAAAAACCCTCTTAAAAGGCGATTTTTACCGTTTTTACCGCATAGTTTTGCGTCAAACGTTACCATAATCATCCGAACTCGAAACGACTTCATATTTTAACATAATACATGTTATATACTGAATAAAATGATGGTTATAATCAGATTAGTGCAGTTTTTGTGTAAGGCACATAAATCATGCGATTTCGTGTATTTTACAACACTTTTAAGCACATAGTACAACATGCAAAGCTAGTAAACTTTATGTTAAAGTTCCATACTACTTAAATACATTATATAACCTTATTTTTATGGTTTATAATCTGATCTAAATCATTTTTATCGTAACATAATTTTATCATCATTTCATGACCACTAATCATCATGCATGCTTAAGTACAAGCACTTAATGCACACATATCATATTATCATCAACATGCATGTACTTATATGCATCTAGACATACATTTATTTCAAATCACCAAAACCTTCTTAGAACATTCTAAAGATTACATGCATTCACCTTTTAACATCTTATCAAGCAAGATCATTTCAAACATCAAAACTCAAAATCTCATATGTATATATACACACACATACATACGGCCATACATATATATATGTACACCTCCATTTTCATTTTTATTCAAAACCCATTTGTTATTAGATTCAAGTTTTGTGAAGAACTCCAAGTTTATGAGAAACCTTCCATTATCATCATCATCCATCATCATCATCATCATCATCAAGAACAAAGTATATAAATTTTTAAAAAGTACGTTTATACCTCACAAGAATTTAGTAGGTTTTGATTATTTTGATGATATGGAGCTTATACTTCATTGAAATCACTCGAAAACACCTTTGGATCTTTCAAACAACTTGAAAACACTTTAATGTGGACTTGAATCTTCAAGAGATCACCAAATTTTTTAAATGGAAGTGAAGGTGTGTGTGCGTACGGTTTTAGTGAATGAAAGGAAAGAATAATATGAATTTTGTCTTGAGAATTGGTATTTGACGGAACATGCATGCATTTTCTAATGATTAAATTTCTTCTAGTCATGACACTTGTCAAAGTACAAGAAAAGAGGCAAAAAGGTGTGCCTTCTTGGTCGACACCTACACCCCAAATATGCTTTTACATGCATTCATACATATACATATAATATATATTGTTAAATACAAGTATTCAACTGGCTACCGGGTATTTTATCTAGCGTTTAACTGCTTTTAACGCGTTTTAAATTATTTTCAATGCTCTATAAAAATAAACTCACTAAAATATTACTAATCAATATTTTGTTTGCCTGGTCCGGCTACGTTGTCGGTAATTGGCAGTACATGCGCTGTGTTGCGCGGTACGCGCTTAAATTCACAAAATAAAGATTTTAAGCGTTTTAATTTATTTTTATCATTCTATAAAAATAAACTTGTCAAATTATTACTGTAATAATTTTTTGTTGCCCTGAACCGGCTGTGTTGACAGCATTTTGTCAGATACGCGCAGTATCGCGCAGTACGCGCTTAAACTCGAAGAATAAAGTTTCATAGCGTTTTAAATAATTTTTCCTCACGATTACGATTAAATATATTATTTGACTCATAACGGACTATTTTTGGGATTTTAACATTATTCGGCGGTCACCGACGTTCGTTTCGCATTTTAACCGTTACGCGATAAGCTTGTATCTTAATATTGCCAACGTAATTTTTTATCAAACTTTGGATTTACCAACAATCAAATACCATATAGTAACATCATAATAATCAAATACGGCCTTTTATTCATTCATGACACGGTTACATTTGTACGGGACAACCAAATAGCCGGTGTCACAGTCTCCCCCTGTTTAAGGAATTTCGTCCCGAAATTCTTACACTATAGGTTTCGTTTTCACACTAGATTTAAAGAGATGCAGTTATTTTCGTTGCATCTGGTCCTTTCGTTCCATGTGAACTCGGGTCCACCTTGGAATTGCAGCGAACTTGACCAACTTGATCCGACTCCTTCTAAGCTTCTGAATCTTCTCATCCAGAACTTCAACAGGTTCCTTGATAAATCTCAATTATCGTCTACTTGAACCTCATCAGGGGTATAATTAGTGTTTCATCCGATAAACACTTTCTCAGATTGGAAACATGAAACACGTCATGACTCCATTCAAATCCTGCGGCAGCTTAAGCCTATACGCGACTGATCCAACTTCGTCTACAGGTTCCTTGATAAATCTCAATTTATCGTCTACTTGAACCTCATCAGGGGTATAATTAGTGTTTCATCCGATAAACACTTTCTCAGATTGGAAACATGAAACACGTCATGAACTCCATTCAAATCCTGCGGCAGCTTAAGCCTATACGCGACTGATCCAACTCGAGATGCGATTTCGAAAGGACGTATATACCGTGGGTTTAGCTTTCCCCCTTTTCCAAATCTAACAACACCTTTCCAAGGTGACACTTTCAGCAGAACACGATCCCCGACTTGAAACTGCAACGGTTTCCTTCGGTTGTCTGCATAACTTTTCTGTCGATCGGCAGCAGACCTTTCCTTGATTTGGACAACCTTGTCGGTGGTTTCCTGGATAAGCTTAGGTCTGGTTAGTTGCCTTGCGCCAACTTCAGCACAGCACAAGGGCGATCGACACTTCCTTCCGTACAAAGCTTCAAACGTAGCGGCTTTGATACTAGCGTGGTAACTATTGTTGTAAGAAAACTCTGCCAACGACAAATGAGTATCCCAACTTCCACCGAAATCAATCACGCACGCTCTCAACATGTCCTCCAACGTCTGAATGGTTCTCTCACTCTGACCATCCGTTTATGGATGATATGCAGTACTCATGTCCAAACGAGAACCCAACGACTAGTGAAGAGATCGCCAAAATCTGGAGTGAAATCGTCCATCTCTATCAGAGATAATTGACACACACGCACTCCATGTCGGGCTACAATCTCATTGAGGCACAACTGTGATATCTTTTCCGTCTTGTCTTTTTCCTTAATGGCTAGAAAATGAGCAGACTTTGTCAATCGATCCACAATTACCCATATGGTGTCATGTCCACGTGACGTACGGGGTGATTTGGTGATAATGTCCATTGCAAGATGCTGCCACTTCCATTTCGGAATCTCTGGTTGCTGTAGAAGCCCAGACGGCCTCTGATGCTCAGCCTTAACCTTCGAACATGCCAGACATTTACTCACATACACCGCAATATCTCTCTTCATATTCGGCCACCAATATAATCCCTTAATATCCATCCTAATACATTCTAGTAGAACCTGGGTGAATTGAATATCTGGACTTATGAGCCTTGTTCATAACAAGTTCACGTAGGTTACCTCTAAGCGGAACCCAAACTCGGTTCATGAAGTACATCACTTCATCCGCTTTTGGCATCAGTTCACATTCCAAACCTCTTAAGCCTTCTCTACTCAGGTTCTCATCTTTTAAAGCTTCTCGTTCTGCATTACGAATTCGATCGGTCAAATTCGTTTGTATTGTCAAACCCAAAGCACGCACACACAGAGGCTTTTCCCGCTCCTTCCTACTGAGCGCGTCAGCAACAACATTTGCTTTTCGCGGATGATAACGAATATCACACTCATAATCATTGAGTAACTCTACCCAACGCCTCTATCGCATGTTGAGTTCCTTCTGATAAAAAATATGTTGGAGGCTCTTATGGTCTGTGTAAATCGTACACTTCGTGCCATACAGATAATGTCTCCAAATCTTCAAAGCGAACACAACAGCTCCCAACTCTAAATCATGAGTTGTGTAGTTCTTCTCATGCACTTTCAGTTGTCTGGATGCCTAGGCTATCACTTTGTCCTTCTGCATAAGCACGCAACCAAGGCCCAAACGTGACGCATCACAGTATACAACAAAACCGTCATTTCCCTCAGGCAGGGATAGTATAGGTGCACTGCACAACTTCTCCTTCAACGTCCAAAAAGCTTCCTCCTGCTTTTCTGTCCAATCAAACTTCTTATCCTTCTGGGTCAATAGCGTTAATGGCTGCGCATTCTAGAAAAATTCTCAATAAATCTTCTATAATACCCAGCAAGTCCTAAGAATTGTCGCACCTCTGACGGAGTCTTTGGCTGGCGCTTCCCAGTTCTTAATCGCCTCAATCTTCAAAGGGTCCACATGTATACCTTTCTCATTTATAACATGACCGAGGAAATGAAACTCTCGGATCCAAAACTCACATTTAGAGAACTTGGCATACAACTTCTCTTTCTTCAACAGCCCCAGAATCATCTTTAGATGTTGCTCATGATCTTCTTTGGTTCGTGAATAAATGAGTATATCGTCAATGAATACTATCATGAATTTATCCAAATAGGGTTTGCATACCCTGTTCATGAGATCCATGAACACTGCAGGCGCATTAGTTAAGCCAAAAGGCATGACTAAGAACTCATAATGGCCATAACGTGTTCTAAAAGCAGTCTTCGGAACATCTTCCTCAGCAATCTTCAACTGGTGATAACCTGAACGCAGGTCTATCTTCGAGTAGTAGCTTGATCCTTGAAGCTGGTCGAACAAATCGTCGATTCTTGGTAACGGGTACCGATTCTTGATAGTCAGTTTTTCAACTCTCTGTAATCAATACACATTCTGAAGGACCATTTTTCTTCTTCACGAACAAGACATGTGCTTCCCAAGGAGAAAAGCTTGGTCGTATGAAACCTTTGTCCAATAGCTCTTGAAGCTGATTTGACAATTCTTTCATTTCTGACGGTGCTAATCTGTAAAGAGATTTTGCAATCGGTGCAGCACAGGTACAAGATCGATTTTAAACTTGATCTGTCTCGCAGGGGGTAATCCAGGCAAGTCTTCAGGGAAAACTTCCGGATAATCGAGGAATTTCTTCAATTTTCCTACTTCGGCCTTCATATCCACTACGTTAACCAAGAACGCAGGATAGCCTTTACGCAACATCTTGTGCATCTTCATAATACTAACAACTCCTGATACTCGACTCGACCGGACACCGTGAATAATTAAAGCTTCACCACCACCAGGGGATGAGGTATCCGCACTTGTTTCTTCGAACAAATGATCTCAGCTCCATTCTTGGATAGCCAATCCATCCCAACGACTACATCAAAACTACCCAGCTCCACTGGTAGTAAATCGATACTAAAACTATGATCACATAACCAAATTCTACAACCACGAATAACTTCGCTAGTCTCTATCAATTTACCATTTGCTAATTCTATCGAGTACTTTTTACTTAGCTTACTTGTTTGAGAACCCAGAAACGGTTCAAAGTTTTTCGAAACAAAACTCAAGTCAGCACCAGTATCAAATAGTACGAACGCAGAATGGTCATTGATTAGGAACGTACCGGTAACAACTGCAGGATCATCACGTGCCTTCCCAGCAGTCAGCTCAAAAGCTCTGCCCCTGGCATTCTGACCCTTCACATTCGGACAGTTCCTCTTGTAGTGTCCCTGCTCTCCGCATTCATAGCATCCCTCGAGCTTAACTCCCTCTGACGAACTCTTAGCATAGCACTCGCGAGTAACATGTCCAGTTCGACCACATCTGGCACACTTTCCCTGCTCATCTCCGTGAGTCTTCTTCCCTGAACCACTTCCGCCATCCCTGGCATTATCCTTCCTCGAATCACTAGAACTAGCCACATATGCTTTCCCCGAATCGCGTTTCTTCTCACGCTTCACATCGGAATCTTTCCTCTAGCTCTCAGATCTTCGCTTTCGCGAATCCCTAGATCTAGGCTCAGAACGCTCTGATCGGTCAGATTTCCCATCTGCCTTGAATTTTCCCGACGACTTCCCAGTCTCCTCTTTCCTGTTAAGGCTACTTTTGCGAGCAGCATCATCCGCTATTGATTTTGCTAGAGTAGTAGCTTCCAGATAGGTAGTGGGCTTCGCTGACATAACCATACTACGAATGTGTGGCGATAATCCCCAAATATACCTCTCTACCTTAACGTACTCAGGAGTGACAATCCGTGGAACCAATCTAGCTAAATCATTGAACCGAGACGTATAAGCTCTGATGTTCAGGCCTTCCATGGTCAAATTCCAGAAGTCAGTCTCAATCTTCTGCATCTCACTACGCGGCAGTATTCCTTAAGAAGCATGTCTTTTAGTTCATTCCAGGTAAGACCTTAAGCCGCATCTTCGCCCAAAACTTGAACTTGAGTGTTCCACCAGGATAAAGCTTCGTCTAGAAATGAACATGAAGCATACCTAACCCTTTGATCAGCAGCACAACCCCTGATGGCCATCACATATTCCATTTTCTCGATCCATCTGGTCATATCAAGAGGCCCTTCAGCACCGGTAAATGATCATGGGTTACAGCCCTGAAATGTTTTATACGTACATCCATGCACTGTTCACAAGGTTAATGAAAATCAAGATTTCGCTCTGATTATACCATAACACAGGAACTACTAAAACTTTTCCGATCATTATTTTACCTTGCGGGTTTCCAATCTTCACACCACCTTCACCATGCCCAGGAGAACCACGTCCACGTCCATCCCCAATATTCTGGTTGGCTTCACGCTGTTCCAAGGCAGTATTAACGTGTTGGGCTATGAGTTGTGCCAACTCTTTTGGGGTGGAAGGTAGTCCAGTACCCTCTCTCCTTTTGGTGGCATCTTGTCGTTTCTATTATTGCAATAATAATATCAACATAAGACATTGTTAAATATTTCAATCATTAAATAATAGTGGACTAAACAATACACATGCATCCACATAATAATGAGAATAATTTAACCAAAAGAAACCCATGTCATTGATATTTATCACGGAAATTACAAAGCTTGTTCATAGTACAACGACCAATCAAAATTCGGTGAGACATAATCAACCACCAATAACAAGTCTAGATGAAATTTCCTCCTGAAAACATCAGGACCCTTTCGACGTTGCACAAAAGCCATTACTTTACGTTCAGCTAGCACTAAAAAGGCTACTCCTAGAATATCAAAAAAATTGGCATGCAAGCCAATATAAGGGTTTATCAAAGAGACATAGAAAACAAACAAACAAACAACATAAATGACAAACAACCATCATTTTTCATGCCAACAAACTCTAGAAGCTTCCTCACAAGCTCCTCCAGCTCAACTATCCTCCAGTGCATTTGGTCCATAGCACTGTCATCCAAGTCCTTAAGCTCATCAAACCAGTCCATTTGCCCCTCTAGATCCTTCACTTTTCCCCTAATCGCCTCCAGATCTCCGCGTATAGCCCCCAACTGACGGTCGCAGTAAGAACATCGGTTAACCCACACTCCTTTCTGCTTCTTCGAAGCAGATGCTGTCTCAGGTCTGGAAGTTGAAGCGATGTCTCCAGCTCGTCGTATCCTCTTCCTACGTCGAAAGTATACCAACAGGGGTGCAGTAGGAGCGCGTGACTCGATCGATGGAAATGATGACTCGGTAACAACAGGTGGAGGGATCTCAGTAGTGGGCTCAGCAACGACAGCAGATGACACGACCAATGGCTCTAATGGCTGAGCCGTAACAATGTTAGCGTCTACTGCTGGTGCGATACTATAAGATCTTCTGATTAACGGAACACCTCTATCTACGTCATCGATAACTGGCACGGTACCTGATGATTGCCCAGTCTCATAAATCGAGGGTGGAGCATCATCATCGTCTTCGATCCAACCGTTGCTTGTAAAAGCATAACGAGGGTCAACCTGGCTGGCGAACGCAGCAGGGTTAACGTGGAAGGACGAAGCGAATCTGGCCGCATCAACAAACTGTGGAATCGTGGGGGGTACCTCTGGTAATACGGATCTAGGTGAAGTCTCGAATTTTGGCTCGCTCTCAGAGTCAGTAATCTCGATGACCTCGTGCTCGTGCGACATTTGTGACATATATAACCGTACAAAGTAAGTGTGTGTTCAAATGAAAAATAACACATAAGGTCCCAAATAAATAGATTAACACGTATGCACTAAAACAAGGAATGGTTCTCATACATGATAAAAATCTATGTTTATTTAAAAATTTTGGCTTCGCGAATTTTGGACTTATATCTCAAAATTCTTTGGTTGAAGTCTAGAGTTTTCCTTTGAAAACATCTAGTTCACTAACAACCATTTGATCTAATACCAACTTCTGTAACACCCCAAAAACGTTGCAGCGGAAATGCAAACGTAATAGTGACGGAAGTTGGTGCCCATAAATAACTTAGTGAATGATGCATCGTTAATTTTTGACATATTACTTAATTAAAACATTGTTTCCAAATTTAAACACAAACCACAACCATAACATAGTTAAGTTGTCTTGATCCTTGTGGATCTTAATACAGTCGGTCCCAAATAAGTTTTAAAAGTGTCCAAAGTTTATTATTAAACAAACATGCATCACAACCACAAGATACGCCAAAGATTCTCGAAGCCATGCACAAGTACCTGAAGAACACGTTAAAATCAAGTGTCAACACAAAGGAGGTGAGCTCACATATTCAAATTTAAAACAAGGAAAACTTTCTAATTATGTGTTTATTATCAAAACATCAAAATAATATTTTCGAAAGTCAATTTTATTTCCTTAATAAAATCCATGAGTAAGCCGTCGCAAGCGTTTTCCCGAAACCTCCGAACTAAGCATCTTCCCAAGTTTCTCATATTAAATTTTTAACATCCATTTGTTCAGATTCGTAAGTTTGCAAGACATTACGAGCTATATATTAACATAAGGGTATAATCAACGCTAGACAATAATAGAATATAAATCCGTCGCTTGACATGACACGGAGCTACCGGTCGCGACGGGGTTGTCAACCCAATAGATCTATCAACAATTCCACGCAATCCATATTAATGATTAAATGGCTAAGTTCGCGCAAAGTTCCCGCAATAGGTCACCCAAGGTGCCAACCTTATGAACAATATATATATCCTACTAAAATGATAAAATTTAATAGAACACGTTGGACGAATCCCAGACGTCCCCACCAAAACGTAAGCCGAATCCCGATACTCACTCTCTTGAGACCGGGCCAATTCGTTACAACTTTGGATTTAAACATTTAAATCCACACGGTCGTTCTATCCCATAACGCCGTAAAATCCCTGTTTCATCCCCGAAACATATTTATATCCAAAACCATGTTTTTCTCCAAAAACATATCACATAATCCAATAATTTCCACGAAAATATATTTATAGTTTTAATCAAGGGCATATTTTATACGAAAACGTATACTTATCCTTTTAAGGCGTGTTCTTCCCCCAAAACATATACTAAAACAGTAAAAAGAGGAGTTTAGTGACACTCACCTTTGGGTGCGTATATTAAATAGCGCAATTCCCAAAATTGAATTCTACTCGTCCTAACATATGTAGGCACGATTTAATAATCACACATCACAAAATTCCTAAGTTTCTCAAATCGTTGAATTTTTTCATAACTTTGAGATTTTCTCGAAAAGTTATTATTTTTGTTTATGTTGGCATAATATAATATATATATATATATATATATATATAATTAGATTTCGCGACTTGAACGATTTATTGGCGACCTTAATGTTTAATCCCTTACACTCCCGTTTATAAATACTATATATCTACGATTTGCGCGTCGTAATATACATACATAAACGTGCACATATTCACAATATCATAACACGCGAAAACTCATTAACTTATTCAGTTTATCATTTTTAAAGCATGTATACATGAAATAACTCACTAAGTTAACCTATGTATCAATTTTCATTCTCGACAAATAAGTTACACATTTTAACGTGATTTCACCGATTCTACCGTTTTAAACATACAAGTGTATATGCATAGTCTTAATTCTCGCTATCATGTCAACACTTAACATATTATCATATTCACATATTTAAATCACATGACACATTTAAACACATAAGATTCATCCATTAACAACCCATTCTAGTGTAGATTGAAAAATGCGTATTTTAGTGATTCGGTAACGTTTTCGGGCGTCGGAAGTCACGTATGACCAACCAAACACCAAATAATCTTAATATAAGTTAATATACTTATATTTATATCAAAAATATCAGTTTATTTACTGATATAAAATAGTTTCATAAAACCCTCTTAAAAGGCGATTTTTATCGATTTTACCCATAGTTTTGCGTCAAACGTTACCATAACCATCCGAACTCGAAACGACTTCATATTTTAACACAATGCATGTTATATACTGAATAAATGATGGTTATAATCAGATTAGTTCAGTTTTTGTGTAAGGCACATAAATCATGCGATTTCGTGTATTCTACAACACCTTTAAGCACATATTACAACATGCAAAGCTAGTAAACTTTATGTTAAAGTTCCATACTACTTAAATACATGATATAACCTTGTTTTTATGGTTTATAATCTGATCTAAATCATTTTATCGTAACATAATTTTATCATCATTTCATGACCACTAATCATCATGCATGCTTAAGTACAAGCACTTAATGCACACATATCATATTATCATCAACATGCATGTACTCATATGCATCTAGACATACATTTATTTCAAATCACCAAAACGTTTTTAGAACATTCTAAAGATTACATGCATTCACCTTTTAACATCTTATCAAGCAAGATCATTTCAAACGTTAAAACTCAAAATCTCATATGTATATATATACACACATACATACGGCCATACATATATACGTACACCTCATTTTCATTTTTATTCAAAACCCATTTGTTATTAGATTCAAGTTTTGTGAAGAACTCCAAGTTTATGAGAAACCTTCCATCATCAAGAACAATGAATATAATTTTTTAAAAAGTAAGTTTATACCTCACAAGAATTTAGTGGGTTTTGATTATTTTGATGATATGGAGCTTATTCTTTCTTGAAATCACTCGAAAACTCCTTTGGATCTTCCAAACAACTTGAAAACACTTTAATGTGGACTTGAATCTTCAAGAGATCACCAAATTTTTGAAATGGAAGTGAAGGTGTGTGTGTGTGCGGTTTAGTGAATGAAAGGAAAGAATAATATGAATTTTGTCTTGAGAATTGGTATTTGACGGAACATGCATGCATTTTCTAATGATTAAATTTTTTCTAGTCATGACACTTGTCAAAGTGCAAGAAAAGAGGCAAAAACGTGTGCCTTCTTGGTCGACACCTACACCCCACATATGCTTTTACATGCATTCATACATATACATATAATATATGTTGTAAAATACAAGTATTTAACTGGCTACCGGGTATTTTATCTAGCGTTTTAACTGCGTTTTAACGCGTTTTAAATTATTTTCAACACTCTATAAAAACAAACTCACTAAAATTTTACTAATCAATATTTGTTTGCCTGGTCCGACTACGTTGTCGGTAATTGGCAATACACGCGCTGTGTTGCGCGTTACGCGCTTAAATTCGCAAAATAAAGATTTTAAGCATTTTAATTTATTTTTATCATTCTATAAAAATAAACTTTTCACATTATTACTATAATAATTTTTGGTTGCCCTGAACTGGGTGTGTTGACAACATTTTGTCAGATACCCGCAGTATCGCGCAGTACGCGCTTAAACTCGAAAAATAAAGTTTCTTAGCGTCTTAAATAATTTTTCCTCAGGATTATGATTAAATATATTATTTGACTCATAACGGACTATTTTTGGGATTTTAACATTATTCGACGGTCACCAACGTTCGTTTCGCATTTTAACCGTTACGCGATAAGCGTTTATCTTAATATTGCCAATGTAATTTTTTAATCAAACTTTGGATTTACCAACACATCAAATACCATATATAAACATCATAAATAATCAAATACGGCCTTTTATTCATTCATGACACGTGCTACATTTGTACGGGACAACCTAAATAGCCGGGTGTCACAGGTAGGATACATGATATCTGGGCGAGATGCCGTCAAATACATCAAAGATCCTATCATCGACTGATAGAGTGTGTCATCAACTTTGGTTCCGGTCTCGTCAATGCAAATCCCATGGTTCAGTGCCAGCGGAGTCGAAAGCGGCTTCGAGCTATCCATTTCAAACTTCTTGAGAATATCGTGAACATACTTTGTCTGATGAATGAATATACCGTCTGGTAACTAATCGACCTGTAATCCGAGGATGAATTTCATTTACCCATGGAGGACATCTCGAATTTCTTCTTCATGATCTTTTCAAACTCTTTGCAAAGACTATCATCCGTTGAACCAAAGATGATATCATCCACATAGATTTGTACAATGATTAGATGACTTCCGACTTCTCTGGTAAACAATGTACTGTCCACTGTGCCTCTAGTAAAGCCATTTCCAACGAGATGTTGTGATAACATCTCGTACCAAGCTCTCAGGGCTTGGTGTAACCGTATAAAGCTTTTTCTAGGAGATAAGCTTTGTTCTTGTTCAATGGATCGACAAAACCCGGTGGTTGGCCGACGTACACTTGTTCTCGAAGCTTACCGTAGAGAAATGCGGATTTCACATCCAACTGATACACCTTAAAACCTTTCCAAGCTGCGAATGCGAGGAAAATGCGGATTGACTCTAATCGTGCAACTGGTACATATACTTCTGTGTAATCAATACCCTCTTGCTGGTGGAAACCTTTGATAACCAACCGAGCTTTGTTTCTGACAATCACCCCTCGATCATCCCTTTTACACTTAAAGACCCGCTTCGTATCTATAGCTTTTTGCTTTGGTGGAAAGTCGACAAGCTTCCAAACTCCCAATTTCTTGAACTGTAACAGTTCCTCTTGCATTGCTATCGCCCAATTCTCGTCACCCAGAGCTTATTCACTGTTTTTTGGCTCTATTTGAGAAATGAAACATGAGTAGTAGCAGTAGTATTGGGTAGCAGCAACTCGGGTGTAGATACAACTTAGAGCTTTATTGATTTGGCTTTTTGTACGCACACCAGTTTGTAATTCACCGATAATATTTGTTGAAGGATGGTAAGAATATGATCTTGGCATTTCTTCGCTAGGAACATCAACTGAGCTTTGCTGATTTGAGATGTTAAGATCAACAATCAATTCAACATTAGAAGTACTAGATGATGCTTCGTTCTGATTGCTCGGGCTTGCAGATTGATTCAACATGTTGGATATCTTCTCAGCTTCTTCATCCGATGAGGATTCTCCATTAGCATCAAATGTCGGCGCTTCATCAGAGTCAGAATTCTGATTCTGAGGCATACTTGGCACTGTTGTTGAATTTTTTGGTTCAGAGGAATCATTCGATGGAGATATAGACGGTGTTACTTCTGCTTCAGAAACATTATCAACTTGAACACCGCTATTACTTGGACCTGCTCCAGAAGACAAAGTATCCAACGTGGGTTTGGGATAAAAAGCTTGGTAATCATCCTCATAATCTCCATCTGAGCCTCCACTGTCAGTTACATTTTCAAATTTCACTTTCTTTTTATCTTTTGTTGATTTGATTGTAAATTTGACAGTTTCAGTTTTGGTCTCAGATTTTGATTCTTTGTTACCAGTCTTAACAAGCTCAAACTTGGTAACTTCAGATGTTGAAGACTTCTTCTTAGCAATCCAAGCTTGTGATTTTACCTGTGCCTTTTTGATGTAAAACCTTGATTCATTTGTCTTTGAAGTTTCACCTTTTTCGAAAGTTGAGTTTTTAAATTTTGTTTTAGGTTTATCTTCAAGTTTAGATTCATTTCTTTTCAAAATCGTGATAGGTTTTACAAACTCTGGTTGCTTTGGTTTTACAACATCTGAACTTTCTTTTCTTTGAAAATAGGTCGGCTTAGATTTCGGACACTTGCGTGCGATATGACCGATTTCATTACACTTGAAGCAAGTCCGATTATCATGTGAGTGTCCACTAGTGGATTTTACACCACTTGTGGCTTTGGCCTTATCTCGAAGTTCCTTTGCCTTTTTAAACTCATCGTTTGACTGCTTTCCAATCAAACTTTCTTCTTGAACCGTGCTTGTCCCATAAACGGAATGTCATGTTTTTATCTTTATATTCGCAAAATGGTGACATTTTCTTGTTCGGTTCTTCTTCCACATCCAAACCCAACCTAACTCTTCTATGTTCAGGAAAATCCCCCCCCCCCCGTTCCTTCGATAGTTGTTTCTTTTACGTTTGGAGTAAAACTTCCTTTGATTATTTTCCAACTCTTCTGATGAAACTTCCACGAGTTTGAAGAATTTGTCAAGCTGATCTTCCTTCACATTCCGAATTGGAAAACTATCATCGAAGCCCGGGCACACAAAATGAAGCAGCTCCCGGTTGGGGAAACGCATTCGTTCCGGGCATAACATAAGGCAACCGAATGTGCAAGGAACGATCAATCAAGATTAAAAACACTTAAACGAACATCAAACGAGACTTTTATGATTAAAACGTAACAGGGTTCGGATTTTAAGACTGTTATGCATGATTTTTAAAACCGAGTCTTTTGACACTAAGTACGCACAAAACGGAGTCCGTTACGCAAATCAAGAACACGCGCAGGACCCAAAAACGAACCTATACTTCCGAAAGATAAACATCATCTTTTTTCACACAAAACAAAGCACGAGGTGGCCCTATGAGGGCCACTCCAAACCGCCATCACCCCCCCATGGTTATACAAATAGTTTTTATTTCCTTTTCTTTTAATTTTAATCAAAATCTTTCATAATTCACCAAGAAATCTGCCCTCACACCCCTTTTATCTCAGCTGAGTTCACAAGAACAAGTCCTAATTCAAAGGTATTAACCTTGATACTTGTGATTTTAAGTCCGTTTCTTCGATTAAACGAGATTTCTAGCTGAAAAACGCTTTTTAATCCATGAATTTTGGAGTTTTAAGCAAGTTTTAGGGCTGAATATGAACACCACATGAAACCCCTGGTGTTATATGGCAGCCATGGTTACTAATCATTGGGGTTTAATGCCCTATTCAACTTTTATTCGACAAAAATCGCTTAACTATTCGATTAACCAAAAAAATAATGAATTAAAGCTTGATTGATCTAAGTTCTAGCAAATTTTGGTTGTACTTGATGTGTAGGTACTGAATATAGCCTTCACACACTTCTGGGATCAAGATAAACGCTTGGAATCGGAAGAATCGCTAGGTATATGATCCGAAAACCGAATCTAGGCTAGGCAGAAATTTTTTTTGCCTATAACTTGGTCCGTGTAACTTGGATTAACTGAAATTTGGTGTGGTGATGTAGGATATTGTCAGGAAGGTCCACATAAAACCTTAGAATTTTTGGAATTTTCTACGATTTTAGGTGAATTTTTAACTGTTTAACAGAAAGAATTTTGGAAAAAAATATCAAACGAGTTCAATAAATCATCAAATTTTACAGAGACACTAAGGAACATATGGGGAATGTCTTGGGAAAATTCGGAGTCCATTGGTTGAGTTTTGAATTGGGTTAAAAATCCTCGTTTTTGCGAGTTTTCGGTAGCCGGGAACGCACCGAAACGAAATCGAAAAAATCTCAAAATTTTGTGAGAAGTTCTTGGACCTGTATGTCACACCCTCAATTCCCACTTGCGGAGTTTTACCGCGAGGCGTGTGAACAAACCAGAATCTGAAACACTAGTACGTCGAACGACTCTATATGATTTGATAATACGTTTTCCAAAAATCATTTGATTAACCAATTATCGTAGATTTTAGATTGTCTTAGTTAGTTACCAAAGTTTAGCGGAAGCATTAGTTTAAGTGGTTGAGCGGAAGCATAAAATAAGTAGAGAAACGGGCGCCAACACAAACGCCAAAACAAATGAAAAACCCAAAACAACGTTTGTAAATGAGACTCGATAAAAGATGTCTTGTTCAATGCATGTGAGTGCACCTAGAGCTCCTAGCGTCCTGAGAAACATGTAAAGAAACAAGTGTCAACATTAAAGATGAGTGAGTTCACAGGTTTTTATAAATTCGTTTGTTCGGTTATGAGTTTGTTTCCCCCGTTATCCCTAACCCGGGATAACGATTTAGTTCCATTATTCCAAACCCGGAATAATAATGATGTTGATTCCATTATTCCAAACCCGGAATAATAATGATGTTGATTCCATTATTCCAAACCCGGAATAATAAGTTGTTGTTTCCATTATCCTCAACCCGGGATAATATAGTTGTTGTTTCAATTATCCTCAACCCGGGATAATATAGTTGTTGTTTCCATTATCCTCAACTCGGAATAATATAGTTGATGTTTCCATTATCCTCAACCCGGAATAATATAGTTGATTCGTAATTAAGTTCAATGTTAACATATATAGGTAGCTAGCCTAAAGTTATGTCACGTAAGAGTTCGTGATCGAAGCTGACTGTTGTGCCTCCGTGTTGCCAGGCCTATCACTGACCATGGCGAAGTTAGGCCAAATTATTCACCCGTTGACCATACCCGGTCGGCTAGCGCGACTAGCTCGGATGGGGCTTGTCGGGCCCAGTAGTACTACTTATAATTCCCCCGCTATTAAAACCCAATACTAACGATCGAGAGATTGACGAGGACTTAAGTGATATAGCTACTTAGTGACCATAACATTACATTAACATCAACTTAGTTACCGAATAGTTATGTGGCGTTAATTTCGTATAACGTAAAGAGATTGAGTTTGAAGAGTGTATACATGTTTCTCCCCCTGTTGTTTAAAAACCGGATAAAGTTAGGGCCGTGAACTCACCTTTAGTTGCTCGGTTAGTGTAGCAAAGAAGTTGTAAGGGATGGGACCGCTAATTGCGTCCTAACAAACCAATTGATTTCAAGTCAGTGTGTGAACACACCAATACAAATTCTACACTTAATTTACGCACAAAGTGATACACACAAACAACATACCTAACACTCAAACATGCATGCAAGTATCCTCATGTGACCATAGTAATCAAAACAATTTATCATGAACATAATCCAATCCATGCCACACTTTGGTGCACACAATCACAAGTTATCAAATTTCAGCTTAATACTCATAATTCACTGTTTTCTAGGATTTTTATAAAATAGTTCCAACGTTCCAAAAATTCCAATTATTTTACAGCAGGTGAATTTATAATGTAGAAATTTATATAAATTTTCCAAGTCCTAAATCTTTACCAATTAACCATAAATATTAATATACTAGGCTGCAGTCAGATTCATCGCTTTCTGACTGCAGTCCACGGAAAAATTTATTTAAAAATCACTGATCGTCCAATTAACAAAATTCCAGTTAGGAGTTGCCCGGAAATTTCCATACCTAGTTGCTGTACAAAATTCATGACTCGACTCCTTGCTGATTATAAAATCCAACTCGATAAACAACTAACAAAATTTCAGGATTTTCACAGCTTTAGTTACTGAACTTATTTGGCCATTTAAAAATATCAAACGACTTCAGAAAATATGAATCCAGCGCCATTAGATTCATTATTCAAATCTCTACGTTCTAGACATCAGAAAATCCTTTTTCGACAACTAATGACCGAGTTACAGCCAGATGAAGTCTGCTGTAACTATTACTCAGCAAACTGTTTCAGCATTCTATCGCATAAACCGTCCATATAATTAACCTAGTCGATCAAGAACCGGTTTTTCTAATCATAGATCAATACATATAACATATCCATGCAAACCCTAATCAACATCTCTAGTTTTTACAAACAAACACAGCCTATTATTCTCAGATTTCGAACAACATCACTTGCAAACATTATTAACAATTCGGCTAACATAACCTTTCATTCAAACATACAATCCGAAAACAACAAAATCAAAACACATGTATCCGAATATGATCTTGTAACATATGATGAATTCTAACCTTTAATAACTAGGTAAATAAGCCGAGACTTGGACAAGAATGATCCGGCTGTTCAAGCAAGATCACGACCGAATGAGATGAGCAGTTCTGCTTGTCGCGACCGAGACTGAAAGGGACTGAAAGGGAAGACTGCTCGCGATCAAAAGGGAGTGCAAAGGGGGCTGTTTGCGGTCGAGGGGATGGAGGATTCGCTGCCGTCGGCTGTCTTTATCAACTAGGGTTTTGTGTTGTGAATGAAGCATGCATGGCTAGTATATATAGGCGCAAAGAGATAAGGGTTACGGTTTTGGTTTGAGCTCGTGGCCGAGGACTTGGGTTGGTTCGGTTTGGGTTTGATCTTGCGGCCGAAGACTTGGGTTTAAGGTTTGGGTTGCACACAATGGGTTTGCGGTTTGGGCTTGAACTCGGTTCAATCCTAGAGTCACAAGGAGTTTAAGGTTTGGTTCGTGTCGCGATTCGGTTCGGTTCGTGTACATATTTACCATAATTATTTTATAACTAAAACAATCACATAATCGCACATCACGTATTCACTAACTCGTACACGTTTAATACGTAGCATATAATTTATTCGACAAGTATTGCGTTTAAGTTATCCGAAAAACCGGGATGTCACACTGTATAAGGTGTTCTGGGATTTTTTGGAATTTTGTTTTACTACCGACGGTATTTAATTTTCTTTAAATAAGTAAATTAACAAAATAAATTCCTAAAATTTTTTCCCATAAATTAAAGATTTTTACTGATTTATATAAACGCTTGGAATCAAGATAAACGCTTGGAATCGGAAGAATCGCTAGGTATATGATCCGAAAACCGAATCTAGGCTAGGCAGAAATTTTTTTTGCCTATAACTTGGTCCGTGTAACTTGGATTAACTGAAATTTGGTGTGGTGATGTAGGATATGGTCAGGAAGGTCCACATAAAACCTTAGAATTTTTGGAATTTTCTACGATTTTAGGTGAATTTTTAACTGTTTAACAGAAAGAATTTTGGAAAAAAATATCAAATGAGTTTCAATAAATTATCAAATTTTACAGAGACACTAAGGAACATATGGGGAATGTCTTGGGAAAATTCGGAGTCCATTGGTTGAGTTTTGAATTGGGTTAAAAATCCTCGTTTTTGCGAGTTTACGGTAGCCGGGAACGCACCGAAACGAAATCGAAAAAATCTCAAAATTTTGTGAGAAGTTCTTGGACCTGTATAAGGTGTTCTGGGATTTTTTGGAATTTTGTTTTACTACCGACGGTATTTAATTTCTTTAAATAAGTAAATTAACAAAATAAATTCCTAAAATTTTTTCCCATAAATTAAAGATTTTTACTGATTTATATAAAAATTTACAGATTTTATATAAAATATAGATTAAATGGGAATTTACGTAATTAAAAATAGATTATTTTAAAGCAATTTTGGCAGTTTACCGTATAACGAACCTGCTGGAACTCGAAACTGACCCAACCCGATAAATACTATAATTGGAACACCGGGAGTATTCCGGGAGATTCCCTGGCAAATTGGGCACCCTGGGTGTGTCTTAAAGCAGTTCGGGAGAATTCCCGACGGTGGAAATGGAAACTCAAATTTGGGCAAATTAGAACCCCCAAACACTCAAACTCCCTTGATGGAAAGTTAATCATTCTTGAATAACCACGTGTTGGCACTACTGGTATTCCCGTACCATTATCCAAACACGTTAAACTACTGACTTTGGCTGGCACGTGAATCGGTGCCCGGAAGCCAAACTGAAAACTAATACTACCCTGACGTCCATCACCATACCAGTGTCCTATAGACTCAATCCGGAGTAAAAACTCCTGACCAGAGCCAAGTTATAACCATTACCAACTTAGATACTGATTTGAGTCCATGCTTGCATGTGTGTTATTAAAGTTGATCCAGCTAACCGACCACTCTTGTGTTGAGACCACTATTTGCACGGTGAGTTTCACTTCCCCACTTTTGAATTGTCTTACTGTTTTCTAGGGACTTGCATGTTAAAAACTGTGTTGATTACACCAAGTTGGGAGTGAGTTTCACTCCACCACTTTTAAACTGTGTTGCTGTTTTCTGAGATGAGTTCCATGTTACAAAACTGTGTGAATTGCACAAACTTGTGATGATGTAAATTTTATAACACACGGTCCGGCAAGCTGCAGGTGTCTGTTATGACACGGTTCGGCGAGCCGCAGGTGCTTGTTGTAACACGGTCCGGCAAGCTACAGGTTTTTGTTATGACACGGTTCGACGAGCCGCAGGTGCTTGATGTAACATGGTCCTGCTAGCTGAAGGTGTTTGTGTTGATAAATCCATGAACTGTGACTTGTGCAATTAAACTTGCTAACACATATTGTTACACAGCAATTAAACCAGTGGAACTAACGCAGCGTTTAGCTGACCCTTTTTAAAACTAACATGCATTTCAGGTAAAACTAAAGAGGAGTAAGGAACGTGCGTGTGGATGGCTTTAGTAGTGAACTATAGCAGAATAAGAGTTGTGATAGCTCGTAGTACTGTACTTGAACTTTTGGTGTGTAATATGATACAGATAGTATGTTGTAACCGAGGTTCCATTTTTATGTGATATCATGTTTTTAAACTATTGGGAATGACCATGTGTCTGCCGCACCCTGCAATTGTCTTCCGCTGCGAGTCGGGGTGTGACAGAAGATGGTATCAGAGCCTCCGGTTATAGTGAACTTGGTATCTCTAAAGAACCTAGACTATAATCCTAAGTTAGTCTCCACACGCTGAGAACCTCTAGAAACTGAGTAGTATGGCTATTACCAGGAAGCCCTAGTGGGGCAAATAAATTATTGTGGTCCGGAACACCATAATTTATCTGCACATACTTGGGGGTTCTGGGAACGTCATTGAGATAGGACGGACATCCGTCTACTAACGTCACCAACCGCAAGTAATCTTTTTATAAATCTTAAAAATTGAAACTGGGCGCAATACGTGCTTATGTGTATATTTGTGGAATGTTGAGTTCAGTATTTTGGTCAGTCAAATCAACTTTGTGTGTGGTTTTCTTTTTCCAGGTAGTATGTCGCATCGTTCGAGTCACCAGAGTACTTCGCATATGGAGACTGATCCTGAGGAGGATCCGTTGACACCCCTTTTGACATCGAGCTACTCGCCAGATCCTTCTGGTTATTGTTGTGGTCCGTACCCACCCAGACCTCGTACTAGGCGCGAGGGGGAGGCCTCGAGCGCCTACCGTTCGCCATCACACCACACGACTAGCTCCTCGGAGCATAGTCATACCCCGGATATTGCCATACCCATAGGACCTATTCCTAGGAGCCCTACTCCCGCCACGGGGCATTGGGAGTGGGAGCCGGTAGCACCCCGCTTACCGTCACCAGAGACACCGCCTGACCCTTACACTCCTTCCACTCCGAGTACTTATTCACCCTCCTCATCTAGCCCTCTCGAGATACCCACCTTTGGCCTCCGACAGACGGCTCGTCAAAGTGTACTTACACCTGTACCTGTGTTTACCCTACCCGGTCCCCTATTCGTCCGACACCCGTACCTATAGGGACCCAACAGCATTTTACTGCATGTTTCCTGACCCCACCTCAGGAGGACCCTTCCCCGTTTCACATGTACGAGCAAGGTGGCCCTTCCCAGCCGTTTAAAGAGCCTTCTCCACCCGTCTGGGGTATACCTGTTCCTCCTCAGGAGGTGCCTGCTCCCATCACCGAGAGCAGTTTGATGGGATTTCTGTTCGAGCAGATTTCATTACTGCGGATGGCACGGGATGAGGATGAGCAGCAGAGGAGGTCGATGGGAGACTACCTGATCGTCTTACAGCAGGCGATCATCGTTTACAGCAAGGTATGGGGTATGTTCATCATGAGCAGGATCATTTCCGTGCATTGGTATATGGATGTATTGGTGCTATTATAGGGTTGGTCGCAGGATTTGGAGGATTGGCATGGTGGCTGTGGCGTTCTTAGTATGGTTTTTCTTTCAGTATAGATAGAGATGATGTATCTTTTGTACATCCTACCAAGCACTGGGTTATACCCATGTCTAGGTGGTGATGCAGTCATAGTATTTTCACGCTTTCCTCATTAGTACTTTTATTGCATCGAGTCTGTAGTTGTGGTGACACATTTTGATAGCCCATCTAAGCACTGGCCCTTATGGGTTAAGTCTATGTGCAAAATTTGACGCTTGTATGATGATGACATTATATATATATGACGATGCTTTTGACTATATGTGCCGGGGATTCATGTGTGTGATGAAGTGTTGTTATGTTTTAACCAAATATGTGATATGTGTTAACTGGATGCGTGACATCCCGGGTTTTTCGGACAACTTAAACGTAATACTTGTCGAGTGAATTATATGCTATGTATTAAACGTGTACGAGTTAGTGAATACGTGATGTGCGATTATGTGATTGTGTTAGTTATAAAATAATCATGGCGAATATGTACACGAACCGAACCGCGACACGAACCAACCTCAAACTCCTTGTGACTCTAGGAGTTAACCAAGTTTTAAACTTTAAACCCAAGTCTCTTCGGCCATGCTTTCTATCCAAAACCCAAGACCATATCCGCGAGCAACCCAAATCACTCTAGGCCGAGATCAAGCCCAAACCGCAAACTCATTGTGTTCAAACCCAAACCGAACCAACCCAAGTTCCTCGGCCACGAGCTCAAGCTAAAACCGTAACCCTTATCTCTCTCTTTCCGCTATATATACAAACCCACATGCATGATTCATTCACAACACAAAACCCTAAAAACTAACAGCCGACGGCAGCAAATCCCTCCATCCCCTCGACCGCAAACAGCCCCTTTTGCACTCCTTGTTGATCACGAGCAGCCTCCCCTTTCAGTCCCTTTCAGCCTCGGTCGCAACAGCAGAGCTGCTCACCTCTTTCGGTTTTGATCTTGCTGGAACAACCGGATCATTCTTGTCCAAGTCTCGGCTTACTTACCTAGTTATTAAAGGTTAGGATTTATCTTTTGATTACAAGATCAAGTTCAGATTTATGTGCGTGAATGAAGTGATTAGTTTGTTTCGGATTATATGTGTTGAATGTAATCGGCTGATTGATCGTGTTTATATGCATGATTGTTTTCGGAACTTATAGTTTGCAAGTATGTTTTGTTTATAAAAACTAGAGTTATGAACTAGGGTTTGCATGGATATTTATTAGTATTGATCTATGACTAGGAAACCGGTTCTTGATCGCCTAGGTTAATCATATGAACGGCTGATGCGAGTTTATGATAATGATATGCTGAAACAGTTTGCTGAGTAATAGTTACAGCCGACTTCATCTGGCTGTAACTCGGTCATTAGTTGTCGAAAAACAGATTTTCTGATGTCTAGGAACGTAGATATTTGAATAACGAATCTAAGGGCGCTGGATTCATAATTTTCTGAAGTCGTTTGATATTTTTAAAGGGCCAAATAAGTTCAGTAACTAAAGCTGTGAAAATCCTGAAATTTTGTTAGTTGTTTATCGAGTTGGATTTTAAAATCAGTAGGGAGTTGAGTCATGAATTTTGTACAGAAACTAGGTATGGAAATTTCCGGGACTCCAACTGGAATTTTGTTAATTGGACGATCGGTGATTTTTAAATAAATTCTTTCGTGGACTGCAGTCAGAAAGTGATAAATCTGACTGCAGCCTAGTATATTAATATTTATGGTTAAATGGTAAAGATTTAGGACTTGGAAAATTTATATAAATTTCTATAGTATAAATGGCATCTGCTGTAAAAATATTGGAATTTTTGGAACGTTGGAACTATTTTATAAAAATCCTAGTAAAACAGCTGAATTATGAGTGTTAAGCTGAAATTTGATAACTTGTGATTGTGTGCACCAAATTGTTGCATGGATTGGATTATGTTCATGATAAGTTGTTTTGATCACTAGGTTCACATGAGTATACTTGCATGCATGTTTGAGTGTTAGATATGTTGTTTGTGTGTATCACTTTGTGCGTAAATTAAGCGTAGAATTTGTATTGGTGTGATCACACACTGACTTGAAATCAATTGGTTTGTTAGGACGCGATTAGCGGTCCCATCCTTTACAACTTCTTTACTACACTAACCGAGCAAATAAAGGTGAGTTCACGGCCCCTAACTTTATCCGGTTTTTAAACAACAGGGGGAGAAACATGTATACACTCTTCAAACTCAATCTCTTTACGTTATACGAATTTAACGTCACATAACTATTCGGTAACTAAGTTAATGTTAATGTAATGTTATGGTCACTAAGTAGCTATATCACTTAAGTCCTCGTCAATCTCTCGGATCGTTAGTATTGGGTTTAATACGGTGGAGTTATAAGTAGTACTACTGGGCCCGACAAGCCCCATCCGAGCTAGTCGCGCTAGCCGACCGGGTATGGTCAACGGATGAATAATTCGGCCTAACTTCGCCATGATCAGTGATAGGCCTGGCAACACGGAGGCACAACAGTCAGCTTCGATGCGAACTCTTACGTGACATAACTTTAGGCCGCTACCTATATATGTTAACATTGAACTTAATTACGAAACAACTATATTATCCCGGGTGGAGGATAATGGAAACAACAGCTTATTATTCCGGGTTGGAATAATGGAAACAACAACTATATTATCCCGGGTTGAGGATAATGGAAGCAACAACTTATTATTCCGGGATTGGAATAATGGAACCAGCACGTTATCCCGGGTTAGGGATAACGGGGAAAATAAACTATAACCGAACAAACGAATTTATGAAAACCTGTGAACTCACTCATCTTTAATGTTGACACTTGTTTCTTTACATGTTTCTCAGGACGCTAGGAGCTCTAGGTGCACGCACATGCATTGAACAAGACATCTTTTATCGAGTCTTATTTACAAATATTGTTTTGGGTTTTTCATTGTTTTGGCGTTTGTGTTGGCGCCCGCTTCACTACTTATTTATGCTTCCGCTCAACTTTAAAAACTAATGCTTCCGCTAAAATATTGGTAACTAATCAAGACAATATAAAATCTACGACAAATGATTTTTGTAAACGTATTATCAAATCATATAGAGTCGTTCGACGTACTAGTGTTTCAGATTCTGGTTTGTTCACACGCCTCGCGGTAAAACTCCGCAAGTGGAAATTGAGGGTGTGACATTGATACTTAGACATCTATTATTTATAATAGAATGGCCCCGAAACGCGCACCCCGGATGACTGAGGCAGATATTGCGCAAATGATAGTGCAACAACTCCAGGCTGTTATTCCCACGATTGTGGCGCGGTTAGTGCCGGTACTAATGCTAACCCACAACCAAATCCGCAACCCGTACCGGTAGGTCAGAACGATAATCAGAATAATGGTAGGCCGGTTTGCACATATAAGCATTTCATGGAATGCAAACCGATGGAATTCAATGGGACTGAGGGACCCAATGGGTTTGTGAAATGGGTCGAGAATTCGAAATCGGTACTTAACATAAGTAATTGTCCTTCTAATTGTGCAGTTAAGTATACCACTTGCACCTTTATCGACCATGCTTTGAACTGGTGGAACACGATTGTTCAAACTTGCGGAAAGGACGCGATTAATGCGATGACTTGGGATGATCTCAAGATACTGATAAGGGAAAGGTTTTTCCCAACCCATGAAATTCAGAAGCTGGAACATGAGTTCTGGAACCTGCAGATACAAGGTGCTGGTCATGCAGGTTATACCAACCTTTTCAATGAACTGGCACGTATTTTGCCAGACATGGTCCGACCAGAGTCCAAGAGGATTGAAAGGTATATCTGGGGACTAGCCCGAGAAATGAGGAGTAACATTAATTTGGTGGAATACTGAACCATGCACGAGGTGGTAGCCAGGTCAGGTACTGTTACATATGACATGGTTAGGCGTAAGATTTTGACAATGCCGGGAGAGCCGGCTGGGAACAAGCGGGAAGCCCCGGAGAGTAGTCGCACAAGGGTAGCAGCACCAAGAGGGGGAGAAATACTAGCCAGAGCTATGCCATGACTACCCTTGCTGGTAACTCTGATGGTTACAAAGGAAACACCCCAAAGTCCAACAAGTGCGTTTTCCACCACACTGGTAGGTGCCGAACGGTGATATGCTCGAGGTGCCATGGAAATGGGCATTTCGCCCGAGATTGTAGGGTGCCCAGGGAGCTAAATCCCAACCCAACCCGTTTTCAACCTCCTAGGCCTCAACCTCATCAACAGCAACCTCATCAACCAGCACCACAACATGTTACCTACCCCGTACGTGCTTTGGATGTGGCAGCACAGAGCATTTTCGTAATAGTTGTCCGAAGTTATCCCAATAGATGGCAGGAAGGAACACCAAGACAAGCATCTACCTCGAATGCAGCTCGAGGTCGTGCCTTTGTCATAGGGCCTGGTGACGCACGCCAGGATCCCAATGTGGTTTCAGGTACGTTCCTCGTTTCCAATCAATTTGCTTCAGTGTTATTTGATACGGGAGCCGATTATGTATCAATTGCATTTTTACCGCTCTTGAATATGCCTGCTGTTGACCTAAAACAACCCTATACCGTTGAACTTTCCAGTGGGAAACCAATTACCAGTCACCAACTTGTTGTTAATTCCCCTATAACCCTTAGCGGTTACTAGTTTACTATTGACCTTTTACCAGTAGAATTGGGTAGTTTTGATATAGTCGTAGGAATGGACTGGTTGTCCAACCATCGTGCGGAGGTGTTATGTGAACAAAAGGTTGTGAAGATTCCTTTATCCCCCACGGATGTAATTATGGTACAAGGAGAGAATTTAGGCGCCACGTTGAACCTCATATCTCACCTCAAGGCGTTGAAGTGTATACGACCAGGATGTGACGTGTTCTTAGCCAGCTTCACATCGGAGGAGCCAGCCGAGAAGCGTATTGAGGACATTCCAGTAGTATGTGAATGCCTGATGTGTTCCCGGAGGAATTTCCCGGATTGCCGCCCAATCGGCAAGTCGAGTTTCGCATCGACTTAATACCGGGAACGGCACCTGTTGCCAAAGCCCCATATTGTCTTGCACCGTCTGAGATGCAAGAACTATCGACGCAGCTGCAGGAATTACTCGATCGTGGTTTTATCCGCCCTAGCTATTCTCCCCAGGGAGCCCCAGTTCTGTTTGTAAAGAAGAAGGACGGTAGCTTTCGCATGTGCATTGACTACCGAGAGTTGAATAAGGTTACCATCAAGAATCGTTACCCTCTTCCGAGAATCGATGATCTCTTTGATCAGCTGCAAGGAGCCCGATACTTTTCTAAGATAGATCTTTGGTCAGGTTACCATTAAGTGAAGGTCCAAGAGGACAATATTCCTAAGACCGCATTTCGAACTCGTAATGGACACTACGAATTCCTGGTTATGCCCTTTGGGTTAACCAACGCACCCGTGGTGTTCATGTGTAACATCCGTAAAAAACGGATTTACCAAACCCGCTCCGTTTATCAACCGAACAGTCAGTTAAAATTTTCGTTGCGAATTAAATGCTCAAAATAATTTTAAACGATACATAATCAATTATTATACGGGAATATATAATTAGTTTTTGAAAAACTGTTAAAAATCGCAAAATAAAAATGTTTTGTTCCTGCCGGGTTTCGAACCCGGGTCAGTCGCCGAGTCGGTTCAGCGACTTAACACTCAACACACAAACCACTGCGCCACTTGTATTGTCTGTTAATTATAAAGATCATTTAATTCATATAGTGTCTTTCCGAATTCAAAACCGGCGCCCAATAGTTCAGTCGTCGGAAATCCCGGTAATCTCGCGAGTTTTTAACAACATCTTCCGTTATAACGTAAACTATTATTAGGACATCGGTTATAACCGACGTTTGAGTCCGCGACACCTTCTATAACCGCTGGAGTTTTTATAACTTATGAATCCAGTTGGAAATCGGGCCAAATACATCTCGGTTTCTTCCTATAAATTCACCCACAACCCACCGCAAACTTTTTCGCTCAAAACCACACCAATACCGGACGTAATTCCACTCGCCGGAATTAATCTGCTCATCGCCGGAAAACCGGTTTCCTCATTTCCGAGCCTTATTGAACCTCCTAAGCTTATACTAAAGTCATCCATACCTTTTCCAAACTTTCTGGAGACTCGCTGCTGCAGACACTCGTCGCCGGAAGGGATTGCTGTCGCCGGAGTTCTGCCGGAAAACAGAGGGTCCAGTCGGTATACCTCTCCGCCTAATTTCTTTTTCTTTTCACTTATATCTCACCGTACTGAACTGAAACACACTAATAAACCGATTAAAATTCGAACCAGTCTGTTATCGATTCTGGTTATAACGCAACGAAGAAGATGAAGTCGGTAAACACATAAGTATAATTTAAATCATGAAATTACTCGGGTTAGACACACAGTCCAGCGGTGGACTGTGTGCATATTAAACACACAAAGGTCTCGAGTTCGAATCTTGTTCCACACACGCCGCTTTAATAAAACGTTTTTTTTTGTTGTTAACCGAACCGGAAGTCTCACTGGTATATGTTAAGTATATTAATAACCGGAATAATAACCAAGTTAGACACACAATCAAGTGGTGGACTGTGTGTATGTTTATATCACAGGTCACGAGTTCGAGTCCGGGCTACTGCACCGACTCGGACAATTATCTATTCTTTTTAATTAAGACAGAATAGGAAATAACTAATTTGTGTTTAAGTATAATAAAAATCAGTAAAGTTAACAAGTTGCACACACAGTCCAGCGGTGGACTGTGTGTTAGTTTAAGCCACAGGTCCCGGGTTCGAGACCTGTGGAGCGCACCGTCTGATTCAAATTAAAGTGTTTTTAAAATAAAGGATTTTATGTTTAACTTAATTAATATATATATATAATTAAAAACAGATATATAACGGGTTAGACACGTAGCTCAGTTGGTAGAGCTGCGTGCACGCATACGGGAGGTCTCGGGTTCGAGCCTCACTCAGCGCACTTATATACACGATTCGAACCGGTCAACGGTCAGTCAACGGTCAAGTCAACGGTCAGAAAAAGTCAAATTTTTTTTATTTTTATTTAATTATTTTAATTAAAAATCAATTTAAAATACTTAAAAATAACATTTTTAAGGTTAGAAAATAGCCTCAAACTCACAAAAATACACCCAACAATCCTACTAAAATAGATTAATAAAATCCGTTTACTTACCAAACCATAATGCGATTTATCTAGGTTAATCTCACTCGTGGTTAAAACCACTTCGCGTGCATTCAACATCATCAACCGAACGCACCCACTGTGAGTGAATCTTACAACTCCCCCTTTTAAATTACACGTTTTGGGGTGTGTCATGTGTTATAAAAATAATTAACTTGTTTATTTAAACTTGTGCCATACCACATCATGAACTAAACTTAGATTTTTATATTGTTGTGATTACTTATTTCCTTTTGTCAAATTATATGAAACTCATTCATTAAGCCCATCAGTTCCTCGTGGGAGACGAGTTGAACAACGCGTGCCTCAAATCAAATTCATTATTGTTCATGTGTGTATCATTGAGTTTATATTGTTTGTAGTTGTGTCATTCATATTATCATGTTTATGCAATTCATTCATTAGGCCCCTCAGTTCCTCGTGAGAGACGAGTTGAGCATCACGTGCCTCTAAATGTTCCATTATTGTTCATGTGTGTTTTATTTAATATCTTATGATTGTTGAATAAGTTTACATCTATTTTTACTCATGTTTGGTTGTGCACATATTTCATAATCAATTTAAATAAACTTGTTCAAATGTTTTCCATAGGATTCACTCGCCAACTTTATGTTGATCCAAAACCTTTTTACACATGATACAGGTGAACAGGTCGAAGCAAAGAAAACCTAGGAAATGCCTTAGAAGAGAACAAAGAAGCTTAGATTGATAGTTAGAATATGTTGTATCAATTATTGTAAATTTCCATTAAATTGTATTTAATGAATATGAAACGCATAATAAATGTCATGAGCTTTGATGATAACCCAATCATGCCCCGATCACCTTTTCCGCTGCGGGTCGGGGTGTGACAGATTGGTATCAGAGCCATAACTATAGGGATATAGGATAGGTTATTAGACCCTTAGAGCCTATACTATAGTCTGCCTAAATTTTAATTGATTAGGTGGTTACATACAAACTTGTGATATTTATTTGTTTCATATTTGTTTACATTTACAGTCAAACATACATGCTTATATACATATTCATTATACATATATACATATTCATTATACATATATCGATGTTCATGTATTCAATTTATTTTCATACTCTCATTATCCAAAGATTTTGTTGCAATTTTCAAATCTCATCAAAGTAAGTTCTGCGACGGGCATGTAGTAACTGGAAGGGTACAAGTACCGGTAGTCGGAACGTCCTGTCTAGGCTGGCATTCGTATAAATCCAATATAACGGACCAGTTTGCCTACCTGGGGACCAACGATGAGAGTACGAAGGACCTATTAGGCCAAAGCATGCCACACCAAACGTCGTTCGAACTAACCTACTTTGAGGTGTCACCGTGTCTACACCTGGACACATTCCGAATATCACACGTTGTATACATATTTCTCGATTTTCTCCGGGTTTTTGTGTACGCAACCTGGCAAACCCGTGCGAACCATATGAAAAACCGGTATTCATGGGGGCCCACATGATTACACAGGTAAAGTATGGTGGCATGTAGGGCCTAACAGCGAGCAAAGCCCAAGACATCCTATGGATGTAGTATTTTTCTATAATTATTTTATGAATGTTCATTCCTAATGCGACCCATGAACCCAAAAACATCCAACTCATACTCTTGTCATGTATTCCTTGTAGATGTCTTCTAACATCGCCCGTAGGAAGACGAGAGAAAGAAAAGCCCGCGAACGCATGGCTGCCTTAATCGCTCAACAAATGGCTGCCGTAATACCCAACATTGTAATCCAAGTTCAACAAGCACTCACCGCTAATCCTGTCAATCAAGAAAACCAAAACATTATCAACTCTCCCCCAAATACCACTAAATGCACCTACAAGCATTTCAAATCATGCGACTCTCCGAAATACAAAGGGACTGAAGGCGTCACTGCTCTTCTCCATTGGTTTGAAGAAATGGAGAACACTTTTCTAAATTGCGATTGCCCTGACGATCGCAAAGTGCGATATGCTACCGGTCGACTATATGGAATAGCACTTACTTGGTGGAATACAGAGAAGTCCAAACGAGGTGTTGAAGATGCTATGACCTTAACTTGGAACGAATTGAAGGAAATCATGACCAGACGATTTTGCCCAAGGAGCGAAATCAAGAAATTAGAAGATGAATTTTATTCGTTAAAGCAAATGGAAGGAGACCACATCACATACAACAAAAGGTTCCTCGAGTTACATCAAATGGTTCCCAACATGTTCACTCCTCTCTACCGTTTGATCGAGCACTACATTCGTGGTCTTCCGTCAAAGATTCAAGACCCTGTAATAAGTACCAAGCCTGCAACTTTGGAAGCAGCAATGGAGTTAGCAACAGAGCTTACCGAGAACCGAATCCGAAACGAAGACTTCAAGGAGGAGAAGAAGAAGGATAAAGAACCGACTGAAACTTCCGACTCCACTCAAACCGAATCCCCTTCTCAACCCAATCCTAAGAGAAGAAGAGACGGGCAACTTTTCGCTGCTACCCAACGTAACCAACCAGTTTTACACGCCATACCCATCCAAGCTATCCCAATCACTCAAGTGGCACCCAACTCAACTTACCCAAATAAGAAACCCCATCTTGGACCTCACCCTCGATGCAACAACTGTTTTATCACCATCCCCATACCCTACCTTGTCGTCTATGTACAACTTGTGGACGCTATGGTCATTTTAGCAAGGTTTGTCGCACCTTTCAAAACCAAACCTTATCCCCTACTCAAACCATAAACCAAACCTATCAACAACCCCAATACCCCATGTTCCCATATGCTCGAGCTTGTTTCAATTGTGGCACCCTACCCACTTTAGAAACACATGCCCTCAATTGGTTAACGTCATCAACACTCAAGCCCAATCAAACCCAGTTAACCAAGTAAACCAAGAAAACCCAACCACTATGCCACCAGCAAGAGGAAGAGTCTTGAACATCAATGCCAATCCGGTCGAAGATAATGACGGCCCAAACGAAGATACCCAACTAGTCCTCTTCGCCGAAGATCCAGATTCAACTCCTATCGTTTAGTTTTATGTTTTTCTTTATCACATCAAACCAATCATAACTTAAGGATAAAGCCAATGAAACTTTGACAAGAGTACGGTGGATACGCCACTGGTACTTCCTATATATAAGTATTCTTGTCAAAGGATCAGAAGCATTATCTGGCGGTTATGAGAGGTTCCATGTGTAGACTGTTAGAGTAATTATTGTATATTATATATTACTTATTGTTTTCAGTATATGCATTTGCCGAGGCCGCAGCTCCCTATCCATGAGGTTGAGTTTGATCCCAATTTTATTATGCGGTTGATCTTGGCGTGCCCGCACGATCGGCTCCGTTTGATTGAGCCTTGATCGGTCATTTCATTTTACATTTCAATACATGCAATACGCTCGGCTCCGTTTGATTGAGCCTTGAGCGCACAGTTCAATTTACATTTCCAGTTCATGCAATAAATTCGACTCCGTTTGATTGAGCCTTGAGCGCACAGTTCATTTCATTTTCAGTACATGCAATACGTTCGGCTCCGTTTGATTGAGCCTTGAGCGCACATACATTTTCATTAACAGTATCTTGTGGTTGTGGTGTTTGTTGTAGAGTCGCATAGAACTAATCATAACTTGCGGATAAAGTCAATGAGAATTTGACAAGAATATGGTGGATACGCCGCTGGTACTTCCTATATATAAGTATTCTTGTCAAATGATCGGAGGCATTATCAGGCGGTTATGAGAGGTTCCATGCATAGGCTGTTTGTGTGATTGTTGTTTAGATTAAGTTGTTCATTTTCAGTACATGCAATACGTTCGGCTCCGTTTGATTGAGCCTTGAGCGCACATACAATTTCATTTTCAGTACATGCAATACGTTCGGCTCCGTTTGATTGAGCCTTGAGCGCACAGACAATTTCATTATCAGTATCTTGTGGTTGTTGTGTTTGTTGTAGAGTCGCATAGAACTAATCATAACTTGCGGATAAAGTCAATGAGAATTTGACAAGAATATGGTGGATACGCCGCTGGTACTTCCTATATATAAGTATTCTTGTCAAATGATCGGAGGCATTATCAGGCGGTTATGAGAGGTTCCATGCATAGGCTGTTTGTGTGATTAAATTATTCATTTTCAGTACATGCAATACGCTCGGCTCCGTTTGATTGAGCCTTGAGCACACAGACAATTTCAATTTCAGTACATTCAGTACGTTCGGCTCCGTTTGATTGAGCCTTGAGCGCACAGACATTTCATTTTCAGTACATGCAATACGATCGGCTCCGTTTGATTGAGCCTTGATCGCACAGATATATTTCATTTCAGTATTTTATGTTTGTTGTATTGGTTGTAGAGTTATAGGACTAATCATAATTCACTGATAAAACCAATGAAAATTTGACAAGAATATGGTGGATACGCCGCTGGTACTTCCTATATATAAGTATTCTTGTCAAAGGATCAGAGGCATTGTCGGACGGTTATAAGAAGTTCTATGTAGGATTTATTAGTTTCTTGGTAACTAATCATAACTTGTGGATAAAACTAATGAAAATTTGGCAAGAATATGGTGGATACGCCGCTGGTACTTCCTATATATAAGTATTCTTGCCAAAGGATCAGAGGCATTATCAGGCGGTTATGAGAAGTTCCATGTAGGATTTAGTATTGCCTTGGTTGAAATTTGTGTACATTTATATCATCTTGCTATTTAGAGAAATTGAATTTGTGTTCCATTTTCTACATAAACTAACCTCTCCATCATAACAAACGAGAGAGGAACTTCCACCATTCAAACATATATGTTATCAGAATGTGGATTCAAATATTTGCTGTTGTGTTTATTTATGTTCAAATATTAGCTGTTGTGTTTATTTATGTTCAAATATTAGCTGTTGTGTTTATTTATGTTCAAATATCAGCTGTTGTGTTTATTTATGTTCCATGTAGGTTGTAGTGTTAGAAGTTTTGCCTTAGGATATAACCATACTTTTCCAAACGTATCCAAACTCTTATGCATGATATCATTTTTTAGCGAATCATTCCTGCTTATCAATACTTATACAGTAGGCAACAAAAAGCGATTCCTGTAATAGGGTTCTTAACCTTTACAAGGAACGTTACCGCCTCGAACAAAAACTTAAACCCTTACTTTTTCTAAAGCAAGTAACTAACAAACTAACACCCATCATTTTTTTAGTCAAATATATCACCATTCAAATTTCGGGACAAAATTTCTAAAAAGCAGGGGATACTCTAACATCCGTCAAAAACGGATTTACCAAACCTGCTCCGTTTATCAACCGAACAGTCAGTTAAAATTTTCGTTGCGAATTAAATGCTCAAAATAATTTTAAACGATACATAATCAATTATTATACGGGAATATATAATTAGTTTTTGAAAAACTGTTAAAAATCGCAAAATAAAAATGTTTTGTTCCTGCCAGGTTTCGAACCCGGGTCAGTCGCCGAGTCGGTTCAGCGACTTAACACTCAACACACAAACCACTGCGCCACTTGTATTGTCTGTTAATTATAAAGATCATTTAATTCATATAGTGTCTTTCCGAATTCAAAACCGGCGCCCAATAGTTCAGTCATCGGAAATCCCGGTAATCTCGCGAGTTTTTAACATCTTCCGTTATAACGTAAACTATTATTAGGACATCGGTTATAACCGACGTTTGAGTCCGCGACACCTTCTATAACCGCCGGAGTTTTTATAACTTATGAATCCAGTTGGAAATCGGGCCAAATACATCTCGGTTTCTTCCTATAAATTCACCCACAACCCACCGCAAACTTTTTCGCTCAAAACCACACCATTACCGGACGTAATTCCACTCGCCGGAATTAATCTGCTCATCGCCGGAAAACCGGTTTCCTCATTTCCGAGCCTTATTGAACCTCCTAAGCTTATACCAAAGTCATCCATACCTTTTCCAAACTTTCTGGAGACTCGCTGCTGCAAGACACTCGTCGCCGGAAGGGATTGCTGTCGCCGGAGTTCTGCCGGAAAACAGAGGGTCCAGTCGGTATACCTCTCCGCCTAATTTCTTTTTCTTTTCACTTATATCTCACCGTAATGAACTGAAACACACTACTAAACCGATTAAAACTTCGAACCAGTCTGTCATCGATTCTGGTTATAACGCAACGAAGAAGATGAAGTCGGTAAACACATAAGTATAATTTAAATCATGAAATTACTCGGGTTAGACACACAGTCCAGCGGTGGACTGTGTGCATATTAAACACACAAAGGTCTCGAGTTCGAATCTTGTTCCACACACGCCGCTTTAATAAAACGTTTTTTTTTGTTGTTAACCGAACCGGAAGTCTCACTGGTATATGTTAAGTATATTAATAACCGGAATAATAACCAAGTTAGACACACAGTCCAGTGGTGGACTGTGTGTATGTTTATATCACAGGTCACGAGTTCGAGTCCGGGCTACTGCACCGACTCGGACAATTATCTATTCTTTTTAATTAAGACAGAAAAGGAAATAACTAATTTGTGTTTAAGTATAATAAAAATCAGTAAAGTTAACAAGTTGCACACACAGTCCAGCGGTGGACTGTGTGTTAGTTTAAGCCACAGGTCCCGGGTTCGAGACCTGTGGAGCGCACCGTCTGATTCAAATTAAAGTGTTTTTAAAATAAAGGATTTTATGTTTAACTTAATTAATATATATATATAATTAAAAACAGATATATAACGGGTTAGACACGTAGCTCAGTTGGTAGAGCTGCGTGCACGCGTACGGGAGGTCTCGGGTTCGAGCCTCACTCAGCGCACTTATATACACGATTCGAACCGGTCAACGATCAGTCAACGGTCAACGGTCAAGTCAACGGTCAGAAAAAGTCAATTTTTTTTATTTTTATTTAATTATTTTAATTAAAAATCAATTTAAAATACTTAAAAATAACATTTTTAAGGTTAGAAAATAGCCTCAAACTCACAAAAATACACCAAACAATCCTACTAAAATAGATTAATAAAATCCGTTTACTTACCAAACCATAATGCGATTTATCTAGGTTAATCTCACTCGTGGTTAAAACCACTTCGCGTGCATTCAACATCATCAACCGAACGCACCCACTGTGAGTGAATCTTACAACTCCCCCTTTTAAATTACACGTTTTGGGGTGTGTCATGTGTTATAAAAATAATTAACTTGTTTATTTAAACTTGTGCCATACCACATCATGATCTAAACTTAGATTGTTATATTGTTGTGATTACTTATTTCCTTTTGTCAAATTATATGAAACTCATTCATTAAGCCCATCAGTTCCTCGTGGGAGACGAGTTGAACAACGCGTGCCTCAAATCAAATTCATTATTGTTCATGTGTGTATCATTGAGTTTATATTGTTTGTAGTTGTGTCATTCATATTATCATGTTTATGCAATTCATTCATTAGGCCCCTCAGTTCCTCGTGAGAGACGAGTTGAGCATCGCGTGCCTCTAAATGTTCCATTATTGTTCATGTGTGTTTTATTTAATATCTTATGATTGTTGAATAAGTTTACATCTATTTTTACTCATGTTTGGTTGTGCACATATTTCATAATCAATTTAAATAAACTTGTTCAAATGTTTTCCATAGGATTCACTCGCCAACTTTATGTTGATCCAAAACCTTTTTACACATGATACAGGTGAACAGGTCGAAGCAAAGAAAACCTAGGAAATGCCTTAGAAGAGAACAAAGAAGCTTAGATTGATAGTTAGAATATGTTGTATCAATTATTGTAAATTTCCAATAATTGTATTTAATGAATATGAAACGCATAATAAATGTCATGAGCTTTGATGATAACCCAATCATGCCCCGATCACCTTTTCCGCTGCGGGTCGGGGTGTGACAGATTGGTATCAGAGCCATAACTATAGGGATATAGGATAGGTTATTAGACCCTTAGAGCCTATACTATAGTCTGCCTAAATTTTAATTGATTAGGTGGTTACATACAAACTTGTGATATTTATTTGTTTCATATTTGTTTACATTTACAGTCAAACATACATGCTTATATACATATTCATTATACATATATACATATTCATTATACATATATCGATCTTCATGTATTCAATTTATTTTCATACTCTCATTATCCAAAGATTTTGTTGCAATTTTCAAATCTCATCAAAGTAAGTTCTGCGACGGGCATGTAGTAACTGGAAGGGTACAAGTACCGGTAGTCGGAACGTCCTGTCTAGGCTGGCATTCGTATAAATCCAATATAACGGACCAGTTTGCCTACCTGGGGACCAACGATGAGAGTACGAAGGACCTATTAGGCCAAAGCATGCCACACCAAACGTCGTTCGAACTAACCTACTTTGAGGTGTCATCGTGTCTACACCTGGACACATTCCGAATATCACACGTTGTATACATATTTCTCGAATCTCACATGCTGGGGAAGCTGAATGGTCTAAATTAAACCGAGTCTGGATGGTAAAGGATATGAATATCACCAATTCTAAATCATTCTGGTTAGTGATGGTACACGATCCGAAACAAACTGAGTATGAATGCTAACCGAATCAAATCGATTCTAGAAGCTATAGGATCCCAAACACACCTATTTTGAATTCCGCTGGTAAGGGATTCTAGAGAATTCAACTAAGTCTGGATGAAACAAAATCCGGATACCACCTTTGTGAGTCCTTCTGATTAGTGATGTTACAGGATCCGAATTCAACCGAATATGGATGTTATCCGAATGTAGCCGACTCGGGATGCTTTACGATTCGTAAAAGAACCATTACGAATCTCGCATGCTAGGGAAGCAGAATGATCCAAATTAAACTGAGTCTGGATGGCAAAGGATATGAATTTCACCCATTCTGAACCATTCTGGTTAGTGATGGTACACGATCCGAAACCAACTAAGTATGTATGCTAACTAAAAAAATAGATTCTAGAAGCTATAGGATCCCAAAACACCTATTTTGAATTCGCTTGTAAGGGAATCTAAAGGATTCCGACTTCAACCGAGTCTGGATGAAACACAATCCGGATACCCCCTTTGTGAGTTCTTCTGAATTAGTGATGATACATGATCCGAATTTATTGGAGTATGGATGCTATCTAAGTGTAGCCGACTCGGGATGCTATACAACTCGTAAAACAACTATTCCGAATCTTGCATGCTAGGGAAGCTGAATGATGCAAATTAAACCGAGTCTGGATTTAGGATATGAATATCTCCCGTTTTGAATCATTCTGGTTAGTGATGGTAAACGATCCGAAACAAACTGAGTATGAATGCTAACCGAATCGAATCGATTCTAGAAGCTATAGGATCCCAAACACACCTATTTTAAATTCCGCTGGTAACCCGGAATCTAAAGGATTCGACTTCAACCGAGTCTGGATGAAACACAATCCGGATACCCGCTTTGTGAGTCCTTCTGATTAGTGATGTTACATGATCCGAATTTAACGGAGTATGGATGCTATCTGAATGTAACCGACTCGAGATGCTATACGATTCATAAAACAACCATTTTGAAACTCGCATGCTAGGGAAGCTGAATGATCCAAATTAAACCGAGTTTGGATGGTAAAGGATATGAATAACACCCGTTCTGAATCATTCTTGTTAGTGATGGTATGTAACACCCCAAATCACGTAAAACAACACGCGACGGAAACACTTGGGGAGTCACGTTAACAGATTGTCTCAACAACACATGTCGTTATGTTTTATTGAATGATTTACAAATTACATTATTCTTGGAATTATAACAATCTAAGCAAATATGTCAATTGTCTTCCTTGTTTTAAGGTACTAAAGTCCACATCTATTCCTAAATGAGCACGCATCGGTATCATCTAGCATCTTTCCCTGAAACATATGTGAAAACGTGTCAGCAAAAATAGGCCGGCGAGTACATAGGTTTTGTAAACATGTCAAGTCCATGGCTTTGTATATATTGCAATATAAACAACCCGACTACTAGAGTCGTAAGTGAAACCTTGTTTTGAAAGCATTTGATATTGCAATAGTTATTCAACTAAAACAAACTATTAAAGTTATAAAATCTAGTAGCCGTGAACCTTGACTCGAAAACATTTGTTTTGTAAATCCAACTTGTAAATCGTCTTGAAATAACTTGTATGGTTTATATCTTTAATCGAAAATCGGTCTGTGACATTGTTTGAAATCATTTGTTCGTCGTTCATCGTTCCTCGTAATAAACCATTTGTTCGTCGTTCATCGTTCATTGTTCATTGTTCATCGTTCTTTGTTTCTTGTTATAAACCAATCGTTCCTTGTTATAATTGTGACAACTTTTGGTCGTTATGTAATGAGTACATTCAAACCTTTGTTGACTCGACTATATATCTTTAATAGATCCTAAAAGATCTCTTTAACAAGACTAGCAAATCAACGAATGATTTGTTAGTCATAAACAATTTCTGTCGTTCCCCAAACTACCCACCAAATCCAGTGAACAGCCTAGTAACGGGATTGTCAATCCTATGGTACCATAACTTACTACTGGACGGCATAAGAATGTTAATGAATGTCATTTGTATTTTGGATAACGCACCAACAAGTTGTATCACATTATTGAAACCATATTGTTATATAAACCATAGTATTTGTACTTTGAAAACTTGAAAACAATTAGCACATATGAATCACCCTAAAACATGTGTAAACATAAAGGAGGGGAGCGATGTACTCGCCTGGGATTTGCGGATAAGCCTTGTACAAGTGTATAATCAACGTCCGAAGATCAAGGAATCAAGTGTGTGTCCTAAAAAGGATAATAATGTAAATATCGAGACTTGAAATCGGACGATTGGATAGAATGAGACCTTATAAACCAAATGAGTATTGAACTCATATAAAATGGTTTAATAAGTTAACATTATGAATTGGAAAGATTTTTAAGTGCTTTTGACCCGTTATGACCCGTTAAGGTAGTTTAAGCCACTTTAACGCGTCATTTGCGTAACTATGCATTCAGATGGTTAGATATGTGTTATGATAAGTTTTAAATGCTTAAACATGTTTGAAAATGTTATTTGATCAGAATACATGTCAAAATTTATGTTGCATATGTGTTTAATTGTTTTCTTGCGAAAGGGCATTTTGGTCATTTTTTAAGGGATATTACCATTGATTAACATAACACTATCCGAAAGACATGACCATAAGGAATAACCTCAGAGGGTTATTCCCTGTATATTTATGGTCATAATTTTGTATTTGGTTTAGGTCTAAAAGGTGACCAAACGGGTCAGATTCAAAAGTCAAAGTGGTGGTCAAACCGCTTAGACTTTTGAACCCAAATGAGCACATTTAACAAAGGTGATGAATTTGACAAGTCTTGACGTGTTTTAGGAAGTTTATAAAAGCAATTTAGCATCAAAACAACCTGTTTTGATACTCGAAAAAGATCCATTGCAAAATGCTTAAATATCGCATTTTGACCAAAACTTTGACTTCTCAAAATAACTAGAAATGGTGGGAATCAGTAGGCATGATTTTTAGGGATCATAACCACCTTGATTACCATCATATTGCAAGATTTAATTGAGCTTTATCTTGATCAATTCTTGATCAAAACTAAAAGTCAAACATAAGTCAAATTGTTTGATTTTTAGTCAAAATAAGCTATAATAATTGAACATGTTAAGAGTAGAACACTTACAAACAGAAGGAATGATCAAGAGCACCAGAGAAAAGCCCCAAGGAAGTTGCAAATTCGGATTTGTAGCAGATGAGAGCAAGAAGGAGGTTAAAAAGCTTCAAATGGTGAAATACCCTTGCTATTTATAGCAATTTTGATGTCATGAGAGCTTAACAAGTGTCCATGATTCATCACTACAATTGATTAGTGTCATACACATGTTAAAAGCAGGAAAAAGGGTGGCAAATTGCAAGCTAGGTGTCAAAATTCGCGTCTTGGTGGCCAAGGAATGAGTTGGGAGGTTGCTAGCTTATTTTTCTGTATCTGATGGCTTCTCGCGGGCTGCCAGTCGTTTAGGCTTAGGGACTCGCGCCCCGCCAGAAGCCCAAACTTTCAGAATTGGCAGAAATGGTCCTACAGCCTCTAAACTTGTTTTTTCGACGCGTTTTGGCACTTTTAATACCCGTGAACCCCATTTTTAAGCTTTATAAGGACAATAGAGTATAGGGAACTTGAGATATGTCCAAAAATGTTCCATAGATCGGTTCGTTTGGTCGTACGGTTGCGGATTTTGGTTAATTACGACAAAAAGTATAACGAACGCGTGTATGACCGTAAATGCGTAACGAATGACATTTTTGCATCCCAATCACTAAAATATGATATTTAATGATTTCAAAATTTTTTGGATGCCCGAATATGTTCCGGATGGTGAAATACGCGAAAAGACATAGTTTCGCGAAATTTGCAAAGTAGTCCCTAAAGTTACAAAAGTGTGATTTTGCCATACGTAAGCCCTCAAAACCTATATCTAAGTAATGTAAAAGGGTATTTAAGGTATGTTAAGCTTGTGACCTTGTTCCGGAGCGTACGTTGCTGCAAGAATCGGCAGACTTTCGCAGTTTGTCATAAATAGTCCCTGTGATCGAATAAACTTGTTTTTGACATACTAAACCCTTCAAAACTTATTTCTAAATTATGCAAAGGTTATTTAAGGTATGTTTAGCTTACGTAACTCTTCCAGAACATACGTTGCATTAAATTGGTTTCGTTTTGCGTAATAGCTTATGTATAACCTCTAGAAAAGCCTAGAGGAGTTGAAATTGTACGTGAACTAAAATATATAAATGTCACATGTAATTACACAATTCTCAGGAATGAAACACAAGATTTCATTAGATTCAAAATTGTTCGGTATTGTTTGATGCTTGAGTAGGCTCAGATGTCACAGTCTCCCTTACTTTAGGAAATTTCATCCCGAAATTTAATTTAGAGGAAACTTGTGAAAACATATGTGAGGGTATCGCTTCTAGTGATCCTTCGTTCCTAGAGAAAAATCTCTAGAAAACGTTTGGACTCCAGCGAACTTTGTTTATTGTACTCGTTTGTTGTCCATGGTGATTGTGACATCCCGGCTTTTCAGGTATCTTGAACGCGCTACTTTATGGTTATTCACTCCTACACTGATTTAATTCGGAGAATTTAATTACACGCTTGCGATAACTACGCTAACTTTGTGAATCTATAAGGTGAATTACGTGCTATGTGTTATTAGACGAGTTGTATCTGAATTACGTGCTACGTGTTATTAGATGTTTGTGAATCTATTGCGTCTCACTCCAAACACGTGATTTAATATTTTATAAACTCCATGTCGCAAATAATATTTTAGTAACTTTTATTCATAAACCGAACCAAGCCTGTGAAACGTTTCAACTTCGCGACCAAGCAAACCCACCCCACCACCCACACCCCCTTGCGACCCATACCTCCTTGTGGCCCAAGGAATTAACCCAAACTTGAGGCCCAAGACACTTATCCAAACCGCCCCCCTCCCCTTGTTATATTTATATGTATGTATGCATGGGATGTTTTAAAAAAAATATCAAAACCCTAATCCCTAGAAGAAGTGCGACGGCAGCCCCCCCCCCTCTCACGGTCGCGCAAGCCTACAACTTCCGGATCGATTCCAAGCTTGTCCCGGTTCGCTAATCATCATCGTTTCAAGGTTAGGGTTTAATTGTATTGCGATTCACACTAGGTTTTGTGTAATCTTGATCATGATTATATGCTTGTATGATTATTAGTATGAAAAAGTGTTGTGGTGTATGATTAGTTCGGATGAATGTGCGAATCCTTGCGGTTGTGATGATATGTTGAATACTAAAATCGTAGGCTGCGTTTTATCGATAAAGATCATGATATATATTTAGGGTTGCATGAATATTGATATATATGATGATATTTGTCAAATTAACCTGCTGTTAATCAATAAAACTAAGCGTCATGACCGTTTAAACATGTTCTAGTGCGATAAAGTCGAAAAACAGTAAGCTGATTGGCATTTACAGCCAACTTCAGTTGGCTGTAACCTGATCATTATTTATCGAAAAGTGGATTTTCTGAAGCCAAAACGTGTATTTTTGTAAAACGCTTCAAATGGCGCTGGATTCATGTTTTTCTGAGGTTGTTTGCTATTTTTAAATAGTCATTTAGTGCAGCAGCTGAAGCTGCGTAAATTCTGCAGAATATGCAGGTTGTTTATCGAGTCGGATCTCATAGTATGTATGGGTTTAGGTCACGAAATTTTTACAGTAACTGGAGACGGGAATTTCGAAAATCTCCCACTGAAATTTTGTTAATTGGATGAACGATGATTTTTACATAATTTTTCTTGTGGACTGCAGTCAGAAAGCGACGAATCTGACTGCAGCCTAGTATATAAATGTTTATAAATAATTGGTAAAAATTTTGGATTTGGAAATTTTACACAAAATTCTACAGTCTGATTGACATCTCCTGTAAAGAAATTGGAATTTTTGGAATGTTGGAACTATTTTATAAAAATCCTTGAAAACAGCCAAGTTATAAGCGTACAAGCTGAAATATGATAACTTGCGTTTGTGTGTACCTAAGTGTTGTATGAGTTAATCTGTGTTTATGACAAGTTGGTTTGATCATTATTTTGTATGGTGATACTTTGCATGCATGATTTTGGTTTCGAATTGGTTATGACGTGTGCCGTACTGTGTGTTAGTTATGCGTAGGGTTTTGTGTCAGTGTGTTCACACACTAACTTTAAATCGGTTGACATGTTAGGACGCGATTAGTGGGTCCATCATTTGCTTCTTTTTGCTTTATTCTAACGGAGCAATTTAAGGTGAGTTCACGGCCCCTATTTTATCCGGTTTTGAACAACAGGGGGAGAAACATGTATACGCTCTACAACTCTATCTTTTTACGTTATGCGAAATTAACGCCGTTAACTACTCGGTAACTAAGTTAATGTTAATATACGTTATGGTCACTAAGTAGCTTTATCACGAAAGTCCTCAACCAACTCTAGGATAGTTAGTATTGGGTTAGATAGCGGGGAAATTATGGTAGTAGTACTGGGCCCGACAAGCCCCACCCGGGTTAGGGATAACGGGGAAAAACAAACTTTTAAACCGAACTGTGAACTATAAAACCTGTGAACTCACTTTCTTTAATGTTGACACTTGTTTCTTTACATGTTTCTCAGGATGCTAGGTGCACTCACTTGCATTTGATCAAGACATTTTATCGAGTCTCTATTTATGAACAATTTTTGGGATTTTGGTTTTGGCGTTTATGTTGGCGCCCGTTACTTTACCTTAATTCTTCCGCTAAACTTTGAAAGCATGACATTTTGAAAATGACTATGAATGTTTACAACAAATGTTTTTGGAAAACGTTTAAATAAATCATATAGAGTCGTTCGATATTGCTAGTGTCTGAGATTCTGGTTTGATCACACGCCTCGCGGTAATACTCTGCAAGTGGATATTGAGGGTGTGACAGATTGGTATCAGAGCCTCTAGCTATAGAGAACCAGGTTTGCATTAAAAGTAGACCTAAACTATAGCTGTTACACGACACTAGACTTAGTTGGCACCGAACTGTGATATCTTGTTGTGTGTTATAATACAATTGTTCTATGTGAGATATATATGTATATTGTGATATACGCAACTCGTAACTAACTACACCAACCCAGCAGGCTATGCATCATCATCATCCGATAGATCTCGACAATCAAGGGCGCCGGGGAAGGCACCCATGGTCGAACCCTCACCACCTTGTGGTGAGGAGACACGCTCAGCTGCTAGGAAAAGACTCGCTCTAGGAGGGGAGTCGTCCTCCCGTCCGACCACCGCTATACCGGTCGAACCGGTCAACTCTTCAGGAGTGGGGGACGATCTACTTAGAGATGTGTTAAGGAAACAACAGGAACAGCTGGAGAGAATGCAGAAGACTATCGAAGCACAGGGATGGCGATACGTCAGCTAACTGGTAAAACTGGAGAGCTCGAGGAAGAGCAATATGAGAATAAGAGAGTTCGAAACATTTTAGCTAAGGACTTTCGTGCTGAGCGGCTGAGGGCTGACTGGCTTGAAGATAGAGTTCTTGAGTCCAGTTGGAGGATTCACGAACTGGAGCAGAACCAAGCACCACCTATCCCAGTACCCGCACAAGCACCGACCCCTCCAGCGCCGGTAGAGGACGAAGAGGAGGATCCAGAGGAAGACCCGGAGGAGGATCCGGAGGAAGAAGAGCCGGAACAGGACCCAGCTGTTGAAGCTGAGAACGCTGAAGAGTGTAACATCCGTCAAAAACGGATTTACCAAACCCGCTCCGTTTATCAACCGAACAATCAGTCAAAAATTTCGTTGCGAATTAAATGCCCAAAATAATTTTAAACGATACATAATCGATTATTATACGGGAATATATATTTAGTTTTTGAAAAACTGTTGTAAAACGCAAAATAAAAATACAATGTCTCTGCCGGGTTTCGAACCCGGGTCAGTGACCGGTCCTGAAACGGACTTAACACATAACACTTGAACCACTGCGCCACCTGTATTGTTTGTTAAATATTGGAATCATTTAATTCATAAAGTGACGTTACGAATTCAAAACCGACGCCCAAAAGTTCAGTCGTCGGAATCCCGGTAATCACGCCAGCTTTTAACAACATTTTCAGTTATAACGTAAACTATTATTAGGACATCGGTTATAACCGACGTTTGAGTCCGCGACACTTTCTATACCGCCGGAGTTTTTATAACCGATGAATACAGTCGGAAATCAGACCAGGTTCTTCGACGATTTGCCCTATAAATTCACCCACAATCCCCTGCAAACCTTTTCGCTCAAAACCACACCTTTTCTCGGCGTAATTCCACTCGCCGGAATTAATCTGTTAGTCGCTGGAAAACCGGTTTCCCCATTTCTGAGCCTTACTAAACCATTTGAACTTATACCGAAGTCACCGACATATTCTGTAAGTTTTCTGGAGACTCGCTGCTGCAAGACACTCGTCGCCGGAAGGATTTTTTGTCGCCGGAGTTCTGCCGGAAAACAGAGTAAAGCGAGTCGGTATACCTCACGCTTAATTTCCTTTCTTTTTACTTATATCTCATATGTATTTAACCATCAAACACTAAAGAAACCTAACTGAAATTTCGAACCGGTCAGACATCACTTCTGGTTATAACTCAGCGAAGAAGACGAAGTCACGGAACGTATATGTATAATTAAAATCAGTATATTACTCGGGTTAGACACACAGTCCAGCGGTGGACTGTGTGCACATTAAACATACAAACGTCTCGAGTTCGAATCCGGTTTCACACACGCTGCCTTAATAAAAATGATTTTTTTGATTAACTGAACCGGAGTCGCCACAGGTATATGTTAAGTATATTAATAATCGGAATAATAACCAAGTTAGACACACAGTCCAGCGGTGGACTGTGTGTATGTTTAAGTCGCACGTCACGAGTTCGAGTCCGGTCTTCTGCACCGACTCGGACAATTATCTATTCTTTTTAAATAAGACAGAAAAGGAAATAACTAAATTGTGTTTAAGTATAATAAAAATCAGTAAAGTTAACAAGTTGCACACACAGTCCAGCGGTGGACTGTGTGTTGTTTAAGCCACAGGTCCCGGGTTCGAGACCTGTGGAGCGCACCGTCCGAATTGATTTAAATCGTTTTTAAAAATAAAGGATTTCTGTTTAAACATAATTAATATATATATATATATAATTAAAATCAGATATATAACGGGTTAGACACGTAGCTCAGTTGGTAGAGCTGCGTGCACGCGTACGGGAGGTCTCGGGTTCGAGCCTCACTCAGCGCACTTATATTCCGACTCGAACCGGTCAACGGTCAGAGAAAAAAATCAATTTTTTTTATTATTTTTATTTAATTATTTTAATTAAAAATCAATAAAAAATACTTAAAAATAACATTTTTAAGGTTAGAAAATAGCCTCAAACTCACAAAAATACACCCAACAATCCTACTAAAATATATTAATAAAATCCGTTTACTTACCGAACCATAATGCGATTTATCCAGGTTAATCTCACTCGTGGTTAAAACCACTTCGCGTGCATTCAACGTCATCAACCGAACGCACCCAGTGTGAGTGAATCTTACAACTCCTCCTTTTAAATTACACGTTTTGGGGTGTGTCATGTGTTATAAAAATAATTAACTTGTTTATTTAAACTTGTGCCATACCACATCATGATCTAAACTTAGATTGATTATATTGTTGTGATTACTTATTTCCTTTTGCCAAATTATATGAAACTCATTCATTAAGCCCATCAGTTCCTCGTGGGAGACGAGTTGAACAATGCGTGCTTCAAATCAAATTCATTATTGTTCATGTGTGTATCATTGAGTTTATATTGGTTGTAGTTGTGTCATTCATATTATCATGTTATGCAATTCATTCATTAGGCCCCTCAGTTCCTCGTGAGAGACGAGTTGAGCATCGCGTGCCTCTAAATGTTCCATTATTGTTCATGTGTGTTTTATTTAATATCTTATGATTGTTGAATAAGTCTTACATCTATTTTTATTCATGTTTGGTTGTGCACATATTTCATAATCAATTTAAATAAACTTGTTCAAATGTTTTCCATAGGATTCACTCGCCAACTTTATGTTGATCCAAAAAAACCCTTTTACACATGATACAGGTGAACAGGTTGAAGCAAGGAAAACATAGGTTATGCCTTAGAAGAGAACAAAGAAGCTTAGATTGATAGTTAGAACATGTTGTAACATTTATTGTAAATTTCCATTAAATTGTAATTAATGAATATGAAACGCATAATAAATGTTATGAGCTTTGATGATAACCCAATCATGCCCCGATCACCTTTTCCGCTGCGGGTCGGGGTGTGACAGATTGGTATCAGAGCCATGACTATAGGGATATAGGATAGGTTATTAGACCCTTAGAGCCTATACTATAGTCTGCCTAAATTTTAATTGATTAGGTGGTTACATACAAACTTGTGATATTTATTTGTTTCATATTTGTTACATTTACAGTCAAACATACATGCTCATATACACATTCATTATACATATATACATATTCGTTATACATATATCGATGTTCAGGTATTCAATTTATTTTCATACTCTCATTATCCAAAGATTTTGTGCAATTTTCAAATCTCATCAAAGTAAGTTCTGCGACGGGCATGTAGTAACTGGAAGGGTACAAGTACCGGTAGTCGGAACGTCCTGTCTAGGTTGGCATTCGTATAAATCCAATATAACGGACCAGTTTGCCTACCTGGGGACCAACGATGAGAGTACGAAGGACCTATTAGGCCAAAGCATGCCACCCAAACATCGTTCGAACTAACCCTACTTTGAGGTGTCACCGTGTCTACACCTGGACACATTCCGAATATCACACGTTGTATACATATTTCTCGATTTTCTCCGGGTTTTGTGTACGCAACCTGGCAAACCCGTGCGAACCATATGAAAAACCGGTATTCATGGGGGCCCACATTATTACACAGGTAAAGTATGGCGGCATGTAGGGCCTAATGGCGAGCAAACCCAAGACATCCTATGGATGTAGTAGATTTATTTTTCTATAATTATTTTATGAATGTTCGTTCCTAATGCGACCCATGAACCCAAAAACATTCAACTCATACTCTTGTCATGTATTCCTTGTAGATGTCTTCTAACCTCGCCCGTAGGAAGACGAGAGCAAGAAAAGCCCGCGAACGCATGGCTGCCTTAATCGCTCAACAAATGGCTGCCGTAATACCCAACATTGTAATTCAAGTTCAACAAGCACTTACCGCTAATCCTGTCAATCAAGCAAACCAAAACATTATCAACTCTCCCCCAAATACCACTAAATGCACCTACAAGCACTTCAAATCATGCGACCCTCCGAAATACAAAGGGACTGAAGGCGTCACCGCTCTCCTCCATTGGTTTGAAGAAATGGAGAATACTTTTCTAAATTGCGATTGCCCTGATGAACGCAAAGTGCGTTATGCTACCGGTCGACTATATGGGATAGCACTTACTTGGTGGAATACAGAGAAGGCCAAACGAGGCGTCGACGATGCTATGACCTTAACTTGGAACGAATTGAAGGAAATCATGACCAGACGATTTTGCCCAAGGAGCGAAATCAAGAAGTTAGAAGATGAATTTTACTCATTGAAGCAAATGGAAGGAGCCACATCACCTACAACAAAAGATTCCTCGAGTTACATCAAATGGTTCCCAACATGTTCACTCCCCTCTACCGTTTGATCGAGCACTACATTCGTGGTCTTCCGTCAAAGATTCAAGACCCTGTAATAAGTGCCAAGCCTGCAACTTTGGAAGCAGTAATGGAGCTAGCAACAGAGCTCACCGAGAACCGAATCCGAAACAAAGACTTCCAGGAGGAGAAGAAGAAGGATAAAGAAACGACTGAAACCTCCGACTCCACCCAAACCGAATCCCCTTCTCAACCCAATCCTAAGAGAAGAAGAGACGGGCAACTTTTCGCTACTACCCAACGAAATCAACCAGTTTTACACGCTATACCCATCCGAGCTATCCCAATCACCCAAGTGACACCCGACTCAGCTTACCCAAATAAGAAACCATATCTTGGACCTCACCCTCGATGCAACAACTGTTTTTATCACCATCCTCATACCCTACCTTGTCGTCTATGTGCAACTTGTGGACGCTATGGTCATTTGAGCAATGTTTGTCGCACCTTTCAAGACCAAACCTTTTCCCCTACTCAAACCATAAACCAAACCTATCAACAACCCCAATACCCCATGTTCCCATATGCTCGAGCTTGTTTCAATTGTGGCGACCCTACCCACTTTAGAAACATGCCTCAATTGGTTAATGTCATCAACACTCAAGCCCAATCAAAACCCAGTTAACCAAGTAAACCAAGAAAATCCAAACACTAGGCCACCAGCAAGAGGAAGAGTCTTCAATATCAACGCCAATCCTGTCAAAGATAATGACGGCCCAAGCGAAGATACTCAACTAGTCCTCTTCGCCGAAGATCCAGATTCAACTCCTATCGTTTAGTTTTATGTTTTTCCATGTGTAGACTTTTGGAGTAATTATTGGATATTATATATTATATATTGTTTTTAGTATATGCTTTTGCCGAGGCCGCAGCTCCCCATCCATCGAGGTTGAGCTTGATCCCCATTTTATTATGCGGTTGATCTTGGCGTGCCCGCACGATCGGCTCCGTTTGATTGAGCCTTGATCGGTTATTTCATTTTACATTTCAATACATGCAATACGCTCGGCTCCGTTTGATTGAACCTTGAGCGCACAGTTCAATTTACATTTCCAGTTCATGCAATACGTTCGGCTCCGTTTGATTGAGCCTTGAGCGCACATACATTTTCATTATCAGTATCTTGTGGTTATGGTGTTTGTTGTAGAGTCGCATAGAACTAATCATGACTGGCGGATAAAGTCAATGAGAATTTGACAAGAATATGGTGGATACGCCGCTGGTACTTCCTATATATAAGTATTCTTGTCAAATGATCGGAGGCATTATCAGGCGGTTATGAGAGGTTCCATGCATAGGCTGTTTGTGTGATTGTTGTTTGATTAAGTTGTTCAATTCAGTACATTCAATACGTTCGGCTCCGTTTGATTGAGCCTTGAGCGCACATACAATTTCATTTTCAGTACATTCAATACGTTCGGCTCCGTTTGATTGAGCCTTGAGCGCACAGACATTTCATTTTCAGTACATGCAATACGATCGGCTCCGTTTGATTGAGCCTTGATCGCATAGATATATTTCATTTCAGTAATTTATGTTTGTTGTATTGGTTGTAGAGTTATAGGACTAATCATAATTCACCGATAAAACCAATGAAAATTTGACAAGAATATGGTGGATACGCCGATGGTACTTCCTATATATAAGTATTCTTGTCAAAGGATCAGAGGCATTATCGGACGGTTATGAGAAGTTCTATGTAGGATTTATTAGTTTCTTGGTAACCAATCATAACTTGTGGATAAAACTAATGAAAATTTGGCAAGAATATGGTGGATACGCCGCTGGTACTTCCTATATATAAATATTCTTGCCAAAGGATCAGAGGCATTATCAGGCGGTTATGAGAAGTTCCATGTAGGATTTAGTTTTGCCTTGGTTGGAATTTGTGTTACATTTATATCATCATGCTATTTAAAGAGATTGGATTGTGTTCCATTTCTATATAAACTAACCTCTCCATCATAACAAACGAGAGAGGAACTTCCAACATTCAAACATATATGCTATCAGAATGTGGATTCAATTATTTGCTGTTGTGTTTATTCATGTTCGAATATTAGCTGTTGTGTTTATTTATGTTCAAATATCAGCTGTTGTGTTTTTATTTATGTTCCATGTAGGTTGTAGTGTTAGAAGTTTTGCCTTAGGATATAACCATACTTTCCCAAACGTATCTAAACTCTTATGCATGATATCATTTTTAGCAAATCATTTCTGCTTATCAATACTCATACAGTAGGCAACAAAAAGCGATTCCTGTAATAGGGTACTTAACCCTTACAAGGAATGTTACCGCCTCAAACAAAAACTTAAACCCATATTTTTCTATGCTTATAACTGTCAAACTAAACATCATCATCCTTTTAGTTAAAATATATCATTATTTAAATTTCGGGACGAAATTTCTAAAAAGCAGGGGATACTGTAACATCCGTCAAAAACGGATTTACCAAACCCGCTCCGTTTATCAACCGAACAGTCAGTCAAAAATTTCGTTGCGAATTAAATGCCCAAAATAATTTTAAACGATACATAATCGATTATTATACGGGAATATATATTTAGTTTTTGAAAAACTGTTGTAAAACGCAAAATAAAAATACAATGTCTCTGCCGGGTTTCGAACCCGGGTCAGTGACCGGTCCTGAAACGGACTTAACACATAACACTTGAACCACTGCGCCATCTGTATTGTTTGTTAAATATTGGAATCATTTAATTCATAAAGTGACGTTACGAATTCAAAACCGGCGCCCAAAAGTTCAGTCGTCGGAATCCCGGTAATCACGCCAGCTTTTAACAACATTTTCAGTTATAACGTAAACTATTATTAGGACATCGGTTATAACCGACGTTTGAGTCCGGACACTTTCTATAACCGCCGGAGTTTTTATAACCGATGAATACAGTCGGAAATCAGACCAGGTTCTTCGACGATTTTCCCTATAAATTCACCCACAACCCACTTCAAACCTTTTCGCTCAAAACCACACCTTTTCTCGGCGTAATTCCACTCGCCGGAATTAATCTGTTAGTCGCCGGAAAACCGGTTTCCCCATTTCTGAGCCTTACTAAACCATTTGAACTTATACCGAAGTCACCACATATTCTGTAAGTTTTCTGGAGACTCGCTGCTGCAAGACACTCGTCGCCGGAAGGATTTTTTGTCGCCGGAGTTCTGCCGGAAAACAGAGTAAAGCGAGTCGGTATACCTCATGCTTAATTTCCTTTCTTTTTACTTATATCTCATATGTATTTAATCATCAAACACTAAAGAAACCTAACTGAAATTTGAACCGGTCAGACATCACTTCTGGTTATAACTCAGCGAAGAAGACGAAGTCACGGAACGTATATGTATAATTAAATCAGGATATTACTCGGGTTAGACACACAGTCCAGCAGTGGACTGTGTGCACATTAAACATACAAACGTCTCGAGTTCGAATCCGGTTTCACACACGCTGCCTTAATAAAAATGATTTTTTTGATTAACTGAACCGGAGTCGCCACAGGTATATGTTAAGTATATTAATAATCGGAATAATAACCAAGTTAGACACACAGTCCAGCGGTGGACTGTGTGTATGTTTAAGTCGCACGTCACGAGTTCGAGTCCGGTCTTCTGCACCGACTCGGACAATTATCTATTCTTTTTAAATAAGACAGAAAAGGAAATAACTAAATTGTGTTTAAGTATAATAAAAATCAGTAAAGTTAACAAGTTGCACACACAGTCCAGCGGTGGTCTGTGTGTTGGTTTAAGCCACAGGTCCCGGGTTCGAGACCTGTGGAGCGCACCGTCCGAATTGATTTAAATCGTTTTTAAAAATAAAGGATTTCTGTTTAAAACATAATTAATATATATATATATATAATTAAAATCAGATATATAACGGGTTAGACACGTAGCTCAGTTGGTAGAGCTGCTTGCACGCGTACGGGAGGTCTCGGGTTCGAGCCTCACTCAGCGCACTTATATTCCGACTCGAACGTCACGTCGGTCAACGTAACGGTCAGAAAAAAATCAATTTTTTTTATTATTTTTATTTAATTATTTTAATTAAAAATCAATAAAAAATACTTAAAAATAACATTTTTAAGGTTAGAAAATAGCCTCAAACTCACAAAAATACACCCAACAATCCTACTAAAATAGATTAATAAAATCCGTTTACTTACCGAACCATAATGCGATTTATCTAGGTTAATCTCACTCGTGGTTAAAACCACTTCGCGTGCATTCAACGTCATCAACCGAACGCACCCAGTGTGAGTGAATCTTACAACTCCCCTTTTAAATTACACGTTTTGGGGTGTGTCATGTGTTATAAAAATAATTAACTTGTTTATTTAAACTTGTGCCATACCACATCATGATCTAAACTTAGATTGATTATATTGTTGTGATTACTTATTTCCTTTTGCCAAATTATATGAAACTCATTCATTAAGCCCATCAGTTCCTCGTGGGAGACGAGTTGAACAATGCGTGCTTCAAATCAAATTCATTATTGTTCATGTGTGTATCATTGAGTTTATATTGGTTGTAGTTGTGTCATTCATATTATCATGTTATGCAATTCATTCATTAGGCCCCTCAGTTCCTCGTGAGAGACGAGTTGAGCATCGCGTGCCTCTAAATGTTCCATTATTGTTCATGTGTGTTTTATTTAATATCTTATGATTGTTGAATAAGTCTTACATCTATTTTTATTCATGTTTGGTTGTGCACATATTTCATAATCAATTTAAATAAACTTGTTCAAATGTTTTCCATAGGATTCACTCGCCAACTTTATGTTGATCCAAAAAAACCCTTTTACACATGATACAGGTGAACAGGTTGAAGCAAGGAAAACATAGGTTATGCCTTAGAAGAGAACAAAGAAGCTTAGATTGATAGTTAGAACATGTTGTAACATTTATTGTAAATTTCCATTAAATTGTAATTAATGAATATGAAACGCATAATAAATGTTATGAGCTTTGATGATAACCCAATCATGCCCCGATCACCTTTTCCGCTGCGGGTCGGGGTGTGACAGATTGGTATCAGAGCCATGACTATAGGGATATAGGATAGGTTATTAACCCTTAGAGCCTATACTATAGTCTGCCTAAATTTTAATTGATTAGGTGGTTACATACAAACTTGTGATATTTATTTGTTTCATATTTGTTTACATTTACAGTCAAACATACATGCTTAATACACATTCATTATACATATATACATATTCTTATACATATATCGATGTTCAGGTATTCAATTTATTTTCATACTCTCATTATCCAAAGATTTTGTGCAATTTTCAAATCTCATCAAAGTAAGTTCTGCGACGGGCATGTAGTAACTGGAAGGGTACAAGTACCGGTAGTCGGAACGTCCTGTCTAGGTTGGCATTCGTATAAATCCAATATCAACGGACCAGTTTGCCTACCTGGGGACCAACGATGAGAGTACGAAGGACCTATTAGGCCAAAGCATGCCACCCAAACGTCGTTCGAACTAACCCTACTTTGAGGTGTCACCGTGTCTACACCTGGACACATTCCGAATATCACACGTTGTATACATATTTCTCGATTTTCTCCGGGTTTTGTGTACGCAACCTGGCAAACCCGTGCGAACCATATGAAAAACCGGTATTCATGGGGCCCACATGATTACACAGGTAAAGTATGGCGGCATGTAGGGCCTAATGGCGAGCAAACCCAAGACATCCTATGGATGTAGTAGATTTATTTTTCTATAATTATTTTATGAATGTTCGTTCCTAATGCGACCCATGAACCCAAAAACATTCAACTCATACTCTTGTCATGTATTCCTTGTAGATGTCTTCTAACCTCGCCCGTAGGAAGACGAGAGCAAGAAAAGCCCGCGAACGCATGGCTGCCTTAATCGCTCAACAAATGGCTGCCGTAATACCCAACATTGTAATTCAAGTTCAACAAGCACTTACCGCTAATCCTGTCAATCAAGCAAACCAAAACATTATCAACTCTCCCCCAAATACCACTAAATGCACCTACAAGCACTTCAAATCATGCGACCCTCCGAAATACAAAGGGACTGAAGGCGTCACCGCTCTCCTCCATTGGTTTGAAGAAATGGAGAATACTTTTCTAAATTGCGATTGCCCTGATGAACGCAAAGTGCGTTATGCTACCGGTCGACTATATGGGATAGCACTTACTTGGTGGAATACAGAGAAGGCCAAACGAGGCGTCGACGATGCTATGACCTTAACTTGGAACGAATTGAAGGAAATCATGACCAGACGATTTTGCCCAAGGAGCGAAATCAAGAAGTTAGAAGATGAATTTTACTCATTGAAGCAAATGGAAGAGACCACATCACCTACAACAAAAGATTCCTCGAGTTACATCAAATGGTTCCCAACATGTTCACTCCCCTCTACCGTTTGATAGAGCACTACATTCGTGGTCTTCCGTCAAAGATTCAAGACCCTGTAATAAGTGCCAAGCCTGCAACTTTGGAAGCAGTAATGGAGCTAGCAACAGAGCTCACCGAGAACCGAATCCGAAACAAAGACTTCCAGGAGGAGAAGAAGAAGGATAAAGAAACGACTGAAACCTCCGACTCCACCCAAACCGAATCCCCTTCTCAACCCAATCCTAAGAGAAGAAGAGACGGGCAACTTTTCGCTGCTACCCAACGAAATCAACCAGTTTTACACGCTATACCCATCCGAGCTATCCAATCACCCAAGTGACACCCGACTCAGCTTACCCAAATAAGAAACCATATCTTGGACCTCACCCTCGATGCAACAACTGTTTTTATCACCATCCTCATACCCTACCTTGTCGTCTATGTGCAACTTGTGGACGCTATGGTCATTTGAGCAATGTTTGTCGCACCTTTCAAGACCAAACCTTTTCCCCTACTCAAACCATAAACCAAACCTATCAACAACCCCAATACCCCATGTTCCCATATGCGTGTTTGTGTTGTCTTGCGAATATCTGAAATGGCAACCGGTCGTCATGGAAATCTCGACATGTCAGCTGAAGAATTGGCCGCTTTAATCCAAGAGCACGTAAATGCTGCTCTGGCATGTGTTCCTAACCCACCAGCAGGAGGGGGTCTTAACCCCTACAAGATGTTCCTTGATGCGAAACCGAGCAAGTTCACGGGTGTTGAAGGACCTATAGGACTGGTCCGTTGCATTGAAAAGTCTGAATCGGTTTTCGAAATGTGCTAATTGCCTTGAAGCTAATAAGGTCAAGTATGCTGCCTCGACGTTGGAAGATGGGGCATTAACCTGGTGGAACGCACAAGTCCAAACGCGTGGACTTGTTGCGGCGAACGCAATGGCCTGGACCGAATTCAAGGCCCTAACAAGGAGGAATACTGTCCGCGGGACAGAGTTCAGCAGTTAGAACAAGTGTTATGGAACCACAAGATGGTCGGGTCAGAAATTGAAGCTTACACGGCAAGACATCATGATCTGGTGTTCCTTTGTCCCGATTTGGCTAACACCGTCGATAAACGGCTTGAGTTTTATCCTGGGGTCTGGTCCCTGAGATCCACGGCATGGTAATGTCTAGCAACCCTACGACGGAGCATCAAGCGATTAGGTTGGCGCATAAACTCACCAATAAGGCGGTGGAGCAAGGAAGTTGCCACCTAGGGGTGCAACTGAAATTGTCCCCGACAACAAGAGAAAATTCGAAGACTCACCTGCTCGGCAGTCTTCATCAGCCCAGCCACAACAAGGAAACCAGAAGCGGTCCAACAACTTCAACAAAATCAGGGTACAACAATCAGTCGGCCAACAACACCCAGAACTCGAGCGGCTATGCGGGTCGAAAGCCGCAATGTAATCGTTGTAACCTCCATCATCACGGCCCTTGCGCCGGAAATCGCTGCCAACGATGTGGCAAAAGCAGGACACGCGGCAAAGGATTGTCGCGGGGAAATTATGTCATGACAGAATCAGAACTAGCACCAGGGTCAACTGCAAGGTAATAACCGGGGATGCTATCAGTGCGGTAGAACTGCCCATTTCAAGCGAGACTGCCCGCAACTTCGCAACAACAACAATGGTGGGAATAAGAACAACAACCACAACAACAACAACAACAACAACAACAACAATAATAACAACAATGGCAACAATGGAAATGGTGGCACAGGAGGTGCCAAAGGACGTGCATTCACGTTGGGCCGTGGAGAGGCCAGAAATGACTCGAATGTGGTCACCGGTAAGTTTCCCCTTAACGATCATTTTGCTAATGTACTTTTTGATACGGGTGCGGATAAGAGTTTTATATCTGAGTCTTTTAGGAAGAACCTAAATCTCACACCTAAACCCCTAGAGACTCCTTATGTCATAGAACTAGCCAATGGTAAATCTGTAGATGTGACCCATCTAGTGACCGGCTGTCAACTTAAACTCACGGGTCACACCTTTACCATTGATCTGATGACAACTACTCTAGGTAGTTTTGATGTGGTAGCCGGAATGGACTGGCTATCCGACGTCCGAGCTGAAGTTCTCTGTTTCGAGAAAGCTATCCGTATTCCGCTCTCTAACGACGAAGTCTTGATGGTGCAAGGCGAGAAGGCAGGCGTCGTCACGAACATCATCTCTTACATGCAAGCTCAGAAGTATCTTCGGAGAAAGAACTCTTTTGCTTTGCTCGCACTGGTCACCGAGCAGTCTAAGGACGAGAATCGGATTGAAGATATCCCCGTCGTCCGTGACTTTCCCGATGTGTTTCCAGAGGAGTTACCCGGTCTTCCACCACATCGACAAGTGGAGTTTGAAATCGAATTGGCGAACCATGCGACTCCTATTGTCAAGGCCCCGTACCGCTTAGCTCTAGCAGAGCTGCAAGAGCTGTCTACCCAACTTCAGGAATTGTTGGAAAAAGGATTTATCCGACCCAGTACTTCGCCATGGGGAGCTCCGGTCCTTTTTGTCAAGAAGAAGGACGGGACCTTCCTCATGTGCATCGACTACAGGAACTCAATAAGGTTACCGTCAAGAACCGGTACCCCTTACCTCGCATCGACGATCTTTTCGACCAGCTTCAAGGGTCAAGCTACTACTCCAAGATTGATCTACGGTCCGGTTATCACCAGCTACGCGTCAGGGAGGAGGATATCTCCAAGACGGCGTTTCGCACTCAGTATGGCCATTATGAGTTCTTCGTCATGCCCTTCGGTCTCACCAATGCACCCGCGGTGTTCATGGACCTCATGAACCGCGTGTGTAAGCCGTATCTCGACAAGTTTGTCATCGTGTTCATCGATGATATACTCATCTACTCTAAGGGTGAGGAAGAACATGCTGAGCATCTGTGATTATTACTGGAACTACTTCAACAAGAGAAACTATATGCCAAATTTCCGAAGTGTGATTTCTTGATTCGGGAGTTCAGTTCCTCGGGCATATCGTGAATGAAAAGGGTATTCATGTTGATCCCGCCAAGATTGATGCTATTAAGAACTGGGAAGCACCCAGGACACCGACAGGGATCCGCCAATTTTTGGGTTTGGCTGGTTACTACAGACGTTTCATCAAGGGATTTCCAAGATCGCACAACCGTTTACCACTCTCACTCAGAAGGGCACCAAGTATGCTTGGGGTGACAAACAGGAAGCAGCATTTCAATTACTGAAGCAGAAGCTTTGCAGTGCACCCATTTTGTCCTTGGCAGAGGGGACGGATGATTTTGTGGTATATTGTGACGCTTCCATTCAGGAATTGGGATGTGTGCTCATGCAACGTGATAAGGTCATCGCGTATGCGTCCCAACAGTTGAAGGTCCATGAGTAGAACTACACGACACATGACTTGGAATTGGGAGCAGTTGTGTTTGCACTTAAGATTTGGAGACACTATCTATATGGAACAAGGTGCACAATCTACATGGATCACAAGAGCCTCCAACATATTTTTGACCAGAAGGAGTTGAACATGCGACAGCGTCGCTGGGTCGAACTCCTAAACGATTATGAATGTGCCTTTCGGTATCACCCGGGTAAAGCTAACGTGGTAGCTGATGCCCTCAGTCGGAAGGAGCACTTGAAACTCGTCGGGCACGAGCACTACAGTTCACAATTCATTCTGGGTTACCCGAACTGATACGCGACGCGCAGCTAGAAGCAGTTAAGGAAGAGAACATCAAGGCCGAATATGTGGGAAAGATGGAACGCGATTGGGAAATGAAACCCAATGGTGCCAGGTATTTCATGAATCGTATATGGGTACCTGTCTACGGAAACCTCAGGAAGCTAGTTATGGACGAAGCTCACAAATCCCGATACTCTGTCCATCCAGGTTCGGATAAGATGTATCAAGACCTTAAAGCCGCGTACTGGTGGCCCAACATGAAAGCGGATATAGCCACCTACGTGAGCAAGTGTTTGACTTATGCGAAAGTCAAGGTGGAATACCAGAAGCCATCAGGGTTACTTCAACAACCTGAGATCCCAGTGTGGAAATGGGATCAGACCTCGATGGACTTTATCACTAAACTCCCACGAACTCCGGGTGGTTGCGATACCATCTGGGTAATCGTGGATCGTCTAACTAAGTCTGCACACTTCCTAGAGACCAAAGAAACATATAAGATGGATAAGTTGACTCGCATCTACATTAAGGAAGTAGTTTCCCGACACGGAGTGCCAACGTCCATCATCTCAGACAGAGATGCTCGTTTCACGTCCAACTTTTGGTAGTCACTTCAGAAAGCGTTGGGTACACGCTTAGATATGAGCACAGCTTACCACCCTCAGACGGATGGTCAAAGTGAAAGGACCATTCAGACCTTGGAAGACATGCTTAGGGCATGCGTGGTAGACTTCGGGAACAGTTGGGAAATCCATCTGCCTTTAGTGGAATTCTCGTATAACAACAGTTACCATACGAGTATTCAGGCAGCACCGTTTGAAGCATTGTACGGTCGCAAATGTAGATCACCGGTCTGTTGGGCAGAAGTTGGTGACAGTCAACTCACAGGTCCTGAGTTGAAACTTGAGGCTACTGAAAAGATTGTGCAAACTAGAAACCGCATGGCAGCGACACGAGATCGACAGAAATGTTACGCTGATCAACGACGCAAACCGCTCGAATTTCAAGTAGGTGACCGCGCCCTACTGAAAGTGTCACCCTGGAAGGGTGTAATTCGTTTTGGAAAACGAGGTAAACTAAATCCACGGTACGTAGGCCATTTGTGATTTCGAAGCATATCGGGCCCGTAGCTTATCAGTTAGACCTTCCTGCCGAACTCAGTGGAGTTCACAACGTTTTTCACGTGTCCAATCTAAAGAAGTGCGTATCAGATGAGACCCTAGTCATCCATTGGATGAGATTCAAGTGGATGAGCAACTGCATTTTGTGGAACAACCTATCGAGATCATGGACCGTGAGATTAAGACTCGAAGGCACAACAAGATACCGATCATCAAGGTTCGTTGGAACTCTAAGCGTGGACCGGAGTTTACGTGGGAAAGAGAGGACCAAATGAAAAGCAAATACCCACACCTTTTTGCAGCTGAGCAGCAATCTGACGTTACCGCCAACTGAATTTCGGGACGAAATTCTTTCAACATGGGGATGATTGACAGCCTGGGATTTACTTCTACCATTCTAACAAACTGAACTTTTGTGCGTTGCATTCTAAACCGCATTTACTCAATTTTTGGGACGAAAATTCTTTCAACATGGGGATAATGTGACATCCCGGCTTTTCAGGTATCTTGAATGCGCTACTTTATGGTTATTCACTCCTACACTGATTTAATCGGAGAATTAAATTAGACTCTTGCGATAACTACGCTAACTTTGTGAATCTATAGGGTGAATTACGTGCTATGTGTTATTAGACGGGTTGTATCTGAATTACGTGCTATGTGTTATTAGACGTTTGTGAATCTATTGCGTCTCACTCCAAATACGTGATTTAATATTTTATAAACTTCATGTCGCAAATAATATTTTGGTAACTTTTATTCATAAACCGAACCAAGCCTGTGAAACGTTTCGACTTCGCACCATGCAAACCCAACCCACCACCCACACCCCCTTGCGACCCACACCTCCTTGCGGCCCAAGGAATTAACCCAAACTTGAGGCCCAAGACACTTACCCAAACCGCCCCCCTCCCCTTGCTATATTTATATGTATGTATGCATGGGATGTTTTAAAAAAAATAAACCCTAATCCCTAGAAGAAGTGCGACGGCAGCCCCCCCTCTCACGGTCGCGCAAGCCTACAACTTTCGGATCGATTCCAAGCTTGTCCCGGTTCGCTAATCATCATCGTTTCAAGGTTAGGGTTTAATTGTATTGCGATTCACACTAGGTTTTGTGTAATCTTGATCATGATTATGTGCTTGTATGATTATTAGTATGAAAAAGTGTTGTGGTGTATGATTAGTTCGGATGAATGTGCGAATCCTTGCGGTTGTGATGATATGTTGAATACTAAAATCGTAGGCTGCGTTTTATCGATAAAGATCATGATAAATATTTAGGGTTGCATGAATATTGATATATATGATGATATTTGTCAAATTAACCTGCTGTTAATCAATACAACTAAGCGTCATGACCGTTTAAACATGTTCTAGTGCGATAAAGTCAAAAACAGTAAGCTGATTGGCATTTACAGCCAACTTCAGTTGGCTGTAACCTGATCATTATTTTTGAAAAGTGGATTTTCTGAAGCCTAAAACATGTATTTTTGAAAAACGCTTCAAATGGCGCTGGATTCATGTTTTTCTGAGGTCGTTTGCTATTTTTAAATAGTCATTTAGTGCAGCAGCTGAAGCTGCGTAAATTCTGCAGAATTTGCAGGTTGTTTATCAAGTTGGATCTCATAGTATGTATGGGGTTAGGTCACGAAATTTGCACAGTAACTGGAGACGGGAATTTCCGAAAATCTCCCACTGGAATTTTGTTAATTGGATGAACGATGATTTTTAAATAATTTTTCTTGTGGACTGCAGTCAGAAAGCGACGAATCTGATGCAGCCTAGTATATAAATGTTTATAAATAATTGGTAAAAATTTTGGATTCGGAAATTTCGTACAAAATTCTACAGTCTAATTGACATCTTCTGTAAAGAATTGGAATTTTTGAAACGTTGGAACTATTTTATAAAAATCCTCGAAAACAGCCCAGTGCAAGCTGAAACATGATAACTTGCGTTTGTGTGTACCTAAGTGTTGTATGAGTTAATCTGTGTTTATGACAAGTTGGTTTGATCATTATTTTGTATGGTGATACTTTGCATGCATGATTTCGGTTTCAAATTGGTTATGACGTGTGCCGTACTGTGTGTTAGTTATGCGTAGGGTTTTGTGTCAGTGTGTTCACACACTAACTTTGAATCGGTTGACATGTTAGGACGCGATTAGCGGTTCCATCATTTGCTTCTTTTGTGTTATTCTAACCGAGCAATTTAAGGTGAGTTCACGGCCCCTATTTTATCCAGTTTTGAACAACAGGGGGAGAAACATGTATACGCTCTACAACTTTATCTTTTTACGTTATGCGAAATTAACGCCGTTAACTACTCGGTAACTAAGTTAATGTTAATGTACGTTATGGTCACTAAGTAGCTTTATCACGGAAGTCCTCAACCAACTCTCGGATCGTTAGTATTAGGTTAGATAGTGGGGAAATTATGGTAGTACTACTGGGGCCGACAAGCCCCACCCGAGCTAGTCGCGCTAGCCGACCGGGAATGGTCAACGGGTGATTAATTTGGCCTAACTTTCGCCATGGTCAGTGATAGACCTGGCAACACTGAGGTAACAACAGTCAGCTTCGATCGTGAACTCTTATTGACGTAACTTTAGGCTCATTACCTACATGTTAACATTGAACTTATTTACGAACCAACATTATTATTCCGGGTTAGGAATAATGGAACTATGTCGTTATCCCGGGTTAGGGATAACGGGGAAAAACAAACTTTTAAACCGAACTTGTGAACTTATAAAAACCTGTGAACTCACTCTTCTTTAATGTTGACACTTGTTTCTTTACATGTTGCTTAGGACGCTAGGAGCGCTAGGTGCACTCACTTGCATTTGATCAAGACATTTTATGAGTCTTTATTTACAAACAATTTTTGGGATTTTGGTTTTGGCGTTTATGTTGGCGCCCGTTACTTTAACTTAATGCTTCCGCTAAACTTTGAAACCATGACATTTTGAAAATGACTATGAATGGTTACAACAAATGTTTTTGGAAAACTTTAAATAAATCATATAGAGTTGTTCGATATTGCTAGTGTCTTAGATTCTGGTTTGATCACACGCCTCGCGGTAATACTCCACAAGTGGATATTGAGGGTGTGACAGTGATGAGTTGAGATTCGAAAATCTTAACCTCATTCCAATAGGTAGGTGCATGACACCTTTGATTGTACTGAGCCTCAGAAAAGATTCTTGTAAATGTCATAGTAGTATCTTTTTTTTCGCAGCATACCATAAAAATAGCGTGGACTTGAAAGAAAGGAGTCGGATTTCTAATAATGAATGGAAGATTGTTTATAAAGGTTTCCCATGAGGACTAGTATAGGAAACTTGTGTATGCTCGAAATTGGAGTCAGAGAGTGTATGATAGAACAACATTGGTCAAGGTCCATAATTTCTAACGCTTGCAATGTAATAAGGAACACTTATATATAGGAAGTACAAGCGGCATATCCACCATGCCCTTATTACATTGTTCCCGTTTCGTTATTCTTATTACTGTAGGTTCTCACACATGACAAAACTTGCTATGGTTTTCTATGCAAGGGATTTTATAATTATGTATGCATCCATAACTACTCAATTCGTTGCACAGTCCGCATAGTTTATTTTGTGATGTGTAGGGGAAAAATTCATATGAGTAAACATGGAATGACTTGTGTAGACCACATCGGGATCTCCTTAATTAGATCGACGCATGATCTCTTTAAATAGACCACCAAAGAGTCTCTTTAACTAGATCTCCACATGATCTCTTTAACTATATTGACGGACAATCTCTTTAACTAGATCATCACATGATCTCTTTACTAGATTGACGAGCAATCTCTTTAACTAGGCCCTGAAAGACCTCTTTAACTAAGCCCTGAAATACTTCTTTAACTAGGCCCTGAAAGACCTCTTTAACTAAGCCCTGAAATACTTCTTTAACTAGGCCCTGAAAGACCTCTTTAACTAAGCCCTGAAAGACTTCTTTAACTAAACCCTGAAAGACCTCTTTAACTAAGCCCTGAAAGACTTCTTTAACTAAACCCTGAAAGGTTTCTTTAACTTTGTATCAAATTAGGAATAGTACTTTGGAATCCAAGGGCTTAACTATTTGCATAGAATAACCCCTTCAAGGATTTAAGATAGTACTTTCGGATATCCTTCTAAGAATCTATCATATGAAGATATGGAAGATTCTACAAGGATTTGGATAACGAACATTTGAACCAAATTAACACATAAACACATAATCACATAATTGTCAATTTGGTCATCAGCTTGTTATTAACTTGTCATCAATTTGTACATAAGTAGTTAAAGTACACTAGGAATCCAATCAAGGAGTTCATTTAGTACTTTAAGCATTCGCAAGAATCTAACTATGAAGATAGAAAGATCTTGTAAGGATTTGGTTTGGCCTAATTGAATCTTAACATATGTATAGATCCTAATAGGATTTGGGATTCATGTAGCAAAAGTATTTTGAAACCTTATATTAGGTATACTAGGTCAACATACGAAGTAGGAATGTCCATGAAATCAATGTGCTAGCATGCTTGGACAACATACATAGCAAAAATGCAATGAAAATCAATGTGCTCATATGCTAAGTCAACATATGCCGCAAAAAGTGTCTTTAAAAATCATGCATGAATTTTTTTTTTTGAAAACATGCTTAATGTTTTTGAATCATATGTATAATGTCTTCAAAATTATGCACTAGATATATTAGGTAAATATACCTTTGTTAAATTGATTTGAAACCACATGAAAAATCCTTGAATTACTGTATAGAGTTTTTGAAAATACGTATTTTGAAATCATGCACTTCGTATATTAAGTAAATATGCTATGTTAAATAGCTTTTAGAATCTTATAAAATATATTTGAAATCATGAAATTTTGAAATCCGTATAATGTTTTTGAAATTATGTACCATGCAAAGTGTTACGAAAAATCAGAGGGTTGTAGTATAAACATATTGCATAAGACCATTTAAGGACTCATGGAAGTATCCTTAGATATCCAATCAAGGATTTAAAGTGATAGTTTAAGTATTCCTTAAGAGTTGTAACTTGTATCTTGTACATTGTTTCTTAAAAGAAACAGGTACTTAGGATTTTTGTGGAGATCGCGGGATATCGCAAGATGAAAGAAACTACAAGAGTTGTTTGATTCGCAAGGAACCATGTTATTGGTATTGGTATTGTAGGGGAGGAACACACATATATAATCGCATTTGTAAATAAAATGAAATCTACCAAATTTATTTAGAGACAATCAAAGTGTTTTCAAGGTTCTTGGTAAACAAAAGAGAAACAGATGATAAAAGCTTAATTGTTCATAGTTGCATCATTGTTGGCTTGAGTCTTGTTAATATGGTCATCCACGAGCGGGATTTACATTTACAAGTCTCTGGCAGTTGTTTCTAAAATGACCCATCTCGCCACAGTTGTAGCAAGAACCTGGTGGAAAGTTAGCTTGAGCTGATCGACAGACGTTTGCCAAATGACCAAGTCGCCCACACGAAGTGCATTGATGACATTGTAGGTGAGCCTGATGATGAGCATTGTACCTGTTGCATATGCGTGTTGTACCAGTATAAGGTTTCCTCACAAGGGGTTGTACTGATTGATTGGGGGTAGCTTGATTGTTCTGAGCAACTACAGCGAAATTTTGTGAAGCCTTGCGCTTCTTTGACTTCTTAGAGGATTCAATCTTGTTTTTTTTTTGGTTTTTCATAGGTAGTTTTGTCAAATGGTTTCTTGTCGCCTTTGGGAAAAGTTTACGCTTTTTGATTTGGGACTCAGTCAGGGTAGCAGATAGTTCGATAGCCTGTTGAACGGTGGTAGGGTTGCTACCGGTAACAATATCCTGAACGGGGTCAGGCAGGCCATCAATGTACTTTTCAATCGCCTTATCCAAAGGCGTAACCATCGAAGGACACAACAAACTTAACTCCTCATACTGGTCGGTGTAAGCTCGGTGTTCTCCACTATCTTGCTTAAGATCGTGAACTCATTCTCAAGTGCCCTTTGTTCATGACGAGGACAAAATTCCTTCATCATCAAAGCTCGAAGCTTGCCACATCGGCACTCCTATCTCTCATTATACCATTCAACCACGTAAGAGCTCTTTTCTTGAATACACTCGACGCGAACTCAACTTTTCGCTCATCTGGACATTGAACAAAACGGAACGTGTTTCGAGACTCTCAAAGCATTGAAGAAGTCCGTAGCTCCCTCGGACCCAGTGAACTGAAGCGGTTTAGCCGAACTGAATTATTGTAGCTGCACGGAGCTGGTGCATTGTTGTTATTGTTGTTTGCTTGATTTAATGAGTCACTAGGTTCGGGAGAATTGCTGTCATTTGCTGAGCGATAAGTGCAGCCATTTCGGCATTTTGAGTTGTATGATGTCGACGAGGCATTCTAGAAAAGAAACGTGAAAGAAGATATATGAGATTGACATTCGGAAGAGAATCAATAGAGGCATCAATATATTGAAGAAACATATGGATGGTGGTCACTTGTCTGTTTCTCAAAACACACAAATGACGCACGGTTACTGATCAAAGTAAATGGGTCTTATAATGTATCGCGAAGACATGCCTTAGCCTATAAGTGGACACTCACCCCAAGAGTTCCCAGGTAAGAGTGACTGGTCCGATTAAGTGGATTTGTACGAACACTCTAGCCTTAGACAGAAAAGTCGGGGTACAGGCACCCACCCTTCAGATTTCATGTGTTCACATTATTAAAACCCAAACTTTGACGAGAGTTTGAAAACTTTAAAGGCAATAAGCCCAAGGACAAACCATCTAAGGATAGATGATTTCTGTGAGATTTTAGAAAAATTTTGACTTTCAAAGGATGTGATATGCTTTGTTGTTGATAATCACCTAAGGATAGGTGATGGTAATGTTTTAAGAATCAAACACAAGTAAACTTGCGTTGGGGGTCCTAGGAAGGTTATAGTCTAGGTCAAAGCATTACTAATAACCTAATTCCCTATAACTAGTGCTCTGATACCAACCTGTAACAGCCCAAATCGCGTAAAACAACACGCGGCGGAAACACTTGGGGGGTCACTTTAACAGATTGTCTCAACAACACATGGTAATTACCGGTATGTTTTATTGAATGATTTACAAATTACATTATTCTTGGAATTATAACAAACTAAGCAAATATTTCAATTGTCTTCCTTGTTTTAAGGTACTAATGTCCGCATCCCTTCCTACATGAGAGCACGCATCGATATCATCTAGCATCTTTCCCTGAAACATATGTGAAAACGTGTCAGCAAAAATATGCCGGCGAGTACATAGGTTTTGTGAACATGTCAAGTCCATGGCTTTGTATATATTGCAAATAATCAACCCGACTACTATAGTCGTAAGTGAAACCTTGTTTTGAAAGGATTTGATATTGCAATAGTTATTCAACTAAAACAAATTGTTAAAAGTTATAAAATCTAGTAGCCGTGAACCTTGACTCGAAAACATTTGTTTTGTAAATCCAACTTCTAAATCGTCTTGAAATAACTTGTATGGTTTATATCTTTAATCGAAAATCGTTGTGTGACATTGTTTGAAATCATTTGTTCGTCGTTCATCGTTCCTCGTAATAAACCATTTGTTCATCGTTCATTATTCATTGTTCATCGTTCTTTGTTTCTTGTTATAAACCAATTGTTCCTTGTTATTATTGTGAAAACTTTTGGTCGTTCTTTAATGAGTACATTCAAACCTTTGTTGACTCGACTATAAAGATTTCTTTAACAAGTCTAGCAAATCAACGAATGATTTGTTAGGTATAAATAGTTTCTGTCGTTCCCCAAACTACCCACCAAATCCGGTGAACAGCCTAGTAACGGGATTGTCAATCCTATGGTACCATAACTTACTACTGGGCGGCATAACAATGTTAATGAATGTCATTTGTATTTTGGATAATGCACCAACAAGTTGTATCACATTATTGAAACCATATTGTTACCATAGTATTTGTACTTTGAAAACTTGTAAACAATTGGCACATATGAATAACCTCAAAACATTTGTAAACATAAAGGAGGGGAGCGATGTACTCGCCTGGGATTTGCGGATAAGCCTTGTACAAGTGTATGATCAACGTCTGAAGATCAAGGAATCAAGTGTGTGTCCTAAAAATGGATAATAATGTAAATATCGAGACTTGAAATCGGAGCATTGGATAGAATGAGACCTTATAAACTAAATGAGTATTGAACTCATATGAAATGGTTTAATAAGTTAACATTCTGAGTTGGAAATATTTTTAAGTGCTTTTGACCAGTTATGATCCGTTAAGGTAGTTTAAGCCACTTTAACGCCTCATTTGCGTAACTATGCATTCAGATGGTTAGATATGTGTTATGATAAGTCTTAAATGCTTAAACATGTTTGAAAATGTTATTTGATCAGAATACATGTCAAAATTTATGTTACATATGTGTTTAATTGGTTTTCTTGCGAAAAAGGCATTTTGGTCATTTTTTAAGGGGTATTACCATTGATTAACATAACACTATCCGAAAGACATGACCATAAGGTATAACCTCAGAGGGTTATTCCCTATATATTTATGGTCATAATTAGGTATTTGGTCGGGTTTAAAAGTTGACCAAACGGGTCAGATTCAAAAGTCAAAGTGGTGGTCAAACCTCTTAGACTTTTGAACCCAAATGAGCACATTTAACAAAGGTGATGAATTTGACAAGTCTTGACATGTTTTAGGAAGTTTATAAAAGCAATTTAGCATCAAAACAACCTGTTTTGATACTCGAAAACAGATCCATTGTAAAATGCGCAAAAATCGCATTTTGACCGAAACTTTGACTTCTCAAAATAACTAGAAATGGTGGGAATCAGTAGGCATGATTTTTAGGGATCATAACCACCTTGATTACCATCATATTGCAAGATTCAATTGAGCTTTATCTTGATCAATTCATGATCAAAACTAAAAGTCAAACAAAAGTCAAATTGTTTGATTTTTAGTCAAAATAAGCTATAATAATTGAACATGTTAACAGTAGAACACTTACAAACACAAGGAATGATCAAGAACACCAGAGAAAAGCCCCAAGGAAGTTGCAAATTCGGATTTGTAGCAGATGAGAGCAAGAAGGAGATTAAAAAGCTTCAAATGGTGAAATACCCTTGCTATTTATAGCAATTTTGATGTCATGAGAGCTTAACAAGTGTCCATGATTCATCACTACACTTGATTAGTGTCATACACATGTTAAAAGCAGGAAAAAAAGGTGGTAAATTGCAAGCTAGGTGTCAAAATTCGCGTCTTGGTGGCAAGGAATGAGCTGGGAGGTTGCCAGCTTATTTTTCTGTATTGATGGCTTCTCGCGGGCCGCCAGTCGTTTAGGCTTAGGGACTCGCGCCTCTCCAGAAGCCCAAACTTTCAGAATTGGCAGAAATGGTCCCTGCAGCCTCTAAACTTGTTTTTCAACGCGTTTTGGCACTTTTAACACCCGTGAACCCCATTTTAAAGATTTATAAGGACAAAAGTATAGGGAACTTGAAATATGTCCAAAAATGTTCCAGTGGTCGGTTCGTTTGGTCGTACGTTTGCGGTTTTCGGTTAATTATGACGAAAAGTATAACGAACGTGTGTATGACCGTAAATGCGTAAAAATGATATTTTTGCATCCCAATCACTAAAATATGATATTTTAATGATTACAGTTTTTTTGGATGTCCGAATATGTTCCGGATGGTGAAATACGCGAAAAGACATAGTTTCGTGAAATTTGCAAAATAGTCCCTGAAGTTACAAAAGTGTGATTTTGCCATACCTAAGCCCTCAAAACCTATTTTCCAAGTAATGTAAAAGGGTATTTAAGGTATGTTAGGCTTGTGACCTTGTTTCGCAGCGTACATTGCTGCGAGAATCGGCAGACTTTTGCAGTTTGTCGTAAATAGTCCCTGTGATCGAATAAACTTCTTTTTGACATACCAAACCCTTCAAAACTTATTTCTAAGTTATGCAAAGGTTATTTAAGGTATGTTTAGCTTACATAACTATTCCGGAACATACGTTTCATTAAATTGGTTTTGTTTTGCGTAATAGCTTATGTATAACCTCAAGAAAAGCCTAGAGGAGTTGAAATTGTACATGGACAAAAATTTATAATTGCCACATGTAATTACACAATTCTCAGGAATGAAACACAATATTTCATTAGATTCGGAATTGTTCGGTATTGTTTGATGCTTGACGAGGCTCACATGTCACATCGTACACGATTCGAAACCAACTAAGTATGTATGCTAACTGAATCAATCGATTCTAGAAGCTATAGGATATCAAAAACACCTATTTTTGAATTCTGCTGGTAAAGGAATCTAGAGGATTCAAATTCAACAGAGTCTGGATGAAACAAAATTCGGATACCCCCTTTGTGAGTCCTTCTAATTAGTGATGTTACAGGATCCAAATTCAACCGAGTATGGATGCTATCTAAATGTAGCCGACACGGATGTTATACGATTCGTAAAACAACCCTTCCGAATCTCGTATGCTAGGAAGCTGAATGATCCAAATTAAAACGAGTCTGGATGGTAAAGGATATGAATATCACCCGTTATGAATCATTCTGGTGAGTGATGGTACACAATCCAAAACCAACTAAGTATGTATGCTAACTGAATCAAATCGATTCTAGAGCTAAATGATCCCAAAAACACCTATGTTGAATTCCGCTGGTAAGGGAATCTAAAAGATTCGACTTCAACCAAGTCTAGATGAAACACAATCCGGATACCCCCTTTGTGAGTTCTTCTGAGTAGTGATGAAACATGATCCGAATTTAACGGAGTATGGATGCTATCTGAATGTAGCCGACTGGGAAGCTATACGACTCGTAAAACAACCATTCCGAATCTTGCATGCTGGGAGGCTAAATGATGCAAATTAAACAGAGTCTAAATGGTAAAGGTTATGAATATCACTCGTTTTGAATCATTCTGGTTAGTGATGGTACACGATCCGAAACAAACTGAGTATAAATGCTAACCGAATCAAAACGATTCTAGAAGCTACGGATCCAAAACACACCTATTTTGAATTCCGCTGGTAACGGAATCTAAAGGATTCGACTTCAACTGAGTTTGGATGAAACACAATTAGGACACCCCGTTAGTGAGTCCTTCTGATTAGTGATGTTACATGATCCGAATTTAACGGAGTATGGATGTTATCTGAATGTAGCCGACTCGGGATGCTATACGATTCGTAAAACAACCATTCCGAATCTCGCATGCTAGGGAAACTGAATGATCCAAATTAAAACGAGTCTGGATGGTAAAGGATATGAATATCACCAGTTCTGAATCATTATGGTTAGTGATGGTACACGATCTGAAACCAACTAAGTATGTATGCTAACTGAATCAAATCAATTCTAGGAGCTATAGGATCCCAAAAACATCTATTTTGAATTCTGCTGGTAAGGTAATCTAAAGGTTTTGACTTCAACCAAGTCTGGATGAAACACAATCCGGATACCACCTTTGTGAGTTCTTCTGAGTAGTGATGATAATTGATCCGAATTTAACGGAGTATGGATGCTATCTGAATGTAGCCGACTGCGGATGCTATACGACTCGTAAAACAACCATTCCGAATCTCGCATGCTAGGAAGCTGAATGATGCAATTAACCGAGTCTAAATGGTAAAGGATATGAATATCAATCGTTTTGAATCATTCTGGTTAGTGATGGTACACGATCCGAAACAAACTGAATATGAATGCTAACCGAATCAAAAGGATACTAGAAGCTACAAGATCCTAAAAACACCTATTTTGAATTCTGCTGGTAACGGAACATAAAGGATTCGACTTAAACCGAGTCTGGATGAAACATAATCCGGGTACCCTATTTGTGAGTCCTTCTGATTAGTGATGTTAGGAAAGCTGAATGATGCAAATTAAACCGAGTCTAGATGGTAAAGGATATGAATATCACTCGTTTTGAATCATTATGTTTAGTGATGGTACACGATCCGAAACCAACTGAGTATGAATGCTAACCGAATCAAATCGATTCTAAAAGCTATCGGATCCCAAAAACACCTATTTTGAATTCCGTTGGTAAAGGAATTTAAAGGATTCTACTTCAACCGAGTCTGGATGAAACAGAATCCGGATACCGCCTTTGTGAGTCCAACTGATTAGTGATGTTACATGATCCGAATTTAATGGTGTTGGATGCTAACTGAATGTAGCCAACTCGGGATGCTATACGATTCATAAAACATCCATTTCGAAATCTCACACGCTAGGGAAGCTGAATGATCCAAATTAAACCGAGTTTGGATGGTAAAGGATATGAATATCACCCGTTCTGAATCATTCTGGTTAGTGATTGTACACGATCAGAAAGCAACTAAGTTGGTATGCTAACTGAATCAAATCGATTCTCAAAACTATAGGATCACAAAAACACCTATTTTGAATTCTGCTGGTAAGAAAATCTAGAGGATTTTAATTGGATACCCCGTTTGTGAGTCCTTTTGATTAGTGATTTTATAGGATCCGAATTCAACCTAGTATGGATGCTATCTGAATGTAGCCGACTCAGGATGCTATACGATTCGTAAAACAACCATTCCGAATCTCGCATGCTAGGGAAGCTGAATGATCCAAATTAAACCGAGTCTGGATGGTAAAGGAAATGAATATCAACCGTTCTGAATCATTCCGGTTAGTGATGGTACATGATCCGAAACCAACTAAGTATGTATGCTAACTGAATCAAATCGATTCTAGAAGCTATAGGATCCCAAAAACACCTATTTTGAATTACACTTGTAAGGGAATATAAAGGATCCGACTTCAACCGAGTCTGGATGAAACACAATCCGGATACCCACTTTGTGAGTTCTTCTGATTAGTGATGCTACAGAATCCGAATTCAACCGAGTATAGATGCTATCTGAATGTAGCCGACTCGGGATGCTATATAATTCCTAAAACAACCATTCTGAATCTCGCATGCTAGGGAAGTTGAATGATCCAAATTAAAACGAGTCTGGATGGTAAACGATATGAATATCACCCATTCTGAAACATTCTGGTTAGTTATGGTACACGATCCGAAACCAACTAAGTATGTATGCTAACTGAATCAAATCGATTCTCAGAGCTATAGGATCCCAAAAACACCTATTTGAAATTCCGCTGGTAAGGGAATCTAAGGGATTCGACTTCAACCAATTCTTGATGAAACACAATCCGGATACCCCCTTTGTGAGTCCATCTGATTAGTGATGTTACATCATCCGAATTTAAAGAAGTATGGATGCTATCTTAATGTAGCCGACACGGGATGCTATACGATTCGTAAAACAACCCTTCCGAATCTCGCATGCTAGGGAAGTTGAATGATCCAAATTAAAACGAGTCTGGATGGTAAAGGATATGAATATCACCCGTTATGAATCATTCTGGTTACTGATGGTACACAATCCAAAACCAACTAAGTATGTATGCTAACTGAATCAAATCGATTCTAGGAGCTATATGATCCCAAAAACACCTATTTTGAATTCCGTTGGTAAGGGAATCTAAAGGATTCGAATTCAACCAAGTCTGGATGAAACACAATCCGGATACCCCCTTTGTGAGTTCTTCTGAGTAGTGATAAAACATGATCCGAATTTAACGGAGTATGGATGCTATCTAAATGTAGCCGACTCGGGATGTTATACGACTCATAAAACAACCATTTCGAATCTTTCATGCTAGGGAAGCTAAATGATGGAAATTAAACTGAGTCTAAATGATAAAGGATATGAATATCAATCGTTTTGAATCATTCTGGTTAGTGATGGTACACGATCCGAAACAAACTGAGTATAAATGCTAACCGAATCAAAACGATTCTAGAAGCTACAGGATCTAAAACACACCTATTTTGAATTCCGCTGGTAACGGAATCTAAAGGATTCGACTTCAACTGAGTTTGGATGAAACACAATTAGGACACCCCGTTAGTGAGTCCTTCTGATTAGTGATGTTACATGATCCGAATTTAACGGAGTATGGATGCTATCTGAATGTAGCCGACTCTGGATGCTATACGATTCGTAAAACAACCATTCCAAATCTCGCATGCTAGGGAAGTTGAATGATCCAAATTAAAACGAGTCTGGATGGTAAAGGTATGAATATCAGTCGTTGTTAGTGATGGTACACGATCCGAAACCAACTAAGTATGTATGCTCATATCGATTCTAGGAGCTATAGGATCCTAAACATCTATTTTGAATTCCGCTGGTAAGGGAATCTAAAGGATTCGACTTCAACCAAGTCTGGATGAAACACAATCCGGATACCCCCTTTGTGAGTTCTTCTGAGTAGTGATGATAAATGATCCGAATTTAATGGAGTATGGATGCTATCTGAATTTAGCCGACTGGGGATGCTATACGACTCGTAAAACAATCATTCCGAATCTCGCATGCTAGGGAAGCTGAATGATGCAAATTAAACCGAGTCTAAATGGTAAAGGATATGAATATCAATCGTTTTGAATCATTCTGGTTAGTGATGGTACATGATCCGAAACAAACTGAATATGAATGCTAAACGAATCAAAAGGATTCTAGAAGCTACAGGATCCCAAAAAACCTATTTTGAATTCTGCTTGTAACGGAACCTAAAGGATTCGACTTTAACCGAGTCTGGATGAAACACAATCCGGGTACCCTATTTGTGAGTCCTTCTGATTAGTGATGTTAGGAAAGCTGAATGATGCAAATTAAACCGAGTCTAGATGGTAAAGGGTATGAATATCACTCGTTTTGAATCATTCTATTTAGTGATGGTACACGATCCGAAAACAATTGAGTATGAATGCTAACCAAATCAAATCGATTTTAAAAGCTATCGGATCCCAAAAACACCTATTTTGAATTCCGTTGGTAAAGGAATTTAAAGGATTCTACTTCAACCGAGTCTGGATGAAACAGAATCCGGATACCGCCTTTGTGAGTCCTTCTGATTAGTGATGTTACATGATCCGAATTTAACGGTGTATGGATGCTATCTGAATGTAGCCGACTCGGGATGCTATACGATTCATAAAACATCCATTTCGAAATCTCACACGCTAGGGAAGCTGAATGATCCAAATTAAACCGAGTTTGGATGGTAAAGGATATGAATATCACCCGTTCTGAATTATTCTAGTTAGTGATGGTACACGATCCGAAAGCCACTAAGTAGGTATGCTAATTGAATCAAATCGATTCTCAAAACTATAGGATCCCAAAAACACCTATTTTGAGTTCCGCTGGTAAGAAAATCTAGAGGATTTGAATTGGATACCCCGTTTGTGAGTCCTTTTGATTAGTGATGTTGCAGGATTCGAATTCAACCGAGTATGGATGCTATCTGAATGTAGCCGACTCAGGATGCTATACAATTCGTAAAACAACCATTCCGAATCTCTCATGCTAGGGAAGCTAAATGATCCTAATTAAACCGAGTCTAGATGGTAAAGGAAATGAATACCAACCGTTCTGAATCATTCTGGTTAGTGATGGTACACGATCCGAAACCAACTAAGTATGTATGCTAACTGAATCAAATCGATTCTAGAAGCTATAGGATCCCAAAAACACCTATTTTGAATTCCGCTGGTAAGGAATCTAAAGGATTCGACTTCAACCAAGTCTGGATGAAACACAATCCGGATACCCCCTTTGTGAGTTCTTCTGAGTAGTGATAAAACATGATCCGAATTTAACGGAGTATGGATGCTATCTAAATGTAGCCGACCCGGGATGTTATACGACTCCTAAAAAAACCATTTCGAATCTTTCATGCTAGGGAAGCTAAATGATGCAAATTAAACTGAGTCTAAATGATAAAGGATATGAATATCACTCGTTTTGAATCATTCTGGTTAGTGATTGTACACGATCCGAAACAAACTGAGTATAAATGCTAAACGAATCAAAACGATTCTAGAAGCTACAGGATCCAAAATACACCTATTTTGAATTCCGCTGGTAACGGAATCTAAAGGATTCGACTTCAACTGAGTTTGGATGAAACACAATTAGGACACCCCGTTAGTGAGTCCTTCTGATTAGTGATGTTACATGATTCGAATTTAACGGAGTATGGATGCTATCTGAATGTAGCCGACTCGGGATGCTATACGATTCGTAAAACAACCATTCCAAATCTCGCATGCTAGGGAAGCTGAATGATCCAAATTAAAACAGTCTGGATGGTAAAGGATATGAATATCACCCGTTCTGAATTATTCTAGTTAGTGATGGTACACGATCCGAAAGCAACTAAGTAGGTATGCTAATTGAATCAAATCGATTCTCAAAACTATAGGATCCCAAAAACACCTATTTTGAATTCCGCTGGTAAGAAAATCTAGAGGATTTGAATTGGATACCCCGCTTGTGAGTCCTTTTGATTAGTGATGTTGCAGGATCCGAATTCAACCGAGTATGGATGCTATCTGAATGTAGCCGACTCAGGATGCTATACGATTCGTAAAACAACCATTCCGAATCTCGCATGCTAGGGAAGCTAAATGATCCAAATTAAACCGAGTTGGATGGTAAAGGAAATGAATACCAACCGTTCTGAATCATTCTCGTTAGTGATGGTACACGATCCGAAACCAACTAAGTATGTATGCTAACTGAATCAAATCGATTCTAGAAGCTATAGGATCCCAAAAACACCTATTTTGAATTACACTGGTAAGGGAATCAAAAGGATTCGACTTCAACCGAGTCTGGATGTGACACAATCCGGATACCCCCTTTGTGAGTTCTTTTGATTAGTGATGATACATGATCCGAATTTAACAGAATATGGATACTATCTGAATGTAGCCGACTCGGGATGCGATACGACTCGTAAAACAACCATTCCGAATCTCGCATGCTAGGGAAGCTTAATGAATCAAATTAAACGGAGTCTAGATGGTAAAGGATATGAATTTCACTCGTTTTGAATCATTCTGGTTGGTGATGGTACACGATTCGAAACAAACAGAGTATTAATGCTAACCGAATAAAATCGATTCTAGAATCTATAGGATCCCAAAAACACCTATTTTGAATTACGCTGGTAACGGAATCTAAAGGATTCGACTTCAACCGAGTCTAGATGAAACACAATCCGGATACCCTCTTTGTGAGTCCTTCTTATTAGTGATGTTACATGATCCGAATTTAACAGAGTATAGATGCTATCTTAATGTAGCCGACTCGGGATGCTATACGATTCGTAAAACAACCATTCCAAATCTCGCATGCAAGGGAAGCTGAATTATGCAAATTAACCGAGTCTAGATGATAAAGGATACGAATATCACCCGTTTTGAATCATTCTGTTTAGTGATGGTACACGATCTGAAACACACTGAGTATGAATGCTAACCGAATCAAATCGATTCTAGAAGCTTTTAGATCCCAAAAACACCTATTTTGAATTCGCTGGTAACGGAATCCAAAGGATTCGACTTCAACCGAGTCTGGATGAAACAAATACGGATACCCTCTTTGTGAGTTCTTCTGATAGTGATGTACATGAATCCGAATTAATCGAGTATGGATGCTATCTGAATGTAGCCGACTCGGGATGCTATAAATTCGTAAAACAACCATTCCGAATCTGCATGCTAGGGAAGTAAATATCAAATTAAAACAGAGTCTGAAATGGTAAAGTATGAATATCACCCGTTCTGAAACATTCTGGTTAGTTATGGTACACGATCCGAAACCAACTAAGTATGTATGCTAACTGAATCGAATCGATTCTCGGAGCTATAGGATTCCAAAAACACCAATTTGTAATTCCGCTGGTAAGGGAATCTAAAGGATTCGACTTCAACCAAGTCTGGATGAAACACAATCCGGATACCCCCTTTGTGAGTTCTTCTGAGTAGTGATGATACATGATCCGAATTTAACGGAGTATGGATGCATTCTAGTTAGTTATGGTACACGATCCGAAACCAACTAAGTATGTATGCTAACTGAATCGAATCGATTCTCGGAGCTATAGGATTCCAAAAACACCAATTTGTAATTCCGCTGTAAGGGAATCTAAAGGATTCGACTTCAACCAAGTCTGGATGAAACACAATCCGGATACCCCCTTTGTGAGTTCTTCTGAGTAGTGATGATACATGATCCGAATTTAACGGAGTATGGATGCTATCTGAATGTAGCCGACTTGGGATGCTATACGACTCATAAAACAGCCATTCCGAATCTTGCATGCTAGGGAAGCTGAATGATGCAAATTAAATCGAGTCTAGATGGTAAAGGTTATGAACATCACTCGTTTTGAATCATTCTGTTAGTGATGGTACACGATCCGAAATAAACTAGGTATGAATGCTAACCGAATCTAATCGACTCAAAAAGCTATAGGATCCCAAAAACACCTATTTTGAATTCTGCTGGTAAAGGAATCTAAAGGATTAGCCTTCAACCGAGTCTGGATGAAACACAATCCGGATACCCTATTTGTGAGTCCTTCTGATTAGTGATGTTAGGGAAGCTGAATAATGCAAATTAAACCGAGTCTAGATGGTAACTGATATGAAAATCACTCATTTTGAATCATTCTGTTTAGTGATGGTACACGATCCGAAACAAACTGAGTATCAATGCTAACCGAATCAAATCGATGGTAAAGGAATCTAAAGGATTCGACTTCAACCGAGTCTGGATGAAACACAATCCGGATACCACCTTTGTGAGTCCTTCTGATTAGTGATGTTACATGATCTGAATTTAACGGCGTATAGATGCTGTCTGAATGTAGTCGACTCAGAATGCTATACGACTCGTAAAACAACCATTCCGAATCTCGCATGCTAGGGAAGCTGAATGATGCAAAATAAACCGAGTCTAGATGGTAAAGGATACGAACATCACTAGTTTTGAATCATTCTGGTTAAGGATGGTACACGATCCGAAACAAAATAAGTATGAATGCTAACCGATCAAATCGATTCTAGAAGCTATAGGATCCCCAAAAACCCATTTTGAATTCCACTGGTAACGGAATCTAAAGGATTCGACTTCAACCGAGTCTTGATGAAACACATTCCGGATACCCCTTTGTGAGTCCTTCTAATTTGTGATGTTACATGATCTGAATTTAACGGAGTATGGATGCTATCTGAATATATCCGACTCGGGATGCTATACGATTCATAAAACAACCATTTCAAATCTCGCATGCTAGGGAAGCTGAATGATCCAAATTAGAACGAGTTTGGATGGTAAAGGATATGAATATCACCCGTTCTGAATCATTCTGGTTGGTGATGGTACACGATCCGAAACCAACTAAGTATGTATGCTAACTGAATCAAATTGATTCTTGAAGCTATAGGCTCCTAAAAACACCTATTTTGAATTCCGCTGGTAAGAGAATCTAGAGGATTTGAATTCAACAGAGTCTAGATGAAACACAATCCGGATACCCCCTTTGGGAGTCCTTCTAATTAGTGATGTTACAGCATCTGAATTCAACCGAGTAAGGATGCTATATGAATGTAGCCGACTTGGGATGCTATACCATTAGTAAAACAACCATTCCGAATCTCGCATGCTAGGGAAGCTGAATGATCCAAATTAAACAGAGTCTGGATTGTAAAGGATATGAATATCACCCGTTCTGCATCATTCTGGTTAGTGATGGTACACGATCCAAACCAACTAAGTATGTATGCTAACTGAATCAAATCGATTCTAGAATCTATGGATCCCGATAAAATATATTTTTAATTCCGCTGGTAAGGGATTGTAGACGATTCGAATTCAACAGAGTCTGGATGAAACAAAATACGGATACCCCCTTTATGAGTCCTTCTGATTAGTGATGTTACAGGATCCGAATTCAACCGAGTATGGATGCTATTTCAATGTAGCCGACTCGGGATGCTATACGATTCGTAAAACAACCATTCCGAATCTCGCATGCTAAGGAAGTCGAATGATCCAAATTAAACCGAAACTGGATGGTAAAGTATATGAATATCACCCGTTCTGAATCATTCTGGTTAGTGATGGTACACGATCCGAAACCAACTAAGTATGTAGGCTAACTGAATCAAATCGATTCTAGAAGCTATAGGATCCCAAAAACACCTATTTTGAATTCCGCTGGTAAGGGAATCTAGAGGATTCGAATTCAACAGAGTCTGGATGAAACCAAATCCGGATACCCCCTTTGTGAGTTCTTCTGATTAGTGATGTTACAGAATCCGACTTCAACCGAGTATGGATGCTCTCTGAATGTAGCCAACTCAGGATGCTATACGATTCGTAAAACAACCATTCCGAATCTCGCATAGTAGGGAAGCTAAATGATCAAAATTAAACCGAGTCTAGATCGTAAAGGATATGAATATCACCCATTTTGAATCATTCTGGTTGGTGATGGTACACGATCCGAAACCAACTAAGTATGATGCTAACTGAATCAAATCGATTCTAGAAGCTATAGGATCCCAAAAACACCTATTTTGAATTTCGATGGTAAGGGAATCTAAAGGTGTCACACCCTCAATTTCCACTTGCGGAGTTTTACCGCGAGGCGTGTGAACAAACCAGAATCTGAAACACTAGTACGTCGAACGACTCTATATGATTTGATAATACGTTTTCAAAAATCATTTGTCGTAGATTTTATATTGTCTTGATTAGTTAGCCAATATTTAGCGGAAGCCTTAGTTTTTAAAGTTGAGCGGAAGCAAAATAAGTAGTGAAGCGGGCGCCAACACGAACGCCAAAACAAATGAAAAACCCAAAACAAGATTTTAAATAAGACTCGATAAAAGATGTCTTGTTCAATGCATGTGCGTGCACCTAGAGCTCCTAGCGTCCTGAGAAACATGTAAAGAAACAAGTGTCAACATTAAAGATGAGTGAGTTCACAGGTTTTCATAAATTCGTTTGTTTCGTTGTGTGTTTGTTTTCCCCCGTTATCCCTAACCCGGGATAACGATTTAGTTCCATTATTCCCATCCTGGAATAATAATGACGTTGGTTCCATTATTCCAAACCCGGAATAATAAGTTGTTGTTTCCCTTATTCCAAACCCGGAATAATAAGTTGTTGTTTTCATTATTCCAAACCCGGAATAATAAGTTGTTGCTTCCATTATTCCAAACCCGGAATAATAAGTTGTTTCGTAATTAAGTTCAATGTTAACATATATAGGTAGCTAGCCTAAAGTTATGTCACGTAAGTGTTCGCGATCGAAGCTGACTGTTGTGCCTCCGTGTTGCCAGGCCTATCACTGACCATGGCGAAGTTAGGCCGAATTATTCACCCGTTGACCATACCCGGTCGGCTAGCGCGACTAGCTCGGATGGGGCTTGTCGGGCCCAGTAGTACTACTTATAACTCCCCCGCTATTAAACCCAATACTAACGATCCGAGAGATTGACGAGGACTTAAGTGATAAAGCTGCTTAGTGACCATAACATTACATTAAATTAACTTAGTTACCGAATAGTTATGTGACGTTAAATTCGTATAACGTAAAGAGATTGAGTTTGAAGAGTGTATACATGTTTCTCCCCCTGTTGTTTAAAAACCGGATAAAGTTAGGGGCCGTGAACTCACCTTTAGTTGCTCGGTTAGTGTAGCAAAGATGTTGTAAGAGATGGGACCGCTAATTGCGTCCTAACAAACCAATTGATTTCAAGTCAGTGTGTGAACACACCAATACAGATTCTACACTTAATTTACGCACAAAATGATACACACCAACAACATACCTAACATTCAAACATGCATGCAAGTATCCTCATGTGATCATAGTAATCAAACAATTTATCATGAACATAATCCAATCCATGAAACACTTTGCTGCACACAATCACAAGTTATCAGATTTCAGCTTAACACTCATAATTCAGCTGTTTTCTAGGATTTTTATAAAATAGTTCCAACGTTCCAAAAATTCCAATATTTTTACAGTAGGTGACATTCATACTGTAGAAATTTATATAAATTTTCCAAGTCCTAAATCTTTACCAATTAACCATAAATGTTAATATACTAGGCTGCAGTCAGATTTATCGCTTTCTGACTGCAGTCCACGGAAGAATTTATTTAAAAATCACTGATCGTCCAATTAACAAAATTCCAGTTGGAGTTGCCCGGAAATTTCCATACCTAGTCGCTGTAAAAAAATCATGACTCAACTCCCTACTGATTTTAAAATTCAACTCGATAAACAACTAACAAAATTTCAGGATTTTCACAGCTTTAGTTACTGAACTTATTTGGCCCTTTAAGAATATCAAACGACTTCAGAAAATTATGAATCCAGCGCCATTAGATTCGTTATTCAAATCTCTACGTTCTAGACATCAGAAAATCCGTTTTCCGACAACTAATGACCGAGTTACAGCCAGATGAAGTCGGCTGTAACTATTACTCAGCAAACTGTTTCAGCATATTGTTACCATAAACCGTTCCTATTATTAACCTAGGCGATCATGAACCGGTTTCCTAGTCATGGATCAATACATCTAACCTATCCATGCAAACCCTAACCAACATCTCTAGTTTTTTATAAACAAACATATTCGCAAACTTACAAGTTCCGCAAACAATCATTCATGTAAACAATGATAATTCAGCCGCTTACTTTCAAACACATATAATCCGAAAACAAACCAATTAATCATTCAAGCACATATATCCGAACATGATCTTGTAGCATATGACAAATTCTAATCTTTTAATGACAAGGTAAACGAACCGTGAGTAAGATAAGGGGCCGGTGATCAAAGATTGCTTGCGACCGAGGATGAAGATGGCGAGGGCTGCTGCTGTGACCGAGCAGAAAGAAAAGAACAAGCTGTTGCGTGACCGAGAAGGTGAACAAGGCTGATCAGATTGATATGATGAAGGAAAGAAGCTGTTTGCGATCACAAGAGGCGAGAGTAAGGCTGCCGATGGCAGTTTTTCTTTTAGGGTTTTGTGTTGTGAATGAAGGCATGCATGTGAGTTTGTATATATATAGGCGCAAAGAGAACAAGGTTACGCTTTGGTTTGAGTTCGTGGCCGAGGGACTTGGGTTGGTTCGGTTTGGGTTTGAACACAATAAGTTTGCGGTTTTGGGCTTGATCCTTGTTCTCGGCCGAAGACTTGGGTTTAAAGTTTAAAACTTTGTTAACTCCTAGAGTCACAAGGAATCAAAGTTGGTTCGTGTCGCGTTTCGGTTCGGTTCGGTTCGTGTACATATCTACCATAATTATTTATAACTAAAACAATCACATAATGGCACATCACGTATTCACTAACTCGTACACGTTTAATACGTAGCATACAATTTATTCGACAAGTATTGCGTTTAAGTTATCCGAAAACCTGGGATGTCACATTATCCCCATGTTGAAAGAATTTTCGTCCCGAAAATTGAGTAAACGCGGTTTAGAATGTAGCGTACATGTTTAGTGTGCCATGCACAAAGAGTTAGTTCGTTAATGATGGTACGCAACGTTACAAAAAGTTCCCAAGTGCCATGCACAAAGATTTCCAAGTGCCATGCACAAGGACTTAGTTAACAATAGTACGCAAAAGTATGAGAAATTTCCAGGTTGTCACATCATCCCCATGTTGAAAGAATTTTCGTCCCGAAAATTTAGTTACTGGTATCGTTAGTTTGCTGCTCAGTTGCGAAGAGGTGTGGGTATTTGCTTTTCATTTGGTCCTCTCTTTCCCACGTGAACTCCGGTCCACGCTTAGAGTCCCAACGAACCTTAACGATCGGAATCTTGCTGTGCCTTCGAGTCTTGATCTCACGATCCATGATCTCGATAGGCTGTTCCACGAAGTGTAATTGTTCATCCACTTGGATCTCATCCAATGGAATGACTAGAGTTTCGTCTGATAGACACTTCTTCAGATTTGATACGTGAAAAACGTTGTGAACTCCACTGAGTTCGGCAGGAAGGTCTAATTGATAAGCTACGGGTCCGATACGTTTCAAGATTACAAACGGGCCTACGTACCGTGGGTTTAGTTTGCCCCGTTTTCCAAAACGGATTACACCCTTCCAGGGTGACACCTTTAGTAGGACGCGGTCGCCTACTTGAAATTCGAGCGGTTTGCGTCGTTGATCAGCGTAGCTTTTCTGTCGATCTCGTGCCGCCGCCATGCGGTTTCTGATTTGTACAATCTTTTCGGTAGCCTCAAGTATTAACTGAGGGCCTGTAAGTTGACTGTCACCGACTTCTGCCCAGCAGACCGATGATCTACATTTACGACCGTATAATGCCTCAAACGGTGCTGCCGAAATACTCGTATGATAACTGTTGTTATATGAGAATTATACTAGAGGCAGGTGGATTTCCCAACTATTTCCGAAGTCTATGACGCATGCCCTAAGCATGTCTTCCAAGGTTTGTATGGTCCTTTCACTTTGACCATCAGTCTGGGGGTGATAGGCTGTGCTCATATCCAAGCGTGTTCCCGACGCTTTCTGGAGTGACTGCCAGAAGTTGGACGTGAAGCGAGCATCTCTGTCTGAGATGATGGATGTTGGCACTCCGTGCCGAGAAACTACTTCCTTAATGTAGATGCGAGTCAACTTCTCCATCTTATCTGTTTCTTTAATAGCTAGGAAGTGTGCGGACTTAGTTAAACGATCCACAATTACCCAGATGGTATCGCAACCACCCAAAGTTCGCGGGAGTTTAGTGATGAAATCCATTGAGATCTGATCCCATTTCCACACTGGGATCTCAGGTTGTTGGAGTAGCCCCGATGGCTTTTGATACTCCACCTTGACTTTTGCACAAGTCAAACATTTACTCACGTAGGTGGCTATATCGGCTTTCATGTTGGGCCACCAATACGCAGCTTTAAGGTCTTGATACATCTTATCCGAACCCGGATGGACAGAGTATCGGGATTTGTGAGCTTCGTCCATGACTAGCTCTCTGAGGTTTCCGTAGAGAGGTACCCATATGCGATTCATGAAATACCGGGCTCCATTGGGTTTTACTTCCCAATCGCGTTCCATTTTTCCCACCGATTCGGCTTTGATGTTTTCCTCCTTAACTGCTTCTAACTGGGCGTCGCGTATTTGTTCGGGTAGCCCCGAATGAATAGTGAGTTGTAATGCTCGTACACGGCGAGGTTTCAAGTGTTCCTTCCTACTGAGGGCGTCAGCTACCACGTTAGCTTTACCCGGGTGATACCGAATGGCACACTCATAATCGTTCAAGAGCTCGACCCAGCGACGCTGTCGCATGTTCAACTCCTTCTGATCGAAGATGTGTTGGAGGCTCTTGTGGTCTGTAAAGATTGTGCACTTCGTTCCATAGAGGTAGTGTCTCCAAATCTTAAGTGCAAACACTACTGCTCCCAATTCCAGGTCATGCGTCGTGTAGTTTTTCTCGTGAACCTTCAGTTGTCGCGACGCATACGCGATGACCTTATCGCGTTGCATGAGTACGCATCCCAATCCCTGAATGGAAGCATCACAATACACTACAAAGTCATCTGTCCCTTCCGGCAAGGACAGAATGGGTGCACCGCAAAGTTTCTGTTTCAGCAATTGAAATGCTGCTTCTTGCTTGTCACCCCAAGCATACTTGATGCCTTTCTGGGTGAGGGTAGTAAGCGGTTGTGCGATCTTTGAAAATCCCTCGATGAAACGTCTGTAGTAACCAGCCAATCCCAAAAATTGGCGGATCTCCGTCGGTGTCTTGGGTGCTTCCCAGTTTTTGATGGCTTCAATCTTGGCAGGGTCTACGTGGATACCCCTTTCATTCATGATATGCCCGAGAAACTAAACTTCCCGAATCCAGAAATCACACTTCGAAAGCTTGGCATATAGCTTTTCCTGTTGGAGTAATCCTAGCAGTAATCGTAGATGTTCAGCATGTTCTTCTTCACTTTTGTAGTAGATGAGTATGTCATCGATGAACACAATGACAAACTTGTCGAGGTATGGTTTACACACGCGGTTCATGAGGTCCATGAACACCGCAGGTGCGTTGGTGAGACCGAAGGGCATGACCAAGAACTCGTAATGGCCATACCGAGTGCGAAATGCCGTCTTGGCGATATCCTCCTCCCTGACGCGTAGCTGGTGGTAACCGGACCGTAAATCGATCTTGGAGTAGTAACTTGACCCTTGAAGTTGATCGAAGAGATCGTCGATGCGAGGTAACGGGTATCGGTTCTTGACAGTAACCTTGTTGAGTTCCCTGTAGTCGATGCACATGCGGAAAGTCCCGTCCTTCTTCTTGACAAAAAGGACTGGAGCTCCCCATGGCGAAACGCTTGGTCGGATAAACCCTTTCTCTAATAGTTCCTGAAGTTGGGTAGACAGCTCCTGCAGCTTGGCTGGAGCTAGGCGGTATGGAGCCTTGGCGATAGGAGTTGCATTATTCGCCAATTCGATTTCGAACTCCAATTGTCGATGGGGTGGAAGACCAGGTAGTTCTTCTGGGAATACATCGGAAAAAATCACGGACGACAGGGATGTCTTCTATACGTTTCTCGTCCTTAGGCTGTTCGGTAATCAGTGTGAGTAAAGCGAAGGAGTTCTTCCTCCGAAGATACTTCTGCGCTTGCATGTAAGAGATGATGTTGGTGACGGCGCTTGCCTTATTGCCTTGTACCGTCAAGATTTCGTCGTTAGAGAGCGGAATACTGAGAGATTTTTCGAAGCAGAGAACTTCAGCCCGGACGTCGGATAGCCAGTCCATTCCGACTACCACGTCAAAACTACCCAGGGTAGTTGTCATCAGATCAATGGTAAAAGTGTGACCCGCGAGTTTGAGTTGACAGCCGGATACTATATGGGTCACATATACAGAATTACCATCGGCTAATTCTATAACATAAGGGGTCTCTAATGGTTTAGGCGTGAGATTTAGGTTCTTCCTAAAAGACTCAGATATAAAGCTCCTATCCGCACCCGTATCAAAAAGCACAGTAGCAAAATGTTCGTTAAGGGAAACTTACCGGTGACCACGTTCGAGTCGTTTCTGGCCTCTCCGCGGCCCAATGTAAATGCGCGACCCTTGGCACCTCCTGTGCCACCGTTCCCATTATTGTTGTTGTTATTACTGTTGTTGCGGTTATTGTGGTTGTGGTTGTTTCCACCATTATTGTTGTTGTTACGCAACTGTGGGCAGTCTCTTCTGAAGTGTGCAGTACTACCACACTGATAGCATCCCCGGTTAATACCCTGCTGCTGACCCTGGGGTTGATTTTGATTTTGTCGGGACATGATTTCCCCACGACAATCCTTTGCCGCATCTCCCACCTTGCCACATCGTTGGCAGCGATTCCCGGCACAAGGGCCGTGATGATGAAGATTACAGCGATTGCACTGCGGCTTTCGACCTACATAGCCGCCTGCATTCTGGTTGTTGTTGTTGTTGTTGGCGGGATGATTTTGGTTACCCCGGTGGCTGTTGTAATGATTGAATTGTTTCTGGTTCCCTTGCTACGGCTGGGATGATGAAGACTGTCGAGCAGACGAGTCTTCAAACTTTCTTTTGTTATCCGGGGCAAATTCAGTTGTACCCCGTGCTGGCAACTTCCTTTGCTCCATCGCCTTATCGGTGAGTTTGTGCGCCAATCGGATTGCTTGATGTTCAGTTACAGGGTTACTAGCCATTACCATACCCTGAATCTCCGGAACCAGACCCCCAAGATAGAACTCGAGTCTTTTCTCCACAGTGTTGGCCAAATCGGGGCACAGAAATACCAAGTCATGATGTTTTGCGGTGTAAGCTTCAATTTCAGATCCCACCATCTTGTGGTTCCATAAGGCTTGCTCCAACTGTTGCACTCTGTCTCGTGGACAGTACTCCTCTTTGATTAGGGCCTTGAACTCGGCCCAGGCCATTGCATTGGCAGCAATAAGTCCACGCGTTTGGACCTGTGCATTCCACCATGTCAGTGCCCCATCTTCCAGTGTTGAGGCTGCGTACTTGACCTTGTTGGCCTCTAGACAGTTGCACATTTCAAAAACGGATTCAGATTTTTCGATCCAGCGGACCAGTCCAATGGGTCCTTCTGCCCCCGAGAATTTGCTTGGTTTCGCGTCGAGGAACATCTTGTAGGGGTTAAAACCCCTCCTGCTGCTGGTGGGTTTTGAACACCTGCCAGAGCAGCATTCACGTGTTCTTGGATCATTGCGGCTAATTCTTAAGGCGTCATGTTGAGATTTCCGCGACGTCCAGTTGCCATTTTAGATCTAAGTAGAAAATAAATAGACTGAAGGAAAGTAAATAAAATAAGCGAGACGTGTCAGTCTTCTACGTCTCCATCACCCAAATCGCTATCGTTGCCGTCATCCTGCGCGGCGTTTCCAGCTTCCACAGCTGGGTCTTCCTCCTCTGGATCCTCCTCTACCGGTACTGGAGGGGCCGGTGCTGGTGCAGGTGCTTGATTTTGTTCTAGTTCTTGAATTCCCCAGCTAGACTCAAGAACTCTGTCCTCTAGCCAGTCAGCCCTTAGCTGCTTAGCACAAAGGTCTCTGGCTAAGGTGTTACGAGCTATCTTACTCGTATGCTGCTCTTCCTCGAGCGACTCCGTTTTACCTGTCAGTTGTCGGATCATCCATCCTTGTGCGAGGATGGTTTCATGCATTCTTTCTAGTTGTTCTTGTTGCGTTCTTATCATATCTCTAAGTAGGTCGTTCCCTACTTCTAACGAGTTAACCGGTTCGGCCGTTACAACGATGGTTGAGCGTGAGGACAACTCCTCCCCTAGAGCGAGTCTTTTCCTAGCAGCTGAGCGTGTCTCCACGCCATAAGATGGTAAGGGTTCCACAATAGGTGCCTTTCCTGGCGCCCTTGGTTGCGTAAGTTTGTCGGATGATGACCAGGATGATGATGACATTGCCTTTAGGTTGTGTAGTTAGTTACGAGTTGCATTCGTTTCAATTATGCATTCATATTTCACATAACATAGTTGTGGTACATCGCATAACAAGATATAACAGTTCGGTGCCAAACTACGTCTAGTGTCGTGTATTCAGCTATAGTTTAGGTCTACTTCTAATGCAAACCTGGTTCTCTATAGCTAGTGGCTCTGATACCAATCTGTCACACCCTCAATTTCCACTTGCGGAGTTTTACCGCGAGGCGTGTGAACAAACCAGAATCTGAAACACTAGTACGACGAACGACTCTATATGATTTGATAATACGTTTTCAAAAATCATTTGTCGTAGATTTTATATTGTCTTGATTAGTTACCAATATTTAGCGGAAGCCTTAGTTTTTAAAGTTGAGCGGAAGCATAAATAAGTAGTGAAGCGGGCGCCAACACGAACGCCAAAACAAATGAAAAACCCAAAACAAGATTTTAAATAAGACTCGATAAAAGATGTCTTGTTCAATGCATGTGCGTGCACCTAGAGCTCCTAGCGTCCTGAGAAACATGTAAAGAAACAAGTGTCAACATTAAAGATGAGTGAGTTCACAGGTTTTCATAAATTCATTTGTTCGGTTATGTGTTTGTTTTCCCCCGTTATCCCTAACCCGGGATAACGATTTAGTTCCATTATTCCCATCCTGGAATAATAATGACGTTGGTTCCATTATTCCAAACCCGGAATAATAAGTTGTTGTTTCCCTTATTCCAAACCCGGAATAATAAGTTGTTGTTTCCATTATTCCAAACCCGGAATAATAAGTTGTTGCTTCCATTATTCCAAACCCGGAATAATAAGTTGTTTCGTAATTAAGTTCAATGTTAACATATATAGGTAGCTAGCCTAAAGTTATGTCACGTAAGTGTTTGCGATCGAAGCTGACTGTTGTGCCTCCGTGTTGCCAGGCCTATCACTGACCATGGCGAAGTTAGGCCAAATTATTCACCCGTTGACCATACCCGGTCGGCTAGCGCGCCTAGCTCGGATGGGGCTTGTCGGGCCCAGTAGTACTACTTATAACTCCCCTGCTATTAAACCCAATACTAACGATCCGAGAGATTGACGAGGACTTAAGTGATAAAGCTGCTTAGTGACCATAACATTACATTAACATTAACTTAGTTACCGAATAGTTATGTGACGTTAAATTCGTATAACGTAAAGAGATTGAGTTTGAAGAGTTTTATACATGTTTCTCCCCCTGTTGTTTAAAAACCGGATAAAGTTAGGGGCCGTGAACTCACCTTTAGTTGCTCGGTTAGTGTAGCAAAGATGTTGTAAGAGATGGGACCGCTAATTGCGTCCTAACAAACCAATTGATTTCAAGTCAGTGTGTGAACACACCAATACAGATTCTGCACTTAATTTACGCACAAAATGATACACACCAACAACATACCTAACATTCAAACATGCATGCAAGTATCCTCATGTGATCATAGTAATCAAACAATTTATCATGAACATAATCAAATCCATGAAACACTTTGGTGCACACAATCACAAGTTATCAGATTTCAGCTTAACACTCATAATTCAGCTGTTTTCTAGGATTTTTATAAAATAGTTCCAACGTTCCAAAAATTCCAATATTTTTACAGTAGGTGACATTCATACTGTAGAAATTTATATAAATTTTCCAAGTCCTAAATCTTTACCAATTAACCATAAATATTAATATACTAGGCTGCAGTCAGATTTATCGCTTTCTGACTGCAGTCCACGGAAGAATTTATTTAAAAATCACTGATCGTCCAATTAACAAAATTCCAGTTGGAGTTGCCCGGAAATTTCCATACCTAGTTGCTGTACAAAAATCATGACTCAACTCCCTACTGATTTTAAAATTCAACTCGATAAACAACTAACAAAATTTCAGGATTTTCACAGCTTTAGTTACTGAACTTATTTGGCCCTTTAAAAATATCAAACGACTTCAGAAAATTATGAATCCAGCGCCATTAGATTCGTTATTTAAATCTCTACGTTCTAGACATCAAAAAAACCGTTTTTCGACAACTAATGACCGAGTTACAGCCAGATGAAGTCGGCTGTAACTATTACTCAGCAAACTGTTTTCAGCATATTGTTACCATAAACCGTTCCTATTATTAACCTAGGCGATCATGAACCGGTTTCCTAGTCATGGATCAATACATCTAACCTATCCATGCAAACCCTAACCAACATCTCTAGTTTTTTATAAACAAACATACTCGCAAAATTACAAGTTCCGCAAACAATCATTCATGTAAACAATGATAATTCAGCCGCTTACTTTCAAACACATATAATCCGAAAACAAACCAATTAATCATTCAAGCACATATATCCGAACATGATCTTGTAGCATATGACAAATTCTAATCTTTTAATGACAAGGTAAACGAACCGTGAGTAAGATAAGGGTCCGGTGATCAAAGATTGCTTGCGACCGAGGATGAAGATGGCGAGGGCTGCTGCTGCGACCGAGCGGAAAGAAAAGAACAAGCTGTTGCGTGACCGAGAAGGTGAACAAGGCTGATCAAATTGATATGATGAAGGAAAGAAGCTGTTTGCGATCACAAGAGGCGAGAGTAAGGCTGCCGACGACAGTTTTTCTTTTAGGGTTTTGTGTTGTGAATGAAGGCATGCATGTGAGTTTGTATATATATAGGCGCAAAGAGAACAAGGTTACGGTTTGGTTTGAGTTCGTGGCCGAGGGACTTGGGTTGGTTCGGTTTGGGTTTGAACACAATAAGTTTGCGGTTATGGGCTTGATCCTTGTTCTCGGCCGAAGACTTGGGTTTAAAGTTTAAAACTTTGTTAACTCCTAGAGTCACAAGGAATCAAAGTTGGTTCGTGTCGCGTTTCGGTTCGGTTCGGTTCGTGTACATATCTACCATAATTATTTATAACTAAAACAATCACATAATGGCACATCACGTATTCACTAACTCGTACACGTTTAATACGTAGCATACAATTTATTCGACAAGTATTGCGTTTAAGTTATCCGAAAAACCTGGGATGTCACAAAAGGATTCGACATCAACCGAGTCTGGATGAAACACAATCTGGATACCCCCTTTCTGAGTTCTTCTGACTCTTGATGTTACATGATCCGAATTTAACGGAGTATGGATGCTATCTGAATGTAGCCGACTCGGGATGCTATACGACTCGTAAAACAACCATTCGAATCTCGCATGCTAGGGAAGCTGAATGATGAAAATTAAACCGAGTTTAGATGGTAAAGGATATGAATATCACTCGTTTTGAATCATTCTGGTTAGTGATGGTACACGATCTGAAACAAACTGTGTATGAATGCTAACCGAATCAAATCGATTCTAGAATCTATGGGATCTCAAAGACACCTATTTTGAATCCTGCTGGTATAGGAATCTGAAGGATTCGACTTCAACCGAGTCTGGATGAAACACACTCCGGATATTGTTGGAATCGGTATGTCTAAGACACATATTAAATTTGATATGGCTAGTACGTTATAATCCAAGTCGGGTCATACCCAATAATAAGCTAGACAAACACCCATAATATTTATTTATGATATGATCAAACAAATAAATATTAACATATAGAATATTTAGAAATTGGTTTTCTAAATAATTGCACTTGAAAAACTAATAAATTATATGGATAATTTATTTTGAGAGAATATTTTATATTGTTATTTAATGGGTTAAATAACATTATAAATTGTTAATAGATGTTGCATAAAATCTTGTATTATGTTATATTATATTTTATGAAAGTTATAAAATATATAAATATAAGATTTAAATAAAATAAAAAAAATATTTTTTTATAAAACACCCCATACGGCCGTCCATATGGGGGTTCCCTAGGTGGGTTTTTGTCCAATAATTTTGCATATAACTTGTCTTGAGATCTCACACAAGATCATGTAAGAGATATGGAAGATTTGATATTATTCTCATATATACTCTTACACAAAAGAATTCAAGTTTGAAGAACTCTTGTGAATGCTCTCAAATTTTCGGCCAAACATAGTGTTTGTCCAAGAGTTTTTCAAGTTTAATTCAAGTGTTCAAATCCTAGCAACCTTGCGGTGTTTGTTGGAAAGCTTGGGGTATACAAGCTTGAGCTCTTATACTTAGAAGATTACCATTCAAGAAGCATCATCCTTCATCTACTTATTATTGAAAGGTAGCATTCTTGAAACATCCTATGGTTGTGTTTTGATAGCATGCATGTTCATATATGGATCCGGGTTTTGGTTTTACATATAAAATGGGTTTTATATCTTGTAAGTAACATGTTTTACATAATTATTCCACTGCGTTTTTATTTTATATGGATAAAATAACTTTGATAAACATGTCAAAATCCCAACAGAGGTATCATAGCTGCTTATATGAATGCATGCTTCAATGGATTTAAAATTTTCGGGATTTTGGTTTTGGTTAAAACCCTATGGCCGAAAATTTTGATCATGGTTATTCATTTGTTTTTCAAGATGTTTATTATACATGCATATAGGTATCTTGAAAAATCATGTCATATGGATGATTTGTTTAGTTAGACAAAAACCCATCTTTTCGGTTTTTCTCTTGGCCGAAAATTTGGATGTAAAAGGGAACCATTTTTGCTCATGAATTTTATATATATATGTGGATATATATTTTGGTGTTCATAACCTAGCCATGACCTTATGTTTGAATATTTTGAATATTTGTGTTTGTGATTTATATTTAATTATTCAATGGGTTGTAATAATTAATTATCTTTGTTCTTCCATTTGTAAAAAATGTAATTTATTTATTTTTCATTTGGCATGTAAAATAAATAGATTAGCTGCATTTTATTTTAGTAGAAAAAATGTATTAGGATACTTTATTGTAAAAGAAGATGCACACAAAAATGCATTTTTGGTTTTGGCCAATTTTGGGCCTAAAGAACCTCATGGTTCTTAACGGGATTTTAGCCCAATAATCAAAACACATTTTTTTGAGGCCCAAAGGAGTTTGGAGCTGAATTTAAAGATCATTTGGAAGCCCAAAGAAAGTGAGAAATCGCAACACAAAAGGAAGACTTGAAGCATTTGGATGCGGGTTCAAGTGGGAGTTCAACGACATATTTTGTGTCAATATTCACCCTTTAGGAAGGACCTTTTGGCACACTTGTTTCGGCTAACAAGTGTTGTCAAAAAAATAGTTGGCTATGGTTATACACCTATTTTTGTGTGTTATGCTTGTATGGTTGTTTTATTTATGGTTGTTTAGATGATATTTAGATACGCATGCTTAATAACTTATAATCCATAACAAGCTTAAAATTGGTTCTTTAAAATCATTGAAGTGATAATAAAATGGTTTTATTAAAATTAATGATTTCATAATAAAATGGGTTTTATTAAAAGAACCTTGAAAATTGGTTTTCGCTAAAGTACCATGAATTTGAATGCATGCAAATGTATGGTACATAAAGTTTTCTAAAACTAGAATTTTTGAAAACATAAAATCCCTTTTATAAAACAAGTCAAACACCATCCTTTTATACAACACTCGAATCACTTGGGAATTCTTTATGGGATAAAGGTCACCTGACCACATTTGAAGGAACTTGTGTATTGGAGGTAGGCTTACAATATTTGTGGGATAAAGGTCACCTAACCACTTGTATGTGTAAACTTACATGTGTGTGTAAGTAGGACGATTTGATTTGGAAACCATATGCTTAGGGTCACCGAAGCATGGCGTACAAAGGTGTTGATGGGATTAAACATGCCAACTAAACATTAAGATGTTTAACCGATCCCATATGGCTAGAAATTTCAAAGGTTGCAATTGTCAAACGTTGACTACCTTGTTAATTTAAATAATGGGATAAAGGTCACCTAACCAATATTTAAATGTAATGTTGGATTCTAGATTTTAATTATTAATTGTCTATGAGACTAAAAGGGTATTAATAATTAAAATTTAATAATATCGAAAATACTAAAATTGAACTTTGTTAAAATTTTGTAGATGGCCGATAATAATGCAAACACAATTACCCAAAACCGTCCGTAACCTATCACTAAGAACCATCCTTGAAAAGGATCGTCTCAACCATAATAACTTCATGGATTGGTATCGAAACTTGAGAATCGTTCTCAAGCAAGAAAAGATATCTTATGTGTTGCACAATCCTATTCCCGATGAACCTAACGTGGAAGACGAGGAGGCCTATAACGATTGGGTTAAATATAGAAAGGACCCCATGCAAGCATCTTGCCTCATGTTGGGAACTATGATTCCCGAGATTCAAAAGGATTTTGAACATCATGGGGCATACGACATGATTACCCAATTGAAGGAAATGTTCCTTCAACAAACAAGGGTAGAACGCTTCAAAAAGGTCCGGGCGCTTCATGCATGTCGAATGGAGGAAACCCAATCGGTCTCATCTTATGTCCTGATGATGAAAAGCCACATTGATCGCCTTGAAAGGCTTAATTGTCTCGTCTCTAAAGAGTTGGCTACGGATTTGATCCTCAACTCTTTAACAAAGAAGTTTGAGACTTTTGTCATGAATTATAAATTGAACGGATGGGACAAGAGCATTGGTGAGCTTCATGCAATGCTCAAAACTGCCGAGGCAGTCATGGGTAAAAAGACTTTACCCGTTCTAACGATCAATGAGGGAGGCAAAAAGAAGAGGCCCCACCCCAACTCCAAGGCAAGTTTTGCCAAAAGGAAGGGCCACGTCAAAGGGAAAGGAAAAGGAAAGGTTAAAGCAGAACCCATGAAACCAAAGGAAAAGAAGCAAAAGGTTGCTTCGACTGACCCATGCTTTGGGTGTGGAGAGATAGGACATTGGAAAAGAAATTGTCCAACCTGTCTCAAGGAGTTGAAAACCAAGAGGGATGCGGGCCAAACCACAGGTACAATCTTTATGATACATATTGACCTTAATGTTATTTCTTCAAAAACACGGGTATTGGATACCGGATGTGGAACTCATATTTGCAATTTGTTGCAGGGGTTCAAAAGAAATAAACATTACAAGAAGGGAGACATTAGTCTCTTCATGGGCAATGGAGCAAAGGTTCAAGTTGAAGCCCGAGGAGACTATGTTTTGAAACTTCCAAGTGGTTTGGAATTCATCTTGAAAAATGTTTTGTATGCTCCTAGTTTGACTAGGAACATTATTTCAGTTTCCCTCTTGCTACAATATGGTTTTAATATAAAGTTTGTAAACGATACATTTATGTTTTGATGAATGACATGTTTTACTTTAAAGCTATGCCTTCAAATGATATTTATGAATTGGTTCATGATAATACATCATTTGATAGTTCAATGTACCAAGCAACCACCAAGAAACTCAAATTAGATTTGAGTGATTCCTATCTTTGGCATTGTCGCCTTGGACATATAAACAAAAATCGCATGCAAACACTTCAAAAGAATGGTCTTTTGGAAACAAATGGAGATGATTCATTTGATGTATGTGAATCCTGTTTACAAGGCAAAATGACTAAGGCACCTTTCAGTGGCACCTTTGAAAGGGCAAAAGATTTATTAGGTATCATACATTCGGATGTATGTGGTCCTTTTAAGCCAATGACTAGGAATGGTAAAAGATACATCATTAGTTTTACCGATGACTGTAGTCGTTATGGTTATGTGTACTTGATAAGACACAAAGATGAAGCATTTGAAATGTTCAAAGATTTCAAAAGTGAAGTAGAAAAGCAACTCAAGAAAACAATCAAAGTCCTTCATACCGATAGAGAAGGTGAATACCTTAGTGATGCTTTTCAAGATCATCTTAGGAGTTGTGGGATTATCTCACAACTTACTCCACCTAGAACACCACAACATAATGGTGTGTCTAAAAGGAGGAATCGAACTCTATTGGATATGGTTCGATCTATGATGGCTAGAAGCACATTGCCTCTATCATTTTGGGGTTACGCTTTGCTCTCCATGGCCGTATACTGAATATGGCCCCAACCAAGAAAGTGGATAAGACACCTTTTGAAATATGGCATGGAAAGGCTCCATCATTATCATATTTGAAGGTATGGGGTTGTGAAGCTTATGTGAAGCAATACACCCCAAACAAATTGGAAGTACGATCCACTAAGTGTGTCTTTGTAGGATATCCTAAAGATGATATAGGATATTACTTTTACGATCCAACAGAGCAAAAGGTATTTGTTGCTCGAAAGGGTAAGTTCTTGGAGGCTAAGTTCCTTATGGAAGGAACTAGTAGTAGAAAAGTGGAACTTGATGAGGATCAAGAACCACAAGCCGATACACTTTTGGTTGATACTAGCACTCAACAAGAGGTTGTTGAAGAGGATCAAGTGGTTGATCAATACACACAAAACGTTCGTAGATCTGGTAGAATTAGTCATCCACCCGAAAGATATGGATTTTTCATGGATGGATGCTACGTTGTAGATTCAGATGAACCAACCACATACCATGATGCAATGTCATAATCCGATTGTGACAAGTAGCTTGAAGCCATGAACGTCGAGATGCAATCCATGTATGACAACCAAGTATGGGAATTGGTTGTACCACCTCTTAACTCCAAAGTAGTTAGAAGTAAGTGGGTTTTCAAGAAGAAAACTGATATGCATGATAACTTGGATACTTATAAAGCGAGACTTGTAGCAAAAGGTTTCACTCAAACTCAAGGGGTTGATTATGATGAGACCTTCTCGCCCGTGGGGATGCTAAAGTCAATTAGGATATTATTTGCCATAGCTGCATATTACGATTATGAGATTTGGCAAATGGATGTCAAAACGGCTTTCCTCAATGGATATCTTAATGAAGATGTCTATATGGTTCAGCCTGAAGGTTTTGTTGATCCAAAACATCCTAACAAAGTATGCAAGTTAAAGAAATCAATATATGGATTGAAACAAGCATCTAGAAGTTGGAATCATCGTTTTGATGAAGAAATTAGGAATTTTGGATTCATCAAGAACGCCGATGAAGCTTGTGTGTATAAGAAGGCTAGTGGGAGCATCATCACTTTCCTATACTTATCGATGACATTCTACTATTTGGAAATTATATTCCAACCATGGAAGTGTTTAAAACTTGGCTTTGAAGTTGTTTTTCCATTAAGGATCTTGGTGAAGTCGCCTATATTTTGGGAATAAAGATCTATAGGGATAGATCAAGGCGCTTGATAGGTTTGAACCAAAGTGCATACATTGACAAAGTCTTGAAAAGGTTCAAGATGGAGAACGCTAAGAAAGGTTTGGTACCTATTCAAAAGGGAACGATATTGAATGCGTCTCAATGTCCAAGCTCAAAGGATGAGCAAGAGAGAATGAAAGGAGTCCCACACGCGTCTGCTATAGGATCCATCATGTATGCAATGATATGCACTAGACCGGACGTGTCATGTGCCTTAAGCATGACAAGTAGATACCAGCAAAATCCAGGTAACAGTCATTGGATGGCTGTTAAAAGCATATTGAAATACCTTAGAAGGACTAAGGATATGTTTCTAATATATGGATCCGGTGAAGAGGAACTCGTTGTAAAGGGTTACACGGATGCGAGTTTCCAAACTGACCAAGATGGTTCTCGATCACAATCTGGGTATGTCTTCATTTTGAATGGAACTGCTAGTCTCTTGGAATAGCTCAAAGCAAGATATGGTAGCATTGTCCACTACAAAATTAGAATACATCGCCGCTTCATTGGCAGCACAAGAAGCTGCATTGTTGAAGAAATTCATTACCGACCCAGGGGTAGTCCCTACAATTCAAGATCCCCTAGAAATCTTTTGTGATAACGAGGGTGCGATTACACAAATTAAGGAACCTCGTGCACATCAAAAGACTAGGCACATTGAGCGGAGATTCAACTACATAAGGGATGAAGTTGAAAAGGGAAAGATATGTATTCGCAAAATTCACACCGATCAAATTGCGGATCCTCTCACGAAGCTCCTTGAACGGCCAAAGCATGAGGGTCATACTTGTGCCTTAGGACTTTGATATTCTAGTGATTGGATTTGATCTATTTAGTATTTGGATATCGGAACAATTGTTATTTTTACTCATTTTAATGATTATGGCATTTTGAGTTATGTTCCATTTAAGCATGTTTAAATCCATGAATAAGTTAATTATTCTAAATGTCCATAGTCGATCATATTTGTGGGAACAAATATGAAGGTAAAACTATTATGAACTTGGATTGGTGGATATTCATTAGGTATGAATATAGAGCAAAGTGTTGCTGCCAAAGTTCATAGATATTTGTGGGATACAAATATTGGACTGACCCGCTCTCAAATATTACTACGTGGAATCTTTGTGATTGATCATAAGTAATTTTGAGTAAAGGCGAATATCATAGTATCCCCTGACCTGAGATACATATTGGGTCTTGATATTCATCAAATATTATACTTTGACTTGGTTCTTTGCTGTCAGTAATATGACAGTACATAAGGCTAAGCTCAGGTGTGGTACAAGGTGATTGTGAGAGACGTATGTAGTCAAGAAGGGATTTGTTCCTCTTATTTATTGAGAGTTAGATGTCTACGGCCTGCTAAAGTTAAATCAACAGAGAATGATCACTCTATGTCTCTGGATTTAACATGACATCTGAAACAAAAGGATAAATGATTGTTTCACCTAGATCATGTTCAAGTAAGGGACTTGAAGGGGATGATGTTATTGAATGGCACTTCGTCATACGTATTAGGGGTAGTAAACCGTTGTTAGGCGGTATTTGCTACTTGCATCAATCTTCTATGTATCTTGTGCAAGTGGGAGATTGTTGGAATCAGTATGCCCAAGACACATATTAAATTTGATGTGGCTAGTATGTTATAATCCAAGTCGGGTCATACCCAATAACAAGATAGACAAACACCCATAATATTTATTTATGATATGATCAAACAAATAAATATTAACACTTAGAATATTTAGAAATTGATTTTCTAAATAATTGCACTTGAAAAACTAATAAATTATATGGATAATTTATTTTGAGAGAATATTTTAAATTGTTATTTAATGGGTTAAATAACATTATAAATTGCTAATAGATGCTGCATAAAATCTTGTATTATGTTATATTATATTTTATGAAAGTTATAAAATATATAAATATAAGATTTAAATAAAATAAAAAAATATTTTTTTTATAAAACACCCCATAGGGCCGTCCATATGGGGGTTCCCTAGGTGGGTTTTTGTCCAATAATTTTGCATGCAACTTGTCTTGAGATCTCACACAAGATCATGTAAGAGATATGCAAGATTTGTTATTATTCTCATATATACTCTTACACAAAAGAATTCAAGTTTGAAGAACTCTTGTGAATGCTCTCAAATTTTCGGCCAAACATAGTGTTTGTCCAAGAGTTTGTCAAGTTTAATTTTCGGCCAAACATAATGCTCTCAAATCCTAGCAATCTTGCGGTGTTTGTTGGAAAGCTTGGGGTACTACAAGCTTGAGCTCTTCTACTTAGAAGATTACCATTCAAGAAGCATCATCCTTTTCATCTACTTGTTATTGAAAGGTAGCATTCTTGAAACATCCCATGGTTGTGTTTTGCTAGCATGCATGTTCATATATGGATCCGGGTTTTGTTTTACATATAAAATGGGTTTTATATATTGTAAGTAACATGTTTTAAATAATTATTCCGCTGCGTTTTTATTTTATATGGATAAAAAAACTTTGATAAACATGTCAAAACCCCAACAGATGCCCCATTTGTGAGTCCTTCTGATTAGTGATGTTACATGATCCGAATTTAACGGAGTATGGATGCTATCTTAATATAGTCGACTCGGGATGCTATACGATTCGTAAAACAACCATTCCAAATCTCGCATGTTAAGGAACCTGAATGATCCAAATTAAACTGAATCTGGATGGTAAAGGATATGAATATCACCCATTCTGAATCATTCTGGTTAGTGATGGTACACGATCCGAAACCAACTAAGTATGTATGCTAACTGAATCAAATCGATTCTAGAAGCTATAGGATCCGAAAAACACCTATTTTGAATTCTGCTGGTAAGGGAATCTAGAGGATTCAAATTCAACAGAGTCTGGATGAAACGAAATCCGGATACCCCCTTTGTGAGTTCTTCTGATTAGTGATGTTACAGAATCCGACTTAAACCGAGTATGGATGCTATCTGAATGTAGCCGACTCAGGATGCTATACGATTCGTAAAACAAACATTCTAAGTCTCGCATGCTAGGGAAGCTAAATGATAAAAATTAAACCAAGTCTGGATCGTAAAGGATATGAATATCACCCGTTCTGAATCGTTCTGGTTAGTGATGGTACACGATCCGAACCCAACTAAGTATGTATGCTAACTGAATCAAATCGATTCTAGAAGCTATAGGATCCCAAAAAAACAATATTTTGAATTCCGCTGGTAAGGGAATCTAATGGATTCGACTTCAACCGATTCTGGATGAAACACAATCCGGATACCCCCTTTGTGAGTTCTTATGATTAGTGATGTTACATGATCCGAATTTAACGGAGTATGGATGCTATCTGAATGTAGCCGACTCGGGATGCTATACGACTCGTAAAACAACCAATCCAAATCTCGCATGCTAGGGAAGCTAAATGATGAAAATTAAACCGAGTTTAGATGGTAAAGGATATGAATATCACTCGTTTTGAATCATTCTGGTTAGTGATGGTACACGATCTGAAACAAACTGAGTATGAATGCTAACCGAATCAAATCGATTCTAGAAGCTAGAGGATCCCAAAAACACCTATTTTAAATTCCGCTGGTAACGTAATCTAAAGGATTCGACTGCAACCGAGTCTGGATGAAACACAATCCGGATACCCCCTTTGTGAGACCTTCTGATTAGTGATGTTACATGATCCGAATTTAAAGAAGAATGGATGCTATCTTAATATAGCCGACTTGGGATGCTATACGATTAGTAAAGCAACCATACCAATTCTCGCGTGCTAGGGAAGCTGAATGATGCAAATTAAACCGAGTCTAGATGGTAAAGGATATGAATATCACTCGTTTTGAGTCATTCTGTTTAGTGATGGTACACGATCCGAAACAAACTTAGAATGAATGCTAACCGAATTAAATCGATTCTAGAAGCTATAGGATTCCAAAAACACCTATTTTGAATTCCGCAGGTAATGGAATCTAAAGGATTTTACTTCAACCAAGTCTGGATGAAACACAATCCGAATACCCCCTTTATGAGTTCTTCTGATTAGTGATGTTACATGATCCGAATTTAACGGAGTATGGATGCTATCTGAATGTAGCCGACTCAGGATGCTATACGATTCGTAAAACTACCATTTCCAATCCCGCATGCTAGGGAAGCTGAATGATCCAAATTAAACCGAGTCTGGATGGAAAAGGATATGAATATCACACGTTCTGAATCATACTGGTTAGTGATGGTACACGATCCGAAACCAACTAAGTATGTATGCCAACTAAATAAAATCGATTCTAGAAGCTATAGGATCCCAAAAACACCTATTTGAAATTCTGCTGGTAAGGGATTCTAGAGGATTCGAATTCAACAAAGTCTCGATGAAACAAAATCCGGATACCCCCTTTGTGAGTCCTTCTGATTAGTGATGTTACAGGATCCGAATTCAACCGAGTATGGATGCTATTTGAATGTAGCCGACTCGGGATGCTATATGATTCGTAAAATAACCATTCCGAATCTCACATGCTAGGGAAGCTGAATGATACAATTAAAACCGAGTCTGGATGGTAAAGGATATGAATATCACCCGTTCTGAATCATTCTGGTTAGTGATGGTACACGATCCGAAACCAATTAAGTATGTATGCTAACTGAATCGAATCGATTCTAGAAGCTATAGGATCCCAAAACATCTATTTTTAATTCCGCTGTTAAGGGAATCTAGAGGATTCCAATTTAACATAGTCTGGATGAAACAAAATCCGAATACCCCCTTTGTGAGTTCTTCTGATTAGTGATGCTACAGAATCTGAATTCAACCGAGTATGGATGCTATCTGAATGTAGCCGACTCAGGATGCTATACGATTCGTAAAACAACCATTCCGAATCTTGCATGCTAGGGAAGCTTAATGATCCAAATTAAACCGAGTCTGGATCGTAAAGGATATGGATATCACCCGTTCTGAATCATTCTGGTTGTGATGATACACGATCTGAAACCAACTAAGGGTGTATGCTAACTGAATCAAATCGATTCTAGAAGCTATAGGATCCCAAAAACACCTATTTTGAATTCCGCTGGTAAGGGAATCTAGAGGATTCGACTTCAACCGAGTCTGGATGAAACACAATCTGGATACCCCCTTTGTGAGTCATTCTGATTAGTGATGTTACATGATCCAAATTTAACGGAGTATGGATGCTATCTGAATGTAGCCGACTCGGGATGCTATACGACACAAAAAACAACCATTCCGAATCTCGCATGCTAGGGAAGCTGAATGATGCAAATTAAACCGAGTCTAGATGGTAAAGGATATGTATACACTCGTTTTGAATCATTCTGGTTAGTGATGGTACACGATCCGAAACAAACTGAGTATGAATGCTAACCGAATCAAATCGATTCTAGAAGATATGGGATCCCAAAAACACCTATTTTGATTTCCGTTGGTAACGGAATCTAAAGGATTCGACTTCAACCGAGTATGGATGAAACAACATCCGGATACCCCCTTTGTGAGTCCTTCTAATTAGTGATGTTACATGATCTGAATTTATCGGAGTATGCATGCTATCTTAATGTAGCCAACACGTGATACTATACGATTCATAAAACAACCATTCCGATTCTCGCATGCTACAGAAGCTGAATGATGCAAATTAAACCGAGTCTAGATGGTAAAGGATATGAATATCACTCGTTTTGAATCATTCTATTTAGTGATGGTACACGATCCGAAACAAACTGAGTATGAATGCTAACCGAATAAAATCGATTTTAGAAGCTATAGGATCCCAAAAACACCTATTTTGAATTCTGCTGGTAAGGGATTCTATAGGATTCGAACTCAACAGAGTCCGGATGAAACAAAATACAGATACCCCCTTTGTCAGTCCTTCTAATTAGTGATGTTACATGATCCGAATTTAACGGAGTATGGATGCTATCTGAATGTAGCCGACTCGGGATGCTGTACGATTCGTAAAACAACCATTCCGAATCTCGCATGCTAGGGAAGCTGAATGATCCAAATTAAACCGAGTCTGGATGGAAAAGGATATGAATATACACCCGTTCTGAATCATTCTGGTTAGTGATGGTACACGATCCGAAACCAACTAAGTATGTATGCCAACTAAATCAAATCGATTCTAGAAGCTATAGGATCCCAAAAACACCTACTTGAAATTCCGCTGGTAAGGGATTCTAGAGGATTCTAATTCAACAAAGTCTCAATGAAACAAAATCCGGATACCCTCTTTGTGAGTCCTTCTAATTAGTGATGTTACAGGATCCGAATTTAAAGGAGTATGGATGCTATTTGAATGTAGCCGACTCGGGATGCTATATGATTCGTAAAACAACCATTCCCAATCTCGCATGCTAGGGAAGCTGAATGATCCAATTAAAACCGAGTCTGGATGGTAAAGGATATGAATATCACCCTTTCTGAATCATTCTGGTTAGTGATGGTACACGATCCGAAACCAATTGAGTATGTATACTAACTGAATCAAATCAATTCTAGAAGATCTAGGATCCCAAAAACACCTATTTATAATTCCGCTGTTAAGGGAATCTAGAGTATTCGAATTCAACATAGTCTGGATGAAACAAAATCCGAATACCCCCTTGTGAGTTCTTCTGATTAGTGATGTTACAGAATCTGAATTCAACCGAGTATGGATGCTATCTGAATGTAGCCGACTCGAGATGCTATACGATTCGTAAAACAACCATTCCGAATCTTGCATTCTAGGGAAGCTTAATGATCAAAATTAAACCGAGTCTGGATCGTAAAGGATATGAATATCACCCGTTCTGAATCATTCTGGTTGTGATGATACACGATCCGAAACCAACTAAGTATGTATGCCAACAGAATCAAATCGATTCTAGAAGCTATAGGATCGCAAAACACCTATTTTGAATTCCGCTGGTAAGGGAATCTAAAGGATTCGACTTCAACCGAGTATGGATGAAACAACATCCGGATACCCCCTTTGTGAGTCCTTCTAATTAGTGATGTTACATGATCTGAATTTATCGGAGTATGCATGCTATCTTAATGTAGCCAACACGTGATACTATACGATTCATAAAACAACCATTCCGATTCTCGCATGCTACAGAAGCTGAATGATGCAAATTAAACCGAGTCTAGATGGTAAAGGATATGAATATCACTCGTTTTGAATCATTCTATTTAGTGATTGTACACGATCCGAAACAAACTGAGTATGAATGCTAACCGAATAAAATCGATTTTAGAAGCTATAGGATCCCAAAAACACCTATTTTGAATTCTGCTGGTAAGGGATTCTATAGGATTCGAACTCAACAGAGTCCGGATGAAACAAAATACAGATACCCCCTTTGTCAGTCCTTCTAATTAGTGATGTTACATGATCCGAATTTAACGGAGTATGGATGCTATCTGAATGTAGCCGACTCGGGATGCTGTACGATTCGTAAAACAACCATTCCGAATCTCGCATGCTAGGGAAGCTGAATGATCCAAAATTAAACCGAGTCTGGATGGAAAAGGATATGAATATACACCCGTTCTGAATCATTCTGGTTAGTGATGGTACACGATCCGAAACCAACTAAGTATGTATGCCAACTAAATCAAATTGATTCTAGAAGCTATAGGATCCCAAAAACACCTACTTGAAATTCCGCTGGTAAGGGATTCTAGAGGATTCTAATTCAACAAAGTCTCAATGAAACAAAATCCGGATACCCTCTTTGTGAGTCCTTCTAATTAGTGATGTTACAGGATCCGAATTTAAAGGAGTATGGATGCTATTTGAATGTAGCCGACTCGGGATGCTATATGATTCGTAAAACAACCATTCCCAATCTCGCATGCTAGGGAAGCTGAATGATCCAATTAAAACCGAGTCTGGATGGTAAAGGATATGAATATCACCCTTTCTAAATCATTCTGGTTAGTGATGGTACACGATCCGAAACCAATTAAGTATGTATACTAACTGAATCAAATCAATTCTAGAAGATCTAGGATCCCAAAAACACCTATTTATAATTCCGCTGTTAAGGGAATCTAGAGTATTCGAATTCAACATAGTCTGGATGAAACAAAATCCGAATACCCCCTTGTGAGTTCTTCTGATTAGTGATGTTACAGAATCTGAATTCAACCGAGTATGGATGCTATCTGAATGTAGCCGACTCGAGATGCTATACGATTCGTAAAACAACCATTCCGAATCTTGCATTCTAGGGAAGCTTAATGATCAAAATTAAACCGAGTCTGGATCGTAAAGGATATGAATATCACCCGTTCTGAATCATTCTGGTTGTGATGATACACGATCCGAAACCAACTAAGTATGTATGCCAACAGAATCAAATCGATTCTAGAAGCTATAGGATCGCAAAACACCTATTTTGAATTCCGCTGGTAAGGGAATCTAAAGGATTCGACTTCAACCGAGTCTGGATGAAACACAATCTGGATACCCCCTTTGTGAGTCCTTCTGATTAGTGATGTTACATGATCCGAATTTAACGGAGTATGGATGCTATCTGAATGTAGCCGACTCGGGATGCTATACGACTCGTAAAACAACCATTCCAAATCTCGCATGCTAGGGAAGCTGAATGATGAAAATTAAACCGAGTTTAGATGGTAAAGGATATGAATATAACTCATTTTGAATCATTCTGGTTAGTGATGGTACACGATCTGAAACAAACTGAGTATGAATGCTAACCGAATCAAATCGATTCTAGAAGCTAGAGGATCTCAAAAAACACCTATTTTAAATTCCGCTGATAAGGGATTCTAGAGGATTCGAATTCAACAAAGTCTCGATGAAACAAAATCCGGATACCCCCTTTGTGAGTCCTTCTGATTAGTGATGTTACATGATCCGAATTTAATGGAGTATGGATTCTGTCTGAATGTAGCCGACTCGGGATGCTATACGATTCATAAAACAACCATTCCGAATCTCGCATGCTAGGGAAGCTGAATGATCCAAATTAAACTGAGTCTGGATGGTAAAGGATATGAATATCACCTGTTCTGAATCATTCTGGTTAGTGATGGTACATGATCCGGAACCAAGTAAGTATGTATGCTAACTGAATCAAATCGATTCAAGAAGCTATAGGATCCCAAAAAAACCTATTTTGAATTATGCTGGTAAGGGAATCTAAAGGATTCGACTTCAACCGAGTCTGGATGAAACACAATCCGGATACCCCCTTTGTGAGTTCTTCTGATTAGTGAGGTTACATGATCCCAATTTAACGGAGTATGGATGCTATCTTAATGTATCCGAATCGGGATGCTATACGATTCGTAAAACAACCATTCCGATTCTCGCATGCTAGGGAAGCTGAATGATGCAAATTAAACCGAGTCTATATGGTAAAGGATATGTATATCACTCGTTTTGAATCATTCTGTTTAGTGACGGTACACGATCCGAAACAAACTGAGTATGAATGCTAACCGAATCAAATCGATTTTAGAAGCTATAGGATCCCAAAAACACCTATTTTGAATTCTGCTGGTAAGGGATTCTATAGGATTCGAACTCAACAGAGTCCGGATGAAACAAAATCCAGATACCCCCTTTGTGAGTCCTTCTTATTAGTGATGTCACAGGATCCGAATTCCACCGAGTATGGATGCTATTTGATTGTAGCCAACTCGGGATGCTATACGATTCGTAATCCAACCATTCCGAATCTCTCATGCTAGGGAAACTGAATGATCCAAATTAAACCGAGTCTGGATGGTAAAGGATATGAATATCACCCATTCAGAATCTTTCTGGTTAATGATGGTACGCGATCCGAAAAACACCTATTTTGAATTTTGCTGGTATAGGAATATAAAGGATTCGATTTCAACGGAGTCTGGATGAAACACACTCCGGATACCCCTATGTGGGTCGTTCTGATTAGTGATGTTACATGATCAGAATTTAACGGAGTATGGTTGCTATCTGAATGTAGCTAACTCGGGATGCTATACGATTTGAAAAACAACCATTCCGAATCTCGCATGCTATGGAAGCTGAATGGTGCAAATAAAACCCAGTCTAGATGGTAAAGGATATGAATATCACTCGTTTTGAATCATTATGGTTAGTGATGGTAACGATCCGAAACAAACTGAGTATTAATGCTAACCGAACAAATCGATTTAGAAGCTACAGGATCCCAAAAACATCTATTTTGAATTCCGCTGGTAACGGAATCTAAAGTATTCGACTTCAACCGAGTCTGATGAAACAAAATACGATACCCCCTTTGTGACTCCTTCTGATTAGTGATGTTACATGATCCGAATTTAACGGAGTATGGATGCTATCTGAATGTAGTCGAACTCGGGATCTATACGATCGTAAAACAACCATTCCGAATCTCGAATGCTAGGGAAGCCGAATGATGCAAATAAAACCGAGTTTAGATGTAAAGGATATGAATATCACTCGTTTTGAATCATTCTGTTAGTGATGGTACGATGCAATTCGAAAAACTGAGTATGAATGCTAACCAAATCAAATCGATTCTAGAAGTATAGGATCCCAAAAACACCTATTTTGAATTCCGCTGGTAACGGAATCTAAAGGATTCGACTGCGACCGAGTCTGGATGAAACACAATCTGGATACCCCCTTTTTGATCCTTCTATTAGTGATGTTACATGATCCGAATTTACGTTGTATGGATTCTATCTGAATGTAGTCGACTCGGAACCTATACGACTCGTAAAACAACCATTCCGAATCTAGCATGCTAGGGAAGCTGAATGATGCAAATTAAACCGAGTCTGATGGAAAGCATATGAATATCCCTCGTTTTGAATCATTCTGGTTAGCGATGATACACGTTTCCCGAAAAAACTGAGTATGAATGCTAACCGAATCAATCGATTCTAGAAGCTATAGGATCCCAAAAACACCTATTTTGAATTCGCTGGTAACGGAATCTAAAGGATTCGACTTCAACCGAGTGTGGATGAAACACAATCGGATACCACCTTGTGAGTCCTTCTGATTAGTGATGTTACATGGATCCGAATTCAACTGAGAGTATCTGTTGAATGCAGCCGATTCGGGATGCTATACGATCGTAAAACAACCATTCCGAATCTCACATGCTAGGGAAGCTGAAGGGTGCAAATAAGACCCAGTCTAGTATGGTAAAGGATATGAATATCACTCGTTTTTGAATCATTATAGGTTAGTGATGGTAACGATCCGAAACAAACATAGTATGATTGCTAACCGAATCAAATCGATTCTAGAAGTTACAGGATCCCAAAAACAACTATTTTAAATTCCTGCTGGTAACGGAATCTAAAGGATTCGACTTTCAACGAGTCTGTGATGAAACACAATCGTAACCCCCTTTGTGATCCTTCTGATTAGTGATGTTACATGATCCGAATTTAACGAGTATGGATGCTTTTGAATGTAGTCGATTCGGGATGCTATACGATTCGTAAAACAACCATTCCGAATCTCGCATGCTAGGGAAGCCGAATGATGCAAAATAAACCGAGTTTAGATGGTAAAGGTTATGAATATCACTCGTTTTGAATCATTCTGGTTAGTGATGGTACACAATTCGAAAGAACTGAGTATGAATACTAACCGAATCAAATCGATTCTAGAAGCTAAGGATCCCAAAAACACCTATTTTGAATTCCGCTGGAACGAATCTAAAGATTCGATTCACGTCTGGATGAAACACAATCTTGATACCCCCTTTGTGATCCTTTTGATTAGTGATGTTACATGATCCGAATTTAACGGAGTATGATGCTATCTGAATGTAGTCGACTCAGATGCTATACGACTCGAAAACAACCATTCCGAATCTAGCATGCTAGGGAAGCTGAATGATGCAAATTAAACCGAGTCTAGATGGTAAAGATATGAATATCACTCTTTTGAATCATTCTGGTTAGTGATGGTAACATCCGAAACAAACTGAGTATGAATGCTAACCGAACAAATCGATTTAGAAGGTAAGGATCCCAAAAACCTATTTTAATTCCGCTTGTAACGGAATCTAAAGGATTCGACTGCAACCGAGTCTGGATGAAACACATTCCGGATACCCCCTTTGTGACTCCTTCTGATTAGTGATGTTACATGATCCGAATTTAACGGAGTATGGATGCTATCTGAATATAGTCGACTCGGGATACTATACGATTCGTAAAACAACCATTCCGAATCTCGCATGCTAGGGAAGCTGAATGGTGCAAATAAAACCGAGTCTAGATAGTAAAGGATATGAATATCACTCGTTTTGAATCATTCTGGTTAGTGATGGTAACGATGCAAAACAAACTGAGTATGAATGCTAACATAATCAAATCGATTCTAGAAGGTAGAGGATCCCAAAAACACCTATTTTAAATTCCGTTGGTAACGGAATCTAAAGGATTCGACTGCAACCGAGTCTGGATGAAACACAATTCGGATACCCCCTTTTTGACTCCTTCTGATTAGTGATGTTACATGATCCGAATTTAACGGAGTATGGATGCTATCTGAATGTAGTCGACTCGGGATGCTATACGACTCGTAAAACAACCATTCCGAATCTTGCATGATAGGGAAGCTGAATGATGCAAAATAAACCGAGTCTAGATGGCAAAGGATTTGAATATCACTCGTTTTGAATCATTTTGGTTAGTGATGGTACACAATTCGAAAGAAGCTGAGTATGAATGCTAACCGAATCATATCGATTCTAGAAGCTATAGGATCCCAAAAACACCTATTTTGAATTCCGCTGGTAACGGAATATAAAGGATTCGACTTCTACCGAGTCTGGATGAAACACAATTTGGATACCTACTTTGTGAGTCCTTCTGATTAGTGATGTTACATGATCCGAATTTTATGGAGTATGGACGCTATCTGAATTTAGTCGATTCGGGATGCTATACGACTCGTAAAACAACCATTCCAAATTTAGCATGCTTGGGAAGCTGAATGATGCAAATTAAACCGAGTCTGTATGGTAAAGGATATAAATATCACTCTTTTTGAATTATTCTAGTTAGCGATGATACACGATCCGAAACAAACTTAGTACGAATGCTAACCGAATCAAAATGATTCTAAAAGCATCCCAAAAACACCTATTTTGAATTCCGCTGGTAACGAAATCTAAAGGATTCGATTTCAACTGAGGTGTGGATGAAACACAATCCGGATACCCCCTTTGTGAGTCCTTCTGATTAGTGATGTTACAGGATCCGAATTCAACTGAGTATGGATGCTGTTTGAATGCAGCCGATTCGGGATGCTATACGATTCGTTAAAACAACCATTCCGAATCTTGCATGCTAGGGAAGCTGAATGGTGCAAATAAAACCGAGTCTAGATGGTAAAGGATATGAATATCGCTCGTTTTGAATCATTCTGGTTAGTGATGGTAACGATCCGAAACAAACTGAGTATGAATGCTAACCGAATCAAATTGATTTTAGAAGGTAGAGGATCCCAAAAACACCTATTTTAAATTCCGCTGCAACCGAGTCTGGATGAAACACAATCCGGATACCCCCTTTGTGACTCTTTCTGATTAGTGATGTTACATGATCCGAATTTAACGGAGTATGCATGCTATCTGAATGTAGTCGACTCGGGATGCTATACGACTCGCAAAACAACCATTCCGAATCTCGCATGCTAGGGAAGCTGAATGATGCAAAATAAACCGAGTCTAGATGGTAAAGGATATGAATATCACTCTTTTGAATCATTCTGGTTAGTGATGGTACACAATCCGAAAGAAACTGAGTATGAATGCTAACCGAACCAAATCGATTCTAGAAGCTATAGGATCCCAAAAAACCTATTTTGAATTCCGCTTGTAACGGAATCGAAAGGATTCGACTTCAACGAGTCTGGATGAAACACAATCCGGATACCCCTTTTGTGAGTCCTTCTGATTAGTGATTTTACATGATCCGAATTTAACGGAGTATGGATGCTATCTGAATGTAGTCGACTCGGGATGCTATACGACTCGTAAAATAACCATTCCGAATTAGGAGAGGTGTGGCTAGGGTTAAATGGGAGGAGGTTTGTACTCCGAAATGTTATGGGGGGTTAAATATTTTGTCTCTAAGAAATCATAACATAGCCCTTATGTCTAAACATCTGTGGAATGTCTTGTCTGACAAAAATTCTATCTGGGTTGATTGGGTTAAAAAACTATAAGCTGCATAACAGGAGCATTTGGGAAGTTAGTGAATCTCGTACTAATTCTTTGAGCTGGAAACAATTAATGCAGTTTAGAGGTATGTTTAGAAGTAAATTTGTTCTATTATTGGAGATGGTAAATCTATCAATGCTTGGTATGATGTTTGGCATGAAAAGGGTCCCTTAATTGAGCTGATTGATAGAAAGGAGATCAAGGCAGCTGGTTTTGATTAGAAAACTAAGGTGTGTGATCTGGTTGACAAGTCTGGATGGAAATTCCCTACTAAATGGTTGTTGAAATACCCTTGGCTTTTTCATAATAATAAAAGTGGTTTGTTAACCTCTACTAAAGACAAGGTGAAATGGAGGCAGAATGATGGTAGTATATGTGATTACTCAGTGAAGACTGTTTATAACAGTTTATGTAAGGGGGGTAATAAGGTAAAATGGGGTGACATGGTTTGGTTTAGTCAAAATATCCCAAAGCATACTTTTATTGTTTGGTTAGCTTTCAAATATAAGTTATTGACTGAAGATAGATTGTTGAATTGGGGTTGTGAGAGGGATCTAAAATGTGTGTATTGTAACCTCTGTCCTAATAGCCATAATAACTTATTTTTTCAGTGTGAATTCCTAAAATGATGTCTGGAGAAGGGTAAAGCTTTTGGGAAATTTTGGTGATATTCCGGGATAAGTGGCCTGATATTATCCCTTATGTTGAAGAAATGCCTAGTACTAGATGTGTATGGAGCATTATTAACAGGTTAGTCTTGGCTGCTTGTGTTTATTTTGTTTGGCAAGAAAGAAATTGAAGGATTTTCAATGATAAAAGGAAAATGTTCAAGATATTTATAATCAGATCAAGGATGTGGTTAGATTGAGATTATTGGGGTTGACTATAAAAAAGTCAAAGGGCTCTGAGTTGGCTGCAACTGTTTGGAATATTAGTTTTAATGTCAATAATGGAAATGTGGCTGTTTGATGTGTGGATAAGGGTGTGGGCATGTCTGGTACGGTAGGGGCAGTTTGGATTTTTTTACAAGGGCTACTGGAGTTTTTGGGTTAAGAGTTTATTTGCTGTTATGCGTGGAATGATACATGCATTTAGGCGTTATTATATGGGTATTCTGGAACAGATGGATTGTTTTGGAAGGAGGTTTGTGTTTGATCCAGGAATATGGAGGGGTATGAGTGTTCAGGTAAAAGGAGCTGTTGGAAAGTTTTTGGGGAGCTATGGGTGTGTTGTAGCAGGAAGGGCAGAATGGGAACTTATGAAATTTTGGGGGTCTTTTGCTGCTTAGATGGGGTGGAAGATTGGTTGGTAAAGGTGAAGGATGGTGTTAATACTGCTAGTGAGGATGGGATAGTCGATGTTGCTGAATTTGTGGAGCATGATGGCTGTTTTGATGTCATGTTTCTATTTTTTGATAGATTTTTTATGTATAGGATTTATACTTTGAATTGGTTTTTTGGTGAGGTTTTTTTCAGGATAGAGGTCGGTGTCTGTATAGTATGGGAGAGGGGCCGGGTTTTAAGACCCATTTTGTTAGGCCCCTCGTCGATGAAGGTGGTGGTTCCTTGGATAGTATGTCCCAGGAACCTAAACCTTCGTAGGGAGTTTATATTTTGTTTGTTTTTAATAAAATTTACCAGAGGTGCCGCCCTCTTTTACCAAAAAACAACCATTCCAAATCTAGCATGCTATGGAAGCTGAATGATGCAAATTAAACCGAGTCTGGATGGTAAAGGAGATGAATATCACTCGTTTAGAATCATTCTGGTTAGTGATGGTACACGATCTGAAACAAACTGAGTATGAATGCTAACCGAATCAAATCGATTCTAGAAGCGATAGGATCCCAAAAACACCTATTTTGAATTCCGCTGGTAATGGAATCTTAAGGATTCTACTTCAACCGAATCTGGATGAAACACAATCCGGATACCCCCTTTGTGAGTCCTTCTGATTAGTGATGTTACATTATCCGAATTAACGGGGTATGGATGCTATCTGAATGTAGCCGACTCGGGATGATATACGACTCGTAAAACGACCATTCTGAATCTCGCATGCTAGGGAAACTGAATGAAGCACAGAAAACCGAGTCTGGATGGTAAAGGATATGAATATCACTCGTTTTGAATCATTCTCGTTAGTGATGGTACACAATCCGAAACCAACTGAGTATGAATGCTAACTGAATCGAATTGATTCTAGAAGCTATAGAATCCGAAAAACACCTATTTTGAATTCCGCTAGTAACAGAATATAAAGGATTCGACTTCAACCGAGTCTGGATGAAACACAATCCGGATACCCCCTTTGTGAGTCCTTTTGATTAGTGATGTTACATGATCCGAATTTAACGGAGTTGGATGCTATCTGAATGTAATCGACTCAGGATGCTATACGAATCGTAAAACAACCATTCCGAATCTAGCATGCTAGGGAAGCTGAATGATGCAAATTAAGCCGAGTCTGGATGGTAAAGGATATGAATATCACTCGTTTTGAATCATTCTGGTTAGTGATGATACACGATCTGAAACAAACTGAGTATGAATGATAACCGAATCAAATCGATTCTAGAAGCTATAGGATCCCAAAAACACCTATTTTGAATTCTGCTGGTAACAGAATCTAAAGGATTCGACTTCAACCGAGTATGGATGAAACACAATTCGGATACCCCCTTTGTGAGTCCTTCTGATTAGTGATGTTACAGGATCCGAATTCAACCGAGTATGGATGTTATTTGAATGTAGCCGACTCGGGATGCAATACATTCGTAAAACAACCATTCCGAATCTTGCATGCTAGGGAAGCTGAATGATCCAAATTAAACCGAGTCTGGATGGTAAAGGATATGAATATCACCATTCAGAATCATTCTGGTTAGTGATGGTACACGATCCAAAACCAACTAAGTATGTATGCTAACTGAATCAATTCAATTCTAGAAGCTATAGGATCCAAAAAACACCCATTTTGAATTCCGCTAGTAACGGAATATAAAGGATTCGACTTCAACCGAGTGTGGATGAAACACAATCCGGATACCCCCTTTGTGAGTCCTTCTGATTAGTGATGTTACATGATCCGAATTTAACGGAGTATGGATGCTATCTGAATGTAGTCGACTCGGGATGCTATACGACTCGTAAAACAACCATTCCGAATCTAGCATGCTAGGGAAGTTGAATGATGCAAATTTACTCGAGTCTCGATGGTAAGGATATGAATATCACTCGTTTTGAATCATTCTGGATAGTGATGATACACGATCCGAAACAAACTGAGTATGAATGCTAACAAAATCTAATTGATTCTAGAAGCTATAGGATCCCAAAACCACCTATTTTGAATTTCGCTTGTAACAGAATCTAAAGGATTCCACTTCAACCGAGTCTGGATGAAACACAATCCGGATACCCCCTTTGTGAGCCCTTCTGATTAGTGATGTTACAGGATCCGGATTCAACCGAGTGTGGATGCTATGTGAATGTAGCCGACTTGGGATGCTATACGATTCGTAAAACAACCATTCCGAATCTCGCATGATAGGGATGCTGAATGATCCAAATTAAACCGAGTCTGGACGGTAAAGAATATGAATATCACCCGTTCAGAATCATTCTGGTTAGTGATGGTACACGATCCGAAAGCAACTAAGTATTTATAGTAACTGAATCAAATCGATTCTACAAGCTATAGGATCCCAAAAACACCTATTTTGAATTCCGCTGGTAAGGGAATCTAACAGATTCGACTTCAACAGAGTCTTGATGAAACACAATCCGAATACCCCCTTTGTGAGTTCTTCCTATTAGTGATGTTACATGATCCGAATTTAAAGGAGTATGGATGCTATTTGAATGTAGCCGACTCGGGATGCTATACGACTCGTAAAACAACCGTTCCGAATTTCGCATGCTAGGGAAGCTGGATGATGCAAAATAAACCGAGTTTAGATGGTAAAGGATATGAATATCAGTCGTTTTGAATCATTCTGGTTAGTGATGGTACACGATCCGGAACAAACTGAGTATGAATGCTAACCGAATCAAATCGATTCTAGAAGCTATGTGTGATATCTGTGGCAATCCAAGCCAGTAACAACAATAATCAAGTTGTCAATGAATGAAATTTTATGTTTTATATGTTAATTTGCATATTTATTATGTTATTTGCACACAATCAATTCTTGCACAATTCAGAACTCTTGAATCGCTTTTATGAGCAAAATCGGTAAACCGATACGCAAACGAAACCAATTTAATGCAACGTATGTTTTGGTATATTGTCACAAGCTAAACATACCTTAAATATCCTTTGCATAAATTAGAAATAAGTTTGGAGGGTTTGGTATGTCAAAAACAAGTTTATTCGATCATAGGGACTAATTACGACAAACTGCGAAAGTCTGCCAATTCTCGCAGCGACGTACACTCCTGAACAAGAACACAAGCGTAATACACCATAAATACCCTTTACATAACTTAGAAATAACTTTAGGGGCTATTTTGAAAATTTCGCGAAACTATGCCTTTTTGCGTATTTCGCTATCCGGAACATGTACCGACATACAAAAATTTTTCTAATCATAAATATATTATATGTTAGTGATTGGAATGCGAAAAATCCGTTTGTTACGCATTTATGGTTACGCACGCTTTCGTTATGATTTTCGTCGTAATTAACCGAAAACCGCGACCGTACGACCAAACGAACTGACCTTTGGAACATTTTTGAACACATGTCAAGTTCCCTATACTTTTACATCCTTATGTAGATTTGAAACGACGTTAACGAGTATTAGAAGTGCCCGAAACGCGACGAAACGATGAAGGGGCCTGTTCTGCCAACTTTGGAAAGTTGTGCCCAGCACCTTAGCTTACGGACCGTAAGCCTAAGGACCATACGGTCCGTAAGGGTGCTCCAGCACACCAGTTTTGTTGGCAATAGCCTGTTTATTCACTCTTTGATGTCACACCCGACCCGCAGCGGAATAAGAGTCGGCGCATAATTGGGTTATCACCAAAGCTCATGATATTTACTAATATGTTTCATATTTATTAAAGTCAAAGTTACATTTCCAAATATCCAAACATGTCCATACAATACAAAGATAATAAACCAAACATAACAATCCCAAACTCTAAATCATTTTATTCTTCTAGTCCAATCCTATATGTTCCTGACTGCAGCTGGCTCACCTGTATCATGTGTAAAAATGGGGGTTTTTGGGTCAACATAAGTTGGCGAGTGAACCGTATTAGATAAACATTTATTATTGATTTACTTGTTAGTTTATCAATGAAAAATTTGTGCATAATCATACATGAGCAACTGTAAATAATCAAGCAGTGGCAATAACAATCACACTATAACATACAATAACATTGATAGCATACATTAACATACCATCAACATACGATAAATAACATAAATGAAACTGTGCGATCAAGCTCAATCAAACGGAGCCGATCGTATGTGACGGCTAAATCAAACGGAGCGATCGTATGTGGCACGCAGGTTCACACTCATAATAAAATGGGGAACATGCTCAACGCTCATAATGTAATGGGAGCGGCGGCCTATGAAATTGCATATACTAAAAATAATAAATTGCATCTAACGATAACCACATAACAATTGAAACAAACTGATTACACATGTTCATGATATGATGTATGCACAATGATTAAAATATAATACTTAGCAAGACACATGATACACCCCAAAACGTGATTAAAACGGGGAATTTGTAAGATTCACTCACATTGGGTGCGTTGGATTGGAGATGGTGAGATGCGCACGAATTGGATGAGCAGAACAACGAGAAATAACTAACCTAAATAATAACGGAAAAATATAGTAAATGAGTGGATTTTATTAAGGATTTTAATGAAATTTTTAGATATATTTTTGTGAGTTTAAGGCTATTTTCTATCTTTAAAAATGTTATTTTTAAGTATTTTTAATAGATTTTTAAATTAAATTAAATAAATAAAAATGTAAAAAAATTGTATATTTTGCGTTGACCGTTGACCGTTGACCGTTGACTTGTTGACTTGTTGACGGTTCGGTCAGTGGAATTGTTTGCGCCAGGTGAGGCTCGAACCCGAGACCTCCCGTACGCGTGCACGCAGCTCTACCAACTGAGCTACGTGTCTAACCCGAAATAATCTTGTTTTTAATTATATTTATATACTAATTCAGTTTAACCAAAATTCTTTTAATTTCAAAAACATTTTAATTCAACAAACCGGTGCCAGTAACGGGTTTCGAACGCGTGACGTGCGACTTAGTGTTGCACACAGTCCACCGCTGGACTGTGTGTCTAACCTGGTTAATATCTCGGTTTTTATTATACTTAACAACTAACGGAGTTAACCCGGTTTAGTTTTAAACAAAAAGGCATTTTATTACATAAGGAGTGCATGTATCAAGGATCGAACTCGGGACATGCGTGTATATTTTGCACACAGTCCACCGCTGGACTGTGTGTCTAACCCGTTCATTTTATCGGTTTTTATTAGTCTTATGTTATATTACGTCTTCGTCTTCTTCGTTAATTTTACCCAGAAAACATACTCCGACTGTTATGACCGATTCATGACATATTCGCTTTCCAAACATTATAAGTAATTTAAAAGTAAAGAATGGAGAGAGTTTGGGGAAAAGAATGTACCGATTAATGTTGTTCACAGAATTCCGGTAGAGGTTCGTCGGTTCTGAGAGTGAACTCCGGCTGTTAAAATCAATTAACAGCTTTGTTCGATTATTTAAGAAGTTGAGGTACTTAAACAAAGTTTAACAAAAGTTTGAAAGGTCATACCAGTTCTCGGTGGGTTTTCGGAAATTTCAGAAGTTTTCCGGCGAAGGTAGGATTTTCGACAAACGTTGACTAGGACTGATTCTGATGGTGGAGTTGTGTTAGTGACCGATTAATCACATGATTGAAACAGAAAGAGTCGAAGGAATTACCGTGTGGATGTGAGTCTCGGTTTTCCGGCGACTTGCAGAATTTTTCCGGCGAGTTGATTTAAGCTTCTCTGGTGGATTGTAAGGTTGCGGAAATGTAATTGAAAGTCTTGCAGAGTGTTTTGAGTCGCAGGAGGGGTCTAGGATTGAAGTAATCTGGACTTGATTATTTTTCGGTTATAAAAACCGATGGTGATGACATTTGATGTTCATTCAATCTGAATTGATGAGAAAACGTCGGTGCATCGGTTATAACCTGAATGTGCGAGTAATCAAACGATTTGACGATTGAATTGCCGATTTCTGTTTCTCAGTTGGCGCAACCGGTTTTAACCGAGTTTGTGTATAAATGTTATTTGTTTCCTAGAGATAACAGAAAACAACAAGTGGCGGAGTGGTGATGTGTGTGTGTGTTAAGTCTTTGAAATTGTAAACCGGCTGACCCGGGTTCGAGTCCCGGCAGCAACTTTTTATTTTTATTTATTTTGTTTTCACTTTTTATCAAATATAATTTTTATAGTTTAGTTTGTTTATTAATTATGTATCATTAAAAATCAAAATAACCATAAATATACAACGTGATATTTATAACTTGATATTCAAATACAAAACGGAGCGGGTTTTGGAAACCCGTTTTTGACAAATGTTACAGTATCCCCTACTTTTAGGAATTTCGTCCCGAAATTTAAGTAGTAAAAGTAGTAGGAAAAAGATGCGGGTATTTTTCGCGCATTGGGTCTTCACGTTCCCAAGTAAACTCAGGTCCCCGTTTCGACTCCCAGCGTACCCTAACAATTGGAATGCGACTCCGTCGTAGACGTTTCTCCCGAAGTCCATGATTTACACTGGTCTTTCAATAAAATGCATAGATTCATCAATTTGGATATCTTCCAGAGGAATGTGGAGGTTTTCATCAGCGAGGCACTTCTTCAAGTTCGACACGTGGAATGTGGGATGAATCCTGTTGAGTTCTTCTGGTAGATCAAGCTTGTAAGCTACAGGTCCGACTCTTTCGAGTATCTTGAAAGGTCCTACGTAGCGTGGTGCTAGCTTGCCTTTTTGATCAAAACGAACTACTCCCTTCCACGGTGACACTTTTAGTAGTACATGATCACCAATGTTAAACTCTAAAGGCTTCCGTCGTTTATCTGCATAACTCTTTTGACGACTCTGAGCCGCTAGAAGATTGTTTCGGATTTGATGGATCTTGTCTGTGGTTTCTTGGATCAATTCTGGACCAGTGATTTGAGCTTCCCCAATTTCGTGCCAACATACCGGAGATCGGCACTTACGACCATATAAGGCTTCGAAAGGTGCCATACCGATACTTGAATGGTAGCTGTTGTTGTACGAAAATTCAACTAATGGTAGGTGGGCGTCCCAATTTCCCTTGAAGTCTATGACACATGCTCGAAGCATATCTTCAAGAGTTTGAATGGTGCGCTCAGATTGTCCATCAGTTTGAGGATGATAGGCGGTACTGAGATCTAGTCACGTACCCATAGCGGATTGTACTGCTTGCCATGTTCGGGAAGTGAAACGACCATCACGATCAGAAATAATGCTTAACGGTACCCCATGTCGGCTTACGATTTCGCTGATATAAATACGAGCAAGTTTTTCGTTCTTGAAATCTTCGCGGATAGGAATAAAGTGAGCTGATTTTGTAAGTCGGTCAATTATTACCCATATAGTGTCATACCCACCAGAAGTGCGAGGTAACCCGGTAATGAAGTCCATGGTTATATTTTCCCACTTCCATACAGGTATTTCAGGTTGGACCAGAAGTCCTGAGGGTCTTTGGTGTTCAGCTTTCACCTTGGAACAGGTAAGGCACTTGGAAACAAAAACAACAATATCCTTTTTCATTCCAGGCCACCAATAGGTATATTGTAGGTCTTGATACATTTTATCGGCTCCTGGATGTATAGAGTATCGCGTTTTGTGAGCTTCCTTCATAAGAGTTTCGCGAAGATTGTTGTGGTTAGGAATCCAGATACGATCTAGGTAGTACAGAATACCGTCAGATTTAGTTTCAAATTTTAGCTCAGCTCCACAGGACATCTCCTTTCGTACATCATCTTCCGTTATCGAAACATGTTGTTTAATGTCGGTTATAATTTGCGAACATAGAAGACTAATGGAGTTCGCATAACCCTTTCGACTAAGTGCATCAGCCACCACATTTGCTTTACCAGGGTGGTATCTAATTTCACAGTCGTAGTCATTTAGAAGTTCGACCCATCTTGGTTGCCTCATGTTTAACTCCTTTTGATTGAAGATATGTTGAAGACTCTTGTGGTCAGTGTATATTTCACACTTAGTACCATAGATATAATGTCTCCATATCTTAAGAGCGAACACAACGGCTCCAAGTTCTAGGTCATGAGTGGTGTAGTTCTTCTCATGCGTCTTGAGTTGTCTCGAAGCATAAGCTATAACTTTTCCTCTTTGCATTAGAACGCAGCCTAATCCTTGCCCTGACGCGTCGCAATAGACCATAAAATCATCACAACCTTCAGGAAGAGTGAGGATTGGTGCATCACAAAGTTTTTGTTTAAGAGTTTGAAAGGCTTCTTCTTGCTCGGGTCCCCATATGAAAGGTTTTCCCTTATGAGTTAAAGTCGTGAGTGGTACAGCGATGCGAGAGAAATTTGAAATGAATCGACGATAATAACCAGCCAAACCAAGAAAAGATCTTACTTCAGTTGGTGTACGTGGAGCTTGCCATTCTTGTACTGCTTTAATCTTTGAGGGGTCGACATGTATTCCCTTATCATTGACTACATGTCCGAGGAATTGCACCTCTTTTAACCAGAATTCACATTTGGAGAATTTGGCGTAAAGCTTTTCCTTCTCTAGAAGTGCAAGGATGAGTCGAAGATGACGCTCATGATCAGATTTAGATTTTGAATAAATAAGAATATCGTCGATGAAGACTATAACAAATCGATCAAGATAAGGTTTGCAGACTCTGTTCATTAGGTCCATGAAGACAGCTGGTGCGTTGGTTAAACCAAATGGCATAACCATGAATTCATAATGGCCATAACGAGTTCGGAAAGCAGTCTTTGGGACGTCTTCTTCATGTACTCTAAGTTGATGATAGCCCGATCGAAGGTCGATTTTTGAAAAGCAATTGGCACCTTGAAGTTGGTCAAGAAGATCATCAATGCGTGGTAAAGGATAGCGATTCTTGATTGTTAATTTGTTGAGCTCTCTGTAGTCGATGCACATACGAAACGATCCATCTTTCTTCTTTACAAAAAGGACAGGTGCACCCAAGGCGATGAGCTAGGAAGTATGAATCCCTTATCAGTCAACTCTTGTAATTGACTGGCTAACTCTTGCATTTCAGAGGGGGCTAACCTATAAGGAGATTTTGCAACTGGTGTAGCACCAGGTATAAGATCAATACGGAATTCGACGTCTCTAACTGGAGGAAGTCCTGAAATGTCATCAGGAAAAACTTGTGGGAAATCTTTTACTACTGGAATGTCTTCGAGTTTCTTCTCCATGGTCCCCTTTTTGATGATATGAGCTAAAAACGCGACATAATTTTTGCGAAGGTATTTTTGAGCTTGAAGACAAGACATTAAGCTGAGCCCTTTTGACGAGGTTTCTCCAAAGATTCGAAGAGTCTGACCGTTTGAAAGAGGAATACGTATAAATTTTTCGCGACATACAACTTCTGCCTGATGTTGACTGAGCCAGTCCATACCAATTATGATATCGAAACTTCCCAGCTTCATAGGAATAAGGTTGACTGAGAAACGTGGTCGTTTAGGGTGAGTGTACAGTTGCGTATAATAGTGCTTAATGAAACTGGTTTCCCGTCAGCAACTTCTACCGTTATGGATTCCATGAGCTTATCCCGATTTTGGTTTAAGATAGGTTCAAATTCTAAAGACACAAAGCTTCTATCCGCACCAGTATCAAATAACATAGATGCATATCTACCATTTATAAGGAACGTACCGTTAACCACATTGCCATCGGCCCTAGCCTGATTAGCGTTGATATTGAAAGCTCTTCCTCTTGCAGGTGGAGGAGCTTGGTTCGCTTGATTCACTGGGTTAGCTTGAGCTTGAGCATGAATAATGTTTACCAACGTTGGACAAGTGTTTCTGAAATGGCTTGGGTCTCCGCAATTGTAGCAAGCCCGTATAGGTTGGCCCATAGGATAATTGGGTTGGTAATATGTTTGGGCTAGGTGTTGGGTGGGTGGATATAGTAGGGGTTGTTGGGCTTGACCCATTATTTGTTGGTGGGTTTGGGTTGAAGGCTGGTGGCGGTTTTTTCGCTGAGGCATGCGGCAGGTTTGAACAGTATGACCTGCGCGACCGCAGCCGGTGCAATATTGGCAAGGATGCTCAGGAGAATGGTGATATTGGCAACGGTTGCATTTTGGTAACGGGCCAGTGTAAGGTCTTCTATATGGTGCGGGTGAAGGAGCGACTTGGGTAATGGGTGCAGCAGGAATTAGGAGGTTGGTTTGTGTAACGGCGAAGTTTCTGGTGTTGCGCTTCCTCTTGTTAGCAAACTTAGAGGAAGAGATGGATGGTTTGAAGGTTGACCTCAACAGGGGCTTTCTTTTTCTCTTCTTTGAACTTCCCGTTGCGAATTCGATTCTCGGTCAGTTCAGTTGCTAGCTCCATAGCAGCTTCAAGTGTTACCGGTGAAGTGCTGAGGACTGAATCTTGAATTTTCGAGGGAAGTCCTCGAATATAATGCTCAATCAGACGATAAGTTGGGGTGAACAAATTTGGAACCATTTGGTTCAACTCCAAGAACCTCTTGTTATAAGTGGTATGGTCTCCCTCCTTCTGCTTTAGAGCATGAAATTCATCCTCCAACTTTTTAATTTCACTCCTAGGACAGAAACGCCTAATCATGATTTCCCTTAACTCCTCCCAAGTTAAGGCCATTGCATCTTCAGTTCCCCTCTTCCCTTTCTCAGTATTCCACCAAGTGAGAGCTACCCCAAATAGTCTCCCGGTGGCGTATCGAACCTTGCGATCCTCAGGACAATCGCAATTGAGGAAGGTGTTTTCCATTTCCTCGAACCAGTGGAGGAGAGCAGTGACACCTTCGGTCCCCTCAAATTTAGGAGGATCACAAGATTTGAAATGTTTGTAAGAGCACTTGCTGGTAGGAGGGTTGTCGATGTTCTGGTCATGTTGTTGGGGAGGGTTAGTAGGATTTGTAGCGAGGGCTTGTTGTACTTGGACCACAATGTCAGGCAGTATCGTGGCCATTTGTTTCGCGATTTGTGTGGCCAAGCGTTCCTGAGACCTTCCTGATCTTTTACCCCTTCGTTGTTGTCTGGACGACATCTACAGGAACATACATGAGAAGATTGTGAGTTTATGGTGTCTTTTTAGGTGTCATGTGTCTTTAAGAAAATGAAAATAACATAAATATCAATAATGCAACTACATCCATAGGATGTCTTGGGTTTGCTCATGTTGGGCCTCAAATGTCCCCCATACCTTCACCTATATAGTCATGTGGGCCCCCATGGCTATTGGCTTGGTAGGATTCACATTAGTGTTGGCAATTTAACACTCGCATCACCCGAATGCAAACCACAAAATATGTTCATGAGATGTTTGGTCGGAACGTGTCCAGGTGTAGACACAATGACAACTCAAAGTGGGGTTAGCTCACACGACGTTTGGTATAGCATGCTTTGGCCTAATAGGTACTTCGTACTCTCATCGTTAGTCCCAAGGTAGGCAAACTGGTCCTTTATTTTGGATTTATACGAATGCCAGCCTAGACAGGACGTTCCGACTACCGGTACTGGTACCCTTCCAGTTACTACATGCCCGTCATGAGAACTCACTTTGATGAGATTTGAAAACACAAAAATCATTGTAAAATCAATCATGATGTGGTGTGTGCTTTCATGGATGTGATATGTTATGAGTATCTGATTTATGATAGGCATTATATGATAAGACATACTTATGAACATGCTTGCATAATATTGAATGTAACATTTAACATAAAAACATATAAACATCATGAAATTTGGCATGTAACACACAAAAATCTTATAAGTTTCTAATCAACTATAGTATAGGCTCTAAGGGTCTAATAACCTATCCTATATCCCTATAGTCATGGCTCTGATACCAATCTGTCACACCCCGACCCGCAGCGGAATAAGAGTCGGGGCATAATTGGGTTATCACTAAAGCTCATGATATTTACTAATATGTTTCATATTTATTAAAGTCAAAGTTACATTTCCAAATATCCAAACATGTCCATACAATACAAAGATAATAAACCAAACATAACAATCCCAAACTCTAAATCATTTTATTCTTCTAGTCCAATCCTATGTGTTCCTGACTGCAGCTGGCTCACCTGTATCATGTGTAAAAATGGGGGTTTTTGGGTCAACATAAGTTGGCGAGTGAACCTTATTAGATAAACATTTATTATTGATTTACTTGTTAGTTTATCAATGAAAAATTTGTGCATAATCATACATGAGCAACTGTAAATAATCAAGCAGTGGCAAATAGCAATCACAACTATAACATACAATAACATATGATAGCATACATTAACATACCATCAACATACGATAAATAACATAAATGAAACTGTGCGATCAAGGCTCAATCAAACGGAGCCGATCGTATTGCATGTACTGAAAATGAAAAATGTCTGTGCGATCAAGGCTCAATCAAACGGAGCCGATCGTATGTGGGCACGCCAGGTTCACACTCATAATGAAATGGGGAACATGCTCAACGCTCATAATGTAACGGGGAGCGGCGGCCTATGAAATTGCATGTACTGAAAATAATAAATTGCATCTAACGATAACCACATAACAATTGAAACAAACTGATTACACATGTTCATGATATGATGTATGCACAATGATTAAAATATAATACTTAGCAAGACACATGATACACCCCAAAACGTGATTAAAACGGGGAATTTGTAAGATTCACTCACATTGGGTGCGTTGGATTGGAGATGGTGAGATGCGCACGAATTGGATGAGCAGAACAACGAGAAATAACTAACCTAAATAATAACGGAAAAATATAGTAAATGAGTGGATTTTATTAAGGATTTTAATGAAATTTTTAGATATAATTTTGTGAGTTTAAGGCTATTTTCTATCTTTAAAAATGTTATTTTTAAGTATTTTTAATTGATTTTTAAATTAAATTAAATAAATAAAAATGTAAAAAAAATTGTTTATTTTGCGTTGACCGTTGACTTGTTGACCGGTTCGGTCAGTGGAATTGTTTGCGCCAGGTGAGGCTCGAACCCGAGACCTCCCGTACGCGTGCACGCAACTCTACCAACTGAGCTACGTGTCTAACCCGAAATAATCTTGTTTTTAATTATATTTTATATACTAATTCAGTTTAACCAAAATTCTTTTAATTTCAAAAACATTTTAATTCAACAAACCGGTGCCAGTAACGGGTTTCGAACGCGTGACGTGCGACTTAGTGTTGCACACAGTCCACCGCTGGACTGTGTGTCTAACCTGGTTAATATCTCGGTTTTTATTATACTTAACAACTAACGGAGTTAACCTGGTTTAGTTTTAAACAAAAAGGCATTTTATTACATAAGGAGTGCATGTATCAGGGATCGAACTCGGGACATGCGTGTATATTTTGCACACAGTCCACCGCTGGACTGTGTGTCTAACCCGTTCATTTTATCGGTTTTTATTAGTCTTATGTTATATTACGTCTTCGTCTTCTTCGTTAATTTTACCCAGAAAACATACTCCGACTGTTATGACCGATTCATGACATATTCGCTTTCCAAACATTATAAGTAATTTAAAAGTAAAGAATGGAGAGAGTTTGGGGAAAAGAATGTACCGATTAATGTTGTTCACAGAATTCCGGTAGAGGTTCGTCGGTTCTGAGAGTGAACTCCGGCTGTTAAAGTCAATTAACAGCTTTGTTCGATTATTTAAGAAGTTGAGGTACTTAAACAAAGTTTAACAAAAGTTTGAAAGGTCATACCAGTTCTCGGTGGGTTTTCGGAAATTTCAGAAGTTTTCCGGCGAAGGTAGGATTTTCGACAAACGTTGACTAGGACTGATTCTGATGGTGGAGTTGTGTTAGTGACCGATTAATCACATGATTGAAACAGAAAGAGTCGAAGGAATTACCGTGTGGATGTGAGTCTCGGTTTTCCGGCGACTTGCAGAATTTTTCTGGCGAGTTGATTTAAGCTTCTCCGGTGGATTGTAAGGTTGCGGAAATGTAATTGAAAGTTTTGCAGAGTGTTTTGAGTCGCAGGAGGGGTCTAGGATTGAAGTAATCTGGACTTGATTAGTTTTCGGTTATAAAAACCGATGGTGATGACATTTGATGTTCATTCAATCTGAATTGATGAGAAAACGTCGGTGCATCGGTTATAACCTGAATGTGCGAGTAATCAAACAATTTGACGATTGAATTGCCGATTTCCGTTTCTCAGTTGGCGCAACCGGTTTTAACCGAGTTTGTGTATAAATGTTATTTGTTTCCTAGAGATAACAGAAAACAACAAGTGGCGGAGTGGTGATGTGTGTGTGTGTTATGTCTTTGAAATTGTAAACCGGCTGACCCGGGTTCGAGTCCCGGCAGCAACTTTTTATTTTTATTTATTTTGTTTTCACTTTTTATCAAATATAATTTTTATAGTTTAGTTTGTCTATTAATTATGTATCATTAAAAATAAAAATAACCATAAATATACAACTGATATTTATAACTTTGATATTCGATTACAAAACGGAGCGGGTTTTGGAAACCCGTTTTTGACAAATGTTACATTTGACTCACCTTTCGAACTTGCCACCCTAATCTCTGCTTTTGACACATAAGTGGACACTAACCTACTTCAAAGATGAGTCATAAACACTTGGCATGACCCTATTAATCCAAACTTTCTATAAATACCCATGTTCATCACATTATGAACTTTTTAATCACTTTCTTGCAACACCCTGCTCTAAATCCGAATTTATCAACCATCTTGGAGTTTCCTCAGGTGTTCTTAATCAATCTTTAGTGTTTGTAAGTGATCTCCTTCATGCTTGTTTCAATTCTTATGGTTAATTTAATTTAAAAGTCACAAAGTTTGACTTTTATTTGACTTCCAGAATTGATCATGAATTAATCAGTTTAAAATCCAATTGAAACTTGATTTATGATGGTAATCAAGGTGGTTACGATCCACAAAAATCATGCTTACTGATTCTCATCGTTTCTAGCTATTTTGACAAGTCAAAGTTTTGGTCAAAATGCGATTTTTGCGCATTTTGCAACTGATCTAAATTCGGGTGTCGAAACAGGTTGTTTTAATGCCAAAACTCTTTTATAAACTTATTTAGACATGTCATGTCTAAATCGTCACTCTCATTGTAGTGCTTATTTTGAATCGAAAAGTTGAACGGTTTGACCACCGCTTTGACTTCCGAATCTGACCCGTTTGGTGGATCTTCGGACCGACCAAATACATAATTGTGACCATAAATATATAGGGAATAACCCTCCGAGGTTATTCCTTATGGTCATGATGTTTGGATTGTGTTATGATGATTGATAGTAATATTACTTAAAAACGACCAAAATGCCCTTTTCGCAAACAAATCAATGTTAAGCATATGTAACACAATATAGTCTGATCAAAAACATTTTTAAACATGTTTACGCATCTAAAAGTTATTATGACACATATCTAACCATCCGAATGCGTTGTTACGCAAATGACGCGTGAAAGTGGCTTATACTACCTTAACGGGTCATAACGGGTCAAAAGCACTTAAAACTCTTTCCAACTCTGAATGTAAGCTTAAACCATATTATATGAGTTCCGACACTCACTTGGTTTATAAGATCTCATTCTATCTGAATATTCCGATTTCAAGCCCCGATATTTACACTATTATTCATTTTAGGACACGCGTGATTTCTCGGATCTTTGAGCTTCGGTTTACTTATTGATCCAAGAGTTACTTTGCTATCACATGTGAGTACATAGTTCCCCTATTTTATGCTTTCAAATATTTTGGGGTGATTCATATGTCTAAAGGTTTTCAAGCTTTCAAAGTACAAATGCGATGGTTTATATTAAACAATACGATTTCAATAATGTGAACGAACTTGTTGGTGTGTTATATTCATAACAAGAATGACATTCGTTAACAATGGCCAAGCCGACCAGTAGTAAGTTAAGGCACCTAGGACTGACAATCCCGTTACCAAATTTCCCGGGTTTGTGGGGAAGTTTGGGAAGCGACTGAAACTGTAATTGTAACATACCCTTTGGTGGTATGTTATACGATTAAGGGACACCGTGGGTGGTCTCGAACAAGTCAACAAAGGTTTAAATGTGTTCACGAAACGACCAAAAGTTTTCACTATTAAAACAAGGAATGATGAATGATGAGCAATGAATGATGAACGAATGAACAATGGTTTATAACAAGGAAAAATGAACAATTGATTTATGAAAATTGGTTTATGATAAGTGATTTAGATAACGGAATGGTGTAATGTAATAAGAGCATGGTGGATAGCGCCACTGGTACTTCCTATATATAAGTGCTTTTATTACATTACATACGTGTCGTTATTTACATTACTTGGACAAATGATTTCAAACAATGACACATAACGATTTTCGATTAAAGATATAAACCATACGAGTTATTTCAAGACGATTTACAACTTGGATTTTCGAACAAATGTTTTCGAGTCAAGGTTCATGGCTAGGAGATTTTATAAACTTTTACCCCTTTATTTTAGACGAATAGTTGTTGCAATATCAAATGCTTTCAAAACAAGGTTTTCACTTACGACTCTAGTCGTCAGAATATATTGCAATATGTACAAAGCCATGAACTTGACACACTCACAAAACCTATGTACTCGCCGGCATATTTTTGCTGACTCGTTTTCACATATGTTTCAGGGAACAATGCTTGATGATACTGATGCATGCTCATATAGGATTTGGACGAGCCTTAGCGACAATAAAACAAGAAAGACAATAATTATGCATGTTTTGTTTGTTTGGTTGTTTTAAAACGTTTCTAGACAATTATGAAAATATAACCTATGTTTAATATCTAATTAAAACAAAACTTCAAATACCATGTGTTGTTAAACATCCAATCTTGTTTACGTGATTTGGGGAGTTACAGGTTGGTATCAAAGCACTGGTTATAGGGAATCAGGTTATTAGTAATGCTTTGACCTAGACTATAATCTTCCTAGGACCCTAACGCGAGTCTACTCGCGTTTAGATTTAAAACACAATACAAACACCTATCCTTAGGTTATTACCAAAACAAATCCACAAATTACAAATCCGTTTTGAAAATAAATCATCTACCCTTAGATGATTTGTTTTTGGCGTAAGCGTTTAAGTTTTCAAAATCTCGTCAAAGTTTGGGTTTTAATAATGTGAACACGTGCAATCTGGAAGGGTGGGTGCCTGTACCCTGAGTTTTCTGTCTAGGCTAGAGTGTTCGTACAAATCCACTTAATCGGACCAGTCACTCTTATCTGGGAACTCTTGGGGTGAGCGTCCACTTATAGGCTAAAGCATGTCTTCGCGATACATTATAAAGACCCATTTACTTTGATTAGTCAACGTGTGTCGTTTATTTGCTTTGTGAAACAAACGAATGACCACCATCTTTACGTTTCGTCGATATTTTGATGCCTCTATTGATTTTTTTCCGAGTATCAATCTCATATATCTTCCCTCATGTTTTCTTTTAGAATGCCTCCTCGACGTAATGCAACTTAGGATGCCGAAATGGCAGCCATGATCGCTCAACAAATTGTTGTCATACTCCCGAACCTAATAACTCAAATGAATCAAGCGAACAACAATAACAATAATAACAACAATGCTCCGTGTAGCAACAAACAATTCTGTTCGGCTAAACCATTTCAGTTCACTGGGTCTGAGGGAGCTACGGGACTTCTTCAATGGTTTGAGAGTCTCGAGAGCACATTTCCTTTTGTTTAATGTCCGGATGAGCGAAAAGTTGAGTTTGCATCTAGTGTATTTAAGAAACGAGCTTTGACATGGTGGAATGGTGTTATGAGAGATAGAGGTGCCGACGTGGTCTTTGCCCAAACTTGGGGAGAGCTTCGAGCTCTAATGATGAGGGAGTTCTGTCCTCGTCATGAACTTAGGGCTTTGGAAAGGGAATTCGATAATCTTAAGCAAGACAGTGGTGAGAGTCGTGCTTACACCGACCGGTACGAGGAATTGAGCTTACTTTGTCCTTTAATGGTGACGCCTTTGGATAAGGCGATTGAGAAATATATCGATGGTCTGCCTGATCATGTTCAGGACATGTTACGGGAAGCCACCCTACTACCGTTTGTCAAGTTATTGAATTGGCTGCAACTCTAACTGATTCTCAGGTCAGAAAGGGTAAACTTCACCGCAAGGGTGACAAGAAACAGACTGACAAAAGCACCCAAGAGAAACCGAAGAAAGACAAAGCCGGATCTCCAAGAGGTCGAAGAAGCGTAAGGCTTCTCAAAACTTTGCTGTGACCACACCACCCGCTCCAACTGCTCCCCAAAACCAACCAGCTCAACCTCCGGCAAAGAAACCATTTGCAGGAACTGCACCACTCTGCAACCGATGTAATGGTCATCATCAAGTTCAGATACCATGTCGACAGTGTACTACTTGTGGAAAACTTGGTCACTTGGCGAATATTTGTCGTATTAACCCGAACCAAGCTGCACAAAACCAAGCTCAAGCACAAGCAAATCCTGGTCGACCTCATTTTCCGCCTGGTTCATGTTTTAACTGCGGTGAAATGGGTCACTACAGGAACAACTGTCCGAGGATAGCAAATGCCAATCTGGCTCGTGGACGAGCTTTTAACATGAACGCCAACGAGGCTCATGCTGATAATGAAGTTGTTAACGGTACGTTCCTTGTTAACAATCATCCTGCTTCTGTTCTTTTTGATTTGGGTGCCGATAGAAGCTTTGTGTCACTTACTTTTGAGCCTTTGGTCTTGATGCCTAGAACTAAACTAGGAAAGCCCTTGTCAGTCGAGATAGCCAATGGTGAACGTCTTATTCTTGATTCGGTTGTTCGTAATTGTTAATTGAACCTCAACAACCATTTGTTTCCTATCGACCTTACACCTATGCAACTTGGAAGTTTCGACATCATTATTGGGATGGATTGGTTAACCAAACAACATGCTGAAGTTATTTGTTTTGACAAGATTGTTCGAGTACCTCTTCCGTCTGGTGAAATTCTAGAAGTTCGTGGAGAGAAACCCGTTAGTAGCTTTAACCTTATGACGTGTACCCAAGCTCAAAAATACCTGCGAAAAATTATGTTGCATTCTTGGCATATATTGTGGAGCAGACAGGTAAGAGCAAGAATATTCGAGACGTTCATGTTATCCGAGATTATCCTGAGGTATTTCCCGAAGATCTACATGGTCTTCCTCCAGCACGACAAGTTGAGTTTCGAATTGATCTTGTACCAAGTGCTAACCCGATAGCCAAATCTCCTTACCATCTTGCACCTTCTAAGATGCAGGAGTTCTCGAAGCAACTTCAAGAGTTATCTGATAAAGTTTCATTCGTCCAAGTTATTGTCCGTGGGGTGAACCTGTCCTATTTGTGAAAAAGAAGGATGGATCCTTCCTGATGTGTATCGATTATGGTGAGCTCAACAAACTCACGATCAAGAATTGAACCCCTACCTCGCATTGATGATCTATTTGATCAACTACAAGGTGCCACATGTTTTTCGAAGATCGATCTGCGTTCTGGGTATCGTCTGCTTCGTGTTCACGAGGAAGATATTCCCAAGACTGCTTTCCGCACAAGATACGGCCACTATGAGTTCACTGTTATGCCTTTTGGTTTGACAAATGCTCCAGCTGTATTCATGGACTTAATGAATCCGGTTTGTAAACCTTATTTGGATAAGTTCATCATTGTGTTCATCGACGACATTCTTATTTATTCAAAGTCTCGAACCGAGCACGAGCAACATCTTCGTTTGACTATGGAACTTCTAAAGAAAGAGCAACTTTATGCCAAATTCTCCAAGTGTGAATTCTGGCTAAGAAGTTCAATTCTTGGGTCACATTGTCAATGAGCAAGGTATTCATGTGGATCCTTCCAAAATCACTGCGATTAAGGATTGTAAAACACCCACTACTCCCACAGAAGTTCGCTCATTTCTTGGTGTTGCTGGTTAATATCGATGATTTATTGCGGATTTCTCAAAGATCGCAGTTCCCCTCACTGCTTTGACTCAAAAGAATAAGCCTTTTGAGTGGGGATCCAAACAAGAGGAAGCTTTCCAAACCTTGAAACAGAAACTCTGTGATGCTCCTATTTTGTCTTTACCCGATGGCAATGATGATTTTGTGGTTTATTGTGACGTGTTTAGGCCTTGGTTGTGTTCTCATGCAACGGGATAAGGTCATTGCCTACGCGTCAAGACAATTGAAAACTCACGAGAAAAATTATACAACTCATGATCTTGAGTCAAGCTGTTGTCTTTGCTCTCAAAATTAGGAGACACTATCTTTATGGCACGAAGTGTGTGGTTTTCACAGACCACAAAAGTCTCCAACATATTTTCAATCAAAAAGAGCTGAACATGAGGCAACGACGATGGGTCGAACTTTGAAACGATTACGACTACGAAATTCGCTACCATCCTGGTTAGGCGAACGTGTGGCTGATGCACTTGGTCGCAAAGAACGTGTCAAGCTTCATTGTCTTCGAATTCGATCTGGTATCCAGACACGCATTCTTGAAGCCCAACGCAATTGTGTAACCCAAGGTTTGTTGAAAGACGAACTACCTCACCAACTCGAACTTCAACTCGAAACGAAAGACGATGGATTACTATACTACAAGAACCGGTTGTGGGTTTCGAATCAACACAATCTCCAAACTCTATTGATGGATGAATCTCAAAAGTCTCATTATTCGATTCATCCTGGTGCTACAAAAATGTACAAGGATCTCCGTACCCAGTATTGGTGGCCGGGAATGCAGAATGATGTTGCCTTATATGTATCGAAATGCCTTACTTGTCTCAAAGTCAAGGCCGAACATCAATGTCCGTCTGGTTTGCTTGAACAACCAGAAATACCGGTATGGAAGTGGGAGAACATTGCGATGGATCTCATCACTAAGTTAACGCGCACATCTAGAGGTCATGATACCATTTGCGTAATCATTGATCGTCTAAAAATGTCAGCACATTTTATAGCGATTCGTGAAGATTTCTCTGCTGACAAACTCGCAAAGACCTATGTTGATGAGATCATATCTCGTCATGGTGTTCCTTTCAATATCATATCTGACAGAGATGCTCGTTTCTCATCTCGTTTTTGGAAGACCTTGCAATCTGCAATGGGAACCAAACTCAATCTAAGTACTGCTTATCATCCTCAAATGGATGGACAATCTGAGAGGACGATTCAAACTCTGGAGGATATGCTTAGAGCTTGCGTGATCGATTTTGGTGGTAGTTGGGATTCGCATCTCCGTTGGTCGAATTCTCCTATAACAATAGTTATCACGCCAGTGTTGACATGGCGCCTTTCGAAGCTTTATACGGTCGAAAATATCGTTCACCTGTCTGTTGGAATGAAGATGGAGAGTCTCAGTTTACTGGACCTAAACTCATCCACGACACAACCGAGAAAGTCAAGAAAATTCACGATAACCTTTTAACAGCTAGAAGCCGTCAAAAGAGTTATGCGGACAAGCTGACGCAAGCCCTTAGAATTCCAAGTGGTGACTACGTCCTACTCAAGGTATCCCCTTTGAAAGGAGTGGTTGGATTTGGAAAGAAAGGAAAACTTGCACCATGATACGTTGGACCATTCAAGATCGTCGAAAGAATCGGAAAGGTGGCCTACCGACTTGAAAAAGTGTACCTCCTAAACTCGGGAATATTCATCCAACATTCCACGTGTCCAACTTGAAAAAGTGTTTAGGCGATACAAATCTCCATATTCCACTCAATGAGATTCACGTTGATGTTACTATGCATTTTGTCGAGAAACCGGTGGAGATTATAGACCATGAAGTCAAGAAACTTAAATGAAGACGAATCCTGATAGTCAAAGTTCGTTGGGAATCCAAACGTGGCATAGAATTTACTTGGGAACGTGAGAATCAAATGAAAGCAAGTATCCACATTTGTTATCACGAGTTTCCTCTAACCGGGGCGTAATTTCCTAAAATAGGGGAGACTGTGATATCTGTGGCAATCCAAGCCTTAACAACAATAATCAAGTTATCAATGAATGAAATTTTATGTTGTATATGTGAATTTGCATATTTATTATGTTATTTGGACACAATCAATTCTTGCATTCCGAACTCTTGAATCGCTTTTATAAGCAAAATCGGTGAACCGATACGCAAACGAAACCAATTTAACGCAACGTATGTTCCGGAATATTGTCACAATCTAAACACACCTTAAATAACCTTTGCGTAACTTAGAAATAAGTTTGGAGGGTTTGGTATGTCAAAAACAAGTTTATTCGATCATAGGGACTAATTACGACAAACTGCGAAATTCTGCCGATTCTCGTAGCGACGTACACTCTCAAACAAGAACACAAGCGTAATATACCATAAATACCCTTTACATAATTAGAAATAAGTTTTGAAGGTTCGGTATGGCAAAATCACACTTTTGTAACTTTAGGGGTTATTTGAAAATTTCGCGAAACTATGCCTTTTTGCGTATTTCGCTATCCGGAACATGTACCGACATACAAAAATTTTTCTAATCATAAATATATTATATGTTAGTGATTGGAATGCGAAAAATCCGTTTGTTACGCATTTACGGTTACGCACGCTTTCGTTATGATTTTCGTCGTAATTAACCGAAAACCGCGACCGTACGACCAAACGAACTGACCTCTAGAACATTTTTGAACACATTTCAAGTTCCCTATACTTTTACATCCTTATGGAGATTTGAAACGACGTTAACGAGTATTAGAAGTGCCCGAAACGCGACGAAACGATGAAGGGGCCTGTTCTGCCAACTTTGGAAAGTTGTGCCCAGCACCTTAGCTTACGGACCGTAAGCCTAAGGACATACGGTCCGTAAGGGTGCTCCAGCACACCAGTTTTGTTGGCAACAGCCTGTTTATTCACTCTTTGACTCACCTTTCGAACTTGCCACCCTAATCTCTGCTTTTGACACATAAGTGGACACTAACCTACTTCAAAGATGAGTCATAAACACTTGGCATAACCCTATTAATCCAAACTTTCTATAAATACCCATGTTCATCACACTTATGAACTTTTTGATCACTTCTTGCAACACCCTGCTCTAAATCCGAATTTAGCAACCATCTTGGAGTTTCCTCAGGTGTTCTTGATCAATCTTTAGTGTTTGTAAGTGATCTCCTTCATGCTTGTTTCAATTTTTATGATTAATTTCATTAAAAGTCACAAAGTTTGACTTTTATTTGACTTCCAGAATTGATCATGAATTGATCAGTTTAAAATCCAATTGAAACTTGATTTATGATGGTAATCAAAGTGGTTATGATCGACAAAAATCATGCCTACTGATTCTCATCATTTCTAGCTATTTTGAGAAGTCAAAGTTTTGGTCAAAATGCGATTTTTGCGCATTTTGCAACGGATCTAAATTCGGGTGTCGAAAAGGTTGTTTTAATGCCAAAACTCTTTTATAAACTTATTTAGACATGTCAAAACATGTCAAATCGTCACCCTCATTGTAGTGCTTATTTTGAGCCGAAAAGTTGAACGAGTTTGACCACCGCTTTGACTTCCGAATATGACCCGTTTGGTGGATCTTCGGACCCGACCAAATACATAATTGTGACCATAAATATATAGGGAATAACCCCCTGAGGTTATTCCTTATGGTCATGATGTTTGGATTGTGTTATGATGATTGATTGTAATGTTACTTAAAAACGACCAAAATGCCCTTTTTTGCAAACAATCAACGTTAAGCATATGTAACACAAGATTTGACATATAGTTTGATCAAAACCATTTTTAAACATGTTTAAGCATTTAAACTTAATATGACACATATCTAACCATCCGAATGCGTTTTACGCAAATGACGCGTGAAAGTGGCTTATACTACCTTAACGGGTCATACCGGGTCAAAAGCACTTAAAAATATTTCCAACTCAGAATGTAAGATTATTAAACCATATTATATGAGTTCCGACACTCACTTGGTTTATAAGATCTCATTCTATCCGAATCTTCCGATTTCATGCCCCGATATTTACACTATTATTCATCTTTAGGACACACGTGATTTCTCGGATCTTTGAGCTTCGGTTTTCTTATTGATCCAAGAGTTACTTTGCTATCACATATGAGTACATAGTTCATCTATTTTATGCTTTCAAATATTTTGGGTGATTCATATGTGCTAAAGGTTTTCAAGCTTTCAAAGTACAAATGTGATGGTTTATATTAAACAATACGATTTCAATAATGTGAACGAACTTGTTGGTGTGTTATATTCATAACAAGAATGACATTCATTAACAATGGCCAATCCGACCTGTAGTAAGTTACGGCACCTAGGACTGACAATCCCGTTACCAAATTTCTCGGGGTTTGTGGGGAAGTTTGGGAAGCGACTGAAACTGTAATTGTAACATACCCTTTGGTGGTATGTTATACGATTAAGGGACACCGTGAGTGGTCTCAAACAAGTCAACAAAGGTTTGAATGTATTCACGAAATGACCAAAAGTTTTCACAATTAAAACAAGGAACGATGAACGAATGAACAATGGTTTATAACAAGGAACAATGAACAATTGATTTAAGACAATTGGTTTATGATAAGTGATTTAGATAACGGAAAGGTGTAATGTAATAAAAGCATGGTGGATACGCCGCTGGTACTTCCTATATATAAGTGCTTTATTACATACTACGTGCGTTATTTATATTACTTGGACAAATGATTTCAAACAATGACACACAACGATTTTCGATTAAAGATATAAACCATACGAGTTATTTCAAGACGATTTATAACTTGGATTTTAAAACTTGGATTTTCAAGACGATTTACAAATGAGTCAAGGTTCATGGCTACGCGATTTTATAAACTTTTACCCTTTTGTTTTAGACGAATAGTTGTTGCAATATCAAATGCTTCCAAAACAGGGTTTTCACTTACGACTCTAGTGGTCAGATTATATTGCAATATGTACAAAGCCATGAACTTGACACACTCACAAAACCTATGTACTCGCCGGCATATTTTTGCTGACTCGTTTTCACATATATTTTTGCTGACTCATTTTCACAAAATTAAACCAAGTCTGGATGGTAAAGGATATGAATATCACTCGTTTTAAATCATTCTGTGATGGTACACGATTCGAAACAAACTGAGTATGAATGCTAACATTATAAAATTGATTCTAGAAGCTATAAAATCTGAAAAACACCTATTTTGAATTCGCGTTAGGGTCCCAGGAAGGTTATATTCTAGGTCAAAGAATTACTAATAACCTAATTCCCTATAACCAGTGCTCTTATACCAATCTGTAACACCCGACCGCGTAAAAACAACAAACCGCGACAGAAACGTCGGGGAGTCACGTTAACAGATTGTTTCAACAACACGTGGTAATTAAAATTATGTTTTATTGAATATTGAAGTTTCATAGTTACATTGTCTTGGAAATTAAAACAAACTAAATAATCTATTGTCTTTATATTTTAAGGCACTAAGTCCACGTTTGATCCTAAGTGAGCATGCGTCAACATCAAGCATTGTTCCCTGAAACATATGTGAAAATGAGTCAGCAAAAATATGCCGGCGAGTATATAGGTTTTGTGAGTGTGTCAAATTCATGGCCATGAATATGTATTTGCAATACCTCGTCAGACTACTAGAGTCGTTAATTGAAAACTGTGTTATTAAAGGTATTTGGTATTGTAATGATAACTAACCAACTAAAACAAGTTAGTTATAGTTTATAAAAGACTTGTAGCCATGAATCTTGACCAAAACATTTGTTTTGTAAATTCAAGTAGTAAATCATCTTGAAGAAACCTTGTATGGTTTATATCTTTAATTGAAAATCGTTGCGTGTCATTGTTTGAAAACCTTTGTTTCAAGTGATGCAAATAACGCCACGAATGTAATACAATAAAAGAACTAATATATAGGAAGTACCAGCGGCGTATCCACCATGCTTTTATCATATTACACACATACCGTTATCTAATCACTTACCATAACCCGATCGTCCTTTGTTTGTGTCATAAACCACTCGTCCATTGTTCGTGTCATAAACCAATTGTTCATCGTCCGTGTAAACAAATCGTCCTTGTTTTAATTGTGAAAACTTTTGGTCATTTTGGTAAATACATTCAAACCTGTGTTGACTCGTCTATACCATCAAAGGGTATCTTTAAATTGCAATAACAAACCACCAAAGGGTTTGTTTAAGTAAACAGTTTCGGTCGTTCCCCAAACTTCCCCTCAAACACCGGGAACCTTGGTAACGGGATTGTCAGTCCTATGGTACCATAACTTACTACTGGTCGGCTTGGCCAAAGCTAATGAATGTTATTCGTGTCATTTTTATAACGCACCAAAAAGTTTGTTCACATTATTGAAATCGTCGTGTTTATATAAACCATAACATTTGTAATTTTGAAAACTTGAAAACAATTTAGCACATATGAATCACCCCCAAAATATTTGAAAAACATAAAAGATGGAAGCTATGTACTCACTTGGGGTTGCAAAATAACCTTGAATTCAAAGATTAAACAAGCTCAAACGTCCGAGAAATCAAGCATGTCCTAAAATCGGATAATTATGTAAATGTCGAGACTTTAATCGGCGGATCGGATAGAATGAGGTCTTGTAAACCAAATGAGTGTTAGAACTCATATGAAATGGTTTAACAAAGTTAACATTCTGATTTGGAAAGATTCCTAAGTGCTTTTGACCCGTTATGACTCGTTAAGGTAGTTTATGCTACTTTAATGGATCATTTACGTAAATGCGTGTTCGAATGGTTAGATATGTGTTATGATAAGTCTTATATGCCAAAATAAGTTTAGTAATGTTATAACATCAGTGTATATGGCAAAACATTGGTTACATAGGCTTAAAATCGATTTATGCGCAAAAAGGGTGTTTGGTTATTTATAAAGGCATAACTAGTGACTTAACATCATACTAACCAAACGACACGACCATAAGGTATAACCTCAGAGGGTTATTCCCTATACAACTATGGTCAAAATTATGTGTTTGGTCGGATCCTAAGATCGACCAAACGGGTCGGATTCGAAAGTCAAAGCGGTGGTCAAGACCGCTCGACTTACGACCATAAATAAGCACTAAACTAAAAGTGACGAGTTAGACATGTCAAACATGTCTAATTAAGTTTATAAAACTGATTTGGTATCAAAACACCTTGGTATCAAAACAAGGTGTTTTGATACCCGAAAATAGTTCTGTCATAAAATGCGCATTTTGCGCATTATTGACCGAAACTTTGACTCGTCACTACAACTAGTAAACGTGGTAATCAGTAGGCATGATCGCTAAGGACCATAACCATCGTGATTATGATCACGTTGCAAAGTTCAATTGAACTTTGATTTGACCAACTAATGGTCAAAGCCGAAAGTTAAACAATGTTTGACTTTTAGCTTGAAATAGCTAAAAGCACTGAAACAAACTAAGGATGAGATCTTACTTGTGTTTAGGAACACCCAAGATCTCAAAGAACTCAGTAGGAGGCCTCCAAAAGGACGGAAGCAAGCTCCAAGAGTATGGGAGGAAGAAGATGGAAATGAACAAAGAGAAATCTTGAAGATCAAGCCTATTTATACTAATCTTGGAGCTCCCAAATCATGCCAAGTGTTGATCCAGGTGTTAAGGCATGGATTAGTGTCCCTCCAGGTGTCTAATGCAGGTTAAAGGTGACATAGATCGCGACTTGGTGGCCAAGGAAGTTAACAAGAAGCTGCCACCTTGATTTTAAGAAGGTTATAAGCTGGGGATCCCTTACGGACCGTTTGGGGTTAGGCCTTACGGTCCGTAAGGCCCTTGCAGGGGCAGAAGTTTCAAAAATTGGCAGAAATGGCCCCTGAACTTGTTTTCGTCACGTTTTGGCACTTTTAACACCCGTTAACCCCATTTTTAAGCTTCATAAGGATGAATAAACGTAGGGAACTTGAAATATGTTCAAAAATGTCCCGGGTGTCGGTTCGTTAGGTCGTACGGTTGCGGTTAATTACGACGGAAATCGTAACGAACGCGCAAATGACCGTAAACGCGTAACGAATGATATTTTGGCATTCTAATCATTAAAATACTAGATTTTGTTGATTACAAAAAATTTTGGATGTTCGTACATTTTCGGATAACGATATACGCGAATCAGCATAGTTTCACAGAATTTACAAAATAGTCCCTGAAGTTGCAAAAGCATGTTTTTGCCATACCGAAGCCCTCGAAACTTATTTCTAAGTTATGTAAAGGGTATTTAGGGTATTTTTAGCTTATGTCATCATTCCGGAGTGTACGTCGCGTTAAACTGATTACGTTTGCGTAATAGTTTGCGATTTCACTTCTAGAAGTTGTTTAAGAGTTCGGAATCGTGCAAGAATTGAATACGTGCAATTGTCATGATAAAAGTACAAATCTCGGAAATAAAACAAAAAAATTTCATTGATTGATAATTCGTTCGGAATCGTTACACAATTGGATCACCACAAATGTTACAGTCTTCCCTACTTTAGGAAATTTCGTCCCGAAATTTAATTAGAGGAAACTTGCGGAAACAGATGTGGGTATTTCGCTTTTGTTTGATCCTCTTGTTCCCAAGTAAATTCTGGGCCATGTTTGGATTCCCAACGAACTTTGACTATTGGAATTCGTCTACGCTTGAGTTTCTTGACTTCACGGTCCAAAATCTCCACAGGTTTCTCGACAAAGTGCATAGTGTCATCAACGTGAATTTCGTCGAGAGGGACATGAAGATTTGTCTCGGCTAAACACTTCCTTAGATTGGACACGTGGAATGTTTGGGTGAACGTAGTGTAAATAACAATTGTCATGCAATCGTAAGATTAAAACGGTCGACCCAAATCTTGAAAATCACTATTCATTAAGTTTGTGTTTTAATATAGGTAGTGTCTGTTATCTCTATATATGTTACTTTTATGAGAAACATAAGTAAAAGGCATATGCTTTTTAATAGATAAAGACATAGATAGAAAAGACAGTCGTAAAGAATAGATTATGACAGCTGCAGGAAAAAACAAGTGTAAACAACAATTGTCATGCAATCGTAAGATTAAAACGGTCGACCCAAATCTTGAAAATCACTATTCATTAAGTTTGTGAAAATATAAAAAAACCATATGTATTATCTGAAAAGATAAAGAATTAATTATACAATATTAAAATAGTGAAAATATAAAAAAAACATATGTATTATTATAATATGTATAATACTATTCATTAGCTTGTAAAATTAATATATGTATTATCTGAAAAGATAAAGAATTAATTATACAATATTAAAATAGTGAAGCCCAAGTTTAGGAGGTAGCTCAAGTCGTTGGCCACCTTTCCGATTCTTTCAACGATCTTGAATGGTCCAACATATCTTGGTACAAGTTTTCCTTTCTTTCCAAATCTGACCACTCCTTTCCAAGGGGATACCATGAGTAGGACATGATCACCGACTTGGAATTCCAAGGGCTTGCGTCGTTTGTCCGCATAACTCTTTTGACGACTCTGAGCAGTCAGAAGGTTATCGCGTATTTTCTTGACTTTGTCTGTTGTGTCATGAATAAGTTCAGGCCCAGTAAACTGAGACTCTTCAACTTCATTCCAACAGACAGGTGAACGACATTTTCGACCGCATAAAGCTTCGAAAGGCGCCATGTTAATGCTGGCGTGATAACTATGTTGTAGGAGAATTTGATCAATGGTAGATGCGAATCCCAACTACCACCAAAGTCGATCACACAAGCTCTAAGCATATCCTCCAACATTTGAATTGTTCTCTCGGTTTGTCCATCCGTTTGAGGACGATAAGCAGTGCTCAGATTTAGTTTGGTTCCCATAGCAGTTTGCATGGTCTTCCAAAAGTGAGATGAGAACCGAGCATCTCTGTCAGATAAGATGTCCAAAGGAACACCATGACGAGATACAATCTCATCGACATAGATCTTGGCGAGTATTTCAGCAGAGTAATCCTCACGAATTGCCAAAAAGTGTGCTGACTTTGTTAGACGATCAATGATTACCCAAATAGCATCATGACCTCTAGATGTATGCGGTAGTTTTGTGATGAGATCCATCTCAATGTTCTCCCACTTCCATACCGGAATTTCTGGTTGTTCGAGCAATCCAAATGGGCGTTGGTGGTCAGCCTTGATTTTAAGACAATTTAGGAATTTTAATACATACAAGGCAATGTCTTTCTTCATACCCGACCACCAATACTGGGTACGAAGATCCTTGTACATTTTATCTGCACCAGGATGGATTGAATAATGAGACTTATGAGCTTCTTCCATTAATAAGGTGTGGAGGTTGTCTTGATTTGGAACCCACAAACGGTTCAAATAATAGAATAATCCATTGTCTCTCGTTTCGAGTTGAAGCTCAAGTTGATGTGGTAATTCACTACCCATCATACCTTGTGTAGCACAAGTACGCTGAGCTTGAAGGATACGTGTCTGGATATCAGATTGAATTCGAACACAATGAAGCTTGACACATTCCTTACGACTAAGCGCATCAGCCACGACATTCGCCTTACCAGGATGGTAGCGAATCTCGCAATCGTAGTCGTTTAAAAGTTCAACCCGACGTCGTTATCTCATGTTCAGCTCCTTTTGATTGAATATATGCTGGAGACTTTTGTGGTCCGTGAAAACCACGCATTTCATACCATAAAGGTAGTGTCTCCAAATTTTGAGGGCAAAAACTACAGCACCTAACTCAAGATCATGAGTCGTGTAGTTCTTCTCATGGACTTTCAATTGTCTTGACGCATAGGCTATGACTTTATCTCGTTGCATGAGAACATAACCAAGGCCTAGGTTTGATGCGTCACAATAAACAACAAAATCATCATTGCCATCGGGTAAGGATAGAATAGGAGCATCGCAGAGCTTTTGTTTCAGAGTTTGGAAGGCTTCCTCTTGTTTGGGTCCCCACTCAAAAGGCTTATTCTTTTGAGTCAAAGCAGTGAGGGGAACCGCGATCTTTGAGAAGTTCGTGATGAATTGACGGTAATATCCAGCAAGACCAAGAAATGAGCGAACTTCTGTGGGAGTAGTGGGTGTGTTCCAATCCTTAATTGTAGCGATTTTGGAAGGATCCACATGTATACCTTGCTCGTTGACTATGTGTCCCAAGAATTGAACTTCTTTTAGCCACAACTCACACTTTGAGAATTTGCCGTTCTTTCTTTAGTAGTTCCATAGTTAATCGAAGGTGTTGTTTGTGTTCGGATCGAGACCTGGAATAAATAAGAATTCATCGATGAAAACAATGATGAACTTGTCTAAATAAGGTTTACAAACCCGATTCATCAAGTCCACGAAAATACTGGAGCATTTGTCAAACCGAAAGGCATGACAACTCGTAATGACCATATCCAGTGCGAAAAGCAGTCTTGAGAATATCTTCTTCGAGCACACAAAGTTGATGATACCCAGAACGCAGATCAATCTTTGAAAAGTAACTAGCACCTTGTAGCTGATCAAAGAGATCATCAATGCGAGGTAGGGGATATTGATTTTTGATCATAAGTTTGTTGAGCTCATGATAATCGACACGTACGGAAAGATCCGTCCTTTTTCACAAATAGGACAGGAGCGCCCCATGGTGAATTGCTCGGACGAATGAATCCTTTATCAGATAGTTCTTGAAGTTGTTTTGATAACTCTTGCATCCCAGATGGTGCAAGACGGTAATGAGATTTAGCAATAGGGTTGGCACCAGGTAATAGATCAATGCGGAACTCGACTTGACGTAAAGGAGGTAAACCAGGTAATTCTTAAGGGAACACCTCAAGATAATCACGAACAATGGGGATATCCTGAACAGTTTTGCTTTTGCCTTTCTCCTCTACGATATGTGCTAGGAAGGCAACATAGTTCTTTCGTAGGTATTTTCGGGCTTGGTTACAGGTCATGAGTTTAAGATTACTAGCGGGTTTCTCTCTATGAACTTCTAAGATTTCACCAGAGGGAAGAGGTATTCGAACTATCTTGTCAAAACAAATCACTTCGGCATGATGCTTGGTTAGTCAATCCATTCCTATGATGATTTCGAAGCTCCCGAGTTGCATTGGTGTGAGGTTAATGGCGAAACGGTGGTTATTGAGGTTCAATTGGCAATCACGAATGACAGAATCTAGCTTAAGAGGTTCGCCAGTTCTTGGCATTGAAAGCAATGGTTCAAAGGCTAAGGACACGAAACTCCTATCGGCACCCGAATCAAAAAGAACAGAAGCATGATTATTGTTGACAAGGAACGTACCGTTAACGACTTCATTATCAACACGGGCCTCGTTGGCGTTAATGTCGAATGCTCGTCCCCTAGCTTGATTGGCATTGGCTAATTTCGGGCAATTGTTCTTGTAGTGGCCCATCTCGGCGCAGTTAAAACATGACCCAGGTGGAAAGTGAGGTCGAACGGGATTTGCTTGGGTTGGACAAGGTTCTGTGCAGCTTGGTTTGGAACAAATCGACAAACGTTGGCTAAGTGACCAAATCTTCCACAAGTCATACATTGACGACATGGTTGATGAACTTTGTGGTGACCGTTGCACCGATTGCATAACGGTGCAGTACCAGCATAAGGTTTCCTCACAAGAGGTGGAGCTGGTTGGTTTTGAGGAGCTTGATTGGGTTGAGCGGCTGGAGCGGGTTGTGTAGTAACAGCGAAGTTCTGAGAAGCCTTACGCTTCTTTGATCGTTTGGAAGGCTCGACTTTGTTTCTCTTGAGTGGTTTTGGTGGATGATTTCTTATCGCCTTTGCGATGAAGGTTACCCTTTTTGACCTGAGACACGGTCAAAGTTGCAGCTAGCTCAATGGCCTGTCGGACAGTGGCTGGGTTACTTCCGGTAACAATGTACTGAACAGGATCAGGAAAACCATCGATATATTTCTCGATCGCCTTATCCAAAGGCGTCACCATCGATGGACAGAGTAAACTCAATTCCTCCTACCGGTCAGTATAAGCATGATGCTCACCACTATCCTGTTTGAGATCATGGAATTCGTTTTCGAGCGTCCTCTGCTCATGACGAGGACAAAATTCTTTCATCATCAGAGCCCTAAGCTCTTCCCATGTTTGAGCTAAGGCTATATTAGCACCTCGGTCTCTCATAATACCATTCCCCCATGTAAGAGCTCTCTTTTTGAATACGCTCGACGCAAACTCCACTTTTCGCTCGTTTGGGCATTGCACATGACGGAAAGTACTTTCGAGGCTCTCAAACCATTGCAATAGCCCAGTCGCTCCCTCAGACCCAGAAAACGAGAGTGGTTTAGCCGAACAAATTGTTTATAGTTGCACGGAGCTGGTGCATTGTTATTGTTATTGTTGTTCGCTTGATTAAGTTGGGTCACGAGATTTGGGAGTACAGCAGCAATTTGCTGAGCGATAGTGGCTGCCATTTCGGCATATTGAGTTGTATCACGTCTAGGAGGCATTCTAAAAGAAAACATGAAGGAAGATATGTGAGATTGAAATTAATCAAGAGAGGTGTTGAAAATATCGACGAAATAAGGATGGTGGTCATTCGTTCATTTCTCAAAACAAAGAAATGACACACGGTGACTAATCAAAGGAAATGGGTCTTTATAATGCATCGCGAAGACATGCTTTAGCCTATAAGTGGATACTCACCCCAAGAGTTCCCAGGTAAGAGTGACTGGTCCGATTAAGTGACTCTGTACGAACACTCTAAACTTGGTCAAAAAACTCGGGGTACAGGCACCCACCCTTCCAGATTGCAGGTGTTCACATTAATAAAACCCAAACTTTGACGAGATTTTGAAAACTTAGAAGGCTTAAAGCCAAAAACAAATCATTTAAGGATGATGATTGATTTTCAAAATGAGTTTGTAATTTGTGAATTTGTTTTGGTAACCACCTAAGGATAGGTGATAGAATTGTATTTTACGAATCTAAATGCAAGTAAACTCGCGTTAGGGTCCTAGGAAGGTTATAGTCTAGGTCAAAGCATTACTAATAACCTAATTCCCTATAACCAGTGCTCTGATATGAATCTGAAACACCCCGACCACGTAAAAACAACAAACAACAAACCGTGGGCGAAACATCAGGGAGTCAGTTAACAGATTGTTTCGATAACATGTTGTAATTAAAGTTATGTTTTATTGAATATTGAAGTTTCATAGTTACATTGTCTTGGAAATTAAAACAAACTAAATAAACTATTGTCTTTCAAATTTTAAGGCACTAAGTCCAGTCCAATCCTAAGTGAGCATGCATCAACATCAAGCATTGTTCCCTGAAACATATGTGAAAGCGAGTCAGCAAAAATATGCCGGCGAGTACATAGGTTTTGTGAGTGTGTCAAATTCTAGGCCATGAATATTTATTTGCAATACCTCATCAGACTACTAGAGTCGTTAATTGAAATTGTGTTATTAAAAGGTATTTGGTATTGCAATGATAAGTAACAAACTAAAACAAGTTAGTTATAGTTTATAAAAACTTGTAGCCATGAATCTTGACCAAAACATTTGTTTTGTAAATTCGAGTAGTAAATCGTCTTGAAGAAACTTTGTATGGTTTATATCTTTAATTGAAAAACTTTGCGTATCATTGTTTAAAAACCTTTGTTTCAAGTGATGCAAATAACGCCATGAATGTAATACGATAAAAGCACTTATATATAGGAAGTACCAGCGGCGCATCCACCATGCTTTTATCACATTACACACATACCGTTATCTAAATCACTTACCATAACCCCATCGTCCATTGTTTGTGTCATAAACCACTCGTCCATTGTTCATGTCATAAACCAATTGTTCATCGTCCGTGTAAACAAATCGTCCTTTTTTTAATTGTGAAAACTTTTGGTCATTTTGGTGAATACATTCAAACCTGTGTTCACTCGTCTATACCACCAAAGGGTATCTTTAAATTGCAATAACAAACCACCAAAGGGTTTGTTAAAGTAAATAGTTTCGGCCGTTCCCCAAACTTCCCCACAAACACCGGGAACCTTGGTAATGGGATTGTCAGTCCTATGGTACCATAACTTACTACTGGTCGGCTTGGCCAAATCTAATGAATGTTATTCTGTCATTTGTATAACGCACCAACAAGTTCGTTCACATTATTGAAATCGTCGTGTTTATATAAACCATAGCATTTGTAATTTTGAAAACTTGAAAACAATTTAGCACATATGAATCACCCCAAAATATTTGAAAAACTTAAAACAGGGGAGCTATGTACTCACTTGGGGTTGCAAAATAACCTTGAATTCAAAGATTAAACAAGCTCAAATGTCCGAGAAATCAAGGATTCGACTTCAACTGAGTCTGGATGAAACACAATCCGGATACCCCATTTGTGAGTCCTTCTGATTAGTGATGTTACATGATCCGAATTTAACGAGTATGGATGCTATCTGAATGTAGTCGACTCGGGATGCTATACGACTCGTAAAACAACCATTCCGAAACTAGCATGCTAGCGAAGCTGAATGATGTAAATTAAACCGAGTCTAGATGGTAAAGGATATGAATATCACTTGTTTTGAATCATTCTGGTGAGTGATGGTACCCGATTCGAAACAAATTGAGTATGAATGCTAACCAAATCTAATCGATTCTAGAAGCTATAGGATCCCAAAAACACCTCTTTTGAATTCCGCTGGTAACGGAATCTAAAGGATTCGACTTCAACCGAGTCTGGATGAAACACAATCCGGATACCCCCTTTGTGACTCCTTCTGATAAGTGTTGTGACATGATCCGAATTTAAGGAGTATGGATGCTATCTGAATGTAGTCGAATAGGGATGCTATACAACTCGTAAAACAACATTCCGAAACTAGCATGCTAGCGAAGCTGAATGAGCAAATTAAACCGAGTCTTGATGGTAAAGGATATGAATATCACTCGTTTTGAATCATTTGGTTAGTGATGGTACACGAATCGAAACAACTGAGTATGAATGCTAACCGAATCAAATTGATTCTATAAGCTATAAAATCTGAAAAAAAACCTATTTTGAATTCCGCTGGTAACGGAATATAAAGGATTCGACTTCAACCGAGTCTGGATGAAACACAATCCGGATACCCCCTTTGTGAGTCCCTTCTGATTAGTGATGTTACATGATCCAAATTTAACAGAGTATGAAAGCTATCTGATTGTAGTCGACTGGGATGCTATACGACTCATAAAACAACCATTCGAATCTAGCATGCTAGCGAAGCTGAAAGATGCAAATTAACCGAGTTTGGATGGCAAAGGATGTGAATATCACTCGTTTGAATCATTCTTGGTTAGTGATGGTACACGATTCGAAACAAACTAAGTATGAATGCTAACCGAATCAAATATTCTAGAAGCTATAAAATCCGAAAAACACCTCTTTTGAATTCCGCTGGTAACGGAATTAAAGGATTCGACTTCAACCGAGATTGATGAAACACAATCCGATACCCCCTTTGTGAGCCCTTCTGATTAGTGATGTTACATGATCCGAATTTAACAGAGTATAGGAAGCTATCTGATTGTAGTCGACTCGGGATGCTATACGACTCGTAAAACAACCATTCGAATCTAGCATGCTAGGAAAGTTGGATGATGCAAATTCAACCGAGTCTGGATGGTAAAGGATTGAATATCACTCGTTTTGAATTATTCTGTTAGTGATGGTACACGATTCGAAACAAACTGAGTATGAATGCTTAACCGAATCAAATCGATTCTAGAAGCTATAAAATCCAAAAACACCTATTTTGAATTCCGCTGGTAACGGAAATCTAAAGGATTCGACTTCAACCGAGTGTCGATGAAACACAATCCGGATACCCCCTTTGTGAGTCCTTCTGATTAGTGATGTTACATGATCCGAATTTAACAGAGTATGAAGCTATCTGAATAGTTGACTCGGGATGCTATACGACTTGTATAACAACCATTCCGAATCTAGCATGCTAGGGAAGTTGGATGATGCAAATTAAACCGAGTCTGGATGGTAAAGGATATGAATATCACTCGTTTTGAATTATTCTGGTTAGTGATGGTACACGATTTGAAACAAACTGAGTATGAATGCTTACCGAATCAAATTGATTCTAGAAGCTATAAAATCCGAAAAACACCTATTTTGAATTCCCTGATAACGAAATATAAAGGATTCGACTTTAACCGAGTCTGGATGAAACACAATCCGGATACCCCCTTTTGAGTCTTTCTGATTAGTGATGTTACATGATCCGAATTTAATGAGTATAGATGTTATCTGAATGTAGTCGACTCGGGATGCTATACGACTTGTATAACAACCATTCCGAATCTAGCATGCTAGGGAAGTTGGATGATGCAAATTAAACCGAGTCTGGATGGTAAAGGATATGAATATCACTCGTTTTGAATCATTCTGGTTATGATGGTACACGATTCGAAAAAAACTGAGTAAGAATGCTAACCGAATCAAATCGATTCTAGAAGCTATAGGATCCGAAAAAGACCAATTTTGAATTCCGCAGCTAACGGAATCTAAAGGATCGACTTCAACCGAGTCTAGATGAAACACAATCCGGATACCCCCTTTGTGAGTCCTTCTGATTAGTGATGTTACATGATCCGAATTTAACAGAGTATGGAAGCTATCTGAATGTAGTCAACTCGGGATGCTATACGACTCGTAAAACAACCATTCCGAATCTAGCATGCTAGGGAAGTTGGATGATGCAAATTAAACCGAGTCTGGATGGTATAGGATGTGAATATCACTCGTTTTGAATCATTCTGGTTAGTAATGGTACATGATTCGAAACAAACTAAAGTATGCATGCTAACCGAATCAAATTTATTCTAGAAGCTATAAAATCCGAAAAACCACCTATTTTGAATTCCGCTGGTAACGGAATCTAAAGGATTCGACTTCAACCGAGTTTGGATGAAACACAATCCGGATACTCCCTTTGTGATTCCTTCTGATTAGTGATGTTACATGATCCGAATTTAACGGAGTATGGATGCTATCTGAATGTAGTCGACTCGGGATGCTATACGACTTTAAAACAACCATTCCGAATCTAGCATGCTAGGGAAGTTGGATGATGCAAATTAAACCAAGTCTGGATGGTAAAGGATATGAATATCACTCGTTTGAATCATTCTGGTTAGTGATGGTACACGATTCGAAACAAACTGAGTATGAATGCTAACCGAATAAAATCGATTCTAGAAGCTATAGGATCCCAAAAACACCTATTTTGAATCCCGCTGGTAACGTAATCTAAAGTATTCGACTTCAACCGAGTCTGGATAAAACACAATCCGGTTACCCCCTTTGTGAGTCCTTCTGATTAGTGATGTTACATGATCCGAATTTAACAGAGTATGGAAGCTATCTGAATAGTTGACTCGGGATGCTATACGACTCGTAAAACAACCATTCCGAATCTAGCATGCTAGCGAAGCTGAATGATGCAAATTAAACCGAGTCTGGATGGTAAAGGATGTGAATATCACTCGTTTTGAATCATTCTGATTAGTGATGGTACACGATTTGAAACAAACTGAGTATGAATGCTTACCAAATCAACTTGATTCTAGAAGCTATAGGATCCCAAAAAGACCTATTTTGAATTCCGCGATTAACGGAATCTAAAGGATTCGACTTCAACCGAGTCTGGATGAAACACAATCCGGATACCCCCTTTGTGAGTCCTTCTGATTAGTGATGTTACATGATCCGAATTTAAAAGAGTATGGAAGCTATCAGAATGTAGTCAACTCGGGATGCTATACGACTCGTAAAACAACCATTCTGAATCTAGCATGCTTGGGAAGTTGGATGATGCATATTAAACCGAGTCTGGATGGTAAAGGATGTGAATATCACTCGTTTTGAATCATTCTGGTTAGTGATGGTACGCGATTCGAAACAAACTAAAATATGAATGCTAACCGAATCAAATTGATTCTAGAAGCTATAAAATTCGAAAACCACCTATTTTGAATTCCGCTGGTAACGGAATATAAAGGATCCGACTTCAACTGAGTCTGGATGAAATACAATCCGGATACCCCCTTTGTGTGTCCTTCTGATTGGTGATGTTACATGATCCGAATTTAACAGAGTATAGATGCTATCTGAATGTAGTCGACTCGGGATGCTATACGACTCGTAAAACAACCATTCCGAATCTAGCATGCTAGGGAAGTTGAATGATGCAAATTAAACCGAGTATGGATGGTAAAGGATATGAATATCACTCGTTTTGAATCATTCTGGTTACTGATGGTACACGATTCGAAAAAAACTGAGTAAGAATGCTAACCGAATCAAATCGATTCTAGAAGCTATAGGATCCCAAAAGAACCTATTTGAATTCCGCTGTTAACGGAATCTAAAGGATTCGACTTCAACCGAGTCTGAATGAAACACTATCCAGATACCCCCTTTTGGAGTCCTTCTGATTAATGATGTTACATGATCCGAATTTAACAGAGTATGGAAGCTATCTGAATGTAGTCGACTCGGGATGCTATACAACTCGTAAAACAACCATTCCGAAACTAGCATGCTAGAGAAGTTGGATGATGCAAATTAAACCGAGTCTGGATGGTAAAGGATGTGAATATCACTCGTTTTGAATCATTCTGGTTAGTGATGGATACACGATTCGAAACAAACTAAAGTATGAATGCTAATTGAATCAAATTTATTCTAGAAGCTATAAAATCCAAAAATACCTATTTTGAATTCCACTGGTAACGGAATATAAATCATTCGACTTCAACCGAGTCTGGATGAAACACAATCCGGATGCCCCCTTTGTGTGTCCTTCTGATTAGTGATGTTACATGATCCGAATTTAACAGAGTATAGATGCTATCGAATGTGTCGACTCAGGATGCTATATGACTTGTAAAACAACCATTCCGAATCTAGCATGCTAGGGAAGTTGGATGATGCAAATTAAACCGAATCAAATCGATTCTAGAAGCTATAGGATCCCAAAAAGACCTATTTTGAATTCCGCTGTTAACGGAATCTAAAGGATTCGACTTCAAACCGAGTCTGGATGAAACACAATCTAGATACCCCCTTTGTGAGTCCTTCTGATTAGTGATGTTACATGATCCGAATTTAACAGAGTATGGAAGCTATCTGAATGTAGTCGACTCGGGATGCTATACGACACGTAAAACAACCATTCCGAAACTAGCATGCTAGAGAAGTTGGACGATGCAAATTAAACCGAGTCTGGATGGTAAAGGATGTGAATATCACTCGTTTTGAATCATTCTGGTTAGTGATGGTACGGATTCGAAACAAACTAAAGTATGAATGCTAACTGAATCAAATTTATTCTAGAAGCTATAAAATCCAAAAAAACCTATTTTGAATTCCACTGGTAACGGAATATAAAGCATTCGACTTCAACCGAGTCTGGATGAAACACAATCCGGATGCCCCCTTTGTTTGTCCTTCTGATTAGTGATGTTACATGATCCGAATTTAACAGAGTATAGATGCTATCTAAATGTGTCGGCTCAGATGCTATATGACTTGTAAAACAACCATTCCGAATCTAGCATGCTAGGGAAGTAGGATGATGCAAATTAAACCGAGTCTGGATGGTAAAGGATATGAATATCACTCGTTTTGAATCATTCTGGTTAGTGATGGTACACGATTCGAAACATACTCAGTAAATCAATTCTAGAAGCTATAGGATCCAAAAAACACCTATTTTGAATTCCGCTGGTAACGAAATCTAAAGTATTCGACTTCAACCGAGTATGGATAAAACACAATCCGGATACCCCCTTTGTGAGTCCTTCTAATTCGTGATGTTACATGATCCGAATTTAATAGAGTATGGAAGCTATCTGATATGTAGTCACTCGGGATATCTACGACTCGTAAAACAACCATTTCGAATATAGCATGCTAGGGAAGTTGGATGATGCAAATTAAACCGAGTCTGGATTGTAAAGGATATTGAATATCACTGTTTTAAATCATTCTAGTTAGTGATGGTACACGATTCGAAACAAACTGAGTATGAATGCTAACCGAATCCAATTGATTCTAGAAGCATAGGAACCAAAAAGACCTATTTTGAATTCGCTGTTAACGGAATCTAAAGGATTCGACTTCAACCGAGTATGGATGAAACACAATCGGATACCCCCTTTATGAGTCCTTCTAATTAGTATATGTTACATGATCCGAATTTAACGAGTATAGATGTTATCTGAATGTAGTCGACTCGGAGATCGACTGTAAACAACACCATTCCGAATCTAGCATGCTAGGGAAGTTGGATGATGCAAATTAAACGTAGTCTGGATGGTAAGGAATGAATATCACTCTTTTGAATCATTTTGGTTAGTGATTATACAGATTCGAAACAAACTACTATGTATGCTAACCGAATAAAATCGATTCTAGAAGCTAATAGGATCCCAAAAAGACCTATTTTGAATTCCGTTGTTAACGGAACCTAAAGTATTTGACTTCAACCGAGTCTAGATGAAACATAATCCGGATACCCCCTTTGTGAGTCCTTCTGATTAGTGATGTTACATGATCAGAATTTAACAGAGTATGGAAGCTATCTGAATGTAGTCGACCGGGACGCTATACGACTCGTAAAACAACCATTCCGAATCTAGCATGCTAGGGAAGTTGGATGATGCAAATTAAACTGAGTCTGGATGGTAAAGGATGTGAATATCACTCGTTTTGAATCATTCTGGTAGTGATGGTACACGATTTGAAACAAACTAAAGCATGAATGCTAACCGAATCAAATTTATTCTAGAAGCTATAAAGTCCGAAAAACACCTATTTGAATTCCCTGGTAACGGAATAAAAAGGATTCGACTTCAACCGAGTCTGGATGAAATACAATCCGGATACCCTCATTGTGTGTCCTTCTGATTAGTGATTTTACATGATCCGAATTTAATAGAGTACAGATGCTATCTGAATGTAGTCGACTCGGGATGCTATACGACTCGTAAAAACCACTCCGAATCTAGCATGCTAGGGAAGTTGGTTGATGCAAATTAAACCAAGTCTGGATGGTAAAGGATATGAATATCACTCGTTTTGAATCATTCTGGTTAGTGATGGTACACAATTCGAAACAAACTGAGTATGAATGCTACCGAATCAAATTGATTAAGAATCTTATAGGATCCCAAAAAGACCTATATTTGAATTCCGTTGGTAACGGAATCACAATCCGGATACTCCCTTTGTGATTCCTTCTAATTAGTGATGTTACATGATCCGAATTTAATGGAGTATGGATGCTATCTGAATGTAGTCGACTCAGAAGGCTACACAACTCGTAAAACAACCAATCCGAATCTAGCATTCTAGGGAAGTTGGATGATGCAAATTAAACCGAGTCTGGATTGTAAAGGATATGAATATCACTCATTTTGAATCATTCTGGTTAGCGATGGTACACGATTCGAAAGAAAGTGAGTATTAATGCTAACCGAATCAACTCGATTCTAGAAGCCATAGGATCCCAAAAACACCTATTTTGAATTCCACTGGTAACGGAATCTAAAGTATTCGACTTCAACCGAGTCTGGATAAAACACAATCCGGATACCCCCTTTGTGAGTCCTTCTGATTAGTGATGTTACATGATCCGAATTTACTAGAGTATGGAAGCTATCTGAATGTAGTCGACTCAGGATGCTATACGACTTGTAGAACAACCATTCCGAATCTAGCATGCTAACGAAGCTGAATGATGCAAATTAAACCGAGTCTGGATGGTAAAGGATGTGAATATCACTCGTTTTTAATCATTCTGGTTAGTGATGGTACACGATTCGAAACAAACTAAAGTATGAATGCTAACCGAATCAAATATATTCTAGAAGCTATAAAATCCGAAAAAACACTATTTTCAATTCCGCTGGTAACGGAATATAAAGGATTTGACTTCAACCAAGTCTGGATGAAACATAATCCGGATACCCCCTTTGTGAGTCCTTCTGATTAGTGATGTTACATGATCCGAATTTAACGGAGTATGGATGCTATCTGAATGTAGTCGACTCGGGATGCTATACTACTCGTAAAACAACCATTCCGAATCTAGCATGATAGGGAAGTTGGATGATGCAAATTAAACCGAGTCTGGATGGTAAAGGATATGAATATCACTCGTTTTGAATCATTCTTGTCACTTGATGGTACACAATTCAAAAGAAAGTGAGTATGAATGCTATCCGAATCAAATCGATTCTAGAAGCTATAGGATCCCAAAACGACCTATTTTGAATTCCGCTGTTAACGGAATCTAAAGGATTCGTCTTCAACCGAGTCTGGATGAAACCCAATCCGGATACCCCCTTTGTGTGTCCTTCTAATTAGTGATGTTACATGATCCGAATCTAACAGAGTATGGAAGCTGTGACATCCCGGTTTTTCGGATAACTTAAACGCACTACTTCACGGTTATTAATTCAGAGACTTGAATTTGCACGCTCGAAATAGTTACGATAATTTAGGAACTTGTCAAATGAAGTATGTGCTATGTGTATTAAACGTTTATGAGTTGGTGAATATGTGATGTTCGATTACGTGATTGTTTTAGTTATAAAATATTTATGGTAAATATGTACACGAACCGAACCGAACCGCGACACGAACCAACCTCGATTCCTTGTGACTCTAGGAGTGAACCAAGTTTTAAACCCAAACCTTAAACCCAAGTCCCTTGTGGCCACGATCAACCCAAACCTTGAACCCATCTCTTTGCGCTATATATACACACACATGCATGATCCTTCTTCACAAATCAAAAACAAAACACAAACCCTAATATCTAACAGCCGTCGGCAGCCCTTCACTAGTTCCATCGATCGCGTGTAGCCTCCTACATCATCTCTCGGTCGTGCGGCAGCCCCTCGCCATCTTCATCCTCGGTCGCAATTATCTTTGATCATCGGTTCCTCATCTCACTCACGGTTCATTTACCTTGTCATTAAAGGTTAGGATTTATCATTGTTACAAGATCATATTCGGATATATGTGTTTGAATGTAGTGATTGTGTTGTTTTCGGATTGATTATGCTAGTTTGAAAGTTTGATGTTTTCGGAAATCATGTAACATAGGCTGCGTTTTGATCGATAAAAACTAGAGATTATGATTAGGGTTTGCATGGATATGATATATATAATGATATATGATTGTAAAAATCTGTTCTTGATCGCATATGTTCAATATATAAACGGTTTTAAGCGAGTTAGTTTGTGATAAAGTGCTGAATCAGGCTAATGAATGATGGTTACAGCCGACTTCAACTGGCTGTAACTCGGTCATTAGTTGTCGAAAAACGGATTTTCTGAAGTCTAAAACGTAGAGTTTTAAATAACGAATCTAATGGCACCGGATTCATATTTTTCTGAAGTCGTTTGGTATTTTTAAGTGGCCAATTAAGTTCAGTAACTAAAGCTGTGAAAATCCTGAAATTTTGTTAGTTGTTTATCGAGTTGGATTTAATAATCTGTAGGGAGTCGAATCATGAAATTTGTACAGCAACTAGGTATGGAAATTTCCGGGCAACTACCACTGGAATTTTGTTAATTTGACGAACAGTGATTTTTAAATAAATTCTTCCGTGGACTGCAGTCAGAAAGTGACGAATCTGACTGGAGGCTAGTATATTAATATTTATGGATAATTGGTAAAGTTTTAGGACTTGAAAAATATATATAAAATTCTACAGTATAGTTGTCACCTTCTGTAAAATAATTGGAATTTTTGGAACGTTGGAACTATTATATAAAAATCCTAGAAAACAGCCGAATTATGAGTATGTAAGCTGAAACTTGATAACTTGTGAATGTGTGCACCAAAGTGTTGCATGGATTGGATTATGTTCATGATAAATTGTTTTGATTACTATGTTCACATGAGGATACTTGCATGCATGTTTGAGTGTTAGGAATTTTGATTGTGTGTATCACTTTGTGCATAAATTATGTGTAGAATTTGTATTGGTGTGTTCACACACTGACTTGAAATCAATTGGTTTATTAGGACGCAATTAGCGGTCCCATCATTTGCAACTTCTGTGTTACACTAACCGAGCAACTAAAGGTGAGTTCACGGCCCCTAATTTTATCCGGTTTTAAACAACAGGGGGAGAAACATGTATACACTCTTCAACTCAATCTCTTTACGTTATACGAAATCAACGTCACATAACTATTCGGTAACTAAGTTAATGTTAATGTAACGTTATGGTCACTAAGCAGCTATATCACATAAGTCCTCGACAATCTCTCGGATCGTTAGTATTGGGTTTAAATAGCGGGGAAATTATAAGTAGTACTACTGGGCCCGACAAGCCCCATCCGAGCTAGTCGCGCTAGCCGACCGGGTATGGTCAACGGGTGAATAATTTGGCCTAACTTCGCCATGGTCAGTGATAGGCCTGGCAACACGGAGGCACAACAGTCAGCTTCGATCGCGAACACTTACGTGACATAACTTTAGGCTAGCTACCTATATATATTAACATTGAACTTAATTACGAATCAACAATATTATTCCGGGTTAGGAATAATGGAACAAACAACAATATTATTCCGGGTTAGGAATAATGGAACCATCAGCAATATTATCCCAGGTTAGGGATAATGGAACCAACAACGTTATTATTCCGGGGTAGGAATAATGGAACTATCGGTATTATTCCGGGTAAGGAATAATGGAACTATCAGTATTATTCCGGGTTGGGAATAATGGAACTAAATTGTTATCCCGGGTTAGGGATAACGGGGGAAACAAACTCATAACCGAACAAACGAATTTATGAAAACCTGTGAACTCACTCATCTTTAATGTTGACACTTGTTTCTTTACATGTTTCTCAGGAAGCTAGGAGCTCTAGGTGCACTCACTTGTATTGATCAAGACATCTTTTATCGAGTCTCATTTACAAACATTGTTTTGGGTTTTTCTTTGGTTTTGGCGTTTATGTTGGCGCCCGTTCCGTTACTTTACTTTATGCTTCCGCTCAACTTTAAAAACTAATGCTTCCGCTAAACATTGGTAACTAACTAAGATAATATAAAATCTACGACGATGGTTAAACAAATGATTTTTGGAAAACGTATAATCAAATCATATAGAGTCGTTCGACGTACTAGTGTTTCAGATTCTGGTTTGTTCACACGCCTCGCGGTAAAACTCCGCAAGTGGAAATTGAGGGTGTGACAGATTGGTATCAGAGTCTCTAGCTATAGAGAACCAGGTTTGCATTAGAAGTAGACCTAAACTATAGCTGATTACACGACACTAGACTTAGTTTGGCACCGAACTGTTATATCTTGTTATGTGATGTACCACAACTATGTTATGTGAAATATGAATGCATAATTGAAACGAATGCAACTCGTAACTAACTACTCAACCTAAAGGCAATGTCATCATCATCTCATCATCATCCGACAAAGTTACGCAACCAAGGGCGCCAGGAAAGGCACCTATGGTGGAACCCTTACCATCTTATGGCGTGGAGACACGCTCAGCTGCTAGGAAAAGACTCGCTCTAGGGAAGGAGTCGTCCTCACGCCCGACCATCGCTGTGACGGTCGAACCGGTTAACTCGTTAGAAGTAGGGAACGACCTACTTAGAGATATGATAAGAACGCAACAAGAACAACTAGAAAGAATGCATGAAACCATCCTAGCACAGGGATGGATGATACGACAATTGACAGGTAAAACTGGATCGCTCGAGGAAGAGCAACATACGAGTAAGATAGCTCGTAACACTTTAGCCAGAGATCTTCGTGTTGAGCAGCTGAGGGCTGACTGGCAAGAAGACAGAGTTCTTGAGTCTAGCTGGAGAATTCAAGAACTAGAACAGAATCAGGCACCTGTACCAGTACCCGCACCAGCACCGGCCCCTCCAATGCCGGTAGAGGATCCAGAGGAGGATCCATAGGAGGAAGACCCAGCTGTAGAAGCTGGAAACACCGCGGAGGATGACGGCAACGATAGCGATTTGGGGGATGGAGACGTAGAAGACTGACACGTCTCGATTATTTTATTTACTTTCCTTCAGTCTATTTATTTTCTACTTAGATCTAAAATGGCAACTGGACGTCGCGGAAATCTCAACATGACGCCTTAAGAATTAGCCGCAATGATCCAAGAACACGTGAATGCTGCTCTGGCAGGTGTTTAAAACCCACCAGCAGCAGGAGGGGTCTTAACCCCTACAAGATGTTCCTCGACGCGAAGCCAAGCAAATTCACGGGGGCAGAAGGACCTATAGGATTGGGCGCTGGATCAAAAAATCTGAATCAGTATTTGAAATGTGCAACTGTCTGGAGGCCAACAAGGTCAAGTATGCAGCCTCAACACTGGAAGATGGGGCACTAACTTGGTGGAATGCACAAGTCCAAACGCGTGGACTTATTGCTGCAAATGCAATGGCCTGGGTCGAGTTTAAGGCCCTAATCAAAGAGGAGTACTGTCCACGAGACAGAGTGCAACAGTTGGAGCAAGCCTTATGGAACCACAAGATGGTGGGATCTGAAATCGAAGCATACACAGCAAAACATCACGACTTGGTATTTCTATGTCCCGATCTGGCCAACACTGTGGAGAAACGACTCGAGTTTTACGTTGGGGGTCTGGTTCCGGAGATTCAGGGTATGGTAATGGCTAGTAACCCTGCAACGGAGCATCAAGCAATCAGGTTGGCGCACAAACTCACCGATAAGGCGGTGGAACAAAGAAAGTTGCCAACTAGGGGTACAACTGAAGTTGGCCCTGATAATAAAAGAAAGTTTGAAGACTCGTCCGTTCGACAGTCTTCGTCATCCCAGCCACAACAGGGGAACCAGAAACGGTTCAATCATTACAACAGCAACCGGGGTCACCAAAATCAACCCGCCAACAACAACCAGAACGCAGGCGGCTATGTAGGTCGAAAGCCGCAGTGCAATCGCTGTAATCTTCATCATCACGGCCCTTGTGCCGGGAATCGCTGCCAACGATGTGGCAAGGTGGGACATGCGGCAAAGGATTGTCGCGGGGAAATCATTTCCCGACAAAACCAAAATCAACCCCAGGGCCAGCAACAGGGTGTTAACCGGGGATGCTATCAGTGTGGTAGCACTGCCCACTTCAAAAGAGACTGCCCACAGCTGCGTAACAACAACAACAATGGTGGGAACAACCACAACCACAATAACCACAACAACAATAATAACAACAATAATGGAAATGGTGGCACAGGAGGTGCCAAAGGTCGCGCATTTACATTGGGCCGCGGAGAGGCCAGAAACGACTCGAACGTGGTCACCGTTAAGTTTCCCCTTAATGAACATTTTGCTACTGTGCTTTTTGATACGGGTGCGGATAGGAGCTTTATATCTGAGTCTTTTAGGAAGAACCTAAATCTCACGCCTCCCTTAGAGACCCCTTATATCATAGAACTAGCAGATGGTAAATCCGTAGATGTGACCCATATAGTATCCGGCTGTCAACTCAAACTCGCGGGTCACACCTTTACCATTGATCTGATGACAACTACCCTGGGTAGTTTTGACGTGGTAGTCGGAATGGACTGGCTATCCGACGTCCGAGCTGAAGTTCTCTGCTTCGAAAAATCTATCCGTATTCCGCTCTCTAACGACGAAATCTTGATGGTGCAAGGCGAGAAGGCAGGCGCCGTCACAAACATCATCTCTTACATGCAAGCGCAGAAGTATCTTCGGAGAAAGAACTCCTTCGCTTTACTCGCACTGGTTACCGAACAGCCTAAGGACGAGAAACGTATAGAAGACATCCCTGTCGTCCGTGATTTTTCCGATGTATTCCCAGAGGAATTACCTGGTCTTCCACCCCATCGACAATTGGAGTTTGAAATCGAATTGGCGAACCATGCAACTCCTATCGCCAAGGCTCCATACGAGCTGCAGGAGCTGTCTACCCAACTTCAGGAGCTGTTAGAAAAGGGATTTATCCGACCAAGCGCTTCACTATGGGGAGCTCCAGTCCTTTTTGTCAAGAAGAAGGACGGGACCTTCCGCATGTGCATCGACTACAGGGAACTCAACAAGGTTACTGTCAAGAATCGATACCCGTTACCTCGCATCGACGATCTCTTCGACCAACTCCAAGGGTCAAGCTACTATTCTAAGATTGATCTACGGTCCGGTTACCATCAGCTACGCGTCAAGGAGGAGGATATCGCTAAGACGGCATTTCGTACTCGGTATGGCCATTATGAGTTCTTGGTCATGCCCTTCGGTCTCACCAACGCACCCGCGGTGTTCATGGACCTCATGAACCGTGTGTGTAAACCATACCTCGACAAGTTTGTTATTGTATTCATCGATGACATACTCATCTACTCTAAAAGTGAAGAAGAACATGCTGAACATCTACGTTTACTGCTGGGATTACTTCAACAGGAGAAACTATATGCCAAGCTTTCGAAGTGTGATTTCTGGATTCGGGAAGTTCAGTTCCTCGGGCATGTCGTAAATGAAAAGGGTATCCACGTCGACCTTGCCAAGATTGAAGCTATCAAAAACTGGGAAGCACCCAGGACACCGACGGAGATCCGCCAATTTTTGGGTTTGGCTGGTTACTACAAACGTTTCATCGAGGGATTTTCAAAGATCGCATAACCGCTTACTACCCTCACCCAGAAAGGCATCAAGTATGCGTGGGTTGACAAGCAGGAAGCAGCATTTCAATTGCTAAAGCAGAAACTTTGTAGTGCACCCATTCTGTCCTTGCCGGAAGGGACAGATGATTTTGTAGTATATTGTGATGCTTCCATTCAAGGATTGGGATGCGTACTCATGCAGCGCGACAAGGTCATCGCGTATGCGTCCTGACAACTGAAGGTTCACGAGAAAAACTACACAACACATGACCTGGAATTGGGAGCAGTAGTGCTTGCACTTAAGATTTGGAGACACTACCTATATGAAACGAAGTGCACAATCTTTACAGACCACAAGAGCCTCCAACACATCTTTGATCAGAAGGAGTTGAACATGCGACAACGTCACTGGGTCGAACTCTTGAACGATTATGAGTGTGCCATTCGGTATCACCCGGGTAAAGCTAACGTGGTAGCTGATGCCCTCAGTAGGAAGGAACACTTGAAACCTCGTCGAGTACGAGCACTACAGCTCACTATTCATTCAGGGTTACCCGAACAGATACGCGACGCGCAGTTAGAAGCAGTTAAGGAAGAAAATATCAAGGCCGAATCGGTGGAAAAAATGGAACGCGATTGGGAAGTAAAACCCAATGGAGCCCGGTATTTCATGAATCGCGTATGGGTACCTCTCTATGGAAACCTCAGAGAGCTAGTCATGGACGAAGCTCACAAATCCCGATACTCTGTCCATCCTGGTTCGGATAAGATGTATCAAGACCTTAAAGATGCGTATTGGTGGCCCAACATGAAAGCTGATATAGCCACCTACGTGAGTAAGTGTTTGACTTGCACAAAAGTCAAGGTAGAGTATCAAAAGCCATCGGGGCTACTCCAACAACCTGATATCCCAGTGTGGAAATGGGATCAGATCTCGATGGATTCATCACTAAACTCCCACGAACTTTGTGTGGTTGCGAGACCATCTGGGTGATTGTGGATCGTTTAACTAAGTCCGCACACTTCCTAGCTATTAAAGAAACAGATAAGATAGAGAAGTTGACTCGCATCTACATTAAGGAAGTAGTTTCTCGGCACGGAGTGCCAACGTCCATCATCTCAGACAGAGATGCTCGCTTCACGTACAACTTTTGGCAGTCACTTCAGAAAGCGTTGGGAACACACTTAGATATGAGCACAGCCTATCACCCTCAGACTGATGGTCAAAGCAAAAGGACCATACAGACCTTGGAAGACATGCTTAGGGCATGCGTAGTAGACTTTGGAAATAGTTGGGAAATCCACCTGCCTTTAGTGCAATTCTCGTATAACAACAGTTACCATACAAGTATATCGGCAGCACCGTTTGAGGCATTATACGGTCGTAAATGTAGATCACCGGTTTGTTGGGCAGAAGACGGTGACAGCCAACTTACAGGCCCTGAGTTGATACTTGAGGCTACTGAAAAGATTGTACAAATCAGAAACCGCATGGCGGCAGCACGAGATCGACAGAAAAGCTACGCTGATCAACGACGCAAACCGCTCGAATTTCAAGTAGGCGACCACGTCCTACTAAAGGTGTCACCCTGGAAGGGTGTAATCCGCTTTGGAAAACGAGGCAAACTAAACCCACGGTACGTAGGTCCGTTTGTGATCTTGAAACGTATTGGACCCGTAGCTTATCAATTAGACCTTCCTGCCGAACTCAGTGGAGTTCACAACGTGTTTCACGTGTCAAATCTGAAGAAGTGTCTATCAGATGAAACTCTAGTCATTCCATTGGATGAGATTCAAGTGGATGAACAACTGCACTTTGTGGAACAGCCTATCGAGATCATGGATCGTGAGATCAAGACTCGAAGGCACAGCAAGATTCCGATCGTTACGGTTCGTTGGGACTCTAAGCGTGGACCGGAGTTCACGTGGGAAAGAGAGGACCAAATGAAAAGCAAATACCCACACCTCTTCGCAACTGAGCAGCAAACTAACGATACCAGTAACTAAATTTTCGGGACGAAAATTCTTTCAACATGGGGATGATGTGACAACCTGGAAATTTCTCATACTTTCGCGTACCTTTGTTAACTAAATCCTTGTGCATGGCACTTGGGAATCTTTGTGCATGGCACTTGGGAACTTCTTGTAACTTCGCGTACCATCGCTAACGAACTAACTCTTTGTGCGTGGCACTCTAAACATGTACGCTGCATTCTAAACCGGTTTACTCAATTTTCGGGACGAAAATTCTTTCAACATGGGGATAATGTGACATCCCGGTTTTCCGGATAACTTAAACGCACTACTTCACGGTTATTAATTCGGAGACTTGAATTTGCACGCTCGAAATAGTTACGATAATTTAGTGAACTTGTCAAATGAAGTATGTGCTATGTGTATTAAACGTTTATGAGTTGGTGAATATGTGATGTTCGATTACGTGATTGTTTTAGTTATAAAATATTTATGGTAAATATGTACACGAACCGAACCGAACCGCGACACGAACCAACCTCGATTCCTTGTGACTCTAGGAGTGAACCAAGTTTTAAACCCAAACCTTAAACCCAAGTCCCTTGTGGCAGCGATCAACCCAAACCTTTAACCCATCTCTTTGCGCTATATATACACACACATGCATGATCCTTCTTCACAAATCAAAAACAAAACACAAACCCTAATATCTAAACAGCCGTCGGCAGCCCTTCACTAGTTCCATCGACCGCGTGTAGCCTCCTACATCATCTCTCGGTCGCGCGGCAGCCCCTCGCCATCTTCATCCTCGGTCGCAATTATCTTTGATCATCGGTTCCTCATCTCACTCACGGTTCATTTACCTTGTCATTAAAGGTTAGGATTTATCATTGTTACAAGATCATATTCGGATATATGTGTTTGAATGTAGTGATTGTGTTGTTTTCGGATTGATTATGCTAGTTTGAAAGTTTGATGTTTTCGGAAATCATGTAACATAGGCTGCGTTTTGATCGATAAAAAGTAGAGATTATGATTAGGGTTTGCATGGATATGATATATATAATGATATATGATTGGAAAAATCTGTTCTTGATCGCATATGTTCAATATATAAACGGTTTAAGCGAGTTAGTTTGTGATAAAGTGCTGAATCAGGCTGCTGAATGATGGTTACAGCCGACTTCAACTGGCTGTAACTCGGTCATTAGTTGTCGAAAAACGGATTTTCTGAAGTCTAAAACGTAGAGTTTTAAATAACGAATCTAATGGCACTGGATTCATATTTTTCTGAAGTCGTTTGGTATTTTTAAGTGGCCAATTAAGTTCAGTAACTAAAGTTGTGAAAATCATGAAATTTGTACAACAACTAGGTATGGAAATTTCCGGGCAACTCCCACTGGAATTTTGTTAATTGGACGAACAGTGATTTTTAAATAAATTCTTCCGTGGACTGCAGTCAGAAAGTGACGAATCTGACTGCAGCCTAGTATATTAATATTTATGGATAATTGGTAAAGTGTTAGGACTTGAAAAATTTATATAAAATTCTACAGTATAGTTGTCACCTTCTGTAAAATAATTGGAATTTTTGGAACGTTGGAACTATTATATAAAAATCCTAGAAAACAGCCGAATTATGAGTATGTAAACTGAAACTTGATAACTTGTGAATGTGTGCACCAAAGTGTTGCATGGATTGGATTATGTTCATGATAAATTGTTTTGATTACTATGTTCACATGAGGATACTTGCATGCATGTTTGAGTGTTAGGAATTTTGATTGTGTGTATCACTTTGTGCGTAAATTATGTGTAGAATTTGTATTGGTGTGTTAACACACTGACTTGAAATCAATTGGTTTATTAGGACGCAATTAGTGGTCCCATCATTTGCAACTTCTGTGTTACACTAACCGAGCAACTAAAGGTGAGTTCACGGCCCCTAATTTTATCCGGTTTTAAACAACAGGGGGAGAAACATGTATACACTATTCAACTCAATCTCTTTACGTTATACGAAATCAACGTCAAATAACTATTCGGTAACTAAGTTAATGTTAATGTAACGTTATGGTCACTAAACAGCTATATCACATAAGTCCTCGACAATCTCTCGGATCGTTAGTATTGGGTTTAAATAGCGGGGAAATTATAAGTAGTACTATTGGGCCCGACAAGCCCCATCCGAGCTAGTCGCACTAGCCGACCGGGTATGGTCAACGGGTGAATAATTTGGCCTAACTTCGCCATGGTCAGTGATAGGCCTGGCAACACGGAGGCGCAACAGTCAGCTTCGATCGCGAACACTTACGTGACATAACTTTAGGCTAGTTACCTATATATGTTAACATTGAACTTAATTACGAATCAACAATATTATTCCGGGTTAGGAATAATGGAACAAACAACAATATTATTCCGGGTAGGGATAATGGAACTATCGGTATTATCCCAGGTTAGGGATAATGGAACCAACAACGTTATTATTCCGGGGTAGGAATAATGGAACTATCGGTATTATTCCGGGTAAGGAATAATGGAACTATCAGTATTATTCCGGGTTGGGAATAATGGAACTAAATTGTTATCCCGGGTTAGGGATAACGGGGGAAACAAACTCATAACCGAACAAACGAATTTATGAAAACCTGTGAACTCACTCATCTTTAATGTTGACACTTGTTTCTTTACATGTTTCTCAGGACGCTAGGAGCTCTAGGTGCACTCACTTGTATTGATCAAGACATCTTTTATCGAGTCTCATTTACAAACATTGTTTTCGGTTTTTCTTTGGTTTTGGCGTTTATGTTGGCGCCCGTTCCGTTACATTACTTTATGCTTCCGCTCAACTTTAAAAACTAATGCTTCCGCTAAACATTAGTAACTAACTAAGACAATATAAAATCTACGACGAATGGTTAAACAAATGATTTTTGGAAAACGTATTATCAATCATATAGAGTCGTTCGACGTACTAGTGTTTCAGATTCTGGTTTGTTCACACGCCTCGCGGTAAAACTCCGCAAGTGGAAATTGAGGGTGTGACAGAAGCTATCTGAATGTAGTCGACTCGGGATGCTATACGACTCGTAAAACAACCATTCCGAATCTAGCATGCTAGGGAAGTTGGATGACGCAAATTAAACCGAGTCTGGATGGTAAAGGATATGAATATCACTCGTTATGAATCATTCTGGTTAGTGATGGTACACGATTCGAAACAAACTGAGTATGAATGATAACCGAATCAAATCGATTCTAGAAGCTACAGGATCCCAAAAACACCTCTTTTGAATTACGCTGTTAACGGAATCTAAAGGATTCGACTTCAACCGAGTCTGGATGAAACCAAATCCGGATACCCCCTTTGTGTGTCCTTCTGATTAGTGATGTTACATGATCCGAATCTAACAGAGTATGGAAGCTATCTGAATGTAGTCGACTCGGGATGCTATACGACTCGTAAAACAACCATTCCGAATCTAGCATGCTAGCGAAGCTGGATGACGCAAATTAAACCGGAGTCTGGATGGTAAAGGATATGAATATCACTCGTTTTGAATCATTCTGGTTAGTGATGGTACACGATTCGAAACAAACTGAGTATGAATACTAACCGAATCAAATTGATTCTAGAAGCTATAAAATCCGAAAAATACCTATTTTGAATTCCACTGGTAACGGAATATAAAGGATTCGACTTCAACCGAGTCTGGATGAAACACAATCCGGATACCCCCTTTTTGGGAGTCTTTCTGATTAGTGATGTTACATGATCCGAATTTAACAGAGTATTGATGCTATCTGAATGTAGTCGACTCGGGATGCTCTACAACTCGTAAAACAGCCATTCCGAATCTAGCACGCTAGGGAAGTTGGATGATGCAAATTAAACCGAGTCTAGATGGTAAAGGATATGAATATCACTCGTTTTGAATCATTCTGGTCACTTGATGGTACACGATTCAAAAGAAAGTGAGTATGAATGCCAACCGAATCAAATAGATTCTAGAAGCTATAGGATCCCAAAAAGACCTATTTTGAATTCCGCTGTTAACGGAATATAAAGGATTCGACTTCAACCGAGTCTGGATGAAACCCAATCCGGATACCCCCTTTGTGTGTCCTTCTAATTAGTGATGTTACATGATCCGAATCTAACAGAGTATGGAAGCTATCTGAATGTAGTCGACTCGGGATGCTATACGACACGTAAAACAACCATTCCGAATCTAGCATGCTAGGGAAGTTGGATGACGCAAATTAAACCGAGTCTGGATGGAAAAGGATATGAATATCACTCGTTATGAATCATTCTGGTTAGTGATGGTACACGATTCGAAACAAACTGAGTATGAATGCTAACCGAATCAAATCGATTCTAGAAGCTACAGGATCCCAAAAACACCTCTTTTGAATTCCGCTGGTAACGGAATCTAAAGGATTCGACTTCAACCGAGTCTGGATGAAACACAAACCGGATACCCCCTTTGTGAGTCCATCTGATTAGTGATGTTACAAGATCCGAATTTAACGGAGTATGGATGCTATCTGAATGTAGTCGACTCGGGATGCTATACGACTCGGAAAACAAAGATTCCGAAACTAGCATGCTAGCGAAGCTGAATGATGCAAATTAAACCGAGTCTGGATGGTAAAGGATATGAATATCACTCGTTTTGAATCATTCTGGTTAGTGATGGTACACGATTCGAAAGAAACTGAGTATGAATGCTAACCGAATCAAATCGATTCTAGAAGCTATAGGATCCCAAAAACACCTATTTTGAATTCCGCTGGTAACGGAATATAAAGGATTCGACTTCAACCGAGTCTGGATGAAACACAATTCGGATACTCCCTTTGTGAGTCCTTCTGATTAGTGATGTTACATGATCTAAATTTAACAGAGTATAGATGCTATCTGAATGTAGTCGACTCAGGATGCTATACAACTCGTAAAACAACCATTCCGAAAAATATGAATACTAACCGAATCAAATTGATTCTAGAAGCTATAAAATCCGAAAAATACCTATTTTGAATTCCACTGGTAACGGAATATAAAGGATTCGACTTCAACCGAGTCTGGATGAAACACAATCCGGATACCCCCTTTTTGGGAGTCTTTCTGATTAGTGATGTTACATGATCCGAATTTAACAGAGTATTGATGCTATCTGAATGTAGTCGACTCGGGATGCTCTACAACTTGTAAAACAGCCATTCCGAATCTAGCACGCTAGGGAAGTTGGATGATGCAAATTAAACCGAGTCTAGATGCTATCTGAATGTAGTCGACTCGGGATGCTCTACAACTCGAAACAAACTGAGTATGAATGCTAACCCAAATCATTCTAGAAGCTATAGGATCCAAAAAACCTATTTTGAATTCCGCTGTTAACGAATTAAAGGATTCGACTTCAACCGAGTCTGATGAAACACAATCCGGATACCCCTTTGTGAGTCCTTCTGATTAGTGATGTTACATGATCCGAATTTAACAGAGTATGGATCTATCTGAATGTAGTCGACTCGGGATGCTATACGACTCGTAAAACAACCATTCCGAAATCTAGCATGCTAGGAAGTTGGATGATGCAAATTAAACCGAGTCTGGATGGTAAAGGATATGAATATCACTCGTTTTGAATCATTCTGGTTAGTGATGGTACAATTCGAAAGAACTGAGTATGAATGCTAACCGAATCAATCGATTCAGAAGCTATAAGATCCCAAAAACACCTCTTTTGAATTCCGCTGGTAACGGAATCTAAAGGTTCGACTTCAACCAGTCTGGATGAAACACAATCGGATACCCCCTTTGTGAGTCCTTCTGATTAGGATGTTACTAGATCCGAATTTAACGGAGTATGGATGCTATCTGAATGTAGTCGACGGGATGCTATAGACGTAAACAACCATTCGAAACTAGCATGCAGCGAAGTAATGAGCAATTAAACCGATCTGTGTAAGATATGAATATCACGTTGAATCATTTGTTAGTGATGGTACACGATTCGAAACAAACTGAGTATGAATGCTAACCGAATCAATTGATTCTAGAAGCTATAAAATCCGAAAAAACCTATTTGAATTCCGCTGGTAACGGAATATAAAGGATTCGACTTCAACCGAGTCTGGATGAAACACAATCCGGATACTCCCTTTGTGAGTCCTTCTGATTAGTGATGTTACATGATCCGAATTTAACAAGAGTATAGATGCTATCTGAATGTAGTCGACTCGGGATTGCTATACAACTCGAAAAAAACCATTCCGAATCTAGCATGCTAGGGAAGTTGGATGATGCAAATTAAACCGAGTCTGGATGGTAAAGGATATGAATATCACTCGTTTTGAATCATTCTGGTTAGTGATGGTACACGATTCGAAAAAACTGAGTATGAATGCTAACCGAATCAAATCGATTCTAGAAGCTATAGGATCCCAAAAAGACCTATTTTGAATTCCGCTGTAACGGAATCTAAAGGATTCGACTTCAACCGAGTCTGGATGAAACACAATCCGATACCCCCTTTATAGTCCTTCTGATTAGTGATGTTACATGATCCGAATTTAACGGAGTATGGATGCTATCTGAATGTAGTCGACTCGGGATGCTATACGACTCGTAAAACAACCATTCCGAATCTAGCATGCTAGGGAAGTTGGATGATGCAAATAAACCGAGTCTGGATGGTAAAGGATATGAATATCACTCGTTTTGAATCATTCTGGTTAGTGATGGTACACAATTCGAAAGAAAGCTGAGTATGAATGCTAACCGAATCAAATCGATTCTAGAAGCTATAGATCCCAAAAAACCTATTTGAATTCCGCTTTAACGGAATCTAAAGGATTCGACTTCAACCGAGTTGGATGAAACACAATCCGGATACCCCCTTTGTGAGTCCTTCTGATTAGTGATGTTACAAGATCCGAATTTAAGGGGTATGGATGCTATCTGAATGTAGTCGACTCGGGATGCTATACGACCGTAAAACAACCATTCCGAAACTAGCATGCTAGCGAAGCTGAATGATGCAAATTAAACCGAGTCTGGATGGTAAAGATATGAATATCACTCGTTTTGAATCATTCTGGTTAGTGATGGTAACGATTCGAAACAAACTGAGTATGAATGCTAACGAATCAAATCGATTCTAGAAGCTATAGGATCCCAAAAAAACCTATTTTGAATTCCGCTTTAACGGAATCAAAGATTCGACTTCAACGAGTCTGGATGAAACACAATCCGGATACCCCCTTTGTGAGTCCTTCTGATTAGTGATGTTACAAGATCCGAATTTAACGGAGTATGGATGTATCTGAATGTAGTCGACTCGGGATGCTATACGACTCGTAAAACAACCATTCCGAATCTAGCATGCTAGGGAAGTTGGAATGATGCAAATTAAACCGAGTCTGGATGGTAAAGGATATGAATATCACTCGTTTTGAATCATTCTGGTTAGTGATGGTACACAATTGAAACAAACTGAGTATGAATGCTAACCGAATCAAATCGATTCTAGAAGCTAAAAGATCCCAAAAAGACCTATTTGAATTCCGCTGTGTAACGGAATCTAAAGGATTCGACTTCAACCGAGTCTGGATGAAACACAATCCGGATACCCCTTTGTGAGTCCTTCTGATTAGTGATGTTACAAGATCCGAATTTAACGGAGTATGGATGCTATCTGAATGTAGTCGACTCGGGATGCTATACGACTCGTAAAACAACCATTCCGAAACTAGCATGCTAGCGAAGCTGAATGATGCAAAGTAAACCGAGTCTGGATGGTAAAGGATATGAATATCACTCGTTTTGAATCATTCTGGTTAGTGATGGTACACGATTCGAAAGAAACTGAGTATGAATGCTAACCGAAATCAAATCGATTGCAGAAGCTATAGGATCCCAAAAACAGACCTATTTTGAATTCGCTGTTAACGGAATTAAAGGATTCGACTTCACCGAGTCTGGATGAAACACAATCCGGATACCCCTTTGTGAGTCCTTCTGATTAGTGATGTTACATGATCGAATTTAACAGAGTATGATGCTATCTGAATGTAGTCGACTCGGATGCTATACAACTCGTAAAACAACCATTCCGAATTAGCATGCTAGGGAAGTTGGATGATGCAAATTAAACCGAGTCTGGATGGTAAAGGATATGAATATCACTCGTTTTGAATCATTCTGTTAGTGATGGTACACAATTCGAAAAAAACTGAGTATGAATGCTAACCGAATCAAATTGATTCTAGAAGCTATAGGATCCCAAAAAGACCTATTTTGAATTCCGCTGTTAACGGAATCTAAAGGATTCGACTTCAACGAGTCTGGATGAAACACAATCCGGATACCCCTTTGTGATTCCTTCTGATTAGTGATGTTACATGATCCGAATTTAACGGAGTATGGATGCTATTGAATGTAGTCGACTCGGATGCTATACGACTCCTAAAACAACCATTCCGAATCTAGCATGCTAGGGAAGTTGGATGATGCAAATTAAACCGAGTCTGGATGGTAAAGGATATGAATATAACTCGTTTGAATCATTTGGTTAGTGATGGTACACGATTCGAAACAAGTGAATATGAATGCTAACCGAATCAAATCGATTAACTCGTAAAAACCATCCGAATCTAGCATGCTAGGGAAGTTGGTGATGCAAATAAACGAGTCTGGATGGTAAGGATATGAATATCACTGTTTTGAATCATTCTGTTAGTGATGGGACACGATTCGAAAAAAGTGAGTATGATGCTAACGAATCAAATCGATTCTAGAAGCTATAGGATCCCAAAAGCCTATTTTGATTCCGTGTAAGGAATCGAAGGATCGACTTCACCGAGTCTGGATGAAACCAATCCGATACCCTTGTGAGTCCTTCTGATTAGTGATGTTCAAGATCCGAATTTAACGGAGTATGTGCTATCTGATGTAGCGATCGGGATGCTATACGATCGTAAAAAACCATTCCGAACTAGCAGTAGAAGTGGATGATGAAATTAAACGAGTCTGGATGGTAAAGGATATGAATATCATCGTTTTGAATCATTTGGTTAGTGATGGTACACGATTCGAAAGAAATGAGTATGAATGCTAACGAATCAAATCGATTCTAGAAGCTATGGATCCAAAAACCTATTTTGAATTCCGCTGGTAACGGAATCTAAAGGATTCGACTTCAACGAGTCTGGATGAAACACAATCGGATACCCCTTTGTGAGTCCTTTGATTAGTGATGTTACATGATCTGAATTTAACAGTAGATGCTATCTGAATGTAGTCGACTCGGATGCTATACAACTCGTAAAACAACCATTCGAATCTAGCATGCTAGGGAAGTTGGAAGATGCAAATTAAACCGAGTCTGGATGGTAAAGGATATGAATATCACCTTTTGAATCATTCTGGTTAGTGATGGTACACGATTCGAAAGAAACTGAGTATGAATGCTAACGAATCAAATCGATTCTAGAAGCTATAGGATCCAAAAAGACTATTTTGAATTCCGCTGTTAACGGAATCTAAAGGATTCGACTTCAACCGAGTCTGGATGAAACACAATCGGATACCCCTTTGTGAGTCCTTCTGATTAGTGATGTTACATGATCCGAATTTAACAGAGTATGGATGCTATCTGAATGTAGTCGACTCTGGATGCTATACGACTGTAAAACAACCATCGAATCTAGCATGCTAGGGAAGTTGGATGATGCAAATTAAACGAGTCTGGATGTAAAGGATATGAATATCACTCGTTTTGAATCATTCTGGTTAGTGATGGTACACAATTCGAAAAAACTGAGTATGAATGCTAACGAATCAAATGATTTAAAGCTATAGGATCCAAAAAGACCTATTTTGAATTCCGTGGTAACGGAATCTAAAGGATTCGACTTCAACCGAGTCTGGATGAAACACAATCGATACCCCCTTTGTGATTCCTTCTGATTAGTGATGTTACATGATCCGAATTTAACGATATGGATGCTATCTGATGTAGTCGACTCGGATGCTATACACTCGTAAAACACCATTCCGAATCTAGCATGCTAGGGAAGTTGGTGATGCAAATTAAACCGAGTCTGGATGGTAAAGGATATGAATATCACTGTTTTGAATCATTCTGTTAGTGATGGTACACATTCGAAAGAAATGAGTATGAATGCTAACCGAATCAAATCGATTCTAGAAGCTATAGGATCCAAAAGACCTATTTTGAATCGTGTAACGGAATCTAAAGGATTCGACTTCACCTAATCCATATCGGTGGATGCTAACTGGATGTAATTTCACTGTTTTGATCTTGTAGTATACACTTCGAAAAAGAGTATGATGCACCGAATATGTTAAAGTTACAAACCTATTTGAATTCTGGTAAGGAAAGATTCATTCACAGTTGGATAACACAATCATACCTTTTGATCTTCGATTGATGTTACAGACGAATAAGATATGACATTGATGTGTCACGGGTGCTATACACTAAACATCGATGCTGTAGAAGTGGATGAAATAACGGTGGAGGTAAGGATATATATATGTTTTGATATTCTGTAGGACGATTCGAAAAAGAGTTAAGTAACGATAATCATTAGAAGCTATAGATCCAAAACTATTATTCGTGTAGATAAGATTGCTTCAGAGTTGGATGAACAATCGGAACCTTGATCTTCTAGGATTTACAGAGAATTAAGGTAGTCTATTGAATGTGTACTCGGATCTTATCGTAACACCTATCTAGTGTGAAGTTGGATGCAATAACGAGTTGATGGTAAAGATATGAATATCACTTTTGAATCATCTGTTATTGGACACATGAAATGTATGATCACAATCAATGTTAAGCTATAGTCCAAAACTATTTGATTGTGAACGAATCTAAAGGTCGACTCACCGTCTGATAACACATCATACCTTGTGTTCCTCTGTGTGATGTTAGATCCATTACGATTGGATGCTATTGAATGTAGTCACTCGGATGCTATACGAAAACCATCGAATCTGATGCGGAAGTGATGCAAATTAACGAGTCTGGATGGAAAGGATATGAATATTTTGAATCATTTGTTGATGAACATTCGAAAATGATAATGCTACCGAATCAATCGATT